>CM026559.1:27747541-28465875 GCA_015143295.1 Tetracentron sinense | reverse complement strand
GAATCACTCATGTTATGATCTTCTACATCCTAGGTCTCCCCGTTCCGTCATCTGGCTTATATTCTTCATGTGTAGCATTCAGACCCAATGACTATGAAATTACATCGATACTTCCACATATTATGGGTAATGTAGGAGACATCTCTATTTTTCTCCTAGGGGATCTTTAGAATTACCACTGCTTAGCTTTCAATTCGCCTCTGACCATCAAATGAAATGTGAATAACGTGAATAACCCCGTCCTCTTTTTGAAACAAGGGGCGCTTCCAGTTTTGTCGGTGCTTCAAACAATTTTGTCTTCTCCATATTACCATATCTCTAGAGTCAATAATTTTATATGAGGAACTACTGAACTCAATCACTTGCTGTCGTTACTCTTCAGTTTTCTGTTGAGGTCTATCTCGTAGAGGGTACTCAAATTGGATCAGTGATCGATTTCTAGGTTTCGTTGTCAACCTAATTGGTTACTTCCAATTACGTAAATCAATGGTTCAAACCGCACTCAAAGGTAGGGCATTTCCCATTTTTATAGGAACTTCTGTACCAGAAATAATGGTATCTCCAATTATAGCCCCTCTGTGATGTAAAATATCTCTTCTCACCATCCCTATAGTGTATGAGACAAATGTATGCATTTTGATTAGGGTTGTATTTTATGGTTACGATTTAGGGTTGTATTCTATGGTTACGATTTTACCATATGTGTCTTTCATTCCGTCCAAAATCGATTTTACGGTATAGACGCTTATTACCTCCCCCTCTATGCCCTGCGGTAATGATTTCTCTGGCATTACGACCTTTACAACAACGATGCTGTCCATAGATCAAATTATTTCGTGGATTGGATTTCACTTGACCGTTTACGGCTCCATTGCATGTGCTCGGGGTAGAAGTTTTGTATAAATGTATCACCGTGTTATTAAGTATTTTGATTTAAGTTCTTTTCTTTCTAAGAGGTGGAATAGAATAACCCGGTTGAAGCTTAATGATCATACGTCTGTAATGGATTGTATGTCTCATAATAGGTCCCATTCTTCTACCCTTTCCCGGGATTCGATGACTATTCATAGCTATTAGGTTCATAAAAATAGGCAGGGAGTTCGATATAAGAGTGGTCGTATGAACCTCGAAATGGTAATCTCCCTAGCTTTTTATGCTTTCTTATAACTCATCTTAACCTCATATTCTTGCCACACATTATGAATAATCTCTTTGGGCCTATATGTGACACGTCCCTCAATACGTCCTACAACCATGTCACTCACAACCAAATTAGTTACTTGTCGATGACCGACACCAGCTAAAGGAAATCCATGAGAGTGATGCGGATTATAAGTCTTTATTTTGAAGACATTAACCCCATTCACCTTCGTTGCACGCAACCTCCATGTGAAATAAGACATCTGACTATATACTTTTTTTATTCGAATCCATAACCCTGAATTAAAAATTCCTTTGCATCACACATCTATGCATTACATTTTGTAGACGTCTTTTGTTTTTAAACAATTGCTCAAACGATATTTCATTAGTATCAACAAGTACAATTGCAAACCCTGATTGATCCTAATTTACATACTTATCCGCTTCGATTGCATTTGACGACGTAGGCAAGGGTAATGGAGGAGCTTGTGGTGGAGCTTCTGGATGGGCTTGTGGATCTACTGTGTTCTCTCTGAACTCCAATATGTTGATTATCCCCCACTTGCCTGACTCGACGAAAAGCATACGTGGAGGAACTAGGATTATCAACACGTGGGGCATGTGAGTTTATAGTCCCTATATTCCCACTCTGCTGTTGCTTGATATGGAAAGTTTTCACGCATATCTTCAACATTGTACATTAGAGGTCCCTTCGCTACTTTCAACACCTTCATCACCTATATCATATTCACCCCCACAATCTTCATTATTACCGCCCATCATGTTATCAATATAGTCCACATATGAGTTGGGCACAAATCTTGCATATTGATTGACTCCGGCTGTCAAGTTTTTCAATGGACAAGGTTGCTCGGTTAAAGGGATATGAAAAAAGGAACATAGACTATTTGCTCAAAGACAGGGACAACAGTCTCAAGAAAATAAAGGAACATAGGCCATTTGCTCAGAGACAGGGACAATAGTCTGGTGAATATGAGGAACAACAACCTCTTGAACATGCTAAAATTCACAACTCGTAGAATTCAAACCAAACTGTGGTAAAGTTTTCCTAACCTTCGATATATATAATGACAGTATATTTTTTTTCTACTTTTTTGACATGTGAAAAAAATGACAATAAGTCTTCATCGTTTGTAATATCACTCGGAGGGATTGGCACTGGTGTAGGAAACATAGACCTCAATCTAATCCCCATACTCTTCCGGTCAGGTCTTAGTCAATTGATAAACTCTATCCAATAGTTTCTAATACATTATTTTGGAAGATAATTGTATCAACTTCGATTTTCCACCACTGCATACGTAGCCTCTAACATCAGGGTGATTGTTCTACTCATAGTGTCATAATAGCAAATTATTGAAATAGGCATTATTTGCAATATCAGGACATCATTTGTATGTTAAAACAATATTTTATAATAGAAAACAAAAATAAAAAAATGTAAAAAAATCTTGATAATTTCATAAAACTAGCCACAATCTTGAAAAAATGATGATAATATATAAATAAATCATGATAATCTATAAAATTGATGATAATGAATAATCGATAAAAAATGTCGAAATTCTTAGAAACTATTTTGAAAATCGATTAAATATTTGATAATTTAATGCAAAATCACGATAAATATAACAAATCATCGAAATTCTAAGATAATCTAGATTATCTTAATTAAATAATGTTTAAGGTGTTCAGAAAATCTCAATATGAGATAATCTAGATAAAATTATGTCAAATTTTTTTTAAAATCTTGATAATTTTAGAAAACTAGCGATAATCTCGAAGGAATGACGATATATAAATAAATCATGCTAATCTATTAAAATTGATGATAATCAATGAAAAATGTCGAAATTCTTAAAAACTATTTCGACAATCGATTAAATATTTGATAATTTAGTACAAAATCTCGATAATTTAGTATAATATCTTGATAATTTAATACACAATCTCAATAAATATAACAAATCATCAAAATTTTGAGATAATTTGGAGTATCTAGATAGAATAATGTTGAGGTGTTCAAAAAATATCGATGTGAGATAATCTGGATAAAATAACGTCAAAACCTCAAAATTCTTTACAAAATCTCGATAATTTTGATGACCACCAATCTCGACAATCGACACAATAATGTCGTTAATTTTCTAAAAATATAGATAATCTAAGAAAACCTCAAAAATCTCCACAACCTCAATAATCCAAGGGCAACAAAATAACAACTCGATAATCGAAATAACAAGTCGATAAGTGAAATAAAAAAGTCCGTTATCTAATAAATATATCGGAAATCGATAAAAAATCTCGATAATTGACTAATTAATGACGATTTTCGACAAAAAAAACTCGAAAATGCTGAAACCTCGATAATATACGTTGGAAATCAAAAACTTTTTACAGTGTCAAAAAGTTTAACATATTTTGTTTGAGGTTTTGAAATATTAATCCAAAATTTATCGAATCCGTTCATTTGGGAACATTCGTTTAGAACTAAACTAAGAAACAATGAGATTTCATCAAAATGTTACTTACACTTGAAGAAAACGAGGACTGAAAGCAAACGAGTACTGGAACCCTTTTCTTGTTCTTCTTTCTTCCTTTTCCTTCGGCTTTCCTTCTTCTTTCCTTCTTCCTTAATATTTGGTCTTCTGCAAAAATGCCTAAGCGTATATCGGCCTTCTGAAGAATGAAGGGGCAGTGGCATTTTGGACCTAAAGTGAACAGCTCGCATGTGTATGAGCCTACAAAAATAAGATTCAAAAAAGGGGGGGGGGGTGCTCATTTAGGTTTTTTTTTCGATTTCTGGAGCTCATTTCCGTTCTTATCCCTTGAAGTGTTGGGAGGGGGAACACAAATTAAAGTTTTACTCTGAAGTTTCCCTTCCGGAAGGCTGCAACAAATCGGGCCATGCACTGATTTTTTCTTCTTGACATTGTTTGTTTCCTAGGTCGCATTTTATTGAAAATCATACAGCTACTGCAACAATTACCTCTGTGGGTGTTGTCTACTGCTCCTGTTGCTGAGGATGTTGTCTTCATATGTGGCTGTTTGATTCTAGAGTTATGTCTCCATATGTGGCAGTTTGATTCTAGTGTTATGGGAATGAATCTAAATTTACAATTTGCACTTCTTGCTGACACTATAATTTATTCCTAACACCGTTGATTTGGATGCACATGCATATACATTTGCGCTTACCACTCAAATGGATATATTTATGTATGCATACATGTTTAGTTGTATTGTCCCTGAAAAGAACTACCATTTCCCTTTTGTGCAGAAATGGGACACCAAGGCAACCTTTACTTGTACCCCTTTCTAGGGCATGCTTGGTTTTTGATTCAAGCCGGGTTCCTCTAGCTGCACTTGAAGGCCTTGGAGAATACTCTCATTGCTGGATTATATATGTTTTTCATTTAAATACAAATCTCGAAAAAATATGGAAGCAATCATCAAAATCGAAGTTTAAGGCAAAGGTACGTGGTGTTGATATTTTGATAGTATCGTTTAGTTGGAACTCCATTTGTTATCGTTTCTTATTTTCTTAAGACCTCTACAAAAGGATGGCTGGACGTGTTTAACGTGGATAGGTGAGAGTGCCAAGACTGAAAGGTGGCAGGATGGGATTGTTTGCGACGAGATCTCCACATCGACCATGCCCTATTGGGCTCACTGTTGCAAAGGTAAGGATGAATTCTTTATGCACACTCAGATGCATCTTTCATGCAGACACAAAAGAAAATATGCATATTTGAATTTCCCCAATGCCTTAACATAATGGGCTTGGAAATCAGGTCCCTCATTGGATGCATGGCAGGGCACATCTCTCATTTGAAGATAAGAATCAGTTTCTAGCCCCATGGAGTACTAAAATTGATGTAGCCCAGGGCAGCTAGGCGTGTATATTCTAAATTCAATTAAATTTGGACATGTTCTTTATGGCCTCTCAAACAATAATTCAGGCCTTTTTATAAATATTAATCCTAAAGAATAATTTCAAAAACTAAGAAGGAATCCTTAAGGTGCCTATGCAATTTGAATGTAATATTATCCCAAATAAGATATAAATTTTTTTAGCGTTTTGGAATATAAACAGAACTCAATAAGATGTTCTAGCATATTCCAAAATATGCTAAGAAGATCACACTTGAATAATTCATGGGTTCCAAAATCTTCCCGCAGGGGCCTTGGTTGGGGGGGTGTTATCAAGCCAAGCCGAGTAGTGGTGTGTTCAATGTCGCGACCCCAAATCCCTTAGAAGTTTTGAGACTTTGGTGTTGTGACCAATACTTCAAACCATCCTGTAAGAGCATATAAGGCACGCTAAGCAATGAACCAGAAAATTTCTTTCTTCTATATACAGTCTTCCAAGTACAAACGTTTACAATAACTGAAATATAAACTAAGACATGTACATAAGATCCCTAGCTTGAGTTACCAACTCAAATCGATACAAAAATCCCAGAAATGAAAACCCAAAATACATCTCTCTCCCTCTCATCCACTCATCAGTGGGGACACCTGTCAAGGTCCCTATCACCCTCAAGATAACTGCCTATCGGCTCCTCGACATATACCTCCTCGAGTGCATGTGTCTACTTGTGTACCTGTCGAAGTGATATTTCGACTGAGCATGGAATACTTAACGTATACAAACTACTAACTAACCATGTTAAACATCAATAATACATGCTCGAACATACATAGAATAAGACAGTTCTAAAGTAAAACCAAGCAGTACCAACAATATTGTAATTAGAGTGCGGAAGCTATAATTCTTTTCAACAACTATCATGTGCCTACTTTTTGAAATCATACTTACATCAATACTTTTCATTTCAACATCACGAGCATATACTTTTCAAAATCACATGTTTTTCAAACTTTACTTTAGAACCATACTTTTATCATTTACATCATGTCTTTTCTTTTTATACATAACATATATCACACATGCAATATTCCCTTGCGAATACCTCATTTCACACATGCGTCATTTCTTTACCAGTACACTATTCCACACATGCATATCTCTTTACCAAGGTTTGAAATATCGAAAATATCGGCGATATATCGCCGATATTTTTCGATATCGGTCACCACCGATGTATAGATAAGTTGTTTAATAAATTTTACACTGTGTTGGGAGATATCACCGATATATCGTCAATATCGGCGATATATCACCGATATCTCACCGAAACAGGCTGAATCAAGGGCTACACAGTGTGGGTTTTGCTGCTCACATGGAAAATCAAAAATAGATTTAAAAAAAAAAAAAAAAAAAAAGGAAGAAGAGGGAAAAAAAGCTTAGAAATTTGAGAGTAGAGAATGAAAAAGGAAGAAGAGGGAAAAAAAGAAATTACATACCTGTGATTGTGAGGCTGTGACTTGTGAGAGGAGCGCCTCTACCGCTGCCGCTGTCGCAGTCGCCATCACCATTTCAGCCTTCGAAGGCGAAGCTAAGTAATCCCTTTCCCCTCTTCTTCTCTTTTTCTTCTTCCCTTCTGGTTTTTTTTTTTTTTGTTCGTATCTCTTGTTTACTGTTCAAAGTTCACGAATGTGAGAAGGGAGAACTGTAGGGCTTTAATTGTTGGCATTTTACAAATCAGGCCCTTATGTTTTGATAATTTTCAAATAAACAATTAATATTAATATATTTACAAATAAGCTCAACAATTTTTTTTTATCCATATTCTTAACCAAAGTTAAGGGGTGACCCTCTTAACTCTCTTTAGCTGTGGTTAAGATTCACTAACCTTTTAAGGTTAAAGCATCTAACTTTGGTTTTTAAAAAAGAAAAAAATATAAATGTATCACCTTATTACTCCCTTTATAATTTTGATTAAAATTTTTTAGTTTCTCAAACTATTGTTTAATGTTGAATGATTAAATTTTTTTAAGAAATATAATGTTGAATGATAAAATTTTCTCCAAAGATTAAAAAATACAAGGGTTAAACAATTAACATGTCCCAAATTAACTCCCTTTAACTGTGGTTAAGATTTATTAACCGTTAAGGTTAAAGCCATTGGAAATACTTTTCACATCTAATGTTATTCACAATTCTCTTTACCTCCCTCTCACAAATCATGCAAATAAAAAAATCTTCTATGATTTTTAAAAGAACTAAAATTATATTTTCTAAACTGATAAAAAAATATAGATAAAAAAAAACATTGTATTTTGGCATAGAGGTCTTGCTTGATTATATTAAATTTTTAATCACTTAAACAACACTCAATGACCTAAAGGTCCTACTTGTTTACATCAAAAATAAAATTACATCCAAATCATGGGTCTCGAGCCCCGATCTAACCAAAAAAATTACATCCAAATCAAAATAAAATGGACATCCTGCTTATTTACATCAAATAGGAGTTCCGCACATTTAAATAAAATTGCATCCACTTCTTTTTGCATAATTACATTCACTTCATAGTAAACTAAAATTACAATCCTCTTCTTTTTCTCTTGATGCAAGGTGTCCGATAATATAATCATCTCCTCTTCTTCCCATATTGATTTAGCCCTGTAAAAACATGGAGCTCATCAATTGCAGATAGAAATATGTTTAGATACTAAATTAAATTTTAATTATTTGTCGAATTTAATGTGCATTCATAAGATTTTCAAAAGTTTAAAACAATTAACATGGATAATCATTAAAAAAGAGAGAATCAAATAATCTCACATATTTGTTCAAATGAAGTAAAATTGACTATATTACAATTAACATAGAGGTAAGAGCACATTTTATTGAGAAATGAATGAAACATGAATTAATCATACATTATCATCACTCAGCGCACATCTTTACTCTCTTCTCAATGCATCTCTTATATATATTGTTGTTTTTTAAAATGTTTTTACTCTAAAAGATGTATTAATATCTATTTTAACATTTCCTAAAGTTTCACTACAAAATTTCATGTTTTATCTTATTTTTTTGCAATTTTTCCAAAAATCACCGATAAACGATATATCTTCCGATATATCTCCGATATATCTTCCGATATATCTCCGATATATCTTTTTTTCCGCGGCCCGACATGTCGAGCGATATCGACATTTAGAACCTTGCTCTTTACATTTGCCACAGTCATCCCATGCATTACTAGTACCCGAACTATAATTGAACGAAACATACTAGCATTATTCACACGTACACATACACTTACCTTGTACTCTCTTTCATTTCTTTTACTTCACTTAATTAGTACCCGTACTATGATGGAACGGAACACACTAGCATATTTACATATACTTTACTTCACTAGTGCCCGGACTATGGTGGAACGGAACACACTAACATTATTCTCTTTACCTAACTAGTGCCCGGATTATGGTGGAACGGAACACACTAGCATTTTTCACTTGCTTAACTAATGCCCGGACTATGGTAGCACGGAACATACTTTCACTTACTTAACTAATGCCCGGATTATGGTGGAACAAAACACATTAGCTTCTTTCACTTGCTTAACTAATGCCCGGACTATGATGGAACGGAACACATTAGTATCTTATCTTTACTTGAGAAGTGCCCGGAATATGGTGGAACGGAACACACTAGCCTATTTCACTTACTTAACTAATGTCCGGACTATGATGGAACGGAATGCATCTTATCTTTACTGGACTAGTGCCCGGACTATGGTGGAACGGAACACACTAGCCTATTTCACTTACTTAACTAAAGTCGAGACTATGGTGGAATAGAGCACACTAGCCTATTTCGCTTTGAGACTTATGAACATTTTATTACCATTTCACTTATAAGCATTTCATTTCATTGAGCAACATACTTTAAACTATTCATTCTTTGAGCCAAAATAACACTTGAACAAAAATCTTACTTTAAGTAAAACCTTTTGTTGAATCAAATCCATCTTTCGAACGGAATTTATACTTTGAATGAGAATCATCTCTTTGAAACCAATTATTCATTCAATGCTTATATGCAATATAAATACCGGTCATATAAACATGAGTGAGATTATGTATTGCAATTATGAGCAAAAGGAAAAGTGAGGAAAATCCTTAACATATCATCTATACAATGGTTCACAAGAATAAAGCCATAGACTATTCCAATCATCAATAATTATACTTCCCATATGAATTTAAGTGTTAGTTTCATAACAATTGGAATGTCTCCTTATAGTAATGATTTCGTAGAATATATAGTTTTACCCTTACTATATAGTACTAGTAAGGGTGTCGAATCTCTGTCATTGCCTTTTTATCGAGATTAATTCGAAATTAATAGATAAGAAGAGTTGATTTAAATCTAATTAAGTTAAAACAATATTTAAACTAATGGCTTCTAAGATTTTTGTTATATAGGAGAAAGGATCTAAGGTGTTTGAATCCACCACTAACTTTGTAACACGTCCTTAATGCATCTATCCAAATTTATCATGATGTAAATATTACAATGAGATTGACGACATGCCCCCTCTCAAAGATCAAGAAAGATACAAGGGATCAAATCCTAGGCATATATTATCTTCGGTTGACATGGATGATATACACTAAACTACGGTTGTATAATTACTCGTCTTCCCTTAGCATAAAATATCTTAGGTTCTGATCTCTTGATATATTAAAACCATTGCATAAAACTTATATTAAAATTCTACCGAAAATTAACTCAAGTGATTTCAATCTTAATTTCCTAGCACCTAAGACAAGGACATAAATTCCATTAAGGAAACAACCCTCTCATTATGCAATCAATGTTTAACAATTTGAAAAATCTAAATAAAAGTAAAAGAACGACATAATTACTTGGCTAGGGTTTTATCAAAACCCTAGAATGGAGAGTTAATTCATGGTGAGGGAGGAGCATACCGTCTTCATAGACAAAAACGAAAAACTCATCTTCATGGCTTCCTTGATCTCCAGAGCTTCTTCTTTCTTAAAATCTTAAAATCTCTAACCCTGATTATGGCATTGGATTCTCCTATTTATAGAGAGAAAGAGAAAGAGAGATTCCTTGTTAGATTATCATGATGTAAATATTACAATGAGAGTGACGACCCGTCCCCTCTCAAAGATCAAGAAAGATACAAGGGATCAAATCCTAAGCATATCTTATCTTCGGTTGACACGAATGATACACACTAAACTACGGTTATATAATCACTCGTCTTCCCTTAGCATACAATATCTTAGGTTTTGATCTCTTGATATATTAAAACCATTGCATAAAACTTATATTAAAATTCTATCGAAAATTAACACAAGTGATTTCAATCTTAATTTCCTACTAACACCTAAGATAAGGATAAAAATTCCATTAAGGAAACTACTCTTTCATTATACAATCAATGTTTAACAATTTGAAAAATCTAAATAAAAGCAAACAAACGACACAGTTACTTGGCTAGGGTTTTATCAAAACTCTAGAACGGAGAGTTAGTTTATCGTGAGGGAGGAGCACACTGTTTTCATAGACAAAAACGACAAACTCATCTTCATAACTTCCTTGATCTCCAGAGCTTCTTCTTTCTTAAAATCCCAAAATCTCTATCCCTGATTATGGCCTTGGGTTCTCCTATTTATAGAGAGAGAAAGAGAGATTCCTTGTTAGATTAGAAGTTCTAATTGAGTTACAAGTCTTCTCTTCTCTTTTCTCTGCGAAATTCGGGCTTTTAAAAATATCCAAACTGGGCCTAAAAGAAGATTGTTCGTGAAAGTTTAAAGTCCAATACGCAGGAGGGGCGATCGATCGCCCAGAGAAGAATTCTTCAACCAACTTTATTATTTGCTCCATTTTTGGTCTTCTTCTTCTTGAGATCCTTATCTTCAATTCTTTGTAATTCTTGTATTTATACTCTTTTTCTTGTATGAACCTGGAACCAATAGAAAAAACCAAGTAGCATAAAATGATTTAAAGGATTACTCTAAAAGGTTAACAAATTAAGTTTGAGGTGCATGTATGTGTAACATCGAGCACTCATCACAACCCTAAACTTACACATTGCTATTCCTCGAGCAATGCTAAAGAAAATAAAACTAAAGTAATGCTAAATCTATATCCCCTTTCATGGAATCCCCGGTTGCATTTGGCATTGGCAACAAGCCTTTTAAATCCCTAGGGGTGACCTTAGTGGACGAGTGAAGTCTCGTGAAGGTTTACAGTGATGATACCCACAAACATCTGTATTATCATTTAATTGTGCAATATTTTCAAGTAAAACATGCAAGTCTTAAAACAGTGACCGAAACATATTCCAAACTTTCCACAATCACAATATATACAAGATAATCTAGAAATTATTAACAAGGTTGAATTTTCAACTCTCCACATTCTCAATTTCACACCATTCTTACTCAGTTCTGAAAAATTCAGCTCATAAAAGATTTGCCAGAATTTTCTTTAATGTGTAATGTGTACTAACAATCGAATATGTGATCTCAACCTTACTTTTAAACTGTTTTCTCATTTGTTATTGAATTTCCTTTTACTTTAAACTCCCAAACCCCAAGGCTCACTCAAATTTTAATTTTTTTTTTGTAAGTCTGACTGTGCAGAATCTAAGTCCATTAAGCATTTTAGACAACCCAAGTAGCGAGTGTTAGGCCGGTGACTCCCAAACCAGAAGCCTTTCTAGTATTATTCTACGGAATTATTACTATAAGGAATAATTTAAATTGTGTAACGACCAATATACACACTTCAATTTATCAACTAAGCATGCTTTTAAATTAACATTTCCAATGAAAGCATTATACAAACATATCTAATGTAGAGAAGCTTAATATCCTATTTTTCTTAAATAGATCACAACATGAAAAGCTAGTAGAGTGTTCTACCTTTCAAAAAATTAGGGGAAAAGGCTTGAGAAGAATTAAGAACACTTGTGAAAGCGAGATCCAAGCTTGAAGTGGTAAATTCCATGCTTAAGGAAGAAGATGCAAGCTTGTGAAAGCTTTGGAAGCAAGGATTTGAGATCTACTTGATCCCAGACGAAATCCCCTTTTTAGAAACCTAGGCCTCTCTCTTTTCCTCTCAAATAATGCCTCTCAAAGTGGTACAACCCTTTAACCCCATGAAAATTGAGTATATATAGAGTTACTGTTGTGAAAAACCCTTAAAAAAACTAATTTGCGCGATCTCTCGAGCGGAATGTTCTGGGCAAAGCTCGCTTGAGCGGGTTTGGGTCTCGCTCGAGTGGGCTGCTCTCTGTTTGGTGTGCTGAAATTGTCAAGTTCGCTCGAGTGGACTTGAAGCTCGCTCGAGCGGGTTTTCTGCAAAACCTTACTTCGATGTTTCAACAATAACTTGACTCGCTTATTGGATTTAGACGATTCAACTTGCGTTGGACTCAAAATTCAAAGATGGACAATTTTATTTATAATGTACAAGTCCCAATTTTGATTTATTAATGGTCTAAATTGACCTAAAGTGGAGGGACTGTTAGGACATCCCTTTTCTTTTCTTGATCATACTTGATCACACAAGAGGGTCTTTAGGACCCTAAACACACACCCTTAAGACATTAACACATGCCATGACATATTTAAAATTTAATTTGCAACCCAAAACCTTCTTGATCATTTAAAACCATTCATGACCATACAAAAGGCTTTTAGGCCTTTTTAAAAACACTATTCACACTACAGTGTCACGAAGTTTCGGGGTTCTACTTGAAGCTCACTCAAGCGGGTTTTTCTGCAAAACCTTGCTTCGATGTTTCGACCATAACTTTTGACTCGCATATCGGATTTAGGCGATTTAACTCGTGTTGGACTCGAAATTCAGAGACGGACAATTTTGTTTCTAATGTACAAGTCCTAATTTTGATTTTGTAATGGTCTAAGTTGGCCTTAAAGTGGAGGGACTGTTGAGACATCCCTTTTCTTTTCTTGATCATATTTTGATCACACAAGAGGGTCTTTAGGACCCTAAACACACTCCCTTTAGACATTAACACATGCCATAACATATTTAAAATTTAAATTGCAACCCAAAACCATCTTGATCATTTAAAACCATTCATGAACACCATGCACACTACAGTGTCACGAAGTTTCAAGCTTGTTTATTAATTAAATGAGCTTGAAAATCAAGCTTGAACTTGGCTTGTTTATTAAATAAAAAAATAAACAAGCTCAAGCTTTAATAAACGAACTCAAGCCGACCTCGAGCTGTTCGCGAGCAGCTTGGTTCATTGGATATAACTGTATATATTAGGTGAAAATTTTACTTTATTATCATTGGTGAAAAAATTACAGTGTTAACTAAATTTTTAGAATAGGTTTATCATTATATAAAGGGTATTCTTATCATGTAAAATTAGATTATATACTATTTATCTTTACCAGTATCTAATAAATACACTTACTTTTAGTATTTAAATAAATGACTTAAGTTTATTTTAAATATTTTGGTATGTTAACTATATATATATATATATTTATTTATATATAATCGAGGCGAGTACCTGCTATTGAAAATCTAGTTGTGGCTTGGCTTGTTTATTAAATAAACAAGCTTTAGTGAGCTTTTAATGAGCTAAGCTCGAGCTGAGAAATATGATTTGTTAACCACCCCTAGGCCTAGGTCCACACCAAACTTCCTCCCCAAAACAATTCTCCAACCCATTATCCACTCCAAATCTAATTTGCTTAGTGAACTACTTCTGTATGTTCATTATTTCTTTCTACAACTTTCACTCTAAACTTTACAACAATTACCTATCTCCATAGGCTTTCCCTTTCTCTCCCAAAGCGCCATAGCCATTTACCTAATAAAGCCTTATTAATCTCCACCAGGGGGCAAATATTTAGACCCCCCATACTAGGTGATATCTATCTCTATCAACCCACTCGTTCTATAAAATTTTTCTTTGAATTCTTTCTAATTTAGGATTCCATTCCAGTCTACAGGGGCTGTGTTGATGAAATTACAATACTATGAAAACATTAATAGTGAAGAGAGATATAGAATAACCCAGCAAATTATTAAGAGTACTCTTCAGTAGAGTTAATCGACCACCTTTTGATGGATATATAGACTTGTTCACCCTTCTAACTTTGTTGAGAATCGACTGACAATAGGGCTCCAGGCCGCTATGGATTTATGTCTAGCCCCAATCTTTTTCATTCTTGACCTCTTCATAGAGATTGAGTTTTCCGCCAGGACACAGTAGACCACTGCACTTATAACACTCAGTGTCTACATGTCATGCTGAATGGGTGCTCCTGCTGGCCTCTGGTTCCTATTTCCAGTGGCTGGTGGAGGTCTTAGCTGCACTAGACATGTTAACAGTAGGATTCGGTGCTGGTGTGAAGGAGCCATACTAACAGTTCTCTTGGTAGTATTTTATCTGCTTGGACCCCATTGTCAATCCAAAGGTTGTTTAAGTTGTGCTAATCTTAAGAGTCATCTGATAAACTTCCTCAACGTTGTAAAATCAAAAGTAGTCATTCCCTATTAATATTTGCATGTAACCCTGCCTTGTCACGAGACATGGTTGGTTGTCTTCTTTGTATACCTAGCAACAAACAATGAGGTCATTGGATTTCTCTGTGTACTGTTCTATGGATATGGTTCCTTATTTTGACTGAATAGCTGCTCGAACACAAGGTCATCTTGGATAGGGTTTTCTTCTTGTTTTTAGGCCATGATATGATTCTCAGCTCCCCGGTAATTTCTAAACCTCCCAGACTTAATATAAATAACACGAGTATCCATATGAGTGATCTGATCTTGCAGATCATCAACCTCCTGGCAATTTGTTGAAATAAATCATCTCGGATAATAAATTGGGCCTTTTTAAAATGCCGAACATAAACTCTAAATAATAATTTTAAATATAAGAACTTGTATTTAAAGTAGGCAATTGAATTCAAATATAATAATACCCCGAACAAGATATCAAAATTTTAAGGCTTCGAAATATAAAAACAATTCAGTTATATTTTCTAGGAAATTTTGAAATATGCTAAGGAGATACACTTAAAGAATTCAAGTGATCCAAAAGTAGAGGATCCGACTTTGAAGTTTCCTATAGGCCTATAGCTAGGATTTCGACTTAAGTAAAAGAGACCAAAGATGGGAAAAAATGATAAATACCTTTGTTGATTGGTGTAAAAGTGTTGGATGAGTCCAGGCCTTTGGATTAATAAAAATGATCACTCCGAGATAATAGAAGGGATTAAATTCCTTCAACTGGATGTAGCACTAGCAAGCTTAAGATACTAAAAATAATAACATAAGTATATATGGTAGAAGGGAATAGCCACTCAACTCTAGAGGTGTCAATAGATACATATATTATCCCTATCTGAATCTGTTTTACTCGGAAATTACTGGAATTGGTGTCCAACAGAGCGAATTCTAATAGTAATTTAACTTGCCATTTATAATCGGATACAAATTCGGATATTGATATATCGATTCAATAAATATCCGATGGTTTATATAATATTTTATTATATATATAAATAATTTATTATAAGTTTACAAAACTAAACTAACCTTGGGGTGTCCATGAATACAGATATTATCCGTATCCAATTCGTATCCGAATCGGTTTACTCGGAAATTATTTGAATTGGTATCCGGCGGAGTGAATTCAAATAATAATTTTACCATCCGTTTATAATCGGATACAAATTCGGATATTGATATATAGATTCGATAAATATCCGACCGATTATATAAGATATTTCAATATATATATATATATATATATATTATAAGTTTATAAAGCTAAATTGACCTTACAAATATGTACTTTTTACACAATTTAAGACATTAAATTGTTATTTTTAATATAGATGAAGAAAAAATTTTAATTTGTTATTTTTAAATACAATTTATGTTTATTTATCTATTTATATTTTTTAAAAATAATTGGATAATTTGGATATTGTCTGAATTTGAATATTTTAATCGGATCGGATACAAATACCATATATCACTATCCGCCATATATTTATTCAAGTTCGGATGGTCGGATATTTAATCGAATTTGAATTCGGATATACCACTATCCGCTTCGAATTTTCTTTGTTGACAGCTCTACTCAATTCGGATATGGAATCGAATTTGAAGTCGGATATACCACTATCCGCTTCGAATTCACTTCATTGACCAATGTTTTAAAACCCGAAAACTTGACTCGACTCGGAAACTTGCCGAGTAGAGTCAACTCGGAAACTCGTCCGAGTAATGACACCTAAAACTCGGACATATATAATATTTTTCTAATACTATATGTATAGTATATATTCAAAATTAATGATAAAACATGCCTAAAATGAGATATATAATTTAATATATACTAAACACCCCCATTTTGTTTTGTATTTATACTTAAGAGTGGGTGGGGTGTGTTAAAAAAAAGAAAAAAACATAATTTAATCAATCGGGTAGATAGTTTATTCATTTTTTTGTTTTAAAAAAAAAGTGCAACAACTCGGGCGAGTCGGGGTGAGTCAGGGCGAGTCGGGGGCGAGTTACTCGGTTTTCAGTGTCAAAACCGAGTTTTGCCCTAAACTCGACTCGAAACTTGGCCGAGTCGAGTCGTCTCGGCCGAGTTTCGAGTCGATTCGCCGAGTTTTAATACTAAGTCATTGACAGCTCTACTCATTTCTAAGTAGAGTTTAACTTGACCTTTCAAGTTTCAACAAAGTAAACTCCTAAAACAATTAGGACATTTAGTTTAGAAATAACTAAAGACTTAGCAAAGACCTATGTGAGCTTTCTAAAAAAATACCCCTAATGACAGAAAGCAAAACTGCTGTAAATCACTAAATAGCCACTGATTTGGGAGAAATTTCATTTTCTCAAATTAGTAACCTTTTCTCCATGGTTATGGTGCCGCCCTTTAGGGTTTTTCAAACCCTACCCTGCAGTTGGGTTGGGTTGGGTTGACCAAGAGGTCCATGTGGGGCCCACAGGATTTCAAACCTCTTCTTTTCTTGCGAAAATAGGTTTTGAAACCTATGGATTTCGGACCTTGATTCCCATTATAAGTTGCAGCTGGTCTCAGTCTGATTGAATCGACTTACTGTACCAGGGAAAAAAGGTGGTCCAACATTTTCGAAATACCATCTTTATTTTTTTTAGAGAAAGTACAAAAACTGGTGCCAACATAAAAGAGGCACCCCACTAAATCAATCAATACAATGAGAAAGCAACAAAAACCCAACAGGACCTAATGAGCATAGGGACTGAAGGACTACTCCACAGACCACCAACCTGCCTATCGAAGCTCCAATACAAAGTGGAAAAGAGTTACAACATGCAACCATTCCATAAAGGTGACTACCTCTAATCTGACAACATCAACCAACTCCAGCCCTTAACAAAATTGCTTCCTCCCATTCATTGAAATTCCGGAGACACAGATACCCAGGATGCTACCCTGATGATGGATCGTATGGTCTGGGTGTAAAATACCGTATTTAAACCTAGTAAACCTTATGAAACATGGGTTCTTGTCACAATGTTAATTCTCGATGAGTTTTAAATGGAACTTCAGAATATGCCCCAGCTTAACTGAAATGTTTATAAGATATCAACAGGCAGAGGTGAAATATGCGTACAAAAGATGGGGAACACATAATAATACCAACCTACTCTTTTTGTTGTACTCCAGGTGGAGGCAGTACAAGGGCGTATCATTCTACTTTCCGGTGTGGATCTGGTTGATGGCACGGTAATTAAGGTTCCATTCTTGTTTTATATCAGCCAAACAAAGTTGAAGAGTCCATGGGCTTTTTGCTTCTTTCTCAATGGCCATAGCTGCTGCATTAATGCATTTATGTGTGGCATTGACAATTCTAGTTTAGAAATTATGATCATGCTTTGACTTTTTCAACAGCCGGTACTTGATGTCAAACCATATCTACCATACTGCGACAGCATCCAAGGAGCAACAGTACCGGAGTGGGTAACGGTATTTTCTGTTTGATTCTCTGGTAGAAATTTAATTTATCATGCCTTTTATATATGAGAGTCCTCCTCAATAAATGCACTTTTATACTATACCAAAATTTATTACTTATGTTTTGGAGAGTTGAATAAACTATTTATTTCTTCCTGAATGAGGAAATATATTTCACTAGATCCGTGGATTTGATTAGCAAAGGTAGACTTGGTGCTTTACGTGTGTGTTTTGTGGTTGTTTAGAAATACTTTGAAATAGACATATTACCTGTAATCTATGGTATACAGATCCTTAATAGCTAGGGTTAACATGAAGACACTTCAAGACTAGAGTATGGTGGATACGTGATCTGTGGCAGATATGGCAGTCGTATCTGAATACTTTGTAATGAGAATATTTGAAAAGACATAATGTTAAAATATGAACATATTGAATATCATAATATATCACTAGCGGGTGGCACGTGCGATGCACGTGAGAGCGAGGGGAAGGAGTTAACCACAATTAATAAGAGTTAAAAGGGACATGTGTTAACCCGCGGGTGCGATTGAACTCGCTAGTGGCACGTGCGAGGCACGTGAGAGCGAGGGGAAGGAGTTAACCACAGTTAATAAGAGTTAAAAAGGACACGTGTTAACTCGTGGGTGCGATTGAACTCTTCCCGAGTTCAATCGCGATTGTTTGTTATTCTAAATAGATAGATGAGCAAGGGATAGTTTGGGAATTAAAGTAAAACATTAAATCAAAAGCAAGGGGTAGTTCGGGAATTAAAGTAAAACATTAAATCAACTTTTTGGTTTTATATAAGTGTAGTTTAGGAATTTTGGAAAAATCATCTACGCATGCCTCTCGCATTATAATAGTAAAGATATGTAATAATCATGAAATTCTAGACATAGGTATAGAAATACTGAAAATATTTAGAGGAATGCTAGTCCAACTCTCAAGCCTTTCCTACTCTCAGCCTCAACAACCACCTGCCTCTTTTTTAGTGAGAGAGTATCCTTTTAACTGTTTCTTTTTTTAAAAAAGGGACAGGTGGTTGGTGGAGGGCCCCACTTATAAACACAATGCATGTGGATGGACAATGATACACATGACTTGCACGAGGGAAATGATGGATATATCCCTATCTTAAGTACATAAAGACGTAAAACAATGGATGTCTATGCGAGCTGAGATTTTTGGTAATTTATCCTCTGAGGTCTGAAAAACGAAAAAATGATGCTGATCACAAGATATAAACATGGTGAAGATGTCAACATCTTGAAGAGAAGAGGCAAGAAAAGAACAGGAATTTCACCAACTTATGCCTTTTTTATGAACAATGTGATAGTCCATTTCAATATGCTTTATGAGCTTGAATCACAGGGTTTGTAGGCATGGTCATTGCCCGCATAGTTTTATACTTCTGTTTTGGCATTAACATTGGTCACCTAAGAAGTGGAAATATTATGTGGAAATTTATGAAAGCCTATTGAAATGTTGTAAAAAATTGAAAACCATAGATACATGAACTTAGATATCAGGAAGTGATAAATAAGTAGCAATACAAACTCAAAACTCATTGTATAACAAAAAACAACCCATTAAGTGTAAACATAAAATCTGTAGTGGCGTTGATGATGAATAGAGGAACCAGCCTAGTTGTTTGCACCAATAAGGCAATAAAGTATTCATGGAAGTGAGATGCTTGATGGAAGAGAGAAAAATAGGCAAGCTATAAGGACCATTGACATCTGAATCTACATCTAATAGCTTTGTTATGTGCTTGTCAAGTATGATGCATAGACTTGCATAGTGGCAAAAGAAATTCTAGTTGGGTACATGTGACATAGTATCAGTATCAAAGCATTTGGCGATGCCTAGGCGAGGAGTTGCCTAGGTACCTGGCTACAATCAACTTGTTAAAATTATTAACAATTAAGGTTTTTCTATTTTATTAAAATAGAGATTAAAATTAGAAATAAAGCATATGTCACTTCAAAAGATAAATAACATAGCTTGGAGGAATGGAGAGAAAGCCAGCTGCAGAAACCCTATAGTTGTTAAGTTCAGTAAAAATATTTGATATATATATGTAGTTTTTTAATTTTGTGAATGACATACATTATGGGGTCATTGGCGCTTTAGTGCCCACGAGAGAGACCTTGAGATTACTAGCTGACCTTGTCTTAACGAGTGCTTGCCTAGACCTTGATCAAGCGTTAGAAGTCTAAGCTAGGAGAGGCGGTCGCCCAGGTGACATCTTGGCTGTCTACACTGGATATTATAGACCACCACACATCTGCTGATAAATAGTGAGGTCAAACAGAAAGGATCTGAATCATTCTTATTTTATGGCTTCCACACATGTATGTTGAATATGATGCCTAAACTTGTATACCTGATTGACAGAAAGCAAAATCCACTCGGTTAAATGTGAGATAATATAAACTAACACCCATCTAGGGATAAAAATTGAGTCAGATGAAAAGGGGTGAATTATAGGCAGTGTTTTAAAAAGCAAGAGAGGCTTACGTCACGAGGCTCGCCTCGGGGCGAGGCTTAAAGGAAATGCCTTGAGGCTCAACCAAGAGGCTTAAACCCCATGAGGCTTACATGAGACACACACCTCATGCCTTGAAGCTCACTTTATGTCTATGACATACATCTCATACATTAACTAAAATTAGGTTTCTAGCCACAACTGAGACTTAAATATCGTTTTTTTAATTTGTTATTTGTTTCAACTAATATATATAGTATTTCATATGTGTATGCATGCACCCACATGAACACAAACAATGTACACAAAATACATATAAATGTATATCTCTCTCTCTATATATATACACAATAATTTTCATCAACCTTTTGAACCTATTTCTCTCTTATATTTTATTTATTTGTTAAAATGTGAGAGCATGAAGCTTTCTTGTGAGGCTTACGCCTCACACATCTTGAGGTCCTAACGCCTCGCCTCACGCCTTCACATTTTAAAACATTGATTATAGGTGCTTAACTTCTTGTTGAACATCATAGTAGTATAAATAGGGTTGCAGTTGAGCATAGAAAATCAATGTGGTCTAGTGCATAGCTATTTTGCTTTATCTGGAACCTGATGGGAGGAATCAAATCCCGAGCTCAATAAAACATGGAAACCGGTTCAAGTCCTTCATGTAAGAATTGAGTCTAGTGCCTAGCTATTTTGCTTGATCTAGAACCTGATGGGAGGTACCCGAACTCAATAAAAGAAGAAGCCGGTTCAAATCCTTCATGTAAGAATTGACTGAATAGGAGGAATTTTAGATGTATTATTGCAAATGGAGACCAGACAATCCATGTGTAGCAATAGTATGATAAATCCATGTGTAGTGGTGAAAAAAAAAGCGATCACTAATTGCTATCGCCTAGAGAGCAAGCAAGGACCAAAATTAGGATTTGGGAGAACCATTTGAGGCCATAGAGTGCTACACAAAGGTGAAAACATTGTGCAGATGAGTGGTATCAGCATAATAGAGGTTATATTATGTAACCCTCTTCGTGAAGGTCCAGTTAGATAAGCATTGGTGAAATCTGTTTGAAAGAGACCTCATTGGCAAACAACAGCAAGGTTTCCCCAAAATATGAACTTATTCAGCAACCGGGCTAAATCATGGGCCTTTCGGTAATAATTGTGTATATATTCAGGACCAACTAATCAAGCTTGGTATCTTGTAATCATAGTAGCAAAATTCTGCCTTTTTTGTTTGTTTAAATCACGAATAATTCGCAACTTGTCAAACAATTAATTCATGACTTTTGCATTACTTTTTAGAAAAAAAAAAACGTTTTATTGAAAATATCTGATTTTTTTGAATTAAACGTGAAAAAGTCATGGCTTTTTGAATAAGTCGTGAATAATATCTAAATTTAAAATACGTATGTATCTAATTATTAATAATTAGTCTTTTTTTTTTTATTGTTCTGGCAATTTCCTAATTGTTTCCTGAATATTTCCGAATTTTTCGTAACCCAATAATTCATGAACTCCAACTTGGTGAGTGGTGACTATGCTTTTAGTAGAGCCATTCCATCAGGAGCATACTTTAGGGCATTTCACGCATTTGCAAGTAACAACCCCCCTTGGTTAGTAGAAAAAGAACAAATTCCCATTTCCAGTTCTGCTGTAGTGCAATAAACTTCTATGACAGCAATACCATTGCTTATAGCCTTGAAAAAAAGACACAATGTCTGTTGGAAAACACAGGGTATCCTTGACTAGATATGATGTGTTGTAAAATCAGGTAGAAGACAGAGGAATCTTTCTGTGAAAAATCAGGTATAGAGTGGGTATCCTGGACATGATGTGCGTAATAAAATTGGGTAAAAGATAGGAATGTAGAGAATTCAATAAGAAAGGGCAGAGAGGGTGAGACAAAGATCTTATAGACCAAGGGTTGTGGATGAAACCCATTGGTGTACAGGTCGAGAAATCGAATTCTTATATGACCAAAACACCTTCTCTACCACCAAAAGAAGGTAGTGAATCAGATTTGTTAGAGATAACTAAATAGATATTCTAGGCATTGGATTTAGAATTATTGTTAGAAACAAGGGTCACTACCCCTTCTCATAGAGTCCAATGATGCTTTTGAATTGAATTACAGGGTGAGGTTACATGTTTTTTGAGACTTTAGAGGGCGTTGCAAGTTTTCCCTTGCATCTAAAAATCTCATGTTTAAATTGTTTTAGATACTCAAAGCAGACATTTTTCTCTCTTGTAATGTCAAAACGAGTGTGCATTTATTTGCATGGTTTAAAAAAACGCTGAAACTGTTACGTAAAGGTTTCGGTGACCTCCGATACCTGATACCGTACCTTTACCCGTTTATCCTGAAACAAAACTGTAATACCCGAAACCGTTACGTAATAGGTGTTACGCCCGATACGTAAAGGTTTCGTTCGTAGGACTGGGTTCCGAAAATCCCTAAACTCATTCTAAAATCTCATCTTTGCTTCCTCTCTACCTATTCTTAGTACATTTTTTTTCCTAAAATCCTTTTGTTTTTTGTTAATTAACAACTTGATTTGGAGTTTAATTCATAGATTTGAAGGAATGTCTTTATTTCGGGTATGTTTCAACCTCGACCCATTTAATTTCCTTATTTCTAAATTTTGAGCTTCATACTGGCTTTAAAAGTATCTTGTTACTCATTTATTATATGTTTTTTTTTTATTTTTTTCTATTTATTGGAATATTTTGGATTTTTTTAAGCAAAAAAGAAAAAAAATATATATAAAGGCCGAAACCGTTACGTAACGGCGTTACGTAAAGGTTTCGGCTGTGTCCGTTACGGTGTCCGAAACCCTTTTTTTAACCTTGTTTATTTGTATGTCACCTGATTATGTTTGGTTTAGGTTGCATCTCTAACTATTATCATGTTAAGCTCGTACGCTTATAAAATTCATTTCAGCCGTGGTTCGAACCATCGGTATCCATATGAGTATCGGTTAGGCGATTTTAAGGTACGTGTCAAAGTATGTTCGATACAAGCCAATATGCTGGAAAAAATTGAGGTACGCTTCGATACAAAAGGAAAAACTTGGGTACCTTGTATAAAACTTCTTTTGATGCAAATATAAGCTAAAACTAAATTCAATGAAGTCCCCCAACTACATTTATAAACATACATATACGAGAGTTAAGAATTTTATAATAAAAAAAGACGAGCATGCTGATAAACTGGTATGAAAATACAAACCATAGTCACTTTGCCAAGTATAGGCAATACAATATATATATAAAAACCCTATATTTAATTAAATATATAAGAAAATATTGATTTTACAACCATAAAGTAATGACATATTCTACAAACTCAATACCAAATTGAACCATGTGCTAGCTCGAATACTATAGGCTTGAGAACTGAATAGAGTGATACATGATAAATGTGCTAGATATAATCACAATACTGTGGCCAACGTATGTAAACGTAGTATGGGGCTTGGTACATCTTTATGTGCTTCTGCAAACTCGAGAGTTGTGGAGTCTGTCCATAACCAGTGTTCAAGAACTCGAAAACTCAACTTGACTCGACTCGGAAATTAGCCGGTTTGAGTAACTCGCGAGACTTGAAAAAAACTCAACTCGATTGACTCGGAAATATATATATATATATATATATATATATATATATATATTTATATATATATATATATGTGTGTGTGTGTGTGTGTGTGTGTGTGTGTGTGTATTATAAAACTCTAGATCCAAGTCCAACATTCTTCCAAGTTTCAAATTTCAACATCAAGAATTCATGATATCATCAAATACAAAAGTATTATAAAACGATCAAATATCATCCTTTTCATTATCTTGATCGATGCCCTCCTCATTAGACTCCTCTCTAATTGCCATCCGCATCACCGTCCAACCAACTCAAGTCATCTCCATCAAAGTCCTTATAATGCTCATGTGTTCACTCGTCAATTTGATTATTAATTAAGACATTGTCAATATTTGTAGGATCATAAATTCACTCGTCAATTTCATTATTAATTAAGATATTGTCAATATTTGTAGGCTTATAAATTAAAGAGTGTCTTCCTAGTTGCCTTTCCCGTAATCTCAAGTTATAGTGAATGTATACCAAGTCATTTGACTTTTCTTGCTTTAAGCGGTTCCTTTTCTTTGTATAGATCTGGTCAAAAGTACTCCAGTTTATTTCGCAGTCTGAAGAAGAGCAAACTTGACTCAAGATACGGATGGCGAAGCGCTGGAGTGTAACAACCAAAGGTTTGCACCAACAAACTGCAAAATATAACATATTTATAATTATATAACATAAAAGATCAATACAGAAACCATAATGTATAAATTAATTTTTAACTTAATATTAAATCAAATTATAACTCACCAGGAGACAACTTAGTTCTACTACGAAACGTTTGCTCACTTCCAAATGCCCTTTGTGCAGAAGAAAATATATCAATCTAAAAAAAAATTGAAATATAAGATAAGTTATAATGACCCTGACCATAGACATATAGTAATTTTAATTTTTATCATTAAAAAAAAATAATATTGTCAACAATATACATCATCCATTGCTATTATCTGAATATCTATATCCTTTTCAAGTCGTGCTATTGCTTCATGCAATCCACGGCAAACCTCGGGATGTGTTGAGAAATTCGGATGATATCAAATTGTTGGTTCAAAATTTAACTCTCAGAATGAAGAGTAGAGTGGAGAGTCGAATCCCATCTTGCATCAATGATGTCTCAATACTTTTTATAAGATTTTTCATCATTGTTATGATCTTCTACAATCTCAATCTTTGCTTGATCCATTCTATGATATAGATCCCTCATCACTGGCTTGCCACCATCCACTAACCTCAAGATATGAATAATGGGAACAACTATCTTATTGATTTTCTCCATCTTTAGCCAAAAATAAGTGTTATTATTTTCTCAATACATTTCCCCTTTTTCGAGATTAGCAAATTTTGATTTTGCCTAATCCTCTGAAAGAAACATCTTTTTCATGGAGGCTCTCTAGTATAAATTTGTAATAATAACAAGATTAAAAGTAGATATTAAAATTTGAAAAGAAAGACTTCCAAATGAAAAGGGTTTTAAAACTTTAAAAATTACCTTGCTCAATAAGACTTTCAATAAGGATGAAATTTATGGCAAAGCGGGTAGCACCCGGCCTTAGAATCTCCCTATTAATTATTAGTAAATGTTCTCATCATATGTAAGACCTGACCTTTATTGTAAATGAACCTAGTTATACTTCTGAACTTCTCAACTATGGTTTCAATTAGAGGAAACTTTCCAACTATGTGCTACAAAAGAGTTTCAAACCAAATTCTTCTTTTTGCCATTAGAAGCTTCCCAACAGTTACATAATTTACAGCATTATTTGTTATCACTTGTACCATATTCTCTTCCCCCACTATCTCAACAATTTCATCAAGTAAGTTGAACAAAGTTTTTGCATTTTTAACAATGTGTGATGCATGATGCATCAACTGACTTGATAAACATAATGCCTTGTAAGCAAGACATCAGAAAGTTAACAAGTGTCTTACCTTTTTCATCCCTCTAACCATATGACATTAAGGAACATCCAGTTGCATTTCAAGACTCCTTGAACTCCTAAAGATAAAGGTTTATGAAATCCACCTTTACTTAAAAAATGGGTTTCGCTAACTAATAAGGTGTTGTTGGTATTGGCAGGACCCTTTTTAAAAGCAGAGGTTGATTCCATAAACCTTTATCTTCAGAAGTTCAAGGAGTTTTGAAATGAAACTGGATGTTCTATAATGTCAGATGGTTGGAGGAGGGATCAAAAGGGTAGGGCTCTTATTAACTTTCTAGTCCACAAGACATTATGTTTATCAAGTCAGTTGATGCATCACACAAAGTAAAGAATGCAAATAATTTGTTCAACTTACTTGATGAAATTGTTGAGATAGTGGAGGAAGAGAGTGCAAGTGATAACTGAAAATGTTGCAATTATGTAGCTGTTGGAAAGCTTCTGATGGCGAAAAGAAAGAATTTGTTTTGGAGCTCTTGTGCACCACATTGTATTGTCCTCATTCATTAGAAATTTGGAAAGCTGTTTCCAGTGTCTTAAAAAGCGTGTGAGGCTTACGTCTCGACTCTCGAGGCTCTCCTTGGGGCGAGGCTTAAGGAAAACGCCTTGAGGCTTAAATTCCATGAGGCATACGTATCATGCCTTGAAACTTGTTTTATGTCTATGACGTACATTTTACATTAACTAAAAGTACGTTTTTAGCAACATCTGATATTTGAATGTTTTTTTTTTAATATTTTTTTATTTGTTTTAACTAATTTATATAGTATTTCCTATGTGTAGCGTGCATTCACACGAATCCACACAAATACATACATATATATATATATATATGTATCTATATACTATAATCTTTCATTAACTTTTTGAATCTTTTTGCACTTTTTCTTGTATTTTATTTATTTTTTAAAATAATAGAGTATGAAGCTTTCTTGTGAGGCTTACGCCTCACGCCTCGAGTCTTACGCCTCATGCATCTTGAGGTCCTAACGCCTCGCCTCATGCCTACGTTTTAAAACATTGGTGGTTTCCAATTGAAACTATAGTTGAGAAGTGTAGAAGTATAACTAAGTTCATTTACAATAAAGGTCAGGTCTTACACATGATGAGAACATTTATTGATAATAGAGAGATTCTAAAGCTTGGAGCTACTCGCTTTGCCAAAAATTTCATCCTTGTTGAAAGTCTTATTGAGCAGGTAATTTTTAAAGTTTTAAATTTTTTTCATTTGGAAGTCTTTCTTGTAAAATTTTAATATCTACTTCTAATCTTTGCTATTATTACAAATCTATATTAGATGGTCTCTTTGAAATAGATGTTTCTTTCGGAGGATTGGGCGAAATCAAAGAGGGGAAATGTATTGAGAAGTTAATAACAATCACTTCTTTTTGGCGGAAGTTGGAGATAATCAATAAGTCGGGTCTTGAGGTCAGTGGATGGTGATAAGCTAGTGATGGGGGATATATATGATAGAATGGATCAAGCTAAGATTGAGATTGCAAAAGCTCATAATAATGATGAAAATTTGTGTGACTATTTTGTACTGCCAATTGAATTATGGTATTAAAAAGGCGGGGAAAAAAGAATAGTGAATGTTACGAAATTTGCTTCCTGTTGAGTAGCCGCTAATGCGACATTTGTTGGTTTGACATGTGTCAATTTTTAAATTTTGACTGTGATTCATACCTAGATACAAGCTCTTAATAACTACATACATTCCCCCAAGTCTATTATGCAAATTACAAAACAAATTTCATGGGATGGTTTCTTTGACAAAACTTATAGTAACAGTTTCGCTGACAAGCTGTAAAGCATCACATTTATATGAAACTAATTTTTGAGAAGCTAAGCTAAGATCATTTATTACATTTAACTATAAATATCATGTTTACTCCATGTTAAGAGGCATCATTCTCATAAAGCCTGATCTGTTCTTTTGTGCATAATACCACCTGGAGTTTTCATAAGATTTTTCTCTATTCTCATATTCTTCTGGATTGATAACAAATATTTTCATAGGTGGACAATTGTTTGGCCGTAACATCTGTTGATTTCTCCAAGGATTTCTCTTCCTCTCTTTCAAATTGCTGGGTAACAGTTGTAAGTTTTTTTTTAATCATAATTTGAAAGACGAGCTATCCCAATATTTTGGTTCCAGTTTGGGATTTAAGTTGGAATGCCTTTGTTTCTCTCATTTGATTTGCTTATACATCTCTTTGTTTTTGGTAACTGCTATGTTATCCCAATTGTTAGCATTTTGTTGAAGTCCACCTTATTTAAAGGATAATCTATAGTCTTAGTTATAGATGGTAATGACTCTTGAAATTTATGAGCACATGTATTACAACACTGGCACACATATGAGGGGAAATATCAACTGATTGTATCATTTGGTCTATAACTCACTGTTGGTGTCTAGCACCACCTGATAAGGAAATGTCTGTAAAAACTTGGTTAAATCCTAATACTTGCACATACATGACTACTTTAATTAGGGGTGCAACTTGGGTTGGGTTAGCTCAACGTAATATATATATATATATATATATATTCCGTGTTGGACCGAGTCGAGTTTTTTTCAATTTTTCCGAGTTACTCGACCCGGCAAATTTTCGAGTCGAGTTTTTGAACCATGGTTTGCTCTATAGTTTTGAAAACTCCTCAATCGTTGTCATTATGATTTAAGATTTCATTCACAAAAAAATATATGTTTGTAATGCTGGACTGCTCCGAGTCGTGTGAGACCCGTCTTAAAGGACAAGGGCCTAACGTCTGCATCTCCACACCATGAATTAGAGTTAGAGGATACGGCAGAGTGAGAGGTAGCAACACCGTAGATAGAAGTTGTCTCTGGCGGAAACATGCCTTGATTAAAGACCTTCCAAGTTCCAATATCTTAAATATGTATGGGTGTGTGTGTGTGTGTCATAGTAATGACTCTTTAAGACCATTATTATATTTAATTGGAGGAGTAAGCCATTATCATTAAAAAAAATTATTATTAAACTCTCTCATAATATTTAATTATAGGGAAAATATTATACATATAAGGATGTTGTCATCTAAAATTACTATTAAATTTGTAATCAGATAAAGTTTCATGATTAATTGAAGAGAATTTAAAAGGAAAAATATATTACATTAGTAATTCTAGGATACTCTTTTTCGCACCATTACCATCTTTATCACATAGGATTCTGAATTCTAATTAATTAAGAAAGAAAGAACTTAAATTGTAAAATTCTAATATTTATATTCTAGGACCACATGTTTATTGTAAATTATTTTAGTTAAAAATTAATTATACAAGCACAACCCGACTTAACCCAATACAAACTGCACCAACTCAAGTTGAGCCCAGGGTTGAGAAATGAGCCATTGGATTGGGCTTGGGTTAGGTACCTTGCATTGAAAGTAGGGTTGGGCCATGAGCAAACTGTTTCGCTCTTAGGGTTGGGCTTGGGTTGACCCCTAAACCGACCCAACCCGCCCGAGTTGCACGCCCTAACTGTATTACTTATACATATTTAAATGTGAATCACTCAGCTAAGAGGCATTTTGTTGAAAGTCTTTTCTTGAAGATAGTTGAAGCCTTTCACGTGCAAGGAAAATGGCAGCACTACCTCCGGGTTTCAACTTAGCTTGGTTTCACTCCAATTTATCCCTACAACCTTGCACTACTTGGCGGAAGACGGCTGGCTGCCCATAACCTCCTTTTGGATTTCAAAAATATTAAATGACATTTTTCTTTAATTTGGCATAGTCCCACACTGCTATAAAACCAGTCTTTGCTTAGGTTATGAATTAAGTATCTAATCTTATTCACTAAGGGAGCCAAATATGACATTGACTAACACCAATGGTGTTTGGTCACAGGGATATCATTATCCTTCTAATGAATAACAAGGTTTTGTTGGATATAGATAATCTTGCAGAGTTGCAAGTGACTGTAGGATTGCCAATCCATATCTCAGGTTGATTGGTAACAGGGTTCAGCTTAACCTGAACCAGATTGTTTTGAAATAGGCTTGTTGGAAATAATTAATAAATTTGCTTACTTTAAGGTTGAAGATCACCTTCTAACAGTTTGGCTGTTTGGAAATAATTAATAAATTGGCCTATTTAAGGTTGATAGATCACCTTCTAACAGTTTGGCAGTTAGAGAATTACTCTTATTTGTGACTATTTGGATACAATCACAACTGTAGTCACGTTAGGTCTGGCCATGGGGCACGTTTGGTTAAACAATTCACCCTACAGTTACTACTTTTGGTAACAGGTTGAAGACATGATTGTATGGTTACTGTCAAAGCCTAGTCCCGTTTTTGGGACGTTGATTCATTCCTTTTGGAAACTTGATTATCCTTATTTGGGTGAATTCTTATTAAATCGAGAACAAGGTTTCAAATATTGACGATATATTGTCGTTATGGCCTCATATCAATGTTATACCCTCTTGACATATCTGCATAGGGTATTAGAAATTTTACACTATATGAAAATGTTACTAAAACCCAAAAGTCCTGTGAAAAAAGTCATATTTTAGTATTCAAAAATATTTTCATCGATAGGGTCAAGAAGTCAACTAACAGTTCAACAAAAAATGACTTATATTCAAGTTTTTTTTTTTAAAATTAAGTATATTATGGGTGCCCTCCATTTAAAATACTACCAAAATTTAATTCCAAAGAATCATTTGGATATGTTGAATAGTGGAGACATGTGAAATGTCGAATGGTAAAAGTAAAAAGAGAGTAAGAATGAGAAATGATATGGTGGTGCTTCAAGTGTATGGTGGTGCTTCAAGTGTTTCTGCTCCTTATCGCTTCTGTTGTGCCATGTGCCAATGTCGTGTCGGAGTATCCATTCTTTCCAAAGATGGATCGCGTCGTGTCCCTCCCTGTGTTGACCGCTACCAGTTAGACTCTGAACCCTGAGGTCTAAGGCCTAAACCCTAAACCCTAGACCAAAAACTTCAAAACCCTGAAGTCTTTTGAGTTGTGGCTTTTGGATACAGTTCTTAGCTAGATCCCTATGCGGAATTGAATCTAGCTTGTCTTTAAAGGCTCCTATGGTCACCACTGGCCTACACTGAAGGGATCCTTGTGGAATTATACCTCCGGGAACACCTAGAGCAAATAGAGTTTCGATGGGGAGATTTAAAGTAAAAAAACAACACACCTTTATTTATTGAAAATGAACACACCTAAGTACGATATAAGCTTCACCTATACGAGATGAACTCATACCCACTTGTACATCAAAAAGAGAAAAAACATCAATACTCCTATGTGTTCATCCACTTGAAATCTAGACCTTCTACGCCTTCTCCTTTATATAGAGGAGTGAGACCATCGGGAATCAAAGCCATTATTACAAACCGATATACTACAGCTAGTGGACATCCCCCACAACATAGGGTTCCTTTCATTTAGATGCCTGCGTGAGAGATCACTTGAATGAAGCCTGGATTCCGAGGGTTGTGATGTGAGTGGGAAAGACAAAAGGTGATGTGGATAATGGGGACAAAGTCTTGTGAGTGGATAGTAGATACATGAGAGTTGGTGAATGGTAAACAATGGAGACATGTGAGTGAATAGTGGAGACATGTGAAGTGGTAAAGGACAAAGGTGGTAAGAGTGAATAGTGGAGACATGTGAAATGGCGTAAAAGTAAAAAGAGAGTAAGAATGAGAAATGATATGGTGCTGCTTCAAGTGTATGGTGGTGCTTCAAGTGTTTTTGCTCCTCATTGCTTCTATTGATGCTGTTGTGCCAATGTCGTGTCGGAGTATGCATTCTTTCTAAAGATGGTTTGCACCATGTCCCTCCCTATGTTGACCGCTGTGGTGATCCTTGCTGTTGTGATGTCGATCCTTGCGATTGTTCCTGTGATGACATTCCTCATCCTTGTATTGGCTCCCTTGGTACATTTTTCTAAGACGTTGATCCTCGTAGAGACTAGAATAATCTGACCCTTGCTTTTAGTCTCTCTTTCGTAGCTGCCGAGAGATCCGCAATTATAGCACGAACATATTATTCCTCATCGTCTGAGCTGACATCAAACCTGTATTTGGGTCATGGTATCGTCGTATACAACACATATAGAATACTGAGAGAGAACTCAAAAGACTTCAGGGTTTTGAAGTTTTTGGTTTAGGCCTTAGACCTCAGGGTTCTGAAGTTTTTGGTTTAGGTCTTAGACCTCAGGGTTCTAGATGGGATCCGAAATTGAGGAATATGTCCCCTTTTCCAATTTCATTGTAAGTCACAATGAAGGGTTTGACAGTGACGAGCTTGGCAACTCCAAGTATTCACACAAAGAGTATCCAAATATCTGGAAGTTGAAGAGGGTGTATTAGAAATTACTCAAAATGTCGACAATACATTATCCGTTCCTATTCTCAACCAAGAGCGCCTACAGAAGTACCTCTACAAGGGGATTCGATATATTCATATCGGGCATCTTGCGGTAACCATTACTCCACTAGTTCGTCAAGATCTTGTCGTATCTATTCTTGTCTACATTCTTGATTGTAGGCATCAAGAGTTTAATAACATGTTGATCGGCGAGGTGGATGCACCACTTGATAAAAGATGGATCACTTTCTACATGAAGCCAAATCTTCTTTTGGCTCTCACAGAGAGAAACTTGAAGGAGGCCTTGTCATTCAAGATGAGGACTAAAGGATTTGACATGCTACCCGGCTCAGTCAACAATTTCAACATTAGCTTCACTTGGAAGCTTGGTTATAAGCTCTTTAACACCATTGCAGCTATTTTTCCATCAAGTCAATCATCCTGGGGGCTATTCTTTCAAGGAGACCAGTGTGGCCGTGTAATGATGCCGCTTCGATTAAAGCCCAAAGAGATAAATATTCCAAAGTCATGGACCCTTGGTCCTTATGGCCCGATATGGCTCAGAAGAGGACTCTTCACCAATAAAAAGCTTCTCAAGACAAAGACGGTAATACGACGCTCCAATTCGCCGAACAATTATTTGATAGGCCAAAAGCATTTATCTCAGCCTCCCCATATTCCCGTACTAAACAACCAGATGAAGCAGATCCACCTCGGAAGTCATGTGGAATGATGAAGCGAACCATTACGGAGGCTACTCAACGAGATCATGAGGAATATCGAGCTGACCCACGAAGAGACAAATGGAAGCATGACTTTGCACTTCCTACAAGAATGTCATCCGAGATGAATAGCTGGAGTAACGGGCACTTGCAAGATCAAAGGAATCTCTTCTTGATTATGTCTATGGAAGTCCGTGCACCATAGCTGTGGTAGATAAGCCACAATGGTCGGGTCTGGAAGGCAAAACCTTAGATCTCAACTTTTCCACTATTTGAACCTGTTTGGATTGATGGTAATAGAGACACCCTCAGAGCACCTCTCATCCAAACATGACTCCCAGGGGTGGAAAAAGATTATTTATATATTCATCAACAACTCAACTGGGCGAACTCAGCATTAAGAGCAATTGATAAAAAAATTTGCCCAGATCTTCACGAGGACCTCCTTATCCTCCATGCTATTGTCGGGACGCACCAACCAACGTATTTTTACCCAGAAGAACCGTAGGTGAAAACAGAAGAAGGGTCATCGCATCAAACTAAAGGAAAGCAGGCGGCACCTTAAGGAATCCAGATAATTGATGGGTTCGAAGTAATTTTAGGAATCCCTTTTCTCACAAAGTGAATTGGGGCACTTGACGCTGTAAGTCGCTTCTCCGACTCAGACTATGAGGAAAAAAGCAGTGAGGAAGATTCGCAAACTGAAAGCAAAGATGAACGGAGGATATGTGCCTTTGATCGAAAATTTAAAAGCCATGTAGCACCAGTAGATCTGTCATATGACGATCCAATCCATTTTAAAGGCAGCTTCAATGATAAAACTATCTATCCATGGACAGAATCAGGAACAGATCAACAAAATGCTCGGTTTTATGGAGGCAGTTGCGAACTCCTAAATGTTCGGGGGAATAACACAATTGGTTGCTTACACATTAATCTGTGAAGGATTCACCGGCACTCTACGATGTTGGTGGGATCAGTTTCTAAAGGCCACAAAGAACGCCATTGCTACTTTGGTACGCATTGGAGATGAAAACCAAGAAACGCAGAACCCGGTCAAGAGCCTCCTAGCGATCATAAGGAGTCATTTCTGTGGCCCGCTGGAGGATGTAGAGAAAAAACATCAAGCAGCATTGATTGGTTTTTGTATTCAACAATTAGGCGATTACGATTACTATAAAAAGACATTTCTCGAAAGGGTCTTCCAGATCAGTGATAGTCAAAAGGCGTTCTAGAAGGAGAAGTTTTTATCAAGACTCCAGCACAAGCTTGGGGAGTTAGTAAGGATCAAGCTCAAGGACGTCAATATGGATGTTCTTACATATGGAAAGCTCTTCTCTATGGTTGACAATCTAATCATCAAACGATGTACCCAAAAACGGGTTGAGGAAGGGGAAAAGAAATCTTTTGCTATCGGTAAAGACATCTATCGACAGTTTGGACTTGACCTTAAAGGAAAGATTCACACCAGGAAAAAGAAGACACACCAAAAGCATGACAATGGTAATGAAAAGAAAAAAAGAGGCAAACGGCAGTGCCGACCATTCCGCAAAGGAAGATGGGCAAGGCCGCAATGAGCAAGGTAAATGATGGGATCTTAAGAAGGTAAAATGTCATAAGTGTCCCAAATTTGGCCATTATGCTCGAGATTGTAAAGGAAAGAGAGTTGGAGCCATAGACTGTGAGGACTCGGAGTTAGACTATTCTGATTGCAGTTGCGGTAGCGATCCCTGCCATTGCAATGGGAACACTTTACAAGGAAGTTCTTCATCTAGCGACATCGAGACTACTGTTGGGCGGATTTCGGCGATGAGAAGGGAACCGTAGCTACCTTTGGAACCATCATTGCCTCCTCCAGATCAAGATTTCCATATGTGGCACAAGGGGAGAAAAACGCATAAGATCCGTTTTAGTTACCCAACTTATCCAGAAAATTCAGAATCTCCAACCTACTTGGGGTGGGGCAACGAATTTATTGATAACCAAGCACCAGTGAAAAATTTGGTTCCGACCCGAGCACTAACCATTGGAATGATGGCTGTAAACCATTCCACAGAGTCATCCAAGAGATCATCCTCTCAACAAAGTTTAAGGCGACAAAAATCCAGGCGACAAAAATCGAGATATCCATGTTTGCAAAGGCGGAGAATGCATAAAGATGGACTTCATCATTATGAAAGGAATCGACAACGATGTCCTTCTAGGGAATTCATTTCTTTCCTTTGTTTAGCCAATCTTAGTTCAATAGGATGGTATCAAGGTAGTACGAAATGGACGGCAAATCTTCTTCAAATTTGCCTTGCCATCTCGATCATCATTAATCCAAGTGATTCAGCGCGAACGAGAAATGACACAGAGGACAATTGCCAATATGCAACAGGAGATACCCACCACTCGTAGGATATCCGAGCAACTTCGAAGTGAAAACTCAAAAGGACACATCAACACCATCCGGAAAAGATTTGAGGATACGGTCTATACGTTAGATCCAACAACATTTTGGGAATGCTACACTTGGGAAGTAAAACTTCCCTATAGGAAGGACTTCGACGAAAGAAAGATACCTACTAAGTCAAAGGCAAATCAAATGCCTGAAAAGATGTGAAGGCTAAACGAAAAAGAAATAAGGGACCTTGACAAAGGACCGATAAGACGGAGCAAAAGCCCCTGGTCATGCCTCGGATTCTATGTCAATAATCAAAACGAGCAAGAGCGAGGGATGCCTTGATTGCTTATCAATTACAAGCCTCTAAATGAAGCCCTCGAATGGATACGATATCCAATCCCTAACCGGCATACTCTACTTACTCGCATAAGTGGGTCATGCGTCTTTAGCAAATTTGACATGAAGTCTAGTTTTTGGCAAATCAAGATTGCAGAGGAGGACAAGTATAAAACAGCCTTCGTTACGAATGAAACATAATGCCATTTGGGCTCAAGAATGCCCCGTCCGAATTCCAGCGAATCATGGATCAAATTATCATGCCTATTGTATACTTTGCGATTGTCTACATAGATGATGTTCTTATCTTCAACAAGGACTTAGATGCTCACACTAAGCACCTGGAACAATTTCGATAAAAAGTCACTTAGAATGAGATTGGAACAATTCTTATAGAAGCTAAGCGTGAATTATCTGGCAGTCTTGGGTCTTATCCAGCTCCTTAGCTTAGGGCAGTGCGGGTATTGAAGATGTTCAATTCATTCTGAAAGGAACGATTCCTTTAATCGATTAATTCGCAAATTTAAAATTGACTAACAAGCAAAAAAACAATAAGAGGCTAGAAGTAGCTTGCTCCTAATTCATCTGGGACACGGAAATACCAAAAAATGGATGATTGAATGAGACTTGGAATCTCGCACCTCCTTCACGTATTTGTAAACTGGTACCCCAGAAAATCTTGGGTTAATTCTCAAGTCGTAAGCACTTATTGAGGAGAAACTGATCCAATTCAAAGTTGTTGGTGTTTATACCAGTCGATCATAGAAGCAAAATTATGATTTATTCCGATCAAGCTTCCTTCCTATTAATCTTGAAGTTCTTCTCAGATACAAGGAAATGATTCAATTCCAAAGCCAAAGATTGTAGTTCTCGAACGAGCAATCGAAAAGATTCTGGAGCATCCTCAGGGTTAGGTATTGTTCCTCCGATGATCGTAGTACCAAGTACTTCCTGACGAGCGCTAATATGATCAGATTTATAAGTAAGCATCTCTTGTGAAATATGAGCAACACCAGATCCCTCTAGAGCTCAAACTTCCATTTCTCCTATGGCCCTTCCTCTAAGGGGTTGTTGTATAACAAGCGTATAATGTCCACTAGAATGTCCATGGATTTTATCATCAACTTGATGAATGAATTTCAGAATATAGGACTTTCCTATAATAACAGGTTGTTCAAAAGGATCTCCCGTTCATTCTGCTTTTTCTCGGATACTCGGGTTCAAATACCCATGGATTTGCTCTTTGCTTAGTGGCTTCATATAATTCAGGAAACACTAGTTTTCTCGAAGCCTCTTGTTCATATCTCTCATCAAAGGGTGCTATTCGATAATGCTTAACTGATTGGGCTAGCAGATCCCCCGCTAACCCAAGCGAGCATTCAAATATATGTCCTACATTCATTCGTGAAGGTACTCCTAATGGGTTGAAGACCATATCAACAGGTGTTCCATCTTGCAAATAAGGCATATCTTCTCTAGGCAAAATTTTGGAAATGATACCTTTACCTTTATTCCAATGCCTTCCAGCTACTTTATCACTTACTTGGATTTCACGTTTTTGTGAAATATATACACGAATCGCTTATGGATTATAACTGGAACCCCTTTTTTTCTGGATCCATCTCACATCAATAACTCGACCCTGCCACTTATAGGTAGTTTTAGACAAGTTTCCTTTGAAGTGGATACCTGAATGCTAAGTATGGCTCGTAATAATCTATCTTCCGAGGCATGCGATTATTCTTTCGCCATCTGAGGCGTTAATTTACCTACTAAAATCTCACCCATTTCTACCCAAGATCCAAGCATCACAATTCAATTATGTTTAAATTTTGGAGTAAATGGGCTTCTAAATGCGGTATTTCGTTAGTGGTCCTTTCGGGGCCTTGGCTTGTCACATGAGTCTGAATTTCATATTTCCGTATGTGAAAAGAAGTATAAATATCTCCATATACCAGACGCTTGCTAATGAGTACCGCGTCTTCAGAATTGTAGCCTTCCAATGGCATATAAGCTACTAATATGTTTTTTCCCAAAGCGAGTTCGCCACCAACTGTAGCTGCTTTTTAATATGAGCCGCTAAAATTTGTCCCTTACTTCCTTCCTTCTAGCTGGAACTGTCCGCTTGCTCATTCGCCCTTATCACGTAAAGCTCGTCCCTATCTGGTCAGGGGCTTATGCACTCCACGACTTTCATATATTATGGGGATTCTCGATACCGCTTTGAACAATGAAAGAGCTAATATACTTCTAGCTTGAGATAGAGTCCCGAAAGCAAAAAGTGATATGATCTCATACGGAAGGAACAACTTATTGTACTTACCTTTAGAGCCGAAACCAGAAAAGGAAAGAAAGAAGGAACTCGCTTAAATTCCATGAAATTGGACATTCTTTACCAAAGATGGTCACTACTTCATACGCTGACACCCAAGGGCCCCCTCTCTGGATCTTGACTAGAGTTTGAGGTAGCCCAAACTACCAGACTAGAAAAAGCCTTTTGTCTGCCTTGGCAGAAACAGCGGAGGATAAGGATCTCTCCTAGCTCGTGACTGGCCACTTCCTTCATTGCCACTCTCTTTGCCGAAGAAAAAAGAGTCGTGACTGCAATGGAGACTTTAGGAAAGAATTTAGAGAAGCGATTGAGCGATGCTGTGTCATCGACCTAGGAATGGTGGGAGGGGGTTTAACCTGGAGTAACCGCGGGTTGGGCCTTGATCACACTAGAATCGACAGATTCTTGACCGACCTTATGAAATTAGGGCTGGCAAGGTATGTTCCCAGCTGCTTGTGTCCGAAGATTGCTATGCATTGCCTCGGACCATAACCCTCTTGTCCTGGAATCAAATGAATCCTTGAGTTGAGGTCGTGGCTCCCTTCAGATTTGAAAAGTCGCAATGTTTCATTGATTTTTCAATACGGGGAATGAAATGCAAAGTCTAAAATCAAAGTATTCACAATTCTCTTAGTTTATCTACTCCCACCCTCCCAATTAAGATACAGATTGAAGAAGGAGGAAAAGAATGATAGTTGGATTCCAGAATGAAGGCCAGATCAAATATGGAAGACATAAGAAGGAAACAAACACAGCTCTAGTGGTAAGCTCCATAAGTGATCAAGAAAAGCAATATAGGCTTGAATCTTTCTTAGTAGAGTTTCCGGTCCGGTCAATGTTAGGGAATAAGAGATTCTCTCCTAGCCCACCCAAGGGAAGCAATTAAAAGATTAGTGTTGAATTCATAAGGCTCGGTTCATTGAAGAAGAAAGGGAAGGACAATGGAGAGCCCTTAAGGGCTAGGCGAGACAAGACCTAACTATTCTTTCTACGTACAAATCCGGAGTAAGTCAATAACTTTCCAATTATCGGAAAGGCTGTAGAGGTCTACTAGAATAGGTTGATATAGCCCGGCCAACATTGGTAGTGACTGGGAATCTCTCATCTCCAGTTCCCCACTGCCTACTAGTAAAGGGGCATTCAAGCATTCATTCCTGCCTCGATCCATCCAATGAAGCAACAGGGATTGATGAATCGGATAAGCCTTTATTGATCCGGGTGGTGGGGGTAGTAGGCTTTACAGCTCATTCTTATCCCGTGAATTGGAGATACTTAGGAGATTGATGGATACTTGTGGTACCAGGGAGGAATCAAGGGATAATGGATGAGCGGGGAATGCCTCGTAGCTTGCCCGATGCTGCCCATGTCCTCGCTGAAGGTGGTGGAAGTTGGATCAACTGCTATAGGTGCTTCTTCTTCGATCAGATCAAGATCCATAATTGGTTCAAGGCTTTTAGTTTCTAACTGCTAGTTATCGATCTCGCTTTCTAGCTACCTTTGTCTCTGAATCTTGAAGCTCCATCAGTAGCTGTATAAGGAAATGGGACGGGTAAAGCGAACCCGTTGAGTAATCCATTTCGAGTCACTTAGTTAACGGTTAGGAAAGGGAGTCAGGTTTCCTCTCGAGTCACTTGACCTGTCCGTCTGATAGTTTAGTCCGTCTAGTCTAGGGTTTAGTCAAGTTTCCTCTCGTGCCTTCTTTTTGTGGAAACAGATCTCCATTGGCTGTGATGTTAGGGTCACGCCTTCGAGTATCCAATTTTTGAAGCAATGGTGTATCAAGTTCTGCTATACTTCCTATAAGCCAGAAGCAAGCGTGTATGAGTTGCATCTCTTTTCGAGATCCGCTTATTCGGTGTCCTGTTGTCTGAGCCGGGCATATCAAATAGTGGTTCCAATGTGATCAATGCTTTCTCTTATCTCTCCTGGAGGTGCAAGGTCAGGTAAGACCAAAGATGGGAAGAAAGGGGAAAGAACTCAGGCGGTGAGACAGAAGGGAGATCAAAGCCGAGAAAGTACCTCGTCACTCTGATTGCAATTGTCCCATCTTGCTTTAACATCAAAGTAGGACTCTATTGAAAGAATAACTTTGGCTAATGATGTGTTTGACTTTTCCGAACCAAAGTGCAGGAAAACACGGAGAGACACACAAAATTGAGAGAATTGAGCTCATGTAACGAGCTACAAGAGCTGGTCGTCTCAAAGTCCTCCGACATCTCAAGTTATTGGGAACCATTGAACACCAAAAGAAACTCCCGACTTCGCATGCACTAAAACACATAACTTTTTCCCCCCTACGACCTGCCCACGTAAGGCCATGGTTCAAAATATCGGTATCGGTCGCCGTATTGGTAAGTCTAAAATAGGATACGTATCGGCCTATCGGTATTGTATCGGTTGGATACTGTGGAAAAATTCAGGATACACTAATACGCAAGGAAAAACTTGGATACCTTACATGAAACCTCTTTTAATGCAAATATAAACTAAAAACAAACTAAATGAAGTTCTCCAACTACATTTATAATCATACATATGAGAGTTAACAAATTGATAAGTTAAAAAAAGCATGTGCACTGATAAATTTGTATGAAAATACAAACCATAACCAAGTGATAGAAGCTCACTTGCATTTATAAATCAAAAATATGAAAAAGCATACCCTTGCATTCACAAATCAAATTACGTACATGATAGAAGCTCAATACCACATTAAGCTTCGTGTCGGCTTATACTTTATCATTGTGGGATCAAGAATTGAGTAGAGTGATACATTATAAGTGGTCCAGAAATGATGACACCACTGTGTCCAAGTCATCATCGTGCGATACATGCCTAGGTACATTTGTATATGTACCTGTTGCTGTGTCGTGATCTGTCCATAACTGTCAGTTGAAGATTGGGACTGAGCATCTTAACCAGTGGCTCCTGATAAGTAGGGTTAGGCTGGGGCATCATAACCAGGGGGATAACCTTATTTACATATTAATATCTAAAGTAAATGAAAGTAATATCAAATTAAAATCATTTACTTAATAATATATTATGAAAATAAGTTGTGTATATCGGGTCTGTATTGTGGATCCTAGTGTAAATGGAAGGAGAAAACAAATTAACTGAAAAATCCCCGTATCGAGTGTATCGGGCCGATACAGGCCCGAAACAGTGAAGCTTTTTTTTTCCAGCGTACCAATGTATCGGGTAGTTCTAAATAAGATACGTATCGGCCCGTATCGGTCGATACGTATTGATATTTTAAACCATACCTAAGGCGCTTTAGGCAGAAGAAGTCGAGTTCCTTGGCCAAAAATTTTGGATGGAAGAATTCAGGTTCAAGACCACTCGATAGCTTCCACTAAGAAATTTCCAGACAAAATTAATGATCAAAAGCAGCTTAAGCGATTCTTAGGATGCCTCAACTACTTGTCAAAGATCTTGCAAAAGATAAAAAAATCATGTCAAATCTGCTAAAGAAAGACAGCAAGGAACAATAGAATGATAAGCATGCAGCGGCAGTGCAATAAATCAAGGCCCGGGTCCGTCATCTCCCAGTTCTGTCTCTTCCAAACGATGACCTCCCAAAGATAATTGAATCAAATGCTTCTGATATTGGATGGGGAGCTGTCCTCAAACAAAAGAATGGCACCAAAGAGGAACCAATCAAATTTGCCTAAGGTACTTGGTGAAAATCAGAAGTCAACTATTCAGTCATCAAGAGGGAAGTTCTAGCCACATTCAATGAGGTAAAGAAGTTTCAAATTCATATTTTGAACCAAAAATTTCTCTTACGAACTGATTGCAGCTCTCTAAGGGGAACTCTGAAGAAAGATCTCAAGTCACTTGTCCAATGTTAAACATTTGGACGATGGCAGGCCATTTTTTCGTTGTTTGACTTTGATGTCGAGCACAAGCCAAGATGTGAGAACTCGATACCCGATTTCCTAACTCGAGAGTTTCTTCAAGGTACCATAAAAAAGATTGGCATGATGAGAAGAGAATGCAAGAACCTTGCCTCTGAAGACCCGATGAAATGGTATCATACTCACTCGGATTTAGTCATCCAAGATCTCGAGGAAGGCGAATTTAATCCTTGGTCCGCTCACAAAGCAGTAGACTAGTTACTCAGATACGAAGAATTTGGAGGCGAATTCTCAACAAAATCATGGAGAGAAGCTATTAAGGTTCTTCAGGCAACAGATTGTTGCACCTTCAAGCATGAGCGAGAAGGATGCAGTATAATCTATACGGAAGTAGTCATCAAAGAAGTATTGCCATATCCAGCATGGTCGAAGCTTTCAATGATAGAACAAAAATGGTTTGGCACCATTGGTTGTAGTTATTTGAACTACAAAGTGGCATTCTTTGAAGCATTCGTATTTGAGAATCAGGTAAAGAACCACACATGTCTAATTTCATTCCATCACGAGTTTTTAGCTAAGAGGAGACCTATATGGTTCGATCGGGAATGGTGGAAGAGGTTATACATGCCCACATGATCCCTCGGTGTTGGAGCTACTCAGCAACTAAAATAGAAGCATGCATCTTTGAAGCATTGCCCAGCCGTTTGATTGAGTTCTTTGTTGAACAACATTGTTCCTGGCTCATTAAATAGGCGTACGATATTGAGAAAACAGGTGATAAAACGGCTAACCTAATTAGACGTTGGGAAGAAAGATGATATGAATACCCCGGGTATTACGATTTAACTGAGACAGTCTGCAACCTTAATTCCATGTAATGACAGATTAGTTGAAGTTTTTTGTTCCTCAAGACAGCCAAAAAGATTTGGGATAAGGTTACCAAAACTTATTCCTAACAACAGAACATTGCCAAAGTGTACCAGTTTAGGCAAGAGATTGTTACTTTTCGATAGGGGGTGAAGAGCTTAGTTACTTACTACTCCACTCTCAAGAGACTTTAGGAAGAGTTAGATCATTATCAGATCATACAGTGAGACACTGATAAAGGAAGGGGTAAACATCGGTAATAAGCATAGCATAACAGGATATTTGACTTTCTAGCTGAACTAAACTTTGAGTTTGAGTTAACAATTGTATAGATTTTGAAGAGAGATGAGCTTCTTACTTTGGACCAAGTCTACTCTATAGTATAAAATGAGGTAAGCCAAAAGAAGACTATGTAGCCTACTCCGACCATCGATTATTCCACTCGAAGGGAGGAAAATGGCCCAACAAAAAGAACAAACCTTCTACTAACTAGGACAAATTGAAGTGTGATTATTGTGGGCAGACTCGGGATACATGAAAGACTTGTTGGGATCTACATGGAAGACCAACAAGATATAACTATCCTAGGTAGTAGAAAAATCCACCTACTGGCAAGACTGCTATGACTATGATCCTTCCTTGGGTACCTCTTCATTAGCTCCTACAGGAAGTGCCTCATCGACACTTTTCTACAGCTAATATTGATTGTCTACCACATCTCCTAAACCTGTTGGAATGTCTTTCTGCCTCCACATCCTTTGCACTGTCAGGTACTCATGTATCTACTAATTTCATAAGACATTCATTGTCCAGTCCAGCCTGGATAATCAATTCAGGTATGTCGGATCATATGACTAGTTTGTCCTCTATTATTATAGCTAAGCAACGTGGGACTAAACTTTCAAGAGGAAAAAAATACTTGAAAACTAATGAGTATGCAAGGTCTCACTTTAGTAAACATTAATGTAAATAACTTTTATAAAACAAGGACCAAACTGATTTTTAAACTTTAAGGATTCAAATTTTAAACTTAAAAGCAATAAATTTAAACCACAAATCAAACAATCTTGCACATGGTTTAAAGTTGTGAAGACAAATATATAGTATAATTTATCGATGGGCATCCATGAAAGTCCCGTTCATGGCACGAAAGGTATGTTTCGACTTGAACATTTGCTTAGTGCAAACAGATCAAAGTTAGCTAACCTGTATTTACTAACTGGACCAGTCGCAGAGACGCTTCTTTCAAACGTGGTGTTGTGCACTACAACTCTACACTTTTAGGTTTGCGCTTTAATCCCGTCTTACTAAGAGCTCTAGAGATAAGCCTCAACTCATAAAAAGTGATGAGTAGGTGACTTGAAGTAACATGCCCCATTGGACCCTGAGCCAGTTGCCTAAGGCGCTCGAGGCGTCACCTGATAAATTCCTTGCAGCAGCAATTCTCCTTAATATGGTATTTGTGTATGATGCATTTTCTTGAATAAGGGGCCCTGTAATTCATATAAATTGCAAAATTCTCATTGTCAAGATGCACTTTGATAAAACTATCATTGGAGACATTTCTAAGAATCATAAAGGGGGATTTCAAGTGTCGGGAATAAAAAAAAACATAACAAAAAAAGTCTACAATGATTGTTGAAAGGGGGGAGAGGGACAATGGGGGGTAAAAATAGTCTACAATGACAGCCGAACATGGGAGAGCGGATGGAGAGGGGGGAGTGAGATTGAATAAAAAAAAAAAAATAGTCTGATAGTCAACTGTGACTGCCAAACAGAAGAAAGGGAGAAAGCGAGAGAGAAAGAGGTCATACCTCTTCTCCTTTTTCCTTCTTCTCGGTTATGCCCAAGAAAGGTAATAAAGAATATATAAGTAAAATACATGTAATTATAGGGCCTACATTTATTTAAATTATAAAAAGTACCCTATAAAGAGAAGATTATGAGATATTTGGGGCTTTAGAGGGATTTTGAAACATCGAAAGGCCTTTTTTTACTAGGTCGCCTAGGTCCCAAGGTGTGCCTGGTCGCATAGGCGACACCTTTAACAACCAGGCAAAAAGATAGAGGGGGGCCATATGGTCCACCCACAAATAGAGGGAGAGAGTGACCAATTGGTCCACCCATTGAGCGAGAGAGAGGGCAACTTAGCAGGAAAGAAATATACTTGACACCGGACAGTCTCTTCTTTCTTCTTCTATTTGTAAACCTTTTTTACTGGATATAGAAACCATAACATATTATATTGTAAAAGACACGAGAAACATATAAATAACATGTTTTTTTTATTGACCAAACTGCCATAATTAAATGAAATGAATTTTATAACCTTAAATAATAACAATATTATATATCATATTTTTAATTATGGCTGCCTAGACGAGCAGTTCTGCGAATTGGGCCCGTTCTAATTTCGACTTGTTTCATGGCTTTAATTTGAGCTGCAGATCCTACTCTGGAAACAAAAATTGCCTGATTTGCAGGAACTTGCACTATCTATATCTACCAGGAAGAGACTCATCTAATAAGAGATGAAGGAAAGGAATTTTGTTATTAATAGTGCTAAACAATAATTATTTTGAAGTATGCTTATTTGTCCAGTTGCATCTATGAGAGTCTCATCAGACTCTATTTCAGGACTTGTCGTACTGATTTATCTTAGTGCCACCAGTCTCCCTTTTGAGCTTATGACATTTTTGCCTAGCTTAAATATCCAGTCCCACAGATAGTATGCAACTAACTTAGCATCTACCATACTTGGATGTGTCCCAATAAGATCACAGCATCACGCCTTTCTAGTATACTGGTTTGTGGATTTTCTCGGACTCGAATAACCACGATGCTATTACTGCACCCATACAATACCTCCTAAATTTGTAACTCCCAGTGCATCATGCATGAAGGCACATTAGGACTCTTGAGTTATTCATCTGTCACACTTAAGTGGGGTTACCAGTGCATCTTCTCAATTGCCCACTTATCGAGGTAATACCTGGCATCTTTATGATTGCCATGAGAGTTAGATAAGTTGATCCACACTGCTACATAGCCTGCATCAGCATATTCTGGAGTTGCTAGATATTGGGACCTAGGCACACTCTTTGAGAATCTTCTTGATTTAGATAAATTGCTAGAAAGAACTCCCTTCATCATTGGAGGATTAATGCTTTTCAATTCTTAACGCTTGTCCCTTATCCGTGATGGGAGACATGAATCTCTATCCATATCAAGTCAAAAATGTCAACCAGGTCAGGGAGATCTTATTAGAGTATATTTATGATTTGTCATTGGTGCAAATCTTTCCATAGCTGATCAATGAGTCGTCCGCCTTGGACATCCTCTTGTCTCGCTCTGCCATTGTGTCGACACTAGTTTTTGTCCATAGAGTGACATGCAACATCTTGTGAACTTCCACTCTTGTTTCTTGTGAGCATGGGAATCTACCACCTTTCCTTATGGGATGCACCTTGCGGAGGAACGACGCTGAATGCCTTTTTGGGAGTGGGAAAAATAGGATCCCTAATATGAATGGATAAGGGCCTATGGTCTGCCTAGAAATTCTAGGTAAGCGATTGGGTTAAGTTCGGGGGTATGCTGATTAAGAGACCAATCAAAATTGGAAGGGAAACTATCCTAGGGAAAGTTAGACCTGTTAAGGGTTGCCCACATACCCAGCTTGGCGGGATCCGACCAGTGTAGTTTGATCGAAGGGCGGGTGCTAGGTTGATTGATTGCATGTGCAAAAAAAAAGAGATTGTGAAGAACAAAAGTAGTAAAAGTGAGAAATTCTTTCTCCCTTTTTTGTATTTTTGTCATATTTGAATGTTTTTTGGGGTTTTTTGCTTTTATTGGGTAGTTTATGTCACGCCCCCAAAACATATACACAATAATACTCGTATTTGCACAGATATTGAGGCGTGAACCGGAAACAAATTTCAAGGTATAATGGAAATTAAAGTAATTTAATTCATTAAACAGATGTTTATATCAATCACATCTATTAACAATGGTATTAAACTTCGATTTCGGTATAAAGTATAAACTTCGGTCGTTAAGGAAGTTGACACGTTTTGAGGAAGTTTAAGAAAGTCCAATGAAGTTATGTAAAAATTAAAGAAGTGTAGGAAACTTTAAGGAAACATTACAAATCTAAGATGAAACTTTAGAAATTTAATACTTAAGCATAAATACACAGCTAGAATTCATTATATTACTAATGCAAGCATATAGTACTCAAATGTGAGAATCATGTTAAGTGACTTGCGTTTTCTGCTTGTTTGAGCTATAATTTCTTCTTGATATTTTATATTTTATCCTCTTTGTCAAGTGAAGGGGATGTATATTCTCTTTATTTTTCAATGACTATTTAATTGTTTTAGAAACCTAGAAACCCGGAAAAATATGAATGCACATTAAAGTTGATAATTAATTAAAATTTAATTTAGTTTTTAAACCTATTTCAATCTGCAATTGATGAGCTCAATGTTTTAAAAGATTGAATCAATATTTGAAGAGGAGGAGATGGGTAGTTAAATAATATTTAATTTATAAAATGTTATTAAAAAATAAAATAATTTTTTAATATTACTAAAAATCCGTTATGGACATAATATACTAATAATAAATTATTAGAATAATAAAATTACAATTTATAATGATGTTAATGCTAGCAACACTCTCTTTTAAAGCTAATTGTATTTATAATAACGTTAATGCTAGGAACTCATGTCTTTCCTTTTGAAGAAAGTAAGCTTAAAACAAGTGGAACTAGCATTACCCTTTCAAGTTAAAACTTAAAAGCTCTTCAATTTACAGACCCTTTTTGTACACTTCGGTTAACTTCTACCGAAGTTCTGTATTTTCTCAACACTTTTTTTTTTCTGTTTCCATCGAAGTTCACCGAAGTTTACCACGAAATCCAGTAATTTAAAAATATAAGTGCATTTTGCTTTGGGCACCACGGAAGTCGACTCAATTCGGTCAACTTCGGCAGAATTGAGTCGATTTTTAACACCATACTAATAACTCGATATAGCGAGTTCACTAAAAACTAAACTACCATTAGCTTCATCATTAAGTATACCTCACTATAGTTCTCTCTCTCTAACAGAAATGAAAAACACTAATCCTATTCTGCTGGCTCAAGTGAGAAGAATTCTTATCTTCTTCAGTCACTACCTGAAAATAGTCATATCTACAAAGGTGAGCTCACAGCTCAAGTAAATACAACAATAGCTTAAATGTATTAGAAATTAATATGATAAAATGACTAACAACTTATATATGTTAATTGAGTATGTCTTTACTTATGTTTTTATCATGCCAATAGAGATCTTACACAACTCACCCAATACTACGGGAATCCTTGGGGTCTCACACAACTTACCTTATCCTTTGGGTCTCCCACAGTTTACCCATAAGAGAATGAGTTTCTTACACAACTCTACTCAATTCTCTGGTTCTGAATTTGTACTCTACACCACTCTGAAACCATTATAGGGTTGCACACAACTTCACCCTGTAGTCCATTCATTGGGGTCTTCTCCACTGATGCCACAATATCGATTATTACAACACCTAATATTAAAACATGAATTCTTATCTTAGCATCCCATGCCACCATAATAAGGAAGATCAATCATACAAGTTGAATTATAAAATATGAATTCATCACATGCATATCAGATCTCATAATATGTCTAAGAATTCAATCATTACAATCATATGTTTAGCATGCTTGAGAATATGTTAGGAATTACATTCAAGTAAGCATCACACTTCAACAAGTACAAGAATTTCAGCTACAATTAATTTGAAGGAAATAAAATAGAAACATCTAATTTCCCTTACTTCTAAGCTCAAGTTCAATCCCCCTGAATTCAGTCCAAGAGACCATCTGAAGATGTTCAACAACTTTTCAAACCATTCACTAAAATCAATAAAATAAGCAAATCAGGTCAATTGTGCCACCACCGGTCAACTGACCTAGGGCACCAGTCGACCGGTCTGCGCAGAATCCGAACAGAAACCCCTGGTTTCTCATAGATTTCACCTCAGACCTCCTGGAACTACAGATTTAACATGATTTTCTTCATTTATAATTACAATATGAATCATCCTATCATTCATCAAATCATATATAACATCTCTAATAAATCAGAACTTACTGGTACTTGAATCTCTCTTTAAAATGTTATCTTAAACTAACAATCATTAACACAAGAAAAATATATTATAACCATTACATACCCATAACATACAATGAATCTAAGTTACAAAAATATTCACTTACCTTTAGATCCAGATTTTTGAGAACAAGACAAGAGGATGATTGCTTCGGACGGACTAGATGCTAACTTGAACAATCCAAACCTTCAACCACGGAGTTCTCCACAAGATTCCGACAAACTCCAACCAAGCTATAGCCATTCTCTTCCTCTTTCTCCCAATATGGGTATCTCAATTCTCCTAAATTAGGTTTAGCAAAAATGGCTAATTAGGTTTAGCATATTCTCTTTATACAAAACCCCAATTATGGAATTAATAAGTTACCCTCTCTAAGGTGTGTTTGGTTGTAAACGAGATTAAACTCATTTAAATAACCAAATTGCCCTCATCATGATTGTTCCACTGAACTTTCATCAATGAAATGGACTTCGCACAAAGTTGCTTCATCATCGAGTCTAAAATACGAACTGGCTTTTCCACATACGAAGTATCATGCCTGAGTTCTAAGGCACTGAAATCAATGGTGTATGACTCATCCCTCACATATTTTTTCCAGTATAGAAACATGAAACACATTATGCATTCTAGACAAACTATGTGGCAAGGCAAGTCTGTAAGCCACAAGTCCAATCCCCTCTAGAATCTCCAAAGATGCGATAAATCTAGGAGCAGCTCCTTTTCAAATCTCATCACACCCTTCATAGGTGAAACCCTCAAAAAAACATGATCACCAACTTCAAATTCTAAACTCCTCCGCCGGTCTCCATAACTCTTTTGCCAACTCTGAGCAGTACGCAATCGCTCTCTTTTCACAGCTACCTTCTCTATAGTTACACGAACCAATTTGGGTCCAAGCAAAATACTATCCCCTACCTTCATCCAATAAATTGGCGATCGACATGGCCTACCATACAATGTCTCAAAGGTTGTCATATTAATACTGGCATGATAGCTGTTATGATAAGCAAACTCTACAAATGTTAGGTGATCCTCTTAACCACCTTTGAAATCCAAAATACATGCCTGAAGCATATCTTCCATCACCTGGTTGACACGGTCCATCTAGCTATCAGTCTGGGGGTGAAAAGTTGTCCCAAAGCCTTTTGAAATTTTTTCCAAAAATGAAATGTGAACCGCAAATCTCAATCTAAATCTATTGGTGTCAGAACCCCATAAAGTTTAACTATCTCTTTAACATACATCTTGCTCAATTCATCCATAGAGTAAGTAGTACGAACAAGAAGAAAATGAGTAGATTTGGACAATTGGTCCACTATAACCCATACCGCATCATGCCCACGCTTTGACTTTGGTAACCCGACCACATAATCCATCGATATACGTTCCCACTTCCACTCTGCAATGGACAATGGTTGTAAAGGTCCAACTGGCCTCTGGTGCTCAGCATTTACTTGTTGACATGTATAAAATCTGGATACATACTCTACAACATCGCACTTTATATCATTCTACCAAAAGTGCCTAAAAAGATCTCTATACATCTTCGTACCACCCAAATGAACTGTATATCTAGAACGATGAGCCTCATCAAGAATTTCTCTCTTTAGATCAACCAGATCTGGGATACACAGTCTACTGCCATCAAACCCAACGGCCTAATCTGCAGTGTTACAAACAACTGCTTCTACAACTCTAGATTGCAACTTAACATCTTGCAACTAAGCTTGAATTATCTTGCTCACCAATGTCGGTTGGACAGTTAGATTAAAGAGAAAAGCCTTGGCATTCTATCGATCTGGATGAATATCAAATTTTGAAACTACCTCTAGTAAACTCCACTCTTGCACCATCATAAGTGCAACTAAACCTCTTGATTTGCGTTTTAATGCTTCTGCCACAACATTAGCCTTTACAGGGTGATACTGGAGAGTAAAATCACAATCCTTTAGATGTTCCATCCATCTTCGCTGCCTCATGTTCAACTCTTTCTGAGAGAACATATTTTTAAAACTCCTGTGATCTGAAAAGAGCTCAAACTTATCACCGTACAGGTAATGCCTCCAAATCTTCAAAGCAAAGACAATTGCTGCTAACTCCAAATCATGATTTGGGTAGTTCTTCTCATGCACTTTCAACTAGTGAGATGCATAGGCAACCACCCTGCCATCCTGCATCAACACACACCCCAAGTCATGATGGGATGCATCATTATAGATAACAAGCCCTCCACTGCTCTCAAGAATGGTCAAAACTCGTGTTGATGTTAGTTGGCTCATTGAAGGCCTACTCACAATTGTCATCCCAAACAAATTTTTTCTTTCTTAGTCAGACGAGTCAATGGTGCAAAGATCTTAGAAAATTCCTCTATGAAACGCTGATAATACCCGGCTAGCCCCAAGAAACTATGAATCTCAGTAATTGAAGTGGGTTGTCCCCAGTTCAATACCGCTTCAACCTTAGTAGGATCAACTGACGCCCCTTCCTACCAAATCTCACACTTCGAAAAGTTTGCATACAACTGATTCTCTCGCAACGTTTAAAGTGTGATGTGAAGATCCTGCTTTTGCTTTTCACTAGACATGGAATAAATTAAAATGTCATCCATGAATACGACAACAAACTGATCTCCCTTCATCAAATCCATGAATGTCGTCGGTGCATTAGTCAGCCCAAAAGGCATGACTAAGAATTCGTAGCGTCCGTACCAATTCTGAAAAGCAGTCTTAGAAATGTCCTCCTCCTTCACCCTTAATTGCTGATAACCTGACCTCAAGTCAATTTTGGAGAATAATTGTGCTCCTTGACGCTGTTGAACAAATCATCAATCCTAGGCAGAGAGTACTTGTTCTTGGTAGTCACTTTATTCAATTATCAGAAATCGATTCATAACGCATTGATCCATCCTTTTTATTGACAACTAGGTCGAACAAATCCTTTATCCAACAACTCCTCCCTTCAATTCCTTCAATTCAATTGCGTCATCCTATAAGGTGCCTTCGATATTGGTGAAGTACCTGGTGCCACATCAATACTGAAGTCCATTACCCTCCTTGGAGGTAACCTCGGTATCTCTTGAAATACCTCAGCAAACTCGGAGACAATAGGTATTTTTTCCAACCTAATACCTTTATCCACACTTTCGATGTGAGAGGAATCCTTTAGTTAACACCTCTAAGTGACTACACTGAAAAAGAAATGGTATCTCACCGGGAATCGAAAAGGCCACTGTTTTCTCAAAACATGATAACTTAGCATAAAAGGCCGCTAACCAATTCATACCTAAGTGTAAGCACTCAATTTTTACACTTTGCCTTAACCATGGTTAATATCTTTAACCATAGTTATCCTCAACTAAGTCCCAATCAAACCCTAGGCTAACCCTAGTCAAGCCCTAAACCCTAGGCCTAACCCTAGAACATAACCTAACCCTAGGTAAACCCTGGTTAAACCTAGGTAAATCCTAAACCCTAGGTAAACCCTGGTCAAACCCTAGTCAAACCTAGGTAAACCCTAGGCCTAACCTTAGGTAAACCCTGATCAAACCCCAGTCAGGCCTTGGGTAAACCCTAATCTAACCCTAGGTGAACACTAGTCTGATTTTAGGGCCCAAAAACCCCAAAATCCGAAGCTAAGTCCTCTATGGGCCCATAAGTCTTTAGAGCCCAGTGCAATGGGGCCCACCTGCTTTATTTTGAAAATTCAAATAATGGCGGTAATAACTTTACCACCATTACCAAGAATGACAAAATGAACAGCAATCCAGGCCAATCGTGTGAGGGTTAGGCCTGATTTAGCATAAAACAGGAAATAGCGGTAATGTTATTACCGTCTTTCTTGATTTAGGCTAAATCAGGAATGGCGTAATAACTCTACTACCATACCTGATTTCCAGTTTGCAGCACAGCTCACCCCTCTGCGACCCTCCAATCCGCCTCCCCAGTGTTTCTAACACTTCCATTAATCCCCAGAATACCCTAGGGTCCCCTTCACTCTATAAATAGCACCCCCTTTATGCCTTGAGGCTTCATTCCAAAATTCCTATGCTAAACCTCTGTTGGAGTTCGGCCAGCTTGGACCCAAGCCCTTCTCCCTGAGCAATCCTCAAGCCCCCTAGAGCACCCCCAGTGACCCTCTGTCCTTCCACCACCACTGCACAGCCCGTCACTACTGCCTACAACCATTGTGAGGGGTAAACCAAGAGGGTAGGGTCTTCCCCTACCCATTTCATTTCTGTTTAGGCATTGTAAGGGACCCCTGGTCCTATTCCAGGGGTCCTATATTTACTTTCTTCCTTGTTCAGCAGTTGTAAACCAAGGATATTTGGGTTTCCCCTACCTTCCTCATAGGTAGGGGTAAACTCTTTTGAGGTTTCGAAGCATAGATACGATCCCTCACCATCACAGACCTCCCCTTTCTCTCTGAGGGTCCCTCAGATCATAAGGGTTCCCTTGGAGTAGCACTGGTGCAGCCCCCAGAGGAGAAAAAATCATTTCTGGAAAAATCCAGGAATTGTGGTAGAATAACTACCGCCATTCCTGGCCTACCTTTTCCAACCACTGTTGCACTCTTTTTTGTGGGCCCTGGTCCATTCCAGGGTCATGGTTGGGTCTCCCTGATGTTCCTCTACCTAGCTCGGTCCTTCCAAGCTCACCCCTTGTGCTTAACTCTGGTTAATATGGCCTAAACCATACTCTGTCCAGAATGGCGGTAGTCCATCTACCGCCATTCAAGTATACCAAATACAGTGGGTTTGGGCCCACTCTGGACCTTCCCCTAGGCCCACCAAAGGCCTAGAACATTATCTGGACTCCCCTCTTCAACCCTGTGGGTCCGGTACTCCATGGGTTCACCCCTATCTCAAACTCCCTGGCCTGCAAAACCATTAACAGAAACACTTTTAATGGCGGTAGACTGTCTACCGTCATTCCAAAACAGTGAAGTTTTGGAATGGCGGTAAACAGATTACCGCCATTCTTTATTTTTGCTATTGAGCTTTTGTATAGGGCCCAGACCTGATAGGAGGCCACTCTAGGCCCTGCTATATTCTTTGGGCCCACCCTAACCAACCTCGGTTAACTTTTAACCATGGTTAAACATCCCTTAATCCTTGAAAAATCTAGAAAATGCTACAAAATTCTAAAATATTCTGTAATGCCCAAAATGTTACTGCTTTGGGCTCTTTACCATGGTTAGCAGCTCTAACCATGGTTATTTTACCCATTTAACTCTGGTTAGTAACCCTAACCTCGGTTAAATCCGATTTTGCCCTACCGGGTTTAATTCCTTAGCCTACTGGACTCACCCTTGGCCTACCGGGCCCAACCTCAGCCTACCGGGTTAAACTATGTTACCCTCAACTGTGGTTAGCAACCCTAACCATGGTTAGTTTGACCCTTAACCTCGGTTGGCAACCCTAACCTTGGTGATCTCCGATTTTGGCCTACCGGTCCTAAATCAACCCTACTGGGCTTAAATCATGCACTTGACCAACCTCGGTCAACCAAACCCTAGTCTACTGGACTAGTCCATTAGCCACCCTTGGTATACACACACACACCCCCTAGCCTTGGCAGGGGCTTATGTGCCAGAACTACGCTCGGTCTGTTCTCACCCTTGTGAGTACGTAGGCAACCTAACCCGGTTCGACCTTAGTTAGTTTTTTTTTCTTAGATTAGTATTATCTTACACACTTAGGCATTTGAACAACATTGACTTTAAATTGGCTTAAACCTAGAAATTAGGGAACCATTGAAAAATGGAAGTCTCGGGGTGCTTAACACCTTCCCTGGACTTAACCAAACCTCTTACCTAGACCTCTACGGGAGACCAAGACCTTATCCACATCCCGGGGACTTATCCCTTCTGAATGAATAGCTGGTGACTCTAACTTATACCCGTGAGTAAAATCTCGTGCTCACACTAAGATCGCATCGAATTCTCACATCTTGAGTACCTAAGTCAGTTGACTCTCCTCAACCTTAATTGGACACTCTCTACAAATAAGGTCAAGAGTAGATGACTCCCCTAACGGTATTACCAACCAAAAAAACCACATTTAAAGTTTTTGGCACTAAACCCAAAACGTTCATAAATAGTACTGAAATGAAAGAATGCGTAGCTCCAAAATCAAACAATACTCTAGCAATGCTATGATAAACTGAAAGTGTACTTTCTACTACTGAATCTGATGCCACTGCATCCTTCTAAACTACACCAAACACTCGGCCCTGGTTCTTCAATTGACTGAAAGCCTGGATCTGCGACTAATCAGTCTTGGGTTTGGGACAGTCTCTAGGAAGATGTCCTTTCTCCCTACAATTGTAGCACATCCTATAAAAAGCTCTAGGTTCAGCTCACTAAACAGGCACTACCGGAACCACTATAGAGGACACATCTGGTGCATGTCTTCTGACGCTTCCACGGCTGTTGCTGCCTCTTAATCTGGCCCTTTTGATTTTGCTGAGGCACCGGCTTATCCTTGTCTCTGTTCTGACCTTTAGCTCTCTACCTCTCGATAAGTCGCATTATCTTGGCATTCACTAAAGCCCTCTCCACAACTTCTGTATATGTTCTCAGTCGAAGTCCTACTATCATCTTATGAATATAAGGATTCAAGCCTTGTTTACACTTCCGAACTCGGCATACCTCATCCTCCACCATGTATGTGGCAAAGCAAGACATTGTAGCATACTTTTCTTATACTGACTCACAATAAGAGAACCCTGGGTCAATTTAATAAACTCTGGGGCCTTCTGCTCTAAAACAATCTCTTGAAAATACTCAGCATAGAACCTTACTTTAAATTTTTCCCATCATATCTCAACCACATCCTTAGTCCTGGCTGAGGATCCATTGGAGGGCAAGTCTGGTGCTAGCAGCTGCGGTAATTCCAACTCCAATAGCGTATATTTAAGTTGTTGCAGTTAAAAAGCTTGTAGTTGGACCTTGGGTTGGGTCGATCGGTTCGCCTCTAGATCCAACCAGTGATGTGCCTCCCCTTTCAGAAGAAAGACTACCAGTTTTCTCTGCTACACTTCACTGCAATCCATGACCTTGTAGATCTTTTCCCACTCCAGGATCCACTTGTTTGCTTCCATTGTATTTGCTGCCCATTAAAGTTTGAAGGACTCAATCTCTTGAATTCTTTGATCAAACTTGCCATCGGAGTGTTCATCGATGGTTGGCTAGATGTTTCAGACCTGACACCTTCCTGGTGAGCAGTCTCTTCAAGAAGCTTAGCCGTGTCTCCTAAGACCCGGTATACTTTACCCAATCCTGCATTAGGACCTTCGGGTGCCCTACCATGAGCTCTAGCTCATCCTCTCCTTCCTCCAGACATGATCCTTATCACACAATATGGAAAATAATCACTCTGGTATCACCACAATAATAGAAGGAAGATAGCTACTCTAATTAAACACAAGTCTAACAACTCAAGGACCCTAAGAACCTTCCTAGGGATCACTAATGTTACACCAGAGTTTCTAAACCTAGTGCTCTAATACCAATCTGTCACACTCTCAAAACCTATACACAATAATACTCTTTGCACAGATATTGAGGTGTGAACCGGAATCAAATTTCAAGAAATAATGGAAATTAAAATAATTAATAATCCATTAAACATATGTATATATCAAGCATGTCTAATAACTCAATATCACAACTTCACTAAAAAATTAAACCACCATTAGGTTCAACATGAAGTATACCTCACTATAGTTCTCTCACTCTCTAACAAAAATGAAAAACACTAATCTTGTCCCGCTGGCTCAAGCGAGAAGAATTTTATCTTCTTTAGTCACTACCTGAAAATGGTCATATCAACAAGGGTGAGCCCACAACTCAACAAATAAATACAACTCTATAGCTTAAATGTATTAGAAATTCATATGATAAATTGACTAACAATTTATACATGTTAATTGAGTATGTCTTTACTTATGTTTTCATCTTGCCAATAGGGATCTTACACAACTCACCCTACTGACCACGAGAATCCTTATGAGCTCACATAGCTTACCATATCCCTTGGGTCTCACACAGTTCACCCATAAGAGAATGAGTTTCTTACACAACTCCACTCAATTCTCATGTTCTGAGTTGGTACTTTACTGACACGCCCTAAAATATGATATGAATCTTAAAAAGATTTATCAGGTTTTAGGTGCAACGCAAAACCCTCATATGCCCAATTTACTGAATAACATAGATAGTTTGGATTTGATAATATATACATAACATGATGATTTGATTGTAATAATATAGATACAAATAAAAGAGGTATATATACTAAAAATATGGGTCGTTACATCTACACCACTCTGAAACCATTAGAGGGTTGCACACAACTTCACCCTAAGGTCCATTCATGGAGGTCTTACACAACTCACTCCACAGATGACCGTTCCTCATGCTCCACAATGTCGAATATTACTACACCTTAATATTAAAACATGAATTCCTTATCATAGTGTCCCACACTACCATAATAAGGAAGATCAATTATACAAGTTGAATTATAAAATATGAGTTCATCACATGTATATCGGATCTCATAATATGTCTAAGAATTCAATCATTACAATCATATGTTTGGAAGATAAATCGAAGCACCACTGGATCGCTTGGAGTACGACCTGCTTACCGAAAAAGGAGAGCATGCTTGAGAATAGATTAGGAATTACATCCAAGTAGGCATCAGACTTCAACAAGCATACTAGGAATTTCAGCTACAATTAATTTGTAGGAAATAAAATGGAAACATCTACACAAGAAATTTCCTTTACTCCTTCTAAGCTCAAGTTCAATCTACTCCTTCTAAGCTCAAGTTCAATCCTTGTATACTAAATTCAGTCCAAGAGACCATCTGAGTTCAACTACTTTCCAAACCATTCACTAACATCAACAAAATAAGCAAACCAAGCTAACTGTGCCACCACCGGTTGACCAACTTAAGGCACCGGCCGACCGGTCTCTGAAGAATTCGAATAGAAACCCCTGGTTCTCACAGATTTTTCCTCAGACCTCCTGGAACTACAGATTTAACATGATTTTCTTCATTTATAATTACAATATGATATCATCCTATCATTCATCAAATCATATATAACATGTCTAATAACTTGTTATCTTAAACTAACAGTCAACACAATCAAAACAGATTAGAACTATTACATACCCATAACATACAATGAATCTAAGTTATAGAAATATTCACTTGCCACTAGATCCAGATTTTTGAGAACAAGACAAGAGGATGATTGCTTCAGAGGAACTAGATGCTAACTCGAACAATCCAAACCTTCAACCACCGAGTTCTGCACAAGATTCCGACAAATTCCAACCAAGCTACAGCCATTCTCTTCCTCTTTCTCCGAACGTGTGTCTCTCAATTCTCCTAAATTAGGTTTAGCAAAAATGGATAATTAGGTCTAGCATATTCTATTTATACAAACCCCTAATTAGGGAATTACTAAGTTACCCTCTCTAAGGTGTGTTTGGTTGTAAATGAGATTAAACCTATTTAAATAATCAAACTACCCTCAAGGTGCACTAAAATAAATTAGGGTCACTACAGTTTAGGCTCGTTTCAGAGCACAAGGACAATTTTCATTCATGCCTAGGAGCATTGGGTGGATTGGCAAGTTAATTGGGGTTGGTGAAAGAAGGTCTGGGGTATCTTAGGGTAGTAACATAAATCATTCTCGTTCGAGCAAGACTCATATGGCTCGTGCGAGATGCACTCTGTAAGTGCTCTGGATTGGGTTAGGAGGCACTAGTGGATTCAGGACGATTACAGAATCCTACTCACTCAAGTGAGACTGATCTAGCTTGAGCGAATAGCCTTCTTTCATTGTTCTGAAATGGGATTTGGAAAAGTTAGACCAGGGTTATAAGTTAACCCTAGTTAAGCCAAAAGGTTTGGGTAAGTTCGGGTATGGTCGGAAGGTTTAACCAACAAGGGATTGGGCTATTGGCTAGGACCACGCCTCAGGAAGTGAAGGTCCTGAGTTCGTATCTCTTCCCTCTGTTGGCCACCCTCAGGGAGTGATCCCGTCTTACCTGGTGCGTGTGTCTTGGGGGGTGTTGCATGTGCCCAAGGTAATAGTGAGATTCTCTAAGAGGCCTGGATACCCTCGTTTCCAAAAAAAACAGAAAAAGTTCCGAAGGTTCAGGATGCTTAAAGAACCATCCTTGCTAGGGTTTGAAATGCATGGCAATTCTACTTTACAGCCTTACTTGATTTGGTAGTGGATACAATACCACTCATTGTTCTCCAAAATAGAAGTTCTTTTGGTGGTGCTCATGCTCCATCCATTGCTTGATTCAAGCATTGTTATCGAACAACATTGTCTCCAAGGAATATGGGTCAATACTGAAGGCAAAGACCCCAAAAGCTAATGGAAGAACTAGGACCCCTGGAGGTCTATTAAAGTCAAGGGGGGAAACAGGGGAGTGAGTGCACTTTCCAGCACTACTCTAGTGACTGATTGTTGCTCTGAGCAGTTACAAAACCTTCTCACTCGACCAGTTCTGCAAAGGGGCTCCTATGGAATTTTGGGTTCCCCATGTCAACAGTTTAGAAAAGGAACAACAGAAACAAAAGGGAAAGCAAGAGAATGCTCACACTCTCATCATTCGAGGGGACCCCCTACCCCTACTTTGCATGGTGCAATGTAGAGGGTCCCCTCTTTGATTGTTCCAGAGGGAGTGAGCCTTCCTTGGATTTCTAGAAGTGGACTAGAAAATGGAAGACAACAGAAAAGAAATGATCTAGCTAGAAGTGTACGTTCCCAAGAAGGGGTTGTCCTATAGGGATTTAGCTTTGAAGCTTCCACCCTTTAATGGCTTAACACTGCACCTGGGATTCAAAGGATACGAGTTTGAAGGCTTGAGGGTTAGTTAGATTTTACAAGGGTTTGGATCAAACTAAGGTTTTCCTAGAAGAGTTGGGATTTTTTGAAAGTTTTCTCTCTAGGTTTTTGGATGGTCTCAAAGGACAAATGGTTGGGTATTTATAGAAAAAGAAGTGGTTATGGTAATTTGGTGCATATTAGGGGGTTTTATGGAAAATTGAAATGTGATTGGGTGGTCAACAATAGGGAGAACAGTTGTTCTGAAACAGAGTCTATGCAACTCGCTCATGGTTTGCTTGAGTGAGATGCTTACTGGAAATGCAAAATGGGTGGCTCGAGCATTGCTCAGGCTACATGCTTGATGATTCACTCGAGCCAACCTAAGTTCGCTCGAGTGAGATGATAAATTCCAAAAATTGGGTCAGTTTGCCTGAGGATTAACCATCATTCATGTTATAATCATGGCTGAGAAAATGAGCACAATTGCTCGAGCGAGACTACTCTAGCTCGAGCGACAAGTTAGTTATTCTTGCTCGAGCGAGGATAGAGTGGTTAGTTTGGCCGAATTAGGTTCGGACTTGGGCTTGGTTTGGATTGGGTTCGAGTATGCAATGTTGGGCTTTGGTTGATGCCTTGAAGCTCTGAGCAAGAAAATGAAGAGTAGGGATGCAAAAATGGGCTGCTTACATTCGTCATAGTGTCTTTCTTATGGTAGCTTCAGCTTGATCCAATTGGATCTCTTGCTGAGGTATCCGTTAAGGAGTCTCACCTTAAATCTCATTTGATGAATCCTTTCGTGGATTTGATTTGGGCTATCAACTTCTTACTTGGTCATGAAACTTACTTCTTGAGCCGAGGTCTCTGCACAACCCTTAATGTCCAATATGATCTAGCACTTTTGACAGTCTCATTGGGCTTTTCTTATTAACAATAAACTTGTTGATTGACCAAGGGGTTGATCCACCTGAGATTTATTTTGGATGCAAGAGCAAAGTCCTATTGCACTTTATTTCTTCTAATTGAATCATCCGTTTATGCTATTCATGCTTGATTAGAATCACCCCTAACTATATTTGCACTTTTACTTAGTGGAGACACAACTATTATTTTCTTTGAGTAAATTGGTTTCAAGTGTATGTTGGTGCCCTAAGTTGAATCCTCTATTATCTATGCTCTAAAATATGGTGGATCTTCACCGGAATAAAGTTCTAGCGACCTTTTAGTTGACTCCTTCAATCAATTACTTTTTGTTTGATGTAGGACAATCCTATAGTATGTAGGGTAGAAAATTAAAATCTTCAATCACTGTTGAAATTAAGTTTCTTAGAGCAAACCTAGAAAAACCCTCCTCCAAGGTACTAATCCAAGCAACCAAAAAGTTCACAAAGGAACTCAAAGAAAAGCCAAAGGTCAATTCTAATTCAATAATTCAAAATTTTTTTAACAATGCTGCTATGCTATAGCAATATTTATAATAAAAAGAAACCCTAAAAACTATTTTAGAAGTCAAGCAACTAATCTACACCATAGTTGTAAGGAAGTTATGTAGAAGGTGGGAAGCTCACTTCCTAGGAAGCTCATTTCCTAAGCTCGTGTCCACTCGCTTCCATCAAGTCCCATTTAGTGGTCAAAGTGGGCAATGTATCTAGGAAGTGATGTGATAGACACAAGTCTAAAGCTTGCATAGATTCTAAGTATCGTTGTATTGAAACCTAAGGCTATAAGACACCTACTTCTCTAATAATATCTCATGTAAGATAAAATTTAATGAATGGTTGGACATCCTAATATAATAGAAATGAGGCACCTATATTTATTTCTCTCTTCCCATTTCCTAAGGATTTTTTTAGCCTCTTTTCCCGCTTCTTGATTTCGATTCGTTTCTTGTTTTCGCTTCTCGCTTTGGTAACTAGGATCTAAACTCAATATTTAAAACATCTTAAATTTTAAAATACCTAATATATCCCTAATTTTTGTCACTCAATTTTGACATCCTAAACACTAAAATCTTGAAAATCTTCGTAAAATAGTTGTGTTATAGATCTCAAAAATTCCTTTCCATCGCATCTGATGTATTCTCGATCCGTTAGTTGAGCAAAAAGTAATGAATTGTTGAACATTTATTGTCAATAGGCAGAGTTTGAAAAACGACGACCTCTAGTGGGTATGCAAAGAAAGTCTCACTTAAGTGACCAAGCATCGAATACACACAACACAACAAATCATGGTTGTAACCATTTGAAAAGACGTGAATTAAATAACTTTTATAAAACAAGGTTCAAACTGATTCTTCAAGACTTTTAAGGATCTAAATTTTAAATTAAAAACTTTAAATTTAACCCACAAATCCAACAATGCCCCACTTGATTTAAATTCTGAAAACAGATATATAATATAGTATATAGATGGGCATCCATGAAGTCCTGTGCATAACGCTAATCCGACTTGAAAATTTGCTTAGTGCAAACATATCAAAGTTAGTAACGAAATTCAGTAGACAAAGACTGAAACTTCGAACTTATATTGATTAACCGGACCAATCGCACAAATGCTTCTTTCAGAGGTTTTGTTGTGCACTAAAGCTTGCTTTAATCTCGACTTACAGGGAGCTCTAGAGATAAGCCTCGACTCATAGGAAGTGATGAGCTACCTACTTCCAAAAATGTGAGTCTATCAAGAGTGCTCCCTCTTGTCATGCTCTCGCAATTTAAGGCATATAACACTTATTAAGAGAGTTTCTTTCAGCTCTCAACCTATAACATACATGATCATCTGCATGTTGATAGTCTGCAAAAACTTGCACTTTCCATAATTCCACATCTACCAGGAAGAGACTCGTCTGATAAGAGATAAAGGGAATGAATATCCTTATTTATAGTACTAAACAGTTATTTTATCCTAGGTTTGTTTGTCTTGTTGAACCTGAGAGTCATTGGGTTAGATTTCTACCTAGAATAACATGTGTTTAGGCTTTAGTCTCATTCTTCATGATGTCACGAAGACCTTGTCAGGGTACCTGCCATTTCAGGACTTACCATACTGAGTGGCCTTAGGTAACGTTTGGCAACTCTACATATTAAGTGCTTTTTCTCATTTAAGAGCTTATTGGATTTTAGGGTGTTTGATAACCCACTTAATGCACGTCCACTTCTCCCCAAAATGTAGAAACACTTAGATTTTAAAGGGCGAAGAAGGTAAGCAATCAGGTGGGTTCTTTTGAGAGGATGAAATTCTGACCTTCTAGGTTTTGATTATTTTCAGATTTTCAGTTGTGAATTTTCTTCCAATTAGGAAAAAATTCTGACCTACTGGTTTGTAGTTGTAATTTAAGGGTTATTAGAGAAGATTCTCAGAACATATTTTTTACAAAGAAATGAGGCATACCTTCTGTAATTTAACATGCTAAGAAATTTTTTTAGGAAGTTATCAAACGGTCAAATTCTAAAAAATATTAGAACTTATGTTTTAGACCTTATTTTTTAGAGCTTATTATATTCGATTAGAGTTTCCAAACGAACCCTTAGTGTCATCTGTCTCCAATTATGAGCTTATGATAATTCTGTCTAGCTTAATCTTCCAATCCCACAGATATTGTGATAACTAACTTGACATTTACCATACTGGGGCGTCTCCCAATTGGATCACACCTGTCTATTAAATTGATTTGTGGATTCGTTCGGACTCGAATAATCACGATCGTTATTACTTCACCTGTCAATTACAGCCACCTAAATTTGTAACTCAGTGCATCATGCCTGAAGGCACATTAAGACTCTAAATTATTCATCCATTGCACTTAAGTGGGGTCACCAGTGATTCTTCTCAACTGTCTACTACTCAAGGCAATGTTTGGCATCTTTAAGACTGGCATGAGAGTTAGCCAAGTTGATCTACCCTGCCACCTAGCCTGCATCCATATATGCTAGAATTGCTGGATATTGGGACCTAGGCACACTCGTATAGATCGACCATTTGAGAATCTCTTTGATTAGATGGATTGCTCGAGAGCTCTCTCTTCCCCCATTGGAGGATTAATGATTCTCAATTCTTAGTTGGCTTGTCCTTTATCCTTCATGGGTTACATGAACCTCTAGCCATATTGGGTCATAAATGTCAATAAAGTCAGGCAAGTCTTGGTAGAGTCTAATGTTTTGACACAGTTGCAAATCTTTCCACAGCTGATCTGATAGTCGTCGGCCTGGAGCATCATCTTTTTGCGCTCTTGCCATTACGTCGACGCTATTTTTAGTCCATAGAAGGACATCAGCATCTTGTGGACTTTCACTCTTCTTCGTCAAAGCGGCTTTCTTCTGGTAGCTTTAGCTTTATCCCATTGGATCTCCTGCTGAGGTATCTGTTTAGGAGTTTCACCTCAAAGCTCATCTGATGAATCCTTTAATTAGTGGATTTGATTTGGGCTATCAGCATCTGTATTGGTGACTACACTTGCTTCTTGAGGATGGGTCTCTACTCAGCCCTTGGTGTCCAATCTGGTCTGGCACTTGTGCGTTGTGACAGTCTCATCGGACTTTAGTTCTACACCAGAAAGATTCCTTGCATACATCGGGCTTTACTTATCAACAATATGTGTTTGATTGACCAGGGTTGATCCACCACCAGGATTCATTTCAGATGCAGGACCAGTCTTCTTTCACTTTATTTCTTCTGACCAATCATCTTCTATTCATGGTTTCAACTATATCTGTGCTTTACTTAGTGGAGACACAACTACCAAGAGTAAGAAAAAGGAAATTTTTGTAACCAGAATTTTGTCAAGCATCCAAAAGAATTAGGGTTGTACTTGAGTTGAGTTGAGCTCGAGCTTGGCTTGAATATGTTCAAGCTAGGCTTGGCTTGGCTCGAGCTTGATTCCAGCTCGAATGTCCAGGCTTGAACAGGTTTATCAAGCTTGAGCTCAGCTCGAGCTCAAACTGATTCGAGCTCAAGCTGAACTCGGCTTGGCTCGAGCTCAGCTTGATAAATTCTAGAAGGCCAACGTTTCCTTGTTCCAACAATGAATATGGGGTGGGGGAAGGGGTGTAAGGGTCCTATGCAGGAAAAAAAAAGAAGTCACCCAGCTGTCACGGTTTAGGCACGGTTATTATTTCCATGTCTAATAGTATTAGACATGGAAATTTATTATCAGACACGGAAATTTTCCGTTGCTGTCCGGTAGTTTTCTTGTAGTGCAGCCATGAGAAACACTGTCAAAATCCATTTTTCCTTATTCATATGTTATAGTTGCTGGTCCTGTTTTGTTGAAGAAAGAAAAGGATGCAAAATTACCAGTTGCATTGCATAAAGTTTAGGGAGAACCCAAAATAGACACAAACTTAACAGAGAATTTGCTCTATCAAGACCCTCACCATTCTTTGCCAGAGTAGGACAAAACATTATCTCCAGTTTGTCCCATCTTTTTTGCTATTTCACTCTATATATGGAGGCTTGGAGGGTCCTGGCCTTGGGGGCTGGTGGGTCTCCATTGTTAAAGTGAGCACTCCATTCTTACACTTTGCTGAAATTGCCGAAACATTGAACTTTTCAGGCAGTTGGAATTTCCTCACGATTATTGGGAAAGCCCTCCTTTAAAGCCGGATATACTTGCATACCTCCTCCCCTTCCTCATGCTTCCTCTTCCCACTGCTGAGGAGCCAAACCCACCATGTGGCAAGTTAAGACATCGGATAGATGCTGTATGAGTTAGAATTTCATTTGCAGATAGCTTTTCTGTTAATACGTAATGAGACCTAAGAGAAGAAATATCAAGATGAATTGTAGATATACGATGTAGAAAACCAGACAGTGAGAATGGCAATAATGATGTGAGAACAGGACAGGCAGAATGACAGAAGACCCATTGGAAGGAGGAGGCTGCAATGTAGTTTTCTGAAAAAGGGCAGCAACTAACTAAAATTTCACAACAAATAGACAAAAATTGAAAAAGGGAAGCATCAATGGGGCTTTCTTGCTTATGATTAGGGTTTCTATTGGTAAAGAGTAATCCAACCTATAGAGCTTGACTCGAACTCGGCTTGGCAGCAGCGGCAGAGGCTGAGGGGTTTTGTATTGTTTGAAGTTAGGGTTAATATTTATCTTATATATTATAATGATAATATTTTTAATAATATATTATATGTCAAGCCAAGCTTCGAGCCGAACCGAGCTTACACAACCCGAGCCGAATCAAATAGGACCTGGCTCAAGCTCGGCTTGTTTAATATTTCGAGCTCTCCTACAAGCTCGGCTCAGCTCGATTGACGATTGTGATTTTCGTTTTCCAACAAATTGATTTTTTGATTTACGCAACATCTTAGGTGGGACTCATCCTATGGTGAGGACAGACTTCCCCTGCTTGCAGGGCACATCCTATGTATGTTATTTAAGGGGTTTCTTGGTGATGATCCCAACTCTATTCTGATTAGCTAACACTTGGGGTGAATGTACTGAGTGTTAAGCTCACCACCATACACTGATTTTAAAGATGCTTTTCAAATGAAACCTTCCAAATCCTATTATTACATAATTTGACCCTAAAATCAAAATTATGTTGACTTTGTTATCTCCAGGATAACTTCTGTTTGTTGCCATACAGGCCCTAAAGTTGTCTTATACACAGCAGAATGATGAAATGGTCTCTACACACACACAATTGGATAGGTGTTACACAATCAATGGGCCAACTAGGACAGTTCTTAGACCAAAACTTGCACCTGTAGGAGAGAATAACCATCTAGGATCTGATTAATGGACTGCTAGATGCTGTGCGGACATTCGGAGAACAACTCTGATCTGATGTGGTACCTATACAACTAATTGACTCTTTTCCCAATTCTCGGCACTTTTTTTTTACCATAAAAAAGTATGCTTTTTATTGAATGGGAATAGTTATTTCATTTGTTTGATTTTCATGCTATAGCTAATCCAAGCAATGGCATACTGAAAAGGCTATTCCGGGTCAATGTGGCCCAACCATTATTTGACCACATTACCTGAAAAACTAAGAATTCCCACAATGCACACCACACCATCAATTACTATCTTGCAGACTTTTTTACTTGCATTTGGCTTGTTTCAGGAGAAAAAGTCGATCTACGCATCACCTGATGAGTTTCAAAGCTTAATCAAGCAGGTACTCTCATGGGATATAAGATCTGTATCTCAACGAAACCGCCCTTATAATGCCGTGTTAAAGACAAAAAACCATATAGCTGATGATCATACTTCAGATTTGGAGGAAGATGAAGAAGTATCTGGCAATGGAATTGAGCAAGTTCCTCTTCCTTCTTCGAAGGACATAATTTATCACCTGACGTTGGAAGGACTGGATATTTCATACAGAATCAACAGCGATGGTAATGTTATTGTAGAGAAAGCTGCACTTTCATCAAATGCCACGAAATCTAGTCAAAACCGCTGCAATTACATGTTCTGGAGAGACAAACTTGGTTCATTCACACAAGGGTAACTGGAAAGCTTATTAATGCATGCTCAATATAGAATATACAATTGCATGCGAGGCTTGAAAATCTTCACATTTTTTTTCTTAGGCAGCTCTTTATGTACTTACTTTTTAGTGAAATTTTAAATTCCACAAAAATTTTCATGAGATGGAACTTTGTACATTTACTTAACTGTAAATGTTGGTTTACAAGCTAATGTTCCCTTTTGTCCCCTTACAAAAGACTTGATAATCTTACTTATAGTTACAGTTCTAGTTACTAGCATAATAGCATATCAATGCCAAATTCTAGCTCTGGCATAGTGTCATTAATTCCCTGGTTACTTTTTGGCCTGGGAGGTGAAGTCTGGAGTAATATTTATTCTATAAGGTAATGCCTTAAGCAGAATTAGTTATGATATATGAAATGATTTAGGGTTTTATTAAGCAGTGTACTTTTTTAAAAAGAAATTGTCTGGGTTATTGAGTTCTTATTAATTACACCTACATTTTCCTATTCTTATTTCACATGTATAGGCTGCATGCAGGAAAATGTAATGCAATGAGATTGGGATGCTGGTGAGGTGACTTTTGCAGCTGCTTATTAGTCACAGTTACCAGTAATATTTAGATATATATATATATATACACACACAGGCAAAAGATTACCTTTGGTGGCTGCCCGAGCTAAGCGCTCAGGCATCCACAAACCATTAAACACCTGGCGTTTTTAAAGGGGAAAGAAATTAAAGGGCAAAGAAATCAAATGGGGAGAAGTCAAAATCAAGGGGAGACAATGAAATGACTGCTCACCTAAAATCTCGCCAGCTGCCCAATGGTTTGTGGATGCCCGAGGGCAGCCACCAGAGGTAATCTTTTGCCATATACACACACCTAGGCAGAGTGGTTATATATATAAATCATGGGACCCATGATTTTGACTTCTCGACCACCACTTGTCCCCTATTCTATGGTTGCCCGAGACAAGTCCTTTCTGGCTTCGCCAGAGACAATCCAAGGCCTCAGAAGAGGCCTTTAAAACTGATGTGAATTATTGAAGCTGGACAATGATGAGCAATACAAGTGGGGTCCAATTCTTCTGACTCTGCCGAGTTTGGGTATAGGGATTCTTTTTGCTAGGTAGCAGAGCTCCATCACCCCCAACTGCAAAGCTCCAAAACACACCCTTCTCTATATCACCATTGGCTTTACAAAGTCAATTTGCTCCAGCAGATTGGCAAAATATGTAGAAAAGACAAAAATGGAAGAATTTGAGTAAAATGAGATAAGATTTGCCATTTTTTCCAGAGATCTCCTTGGAAAAGCACCGAGAAATCCACTATTAAATAGATACAAGAACTTTAATCTGCTAAGGGAGGATAAATCCGATAAATTGGTGTGGTGAATGAATTCAAACGGAGATCTAAATACTGGAAGTGACTCCAGCGGTGAGGTGATATATATAGATACAATGCCAATTAAAATTCTCATCCTCCAATGCCATTTCCAATCGAAATATTGATAGTGTCATAAAGACCCTTATGTCCACGCCCCAATCGCCCTCCTGAAGGCCTCCCCTTGCTTTATAGGAGTAGGGGTGCATGATCTATGACCAAACGGGAACCTATGATAAGGGCGTGCCTTGGCGAAATCCATTGCAAAGCCGTTGCGATCAAAGCGGGCTCATACAATAAGTTGAGGTGAAATAAAGTTGCAGATCACTGTTGATAGATTTACCTTTCTGTGTGCAAATGGATCTCTTACTAAGAAAAATTATTTTAATTCTCTACCGTTCTTGCTAGGCTGGGATTAATGAGAAGATCATATAACAAACTGGAGATATAAATACATAATATATTCTGAACGAGAGTAGAGCTTAATAGTTTAAGATATTAGCCTCTAAGATGTCTAAAATTTGTTTAACTGAATTTAATTCTTGTGTTTGGATGCCCCTAATTTCTAGGATTATCAGTGCATGTAGGAATTCATACGGTGTCAATTCCTTTTACAACTTCTCTATTCATCTTTCTCGACCTTTTTATGTTATTTTGTATTTTTGAATAACTTTATAAAATTATTTCTAGAGATATTTTTTTTACTTTTCTATTAAAAATTTTAAATAGTTTTTAATTTGAATTTGTGTATATTCAATTAAACTTTACATTTTATTAAAAATACATTGCAAAAAAATTAATATAGTATACGTTTTTTTAATAATATTTAATTTATTACTAAATAAATTTTTAAAAACACAATACTTATTTATTTTGATAACTATTATAAAAATGAGAAATATTATATCATTAGAATATATAATAGATTCCCATAATATATTAATTTTATATTATTTTCAATATGTGCTATATTTTTGCTTAATAAGAAAAAATTAAAATTTATAATCTAGAGAATTTATAACCTTTTATATTACTAGTGTATTTAATATGTTAATGTCTTTAATTGTATCAAAAGGTGTCGGGGTCCATTGGAAGTTTGGAACTCGTTGGAACTCTGAGTCTAAATGTTTGCAAGTTTAACCTATTTGTTTGCACACACCACGCATTTGATTATGTAGTCAAATGCTATAGTCGATTATCAAAAAAAAAATGTTAGGGTCACGTGTCCCTTTAAACACTTCTTTAACTATGGTTAAACTTAAATAAATTAAAGTTAATATTTTAATTTTAAAAACTAAGGTTAAATTGCTTAACCTTAGGAGTGAGTAAATCTTAACTATAGTTGATGTGTGGTAAAAAAGAGGGCATGGACCAATGAAAACTACACATTTGACTACATAGTCAAATGCGACAGTAAGTTAAGCATTTCTCTAATTTAGAAAGACGATTATCTGCCTCATATATATATTTTTTTGGAACTCGTGGTGTCCCAACCCTTTGGGTCAGGACTAATCCCCGAGGGTGTGATGTGAGCCCGCAACCCGTAGGTAAGTCCAGGTAAACTCTTTCAGGCCTACCCCAAAGGGGGAGTGAGAAATGGAACCCATGACCTCCCACTTGGGGAAAGGCTTAGAACCACTAGTCCACCCCTTTGAGGTTAAATGTAAGCAATATACGAATAAAATTTTAAGTATCTAAATCGTAAATTTGAGTTCAAACCCTGCTATGAACTCTTTAAGAAAAGAATCTCATCCTATAGACTTTCCAAGGGAATTTTGAACTACTCATCTTAAATGTAATAGATTTTTCACCTTTTTTTTTTTTTTTTTTTAACTCAGGGAGTCCCCCCAACCCTTTGGGTCAGAACTAATCCCGAGGATGTGATGTGAGCCTGCAACCGGTCACACCGTTTAGTCCAGGAAAATTCCATACCGGGCTGGCCCCAAAGGAGGGAGTGAGAAGTTAAGTCCCGGGAACAGTTGGTCCACCTGAATTCATGGTTATGCCTCGCCTAAAACATAGTCAGTCACCTATCATGAGAAACCTAAACATGCAAATGGTGCGCAGAGAAAATGGATGAAGATATCCTTATTATGTCCTGTACAAGGTGTTAGGCACCCAAATTTTCATCATTTTGACGATCCCCTATACTTTTAAGAGATTAGCTATGAACAGTTGAACATATAACCTGAGCAACCCAAAACATGACTTATGGCAGGGGTAGTTTGGCAATATAAAAAAGGGTATTTTTGTCAATTAAATTATAACAACCCCAAAACCTCACCTTGGTCATAATGGGACTTTGGGTCCGCCACATTACTTATCTCTGTTTAATCTTCATAGCAATAAGGCAAATTAAGAGATAAATTCTTCCAAAATAGTAACTATAAAATTTCTTTCGATATATAGAATCCAACCATCCTAAGTCCACATAACCCACTATGATCAGGTAGAATAAAGTCATAAAATAACAGTAAACAATCTAAGCAACATCTTGGAATAACATAAGTCTAAAACAAAACAACTTAGAAAGTAAACTACGATCTACTAACATGGATAACTCTCAAGATCCTTCACTCCATCCTCTGGAAGCTCACCTACTTCTTCTTCAAAGTACTCATCTTCCACTCAAGGAGTTGTTGTCTAATCTTACGCTAGACCTGTACGACAATAACAGATCGACTGAGCATTGAATACTCAGCGGAAATCCAAACTAACAAACAATAGCATATGCATTTCTCCAATATCCAAATCATGCAACAATTGTAAAATCAATATCAGTTTAGTATAACATGAAGATAATCAGAATGCGGAAACATGTGAACATCATGACTTAACTTGAGTTGTGTACTTGTGTGACTCTTGAACTTGTAACTCTTGAACTTGTATCATGAATGCAATGCATGCTTGTTTTTCCATAAAAATAGTTAATGAGATCTTTGTATTTGAATCCATGGAGGTGGATCGACAGAAGCGTAAGCCCCTAGAGCTCTTAAATCCCAAATGTCCATGATAATTATCCAAGATTTGAAATCTTATCCACGGAGAGCATCAACGAATTCCGGAGCTACTTAAATTTCAGGGTCCTTGTAAAAATCATGCAGTGTCCTTATCCTTATACTTGTATTTCAGTGTTCAGAATCTTTGTACTTGTAATTCAGTGTTCAGAGTTCTTGTATTTGTACTTATCCTTGTAATTCAGTATCCAATTTCCGTGTAATGTCCGTGTCCATGCAATGTCCATGTACCCGTGAGACTTGTAAACTACTATACATGTGCACTTGTGCTAGCGTGTCGTGATTAACATCAAAATTCGGTCATCACTTAAATTCCATCTTCCGTCATGAAACTCTGCTAGTATCTCCCTAATTAGAGAATTCCCGACATAGAGGACTTCCTCTAAGCATTGGCCTACCCGAATATCAATTACCATGCAACTTGAATAAGCATAAATTTATCAAAACGTACTTTATATCTTGACATATTCATGCTAACATTTCAAAGATCATTCATAAGCATAATTCATCATAGCATATCTTATTATACTCATACAAGTCTTTCAATATCATTATTTTCCATACTTAACGTTCTTAGGCATTTCAACAAACACATACAATGCATTAATTATGTATACAATACTCTTCCCATTTTCACATTCTCAAACCATATCACTACTCATTCATAAACCACATTCATCCCTTCCAAACCTCACACCAATCCACACCTTCATAACCCATCTATTCTCAATTTTAGTTTATTCACCATCATTTCCATACATCCATAATCTATAGGCATAATTCATAATTCAATTTGAATTTCTAGCATACAAATTCATCTATATCCTTAATTAACATACAAATCCATACTCGTTCATCATTTATCATAATAATATAAGAGTTTTTTTTATAAAAAAAAACCACTCAAAAGGAGTGGGAGGTTTGGCGGCAGTGTTTTAAAACCCGGACCGGACCGGTGGGTCGAACCGGTTAACCCATCACCCGGTTACCATAGTGGGTTGGGTTGGTCTCTTGATGGGCTGAATACCAAACCCGGGGTGACCCAGTGAAAACCGTCCAAACCGGCGTGACCCGGTCGACCTGGTCGGTTTTTGGTGAACCGCCCGGGTCATGGAAAAATGTATTTTTTGTCATATTTATTCCAAAATAAAATATATTAATCAAAAATAGGAGTTTTAAAACAAAACCCTAGAGAAAAAACAAAGACTACGTAAGAAAAAGAGGAGATTGGAGATAGAGAAAACTGAAAAATCAAGAGGTGAGATCAAAACCAATTTTTTTTTTTTTTTTGATTTGAAGGATTCATATATGTTGGATAATTTTAGAAGACTTGGTCAACCATAAACTAGTTTTTAGGATTTCAGGAAAAGGATAACATAGTTTGATACTTTATTTTATGCAACATAATTGGATACTTTATTTTATGTAAATAGACTGCTGTTTTTCGTAGCTTAGATAAAACCTGGATTATGCTTTTATTTTTGATTGATAGGAGTTGACTATGTTCATTTTTTGTTAGAATTGTGCAATGATGAACTTTCTTGTTAATCAACATGTTAGCTTCTTTCTTATTTAAGTTATGTGTATTTTAATCTCTTGAATCACCCAAAAAATTATATCTCTCGAACCAAATCTTGAAATAAGAAAGAAAATATTAATATTAAATATTTTTATGGCATTACTTAATGTCATTGGTCAACCCGATTGACTCGACGGTCCGACCGGTTTGGACCAACCCGCCCCCTTGACCGGGTTAGTGTCCGGTCTGGGTTTTAAAACATTGTTTGGCGGACCCCTACCGGTTTTATTAGATATAATAATATAAGAGTTAGATGAGTGAAAATATCAATCTCAAATCACATTTCAATTCTTTAATTCATCCATAATTATGTAGATCTCTTGATAATCCATACACATTCTTATTTAAGCATACAAACATATTAATAGGATTGAGTTAGAAGAGATATTGACCTTAGGGATCTTTCTCTTGGATCCAAATCGCTCCCGAGAAGCTTTGGGGAAGATCTCCAAGCTAATCTTCTTCCTCTCTAAGTAAAACTCTTATTCTCCAAGCTAAAACTCTCATAGAACTCTAGGTTCTCTCTCTTCATTTGCCAAATTAAGTTAGAAATTGATAAGATACTCTAAAACCTCGAAATAGGACCCCTATTTATAGTCTCAATGGTTTAAAAACCCTAAAATCCGTGGTTATTAAAAAAATTTGGGCGCGAGTGCGATCGGTCGCACCTATGATGTGATCTATCGCACTTTGACCCAAAAGTAAACTCCAAAACTCGTCTGAATGCGATCAATCACACTTGCTTTGCGATAGATCGCACTTGCTTTGCGATAGATCGCAACCCCCTCGAATTCCGATTGATTTTTCCTCCACTTTAGTATTTTCACTATTTTGACCATAACTTTTGACTCGTTTATCGGATTTTGACGATTCAATTTGCGTCGAACTCGTCATTCAAAATGAAACAAATGGACAAATCCCAATTCTGAGTTTTTAATGGTCTAAATGGGCTTTAAAGCTAATTAGTCTGGAATTTCAGCAGACAATACATCGGAAAACTTACTTTTGACTTAGCTTAGACTCAAAATCTGAAAAAACATTAAATATGAACCTCGAAGAGGGTTCCAATACATTTCTAATTGTTCAAGAATCGCTCAATTCCGATAAGCGGTGACAATACTAAAGTTTTCTAAAGTTGAGGATATGTTAAGGCATCACTCTCTTTACAATTTTGATTAAGCATTGATCACACCACACCAATCAGATATAAACACATTCGCATTAAAACATTACAAAAATTATTATACCCATAATACTTGTATTAAAGGCAAGAAAAAGATTCAGGTTTCTACATAAATTATTTTTCTATAATTCTCAAAATACTTGTATTTTTGGGGTTGCTCTGGTTATCTCTTCAACTAGAGCTCATGTTTATCGTTAATATCTTCCTTATAGTTCCAAAATTTTCCATTTAGATTAACATGCTTATGACAACTATGCAAATGTGAAGATAAAACCTAAATCATTGGTATCAAATACAGTTTAAATACAAAGCGGACTCTGTTTCACGACAGAAAAGCGAAGCCCCCCTTTTTACCTATGATGGTGACAAACATGTAATTATGAAGAGAAAGTGTTTTGTAGAACTACCACTGTCTTTCTCCATAATTATAAAGGAGAGTTTTTGGCCCATGGGTTTCCATCTTTGACTCATACTTCAACTAAAGCTTCTCATAAAGTCAAACTATAATATTTATACATTAAATCCACACATCCTAGTCATCAATATCAAGTTAAAAACAATTATTTTAATTCTTCTCATACATCTAAATGAGTAAAAGAAACTAAGGTGGTGTTTGTCAACAATAGTCTAAAAAGAAGTGCTTATTTGAGAGTATGCTTAGTTGGATTTTAGATTGTTAAGTTGACAGTTAATTGCATGTCTACATTTTATAGATTTTAGGGGTAAAAACCTCTACTTTAAAAAAAATAAAGGTTTTTACCCCTAAAATCTCTAAAATGTAGACGTGCAATTAACCTTCAACTTAACAATCTAAAGTTCAACTAAACATAATTTTCTAATAAGCACTTCTTTTTAGACTAGTGTTGACAAACGCCACCTAAACTAAATTTTTAAATGTAAAGTCTCAATCTTCATCCTGGCCTCTAGTCGCTCAATTATTTAAATCTACATCTTTGAATATAAAAGTACGGGTGGGCTCAACGCTCAATAGAACTTTACTTTTATAATATACTATCATGACCATTCATAATGAAAGAGATACTATAATAATTGAGAAACCGGATGTCTAATAAATAAATTTTCTTTTCTCAATTCCAACCTAAGAGCGGTACATCACTTCAATAAAGAATAAAATTAAAAAAATTAATGGATTAATGTATAAACATATTTACTTATGGATGTGATGACATGAAATGAAATGGTATGTGCATTGTCGTTTATCAAAAAAAAATGTTATGTACATACAATGATATATGCAAATGAGGTCTAGTTTTTGCATAAGTCCGGCCCCGATTATATCCTTAATTCGGTTAAACTGCATATCTCAAGTAAGAGATCTTATCCACAAGCTTTAGGGTCTTTTACCCAAGGACCCATGATTCTGACTTACTCTCTAAGAGCTCTCGCCCAAGGACCACAATCCTCCATTAATGCATGATGTAATAGTCCATATCATACCTCATAATGTTTGACATTATTATGGTTTTAGCATATCTCAACCATTACTTCTCTCATACAAAAGTTTTATCACATGACTAATCAATCTTAAATAACATTTCAAGTCATCAAATATAAATTTATCAAAAACAGACTTACATCATTTTTTTCAGATTCCAACCAAATTTCCTAAAGAGTATTTGATTAAATGAGAAACATTAAAATTTTCCAGATAGTATTCTGAATTAATAATTCAAATAAATTCAAATTTTTATTACAAAATCTAAAATCCTGTGAGACTTTATCAATATTAATAATGAAGATTAGATAGTACTAAATATATTTAACTAATGTATCTATTACAAATCACATTCGATTTAGTTTTAAATAAAAATTCAAGTTCTAAAAAATAAAAATTTAAGGGTTATCAACATAATAATTTCTAGTACAAATATTCAACCACGGAAATTAGACTTTATAAAGGTTTTCCAAACCCTAAAATATTTTGTAAATTATTTAATCATACAATCAATTAAAATCATATTACACATTATTAAATACTATAATTTCCAGAATCATCAATTCAAACCAATCATGATATTTCGCTAAGGTTTACTTAACCTTTAATTTCCAGAATCATCAATTCAAACCAATCATGATATTTCGCTAAGGTTTACTTAACCTTTAATTTTCGAGAATCATCCATTCAAATAATTTATCAAAAAAAATTTACAAATAATTAATTATAAAAGAAATTTAATAAGATGAAATAGAAGGGAAACATTCTTTAGTATTTTGTTAATATTATTCTTGATTTTTTTTCCTCTCGAAGACTTTCGACTCAATCTCTTTACTCGTTTTTTCAGGCTTGATCTATATCTAGAAAGTATTATTAAAATTTAGGGCACATAAAATAGAATAACTGAATAAATAAAATAAGTGGAAAAGATGAGGGATCAAAGTGTGAGGAAAATCTAGAAGTAGAAAAAAATTCTTACATATTTCTCATTTCTTTCTCTTTTTTGGTCTCTACGTGATCTCTCTATACCTCTCTCTCTCCCTTACATTGTCTCTCTCTTATGTTTAGTTGTTTTAAAATTTGAAAGAGATTTTATTTTAAAGAATCTAAATAAATCTATTTTTCTTAAATTAACCTTATATATATATATATATATATGGAAGGATATTAATGGGTCATGCTTATCATAACTTTTAATGAGCGGTCCTTCTAGACAGTTGACATGTGTCAATCTTATTTTAAATCTGACGGTTAGATGTTGAGGTGGGTCCATTAATAAGAGACACATGCTAAAAAACAGTGTGATAAGACATATTTAGACCATTCGATTAAACCCTAGTTTATCAGCATTAACCTCCTAGGGTTCACTAGACTCTATCTAGGTTATAGAAATAGTTAATCTTCCCATCTCCAATCGAATGGTCTACAAATTTTTGATCGAACTGATTTTTTGTCATCTGTCTCTTGGTAGACCTGTCTTGACATCCAACGATTAAATTTTAAAGCAACATGCCACATGTCACTTTATTAGGGACCGCTCATTAAAAGCTTTAATGAGAATGACTCATTAGAATGCACTCTCTCTCTTTATATATATATATTATATATATATATATGGAAACGCTAACTATCACTCAATGTGTGAAATTTTTAATGATCACTAAGACAATTTTTCATAGGGGATAGTTCATTAAATAGGAGAAAGAAAAGTCAAACTGTATTTATTCTTTCCTACATTTAATGACTGGTCTCTTATGAAAAGACTAAAGTACCTTTACTTTTAGTGAATTTTGTTAATTAATACATGTGTACTAACCTAACATAAATATATGATTTTTTTTTGGAAGGTAACTCAAATAAATAATAACATTAAAAAAAAAATTTTGGAAGGTAACTCAAATAAATGATAACACTAAAATAAAACTATCTTTTTTAGGAGGTCCTGGATGTCAGAATTGATTTGCATTGCCAAAAAGTTAACATCTGAGGATGGCAAATTCTACCAAGATTAGAGCTCAAGCTATGGTGGGCCAACTTGTGCGTAAAGGTGTTAACTTGTCTAGGAAGATAGAACACAACGTGATGAGGTATGCTTTGAAGAGCTACGCGGATATCTCCCATTGTGGCCGAGCAGGTTCCGTGACGCTAGGCTGCCGAATAAGCTCATCAATATCAAAACTTGAATCACTTTCACCTTATGTATCCTTGGCCAGTATTAAGTAGGTACATGACGTGGACCTTTGATTCCTTCCCTCCGACCATACGCAAGTACAATGCTACACGAAAAGAACTTAATTAGATAGATAGTCTTAAATACATAGGGAAGACTACCAAACAAAAACGAAAAACAAAAAAAAAATCTAAGAAAGAGACCCCCAAATTTTAAGTCACGTTGGGGTCCACAAATTGACAAAACTATAGATCCGGTGGACAGCGCCGGTCCGCTCACCGTTTCTTTCACGCCTTTTTTGGCTTATACATTTTATACAAGGCTCAGGATCCTCTCGAGTTCAACTCGAGAGAATCTCTCGAGTTGGAATCCCTAGACGTCGCCACGTGTCTCTTTTGACACCCCTTAACCATGGGTAAGGTTCACCCACCCCTAGGGTTCACCCACCCATCTTTGCTTTTTTTTTTTTAATATATATATATATATATATTTATTTATTTATTTTAATTAAAAAAACTGTTTTTAGAGTTTTTTTAATATTAAAAAAAGTTTTTAATTTTAAAATAAGAATTAATATTTTTTAAAAAAACCAAAGATGGATGGGTGAACCCTAGGGGTGGATGAACCTTACCCATGGTTAAGGGGTGTCAAAGGAGACACATGGTGACCTCGGGATTTGAACTCGAGAGAATCCTGTGCCTTTATACAATTACCCATATCGTATCTGTTAGGAATTTATGGGTCGGGCTGGACCTGATCCTGGCTTTTGATCTGCCCACATGAGTTGCGGGTAATGAGAGCCCAGATGGGCAATCCATGTGGGTAACCTGATAAGTTCAGGTAACCTCCATGTGACTCACTAGTACATTAATAGGGATAACTTCTCACTCTCCCTCCAAAAAGGGGAAGATGTTGTGAGTTAGTGGGAGACTACTCTACATAGGATATTTTCATATTAGAAGAATGCACGTATCAATCATAAGTCTATTCTCCCTCAGAAAAAAGTTCTCTATATGAGAATACTCCAAGCTCTCTCTCTTGGATTTGAACCATGGAATCATAAAGGGGAAACTCGATTACGTAGCTCCCCTTCATCCTAAGAGAACATGATGCATATAAGAGTTAAAGACGATCGTGATAGTGTAACAAATCAATGAAGGATCCGGGTCTTCTGCTAATAAGTAAGAACTCTAATCCGGTTCATATTTATCTACAGGACCATATTTATTTGTTGTGTGCTTGTATACAATATATAACATTGGTATCAGAGCCAGATTGGGCTCATTTTAGTATGGTTCACTAATAAATAAGTTGTATTGTTTTACAAGAAATTATTATCGATTTTTGGAAAGGATTAAACTAACTCTATTTTTTCTATAAAATTCAAGAAGGTTTTCTCAGAATTTTTTTATTGCATTGTGTTCTACTCATCAAGAGGATAAAACTGGTGTAATTTCGTGTAAAAAGGATTTTTAGGATCTGAGTTTTTCTTCCATCTTTGTATAAATTTCTGAAGGTCTTAATAAATTAATGAGGATGTTTAGAGGACCGATTGTCATAAAGGGTCGCGAGCTCTTCGCATTGATATATTATTTGTATTTTTTGGGTTAAAAATGAGCAAGATATGGTCTTACAAAGTTGGCCCCGGGTAAGCCACTGAGGGAGATCGATTGCCCACCCTGGTATTACGCTAAACTTTAGAAGGCCTGTGTGGGCTCATTTTAATTCCGATTTTTACGCGGTGTTGGGTCACAAATTTTATTGCTCATATTTATGACTATCGGTTGGGCACCTAAGGGTTTAATTTATTAATGGATTCATTAAATTACACAATTAAAGCCTTTTGTGAGCTTATATTATTTTGTTACATATTTTACATGTGCATTAAAGATTTTGTATCTTCAATGTTATTTGAGTTTATGTGACCTGCTCGCTCCCTTAGTAGTTGAGCGTGACTTTCCATCCATTAAAAGACCAATATTATTAGTTTGGTGCAAGCATATTAGTATAGGAAATTTTCCATCATAGTTGACATATTAGATACATAACATGTTTTTTCACAATTTACTATTAGTGACGGTTTCGTTTCCATATCTATTGGGATATTAGATATTGAACATGTTTCCGTCACAATTGACATACTAGACAAAGATTGATTTCCATCACAAATAACGAATTATAGACAGTACTATTTTTTTCAAAAATAGACACTTCTGTCACTAATAACTGACGTAAATGGTGACCAAATCAAAGGCATGGAAATCTTCTGTCTCTAATAAGTGACAAATAGTAATTTCCATCTCTAAAGGACATTAGTGACGTTAGTATCCGCAATGGAATAGTGATAGTGAATTTTTTTTGTCTCTAATACTATTAGGGACGGAAATCACATTATTAATGACATAAAACTTCCGTCACTAACCAGTAGATTTCTTATAGTGATTGTTGAATTTATGATTTATTGAAATATTTTTAAAATAAAATAAAATAATATCTTAATAGATTTTAAGGAATTTAAATAGAACTCCTTGTGTGTGATACATGAGAGTTTTGAACCTTGGCTGGTTTGGGTAGAAACTCATGTTTTTGAAAAACTCTCTTTGTATTTAATAGTCCTACATTGCAAAAATGAAAAGACTTGAAGCTAGCGAATAAAGTTTGCCTCATCTATAGAATTGTTCACATGTGAGCACATACACACAAATGTGTGTGCTTTAACAAGGTGCATCGCATTGAGCATGACACGTGTGCGTGCCAGGGCTTGGGCTTGGCACATTGACACTTTAGATGCACTTTGCATGCCGCATTATCGCAAGTTGCCTTGAGTCGCCCAATATTTTGCAGACTAGAAGGGGGTGCATCATATTAAATACAAATCGTGATGATCAGATCACCATCGTTGATCTGATCACCGACATGAGATGAGTCGGTTCAGATTCTGTGATCATCGAGAGTCAAGTATGTGGGACAAGTGGCAGCCATCAAGGGATGAGAACATAGTTATATAGAAGTTCTAATTGCTAGACATGAGACACGTGACTGAAAGAGATAAAGGCAGATGGCAAAATCAACAAACATCACAAAAGAATGTAGATCAATCAGAGGATACATTTATCTTAACTGCCAATAGAGCTCATACATAGCTGAAGAAGATGAGGATAGATGGAACCCTAATCGAAGGGTAGACACATGGTAGAATCAGATGCTATCAAGAAAAAAAGTTGATGAATTGGTGGAAACAATTGTTTTGACTGAAAATGAAAGTCTATAGAAGGGCCAAATATGAAGAAGATCAGCCCCCAGTTAAACCCCAAATCACGTACACTTGCTTCTTTGTAGTCTAATTATGTCCTCTAGGAGAAACCTTAGTTTAGTTTTTCTCCTCCAGGAGAGTTCTTTACTTTTCCTATTACCTCCTCCAGGAGAGACCTTAGTGTAGATCGCCTCCTCTAAGAGAAAACCATTTACATTTTTTTTTTCATGTTACCTACTCTAGGAGAGACCATAAATAGTTCATCTCCTTTTTAGAAATTATAGCCTGTTCCATGTCATTGTTCCTAAAAACAAGAAGCCTCGTTAACGCCTTTACGTGTTTATTCTAAGTCTGGTGTTATTTCTCCCCACATCTTGAAGGTATGAGTTTGAGCATTCTTGACACCGTTCTGCCCATCCTCTACTTGACCTACCATGAGAATTAAATATTAACCTTGATAGAAGGAAGTCTATCCTTTTTAACTGAAACTCCAAATTTGAGGATGGTGGAGGGCATGACCCTAAGTCATCATTGGCATTTTCACAAGGTAAATTCCAACCATTAGAGAGATCTCTAATGTCCTAGGTATGATTCCTAGCAGAATCCTAGAAATCATCCGACAAAATATCTCTCAGAGAGTTTGCCATTACTACAAATAAATTTCAAATAGATAATAAAATATAATACAAATCTACCCGATCTAAACAAGAATGAGGATGATGATAAGTTGAATACCTAAATGTTCTTGTAGATTTCTCATTTCAGACGATTTGTTTCTTTAAGTTTTTCTAAAACCCTTGGTTTAGAACTACCAATAACTTGTTGCATTACTTCCAGATTTAAAAAAAAAAAAGAAAACGAAGAAGAAATGATATTTATACTTGTGTCGTCATTATGAGTCACGGGACTCTTAACAGTGTGTTTTAATTGCCAATTATAAGACTCTTGGATTTTCGAGTAACAACATTTGTTTGACATCTGTCTATTGATTAGTGGCTCCCAAGATGACTTGCCTAATGATGTGACACAATGAGATGATGTTATGATGATTTAGTCAAAGTGATAGAGCTACAACCATTTTGATATTGCTATGCTTTGGGAAGTTATCACTAACACATTTGAAGCACACATATAAAGATGCCTTCGTCCATCGTCATTTGTCGCTATCTTCACAGCTAAGTGGCTAAATGTTGATGATGCAATTTGAAGACACTAACACATGAAGAATGATGCCAAGTCAAATCATGTCCATGCCACCATCAGGAGTGACCAGGTGGCACGTGGATTAAACCACGGACCGCGGTGGATGAACGAGACTAATCCCAAAGCTTGGAGAGCTTTTCAAGCTCTATGGAGTTTCATTACCCTACGAGAATCAAAGACACTTTTAAGTCTAAAGGCAGTTTTAAGTAGACAATTTTAAGTCTAAAGGCAGTTTGAAGTCTTATTTTCGTGCGAGAATCAAAAGTAGTTTTAAGTCTGAAGCCAGTTTTAAGTCTTGATTCCTATGCAGGAATTAGGTAGAATTAAATCACCATGACAAATGTGTCTTTGTCAGGGGGTTAATATGTGGTTGTCCATTATTCTCCTGGTGGGAATGACTGTGTGCGTTCCCCCATCTCCTATTTCAATGGTGGAACACTAATTGGGTTGACGGTCACGAGGGATCTGGCAATAGAATCCCCTTTTCCTAGTGGGCTACTGGCCCACAGTTCCATTCTCAACTGTCTGACATTGAGACCTGCGACAATTAATGCTTCCATCTTAAGAATAATGCCTTCGTCCAACACATGATCATTATGAGGCAGGCATTGCAAAGGCGTATAACCCGCCTTGATGATTCTTTGGTCAATGATTCTTGGGGGGGGGATGATGAGTTATAGTTTGGATGCCCTGGAAGGAGGTTGTTAAATGAATAACACCTTTAAGTTGGTGTTCTTGCATCGCCTTTAAGCTGGTGTTCTCTATTGAACCTATAAAAAAAAAATGATTTGGAGGTTATTTTGTTATGATAACTGATGAGATTTTGTTACAACAGATTAATGTTGATATGAAGTTATCTAACCATCTAAATCCTTTTTCTGCGACATTTAGTTTGCATCTCTAACCCATTCGGTTATAGCTTAGATGTACCATAGTTGTCAAATCTTACCTAGATTATTATAAATAGGAGGTGACCTCATAAATTTAAAAAATAATAATTTTCAGTTTAGGTAATTTTGAGATTCTGATTTAGCAATTGAGAGAGTTCTTTTTAGAGAGTTTTGGCTTTTGGGTTAGGAAAGAGTTATCTTCATCATGAAGTTTCCCTCCATTGAGGAGAGTTTTCTCCATTGAAGAGAGTTTTCTTTTTAGAGAATATTAGAGTATTCTCATTTCCATTTATCTATTAGAAAGAAATTTTTTTCTTAAGGGCTTGCTATTTGAGTTTGGTGTTCTTCATAGTTCTTTCATCTCTCCCTCTAACCATAATTCTTTTATTTTTCATTTTCTATTCTATTTTCTCACTAACATTTTGTAAAAAATCCAAGGTAGTATGAGTTGGATATCAAATAAAAAATCCAAGGTAGAATGAATTGGATATCAAATTTAGGTTTTAGAGTTGCAGACTTCCGATTTATATTGATTTGCAGACGGAGGTGCTTTATAAGTATTCACCTTAGCAAATCCAAATTTGTGTACAAACAAATACTTATAGGTTTTGATGGGTGACACTCACCAGAAGTTTTAATAAGCATCATCTCTAGAAATATAATGTGACAATTTGTTTTTTAATTCAGTCGTTGAATGTTAAGGTGGTTGGTTCCTTCAGGAGACACGTACAAAAATTCAACTCAAACGAAAATTTTTATACCATCCGATTCGACCTTAATTTTTAACATTAACTCCTAGGGTTCACTAGATCCTACCTACCTAAGATATAAAAATCTATATTTTCCAACCTTTAATTAGAGGATCTATAAAATATAGTATCCAAATTGCCTTGTGTACACTTTGACTTTTCGTTTCCTCCATTTAATGAGTTGTTTTATGTAAACATACCAAACTAATCTTATATTTAATAGAGTGATATTTAATACATAAATGGGGGTGTTAACATTCACGCCTTAACATTTTTCACATAGGCATAATTGGGTGGCGCCCTTATAATTATGGAGAGAAGGGATCACATTTTACAAAATCATTTTGAATTACAAGACTACCACCCAAGCTCTTAATAATTATAAGAATACTACTAAATTTATCTTTATAATTACAAGAATTCTATTCCATTTCTTAATAAATAATTCAAAAATGCTAGCTCCAATCATAGACTTCCCCAGACGCAAGGTGGTGGCAACAAGTGCCAGCACCAAGTGCCAGACAACTCCTGTTATATGGTAACAACACCACGTATTGCACCTACACTCATAGTTATCAAGTACGAGTATAATACAACAATTATCCGTTCGGGAAATATGAGTGTTATAAGTAAAAAACACGACAAAAGTAAAGAAAAATTAATATTTATAAATAAAAAAAATCATGATATTAACTCATAACAATCATTTAATATGAAATATGAGTTTAACATGATAAAAATATGACAAAAATATAGATATTATACATATTTAATATATAATTCGTGTATTAAATGGATATTATATGACGATACATGTAAAACACGTAATATGATAAAAATACACTGTTTATGACGACCCTTCTTAAAAAATATTATACAGATATAGTACAAGAATTTGATAACCATGGCACAATGCGTCAATGAAAAAACAAAAATTGACTTGATGCATATGGAACTAGCACTCCTCTGAATAATTATGACAATACCACCACACTATGCAAGTTGTTATATCCCATATACAAAAGATACTTTTCGTGTTTTGTCAACATTCCACTACCCCACTTTTAAGTAGTTGGAAGGAAGGCCAGTGACGAATTGTTGTTTTCTCAACATTCCATTAGCCATTTGGAGTTCATGGAAAGGAAGGACAATGGCCCATTGTTTCATACTTTATGTCAGATAGACGGGCGTGTCAGTAACGGCTCTTATTTAAAACCAACTATCTGGTAATTAAACTAAACCAGGGGGGTATATATGTCAATAAATAGGCTGCCAATATAAAATCCAATGTTTTCATAACTGGACCGGTCGTCAACCGGCTGAGTGACAGGTTTCCGCTTTTGACCGGTTTAACCGATTCGACAGTTCCGGTTCGACCATTTCCTTTTAGGAAAAAAATTCCTGGTTTTTACTCGGTTCTAACCGGTTTTTAATATGGTCCGGTTTTGGGTTTCGGAAAGCGGTGAGGGGACCGATTCCGGTTTTTCCGGTTTGACCGTCCGGTCCGGTTCTGATAACAGAGAGTATAAATGATTAGATCTCCGCTGGAAAGGAGTTCTTGCCTGAAAAAGCCAGGCCGGCAAGCCGTGTCCCACCAGCAAAACTCCTTTCCCTGTGTCTCCTTTTTCATCTTCCAGTTCTATCTATTTAATTCCATTAAAATAAAATAAAAAGAAAACAAGAGAAAGTTTTAGTTTCCTCTGTATCTCACTTCTACAATCTTCCATTTTCACTGTAGTTTTCTAATTTTCTTGGATTAGAGAGAAGCACATGGATTCGCCGTCGTCGACCGGAGGCGACTCGACACGGATCACTACGCGATCTTCGATTGTTGAGTCGTTTAGGGGTTGCGGGCTTTCGGGAATTCGAATTGATAAGGAAGATCTGAGACGGAGGATTTTGATCCCTGAATACCTTCGCCTTGCTATGCGTGATGCGATTGAGTCGAAGGATCCGAATGCCGGTGAACGGCGGGTAGGAAGTGGAAACGACGAGGCTCCCGTGGCTCCGATGGTTGTTTTTGTGAATTCTCGAAGTGGAGGACGATATGGTCCGATTCTTAAAGGGAGGCTTCAGGAATTGATGGGTGAAGAACAGGTATTAAATTTTTTGAATTTCTTACAGTTTTGGGTTTTGTTTGGTTTAATTATGATTCTCTTTTGGCAATTTAGTCTGTAGATGAATAAACTAAGGACATTGCGGAAGCATACAAATTTTTTTTTTTTTTTTGGGATGACCCCATTTTAGATTATGGTCTAGTGCTTTCAAATTTCTTAGAATATGTTTGAAAACTTAAATGAAAATTTTTCATTTCAGTGGACAACAAAACAGTCTCTTAAAAGTTCAATACATATATGTATAGATGAAACAACTGTGCTTGTCCTGTCTTCTGATGAGAGAAAAGATCAGCATTTTTTTTATATATATAGGCAGTAGTTGAACTTTAATTCCACTTAATAAGCAAGAGAAATAGCTGTATTAGTTATTTCGCTTAGGGTGCTATTGCAAAGGGTACTGGTACTTGGGATATTCGTTATTGTTCTGAACTATAAAAAAACTACCAAAAGTATCTCCTTTTATCCTTTTATGATGAAGATTAGGAGGATACTGTGTTTTCAAGAACAACTCGAATGATATTTTTGTTTGATCGATAAACCAGAAAATGCAATAAACAAAATAAGATTACAGGTAGAAGAAAAAAGAGTTTACAAGAGAGTAAAATCAAGGCAGAAAAAAGAAGACAACAAAAAAGGAAAAGGCTCCCCCGAAGAAGAGAGGCACAAAACAAATGTTAGTCAATCTCATCCCAACAAATCACCCACTTTACCTGATCATGACGGATGAAAATCCATTCTTCCACTAGCACTCGGATATGATGAGAAATGCGAGACAAAGAAGAGGGAGAGTCCTCAAAGACAAAGAAGAGGGAGAATCCTAACCAACTCGAACGATATTGAGATGGATTGCCCTATTTGTTGATATATGTAATATCGTGGGTATATTTGTAATGTTCTCTTAATATAAGAATGCAAGTAGGGTTCTCTATCCCTCACTATGCAATTTACCTTAATCTCTATTCTTTTATCTCTTTCTCTTCTTCTCTAAGAAACCTAGACCTAACTTTTCTCTCTAACTCTAAATCTCTTCCTCTAAACTCCAACTTGGTATCAGAGCTTCGAGATCTCGAAGAACCTTCGTTACTCCGCAAATCTAGGGGCTGATGTCATGCTGACATCATCATCATTTTGTCTCCGAAACCTCTGAAAAGTTAGGGTTTCTTAGAGATCTTGCTTCCGCTAGTTCAATGGTGATTTTTTTGTTATTTTTGGAGATCGTTTGCTGCATTTTTGCTATTTTTTTAGTGGTTTTTGGGAAAAACACTGAAAATTTGATTTCTCCCTCGATCGTCGACTTCTCGGGCTTCAATTGACAAGCCCCCGGATAGGAGTTGCCTTTTTTCTTGGTTCTTGCTTCCCCTTGGTGCTGATTTGCGACTCGTGGCTTGGCGATGTGTTTTTGGGTCTTCCTCAACCTCACGGTTGTACCCTTTTTTGGGGTTTTCTCTACTGTTTTTTTTTATCCCGGAAAAAATCAGTGAGTTGTTTGCTTGTTGTTGCCTTTACTTTGCTTTGCTTATGATGTTTCATCATTCCATATGTTTGTTCTCTCAATATTAGAGAGTTTTTTTGGGTTTGTTTCCTTTTTTGGGCTTATTCAACCTAAGTTTACTACTATGAATGCAAAGTTGTTACTCCGCCAGCTCTTTTCGACTCCCTTTTTTTTAACTGTATTATTATTTCAGTTTACGACATTGTAAGCTACTTCCTGTACTATACTTTTGCATTGCGTGTACTATACTTCTCTAATTTTCCTGTGTGGCAATGCTCTATTGAGCTTTATATTGGGGGTCGTTCCAAGATGGGGTATCTTAATGGCGAGATCCCTAAGCCGGTGGTTAGTGTTCCTGAGATTGCTAAGTGGAATGCTGAGAATTGTATTATTTTGGGCTGGTTGTTTAACTCTATGGAACCTCAGATTGTCGGGAATTACATTTTCTATAAGAATTGTTATGAGCTTTGGGAAGCTCTCATTCAAACTTATATCTTAGTGGAGAATGATGTTAGGATTTATCAACTTACTTGTGAGATTGCTTATTTTCAAAAATGGGATATGCCTATCTCTGATTATTTTGGAGCTCTGCAACATCGTTGGGAAGAATTAGCCATTATGAACATCTTTCTGAATTGTCCACTGCTTTTGCCAAGGTTATGACGAAGCGAATTGAGCGTCATCGCATTTATGATTTCTTGGGTGGTTTGCATGATGAATTCGAGTAGTTGTGCACTCAGATACTTTCCATGTCACTTATTCCCTCTCTTCGATATGTGTACTCCATCGTGTTCAGTGAGGAACACCGTTGGGTTGTTACTCTTCGAGCTCCACTCCTATGCCCCATCCGGATCGTACTGCTTTTGCTATTGATTTTCGTGCAAGACGTAATAAGGGGGCTGATAGAGGCTGTCATGGCGATCGCGGTCGTGGCAAATTTACTACTCTTTATGCTCACGGTGGTATAGTGGGATATGATCGTGATAATTGTTATCTTCTGCATGGCTATCCCGAGGGTTACCAGTCTCATCTTGCTATACGACTCCTACTATTGATCCTCTGCGGCTTCACCTGCAGCCTCAGTTATTGTGAATGATCCTCTGGAGTTCATGAGAGCCCAGGTTACTAAGATGATCTGAGCTGAGTTCCGTCTGCAGAGTGATTCTTCTGATACTGTTGCATCTTTCCTTGTTGCCTCAGGTATCCATGCTCCCTCAATCTATGCTTCCACTACATCGTCTTTTTCCCCTAGTTGGGTTATTAATTCAGGAGCTACTGATCATATGACTGGTGAGTCACAGGGTTACTCCATATATTCACTTCCATCTCCTATTGCCAATGTTCGCTTGGCCGATGGTTCTGTTACTCCTGTTTTAGGAGTGAGACACATTCCTGTATCCTATCTCTCTTTATCTCATGTTTTACATGTTCCTCATTTATCTTCTAACCTTCATTCAGTTAGCAGTCTTACTACCAAACTCAATTGTCATGCAATGTTTTATCCTTCTCATTGCCTCTTTCAGGTGCTGACTATAAGGAGGATTGCTGGTAGAGGTGTGCTAAGAGGCGGACTGTACTACCTTGACACTGATTATGCTCCAGATCGTGTCTCATTTGCTGCTGCTACTATTTCTATTTTTCCCTTTTCAGTTAAACTCTTGATACTTATCGTTTATGACAAGCTTGGGCATGTTGGATCTAAAACTTTATGTTATTTGATTTCTACTTTTAGTAAAATTTGTTCTTCATCTACTTTTCAATGTGATACTTGTAAGCTTACTAAACATGTTCGCATTGTTTATCCTTTTAACAGACATAGATGTCGTTCTATTTTTGAGTTAGTTCATTCTGATGTTTGGGATCCATCTCTGGTTACCTCCAGTGATGGTTGTCATTTTTATATTACTTTTATCGATGACTACACTTGGGCTACATGGGTTTACCTTATTAAGTCTAAAGATGGGGTGTTCTCTAAATTCCAAGAATTTCATGCTATGATTCTTACTCCAATTTGGTGGTCTTATTAAGCCCATTCGATCTGATAATGGTGGTGAGTATCTCTCTGCTCATTTTGTCCAATATCTTCAAACTCATAGTATTGCTCTTCAGCTTACCTATCTTTACATACCACAACAAAATGGTGTTGCTGAGCACAAGAATCGTCATTTAGTCGGTGTCACTCGCTCCTTGTTGTGAGGCATACAAGTGCCTAAGCCTTTTTGGTCTATGGCTCTTGTCACTGCCTATTTTCTCATGAATCGGGCACCTTCTCGCATTCTCGATGGCCTCCCACCATATCAGCTTCTTCGTCTTCAGGCTCCTATTTTTTCCATTGAGCTATGGGTCTTTGGCTTTACCTGCTTTGTTCAAGATTTTCACCCCAGTCGTCTGAAATTGGATGATAAGGCTATTAGATGTGTCTTTGTTGGTTATTCTAGCGCATCTAAAAGCTATTGGTGTTATGATCTCCAATCTCGTTGTTTCTTTGTCTTTCTATATGTTAACTTTTTCAGGATAGTACCATATTTCTCTCCTGTTCCTATTGTGCCTACTATCTCTTTGTCTTTACCTATTCCAGGGGACCTTCTACAACAGAAGGAGTTTATCACGTACTCTCGTCGATGGCCGCCTGGTTCCTTCTCCAATGCGCCTCTACCACAGTCTTCCCCCTAGTCCACTCCACTAGGTACTTCTCAACCTTCTTTTATTCAAGTTCATTCTTCTACTATTGTTCTTCCGGTTGCTTCTGATCTTCAGTTGCCTATTGCTCATCGTAAGGGTGTGCGTTCCTGTGTTACTCCTTACCCTCTTGCAAATATTTTTGTTATCAGGCTGTATCTCCCTCGTTCCAGGCCTTCCTCTCAGCAATTGACACTGTGATTATTCCTCGGCCCGTTTATGATGCTCTTCTTCATCTTGAGTGGAAGGGTGCTATGGTTGACGAGATGAATGCCATTTAGTCTAATCATACTTGGGATATGGTTCCTCTTCCATCTGGGAAGAAACCTGTGGGCTTCCGTTGAGTTTTCACAATCAAACATAACTCTGATGGTAGTGTTGCTCTGTATAAGGCTCGTCTTGTTGCTCGTGACTTTATTCAGACCTATGGGTTTGACTATGATGCTAATTTTGCTCCTGTGTCAAAACCGACTTCTGTTCATATCCTACTCTCTCTTGCGGCGAATCAGAATTGACCTCTCTATCAGTTGGACATAAAATGTCTTTTTGAGGAGGTATATATGAGCCCTCCTTCTGGTTTCTTACTTCAGAGAGAGCTTGGGAAGGTTTGTTCATTTTGAAAGTCTATATATGGTTTGAAGCAGTCACCTCGTGCTTGGTTCCATCGCTTCAGTGAAGTAGTTCTTAGCATGGGCTTTCAGCGATGTCACTCCGATCATACTGTCTTCACCCATTTTGGCGCCTCAGGCCACACTATTCTTCTGCTATATGTTGATGATATCATCTTGACTGGAGATGACTCCTCTTTCATCTCTCATGCTAAGCATGAGCTGGGGCGTACTCTTGATGTCAAAGACCTTAGTCATCTGAAATACTTTCTTGGTTTGGAGATTGCTTGATCTAAGAAGGGAATTTTTCTATCACAGCGGAAGTATGCTCTTGATCTGCTTTGCGATACTATATGAGTGGGTGTAAACCCGTTACTTTTCCCATGGATCCGAAGCTCTCTTTGCATGATAATGAGGGTGATCTTCTTTCTGATCCTCATGCCTACAAGCGTCTTGTGGGCCACTTGATATATCTCATCCTCACACGATCATGTATTACATTTGTTGTCAGCATGGTTAGTTAGTTCATGCACGATCCCCGTGCTTCACACTTTGTTGTTGTTCATCGTATTGTCTGATATATTAAATCTAAACCCAGTTATGGACTTGTATACCGCTCATATGGTCATCTCGAGATCTTCGTCTATACAGATGCCGATTGGGCCAGATCTGTTGTTGACTGTTGCTCCACCTCGGGCTATTGTGCTTTTCTTGGAGGCAACTTGGTTTCGTGGAAGAGCAAAAAACAACTTATGGTTTCTCGCTCTAGTGCCAAAGCAGAATATCGGGTTATTGCTAATGGTAATTGTGAACTTTTGTGGCTTCGTTCACTTCTCTCCGAGTTAGAGTTTCCTGCTAAAGGCCCTATGTCTTTATATTGTGATAATAAGGCTGCCGCGAAGATTGCCTCTGATTCTGTGCTCCGTGAGCAGATCAAGCACATTGAGGTTGATATTCATTTTCTTCGAGAGAAAGTTGGGATTGTTCATTATCTCTTCAGCATATTTCGTCCTCTCAACAACTTGCTAACATCTTCACCAAGCCTGTTGGCTCTACTATTCTCTAGGATATCACTGTCAAGCTGGGCATGTTTAATGATAATGCTCCAGCTTGAGGGGGAGTGTTGATATATGTAATATCGTGGGTATATCTGTAAAAGGGTATATTTGTAATGTTCTTTTAATATAATAATGCAAGTAGGGTTCTCGATCCCTCACTATGCCATGTACCCTAATCTATATTCTTTTTTGTCTTTCTCTTCTTCTCTAAGAAACCTAGACCTAACTTTTCTCTCTAACCCTAAATCTTTTTGTATCCGTAAGTTTTTTTAAATGCAATGAAATCCTTTACCTATCAAAAAAAAACTTCAACTCTATTATCAAGACAACTATTTGCACCTAGTTTAACATATCTGCAACCAGTGCTTTGATTACCTCCAGTGGACAAATGTGGTTACCGTGTGAAATTTATTTTTGGATACAGTACTACCACCATAAGATGTAGGCGTTCCTTTGGCAGTAGGATTATGGGTCTGTTGAATATGAGCCCTTCTCCAAACGTTCGGACTTTGTGCGTTTTTCTGCCTCTGGAGTGGATATGATTATTCCCCCAAATCATGGTTTTCACTTGTGGTGGTGATACTCTATGGAGAGCAGAGTTATTGCTGAATCATACACCCAAAGGCCCAAATTATACCAGATTGACCTCCCTGCTACTCAGAACTAGGTGCACAAGCTTCTCAAAGGCCAGGAACAGTTTTGCAAGTTGTAACAACTTGGATTCTGGAGAAGGCATGCCACATTTCTTGCTCCTTACATGGTTTATAGGTTGGAACAGGTTTTCTCCTTCGGTATGTGGAAAATGTCATTGTGACTAGAAATTTCTATACCTTAATGTTCTCGGTTATTTCCCACCTTCACATTACATTTGAAATGAAAGACTTGGGTCACTCCACTAGTTTTTGATTTGCTTCCATTTGGTCTTTTGGTTTCTCTCAAACGAAGAATGCAATGGAACTTCTCAAGGGAGCTAGCATGATTAATCAGAATCCCATCAACACACCATCATCATCATCGTAGTCTAGAGATTATTTCATCAATTTTCCAAAGTAACTCCATGACTAACATACTTTTAAATGTCATAGTACATATTATGTAAGACTTATTAAATGTGAAAAATAAAGACAGCAAACTTGACTTTCTTAATTTTGGGGTCAAACACACTCTCCCCCTAACTTGCAACTTGGTTAAGTGGTCTTCATGTGGACCCATCTTCTTGTGAAACTATTACAGAAAAGTAGGTGGTCATGTCACTGTTCTATTTCCCTTTTTTGTTTCTTCCATCCAGATTCTGTTGTTTTTAATTGCAGTCCTGGAGTCCATTTGTCCTCAAGTAAGCCCCGATCAAGGAATCTTCATCATTTCTAAAGTTATATCTCCTGCAACATCATTTGCGATTCAATCTATCATGCGTCCTGTGCTTTATACGTTTGTATCATTTCCTATTGTTGTACTTTCAATATGCATTAACTTCTGTATGTAATGTACATTAATATAGCCTCTGTGCATCGTCACCTTTATTTTACACAATTAAAGAGATGGTTCTCAGCCTTTTTGTTTTAAACCAAAAGACCTTATGTGTATAATATTCCCGTTAATTTACATCATGCACCCTAATCTGGCTGTTCTTCAATGAGAATGAAACCCATTATTGGGTACTTAAGTCAAATTCTTAGTTGTATAAATGAATTGAGCAATTGGTACCCTCGTGTAAATTCTTTGATCATGCTCATAAGACTTGTTATTGGATTTAAATTCTCAGGAAAAACTTTTGAACCATTTTGTCTTTCTTAAGTTTTAATGGGAAGATGGGAAGATCTTGGACATTGAAAACGAAGAATTGACCCAAAAAATAATAAATCTTAAAACAATTTACTCATTGAGTTTCGTTTCAGAAGGCATTGAAAAAATCTTTTTTTTTTTTTAATCTATATCTCATCTTATTAAGAAAAAAGAAGCATACAAGAAAAAGAACAAAAGGCCACCGAGTTTAAAAGCAAGTAAACGTGACCCTGGCCAACAAAGCTACTGCTAACCCCACCCTCCCGGGATTGATAAATTAATATATGATGTCCTGAATGTAGGCTGAACAAGCAGATGCAAAGAAATTCACTTACAAATTGCAGGCTGTATGGATGGAATTATTTTTGGTAAGATGTTGAAAGTTAAGAACACTAGAAATCTCATAAAATATCTCAACTTTTATTGTGTGAATTGATAAAGGATTGATTTTCTGAGATATCTAATTTTCTTCTGAGATATCTAATTTGTGCAAGGAATTTTCAACCACAAGCTCTTCAATTATTTTCCGGCTTCCCATCATTTTCCAAAAATATTTTAAAATTAGGTGACAGTTTTTGAAATATTGAAGATATTTGAGACAACATCTGGTTTATTTATTTATTATTATCGACTTCAGAAATTTATTATTCTATATATTCTTGTCAATAAAAGAAAAACAAATTGAGCTTTTGTTATTAACACTTTCACTTGTACTTTCAACACTAGGACTGTTGTATATGTTTTTATCTTTGACTGCTGACACATAAAATCATTACAAAAAAAAGGAGAAAGGGATACAAAAAGAATAGAAAAAAAAAAACAAAAGAAAGGAAATTAAAATGTTTACACCGGCAACTCAACTCCTCCATACAAACTGGCACTAGACGCACCTCTTTCTGCAAGGTCTGCCATGCCAATCTCGGAATTATGGGAAAATGCAGGACATTCATACTTAAGGCCATCTCCCGAATACAAGACATCTTCATACTTTAGTCCAACTCTCGGATAGTATCCAAGATCCTTTCTGCTTACTTTAAGTCCACTTGATAGCATTCGTGGAGTTTCTTTTAATTACATGGTTCTTAACCACATTGAAATTTTAAGACTTTGAAAGATATACCTGTTATTTGTATTGTTTAACATTTGACTGTTATTTGGTCATACCAAAACTCTTTATTTGAATTTCCTTTGTTAGTTAAATGCAGAATTGCAAGGTTTTATATTCATTAGGAATTGAGCACAGGAATTTGAAATCAACAAATTTCTTATTTTCATTTGTGATGCAGGTATTTTCTCTTCTCAACACTGTTTATATATGTATTTATTTTTGACTGCTGACACAAAATCTTTACTAAAAACTGAAAGGAGAAAGGGATACAAAAAGAATAGAAAGAAACAAAAGAATGGAAATTTAAATAGTTACACTGGCGACTCAACTCCTCCATACAAACCCGCACTAGACGCACCTCTTTTTGCAAGGTATGCCATGCAGATCTAGGAATTATGGGAAAATGCGAGAGCTTCATAATTAAGGCCATCTCCTGAATACAAGACATCTTCATACTTTTTTCCAATTCTTGGATTAGTATACAAGATCCCATCTGCTTACTTGAAGCCTAATTGATAGCATTGGTGGAGTTTCTTTTAATTACATGGTTCTTAAGTTCAACCTCATGGAAATTTTAAGATGTTGAAGGATATACCTTTTATTTGTATTGTTTAACAGTTGACTGTTATTTGGTCATATGAAACCACTTTATTGAATCTCATTTGTTAATTTAATGTAAATTGCATGGTTTTTTATTCATTAGGAATTTAGTACTGGAATTTTTAATCAACATACTTCTTATTTTCATTTGTAATGCAGGTTTTTGATCTTTCATCTGTGAAGCCTCCAGAATTTGTCCAGTATGGATTGGCTTGCCTGGAGAAGCTGGCTGGTCTTGGAGACCAGTGCGCAAAAGAGACTCGTGAGAAGCTAAGGGTTGTGGTATGTTGGCTCGAGTCCATCGATTGCTAAATGTGTTTTCTTTTCCTTCAGCATGTAACACTTGTTGTTTGGGAAACTATAACCTAAATGCAATTTTTTGTGCTGAGCTGAAGCGATAGTTGTTAGGACATTATACCTCATACCCAAGCAGATTGCATTTGATGGGCGTTTTGGAATATTTACTTGTGAGATTGCAAATATACTTATTGGGTTACTTAGAATTTTCGTTTGTCTTGAGAAGACTTCAAGATTATTCCGGGCAGGTTGCAGGAGGTGATGGTACAGTTGGTTGGGTACTCGGAAGTCTTGCAGAACTCTATAAGCAGAATCGAGAGCCAGTTCCTCCAACAGGAATTATTCCACTTGGTACGGGCAATGACCTGTCTAGGAGTTTTGGTTGGGTAAGATTTTAGTTTGCATGGACTTTTCAGTTTGTTCAATGTTGTCCTACCTTTGTAACCTGCAGTCTTGAATCTTCTCTCCAGGGTGGTTCGTTTCCTTTTGCTTGGAGATCAGCCGTCAAAAGATCTCTCCACAAATCTGTTACAGGTCGAGTTTGCCGTCTTGATAGGTAAATGTTCCCTATAATAGGTCAGAGTTGATAATATGTCCTTACGTTCATGATAATGGTAGTATATGTCCTTTTCTTTGTGTCTTGCCTCTACTCTAAAAGTGCATTGCGAGTACTTCATAGCTGGGTCTGTTAGACCAAAAAGACATGGTTCTCTCGAATTACATGACCAAGCTGATCTAAAAAATAAGTACAGCAGACTGTGTTTGCCTTTACTATAAGGTGATACCACATAGAACAAACGAAATAAATGTCTGGGAACTAGCTGAAGATGGGAAAGAATCAATGATGGGGAACACCATAAAATGATTGTCATTCTCTTTGCCGACACAAGAGATGTCTTCCTTCTTCTACCCCCCCCCCCCCCCTCTCACACTGTCACACATACACACACACGTGAAGCACACAGAAAAAGGTAAGCCATATACTCAAGTTTGAGCATGGGCATTGAGTATGGGAAGCGATGATACATCGGATTGTCTGAAAAAGAAAAATATCCATTCGGCAGGGTAGAAGAGTGATGCTTGTAATATGACATGGAAAGGCCAATGTGGAATCGGACTTCCTCGACTTTGTGATGGGTAGAATGACTTTTTTAGAATCTGGATTGAGATGGAGGAATTAGATGAAGGGATGCATGCTGACAGCTTGTTTCTCTATCCCAATCAATGTTCCTTAGAAGCTTCTTAAGAATCTCAAGGATTTATGGAGAAGGGGATCTCCTTTACCCTTGAGGTTATAAGCAAAGATTATTTACAAGATGAAGGATTTAGGTACTGGGTTCAAGGCGTGAGAAGATGGCCTGGTGGTGTCTCGTCTATAATTTTCGTTGGGGCATCAGCGATCATTTTTTTTTTTTTTTTTTTGTTGAGGCATTTAAAAAGAATGTAATAAGAGGATCTATGAAGACAAGAACCGATCGGTATTGGAGTTGTGTAGATTCACTGGGAGCCTCTTGAATGTATGTTTTGAGAGGAATGCTTTTCCCCATTCACTTGTACATTCTGATAACACATTATTATTATATATCTTTATGGATCCAAATAAATAAATAGAAGACCGTGATGTGGGTATGAAATGGGTATGACGGTGGATTTTTTTTTCCCTCTATCTGCATGTTAATGAAATTCTTTTAGTTTGGAGTTTTCTCAGGGCTGAAATCTCTTTGTTTCAGGGGATTTTGTCTGTCTAAACTTTCTATTACTGAAGGTTTTAGCTTCCAAGGGGGAGCAATGGTGGCAAAAGAGTTTTGCCTTATGGAAAGGCCACAGTTGTTGCACCGGGTAATGGGGTTTGGGGTAGTGAGTTGCTTCCGTTAGGAAGATGCAGTAGTGCATCCAGGCAAGGGGAGAAATAAGGAATTGAAAATTAAAAGCTAGAGCCAATTACCTGAAAATGAATTTGTAATAAGGCTTAAAGTTCTCAAGTTTTGGCCCACCGCAGGATCAATAGGTACTTGTTTCCCCTTTAGACACTGTAAGGTGTTTCCCTAAGAAAAAGTTATGAGCAAGATCTAGCTAATGAGAGGGAATTGGATCTCACCTATAATTAATTAACCTCACGAATGTTTGGATTTCGAAAAAAAATTCTGTATCGTCATTGTGTGACATGATTTTACAAGAAGTAGCCCCCTTGTCTGATGCCACATGGTTCAAACGAGGAAGCAATAAAAGACCTCTTGGTTGTGAGCGTGTGACACGTGTCTGTATATTGGGTATGGCTAATGCAGATCCCAGCAGTATAGAATATTAATTAGACATTCTCATGGAGGAAGCCATTCAAATACAGCTGAGTTGCTGAGGATTTGTGATACAGGAAGTTATAGTGTACTTTTATCTGTTGGTGACAATGCAGATCTGTAATTTTGTAAGGTTCTGTTCTTTGTTATCTTAGGGAATGCTTTTTCCCCAATCTGTCCATAGAAGAAGTATAGGAATCAGGGTTCCTGATTTTAATACAAGAGAAGAGGATCAGATTGAGAACTAGGGTTTAATTGGGTTACTGAGGGAGGGTTTATAGAATTCTGATGGCTGGGGAAAATACCAAACCTAAAATTACAAGTCGGGAATTGACTTAGGTAAACCATAGTGACAAAGTCGGGGTTCGGGAATAATTTGGCAAGGACCAAGTTCGGAATAATTCGGAAAAATCCGGGAAAAAAATATTAATTCCAAAAAAAAAAATCAAACAATTTGATTAGATAATTATACAAAATAAGTGGTTTACTTTGTCGAACTAAACAAATTATTACAAAATTCACAAATTATTTGAGACTAATTTGTGAAATTTGGGAATAATTCGCAAAATTCACAAATAATTCGGCAAACCTAAAATTCGCGAATAATTCGTGAATTTTTCAAAAATTCGGAGAATTTTGTTACTATGAGGTAAACTGTCATAATTGAAGCTACATTTTCTGGGTTTAGGTTATTCATGGGATTTTGCAGGGTGTAAGGTTTTCCTAGGCTTTGATAGAATTTTTTGCAACTGGTTTTGAGGGAGTTTATGTAATAGTAATAAGGGTTGGGTCTAAAGATTTCCTAAAGGGAAAGAAGAGTCAGCTTGGGCAGGCAGGTGGAGAGTACATGGAATTGGTTAACCCAAGACCAGACCTGAACTGGACAAAGCCTTAGATCTGTAAACAGAGCATGAAAGATAGGCTTGCTTGATCTGGACAGGAAAGAGGTTTCTAGTGGAGAGATTGAGGTTCAGTCACACTGTCTAGGAGACAGGATTAGGTGGAGTCCCACTACCAATCCACCCAGTTCCCGAGTTATCATGTACATTCTTTTTATGTTCTATCAAAGAGAAAAAATAGAAAAAGTCACTTGCTTTTGTTGTTTTATTATGCTTGGAACTTGGAAGTCTGTTTTTTTTTTTTTTTTTTCAATTTTCAGATCAAGAATGATTTTTTGAGTATGTTTAACTCAAAAAGCATTGGCAGCCAGTTTATATATTTCAGCGTCTGTGTCATATAAGCAAATGCTTTTGTTCCTGAATATAATTCTATAGTTTTTGTTATCACAATAATTCTATAGTTTTTTCTTATGAGTTATGACAAAACTTAACATTTTGTTCAAATTTACTTTTATATTGATGCAGTTGGCATGTTCTGGTCTCAATGCCAGCTGGTGAGCATGTGGAACTTCCCCTCTCTATGAAGCATACAGAGGAGGGTATGCTTGATCAGGTTGTGAATATAGCAGTTTCAGGTTCCTCTACTTCAGTTGGTTGGCTGCTCTTGTAGGGTGTATGTTTTTACTGATCATGTATAATATCCTTGGGAATATAGAAGTTTACAGATGAATTGTCAGTTTAGGTGCTATATTTGATTGGTATTTTATCATCTTTAGTTGCATATTAGCATCATTATTTCGTTATTTATGTTTTGGCTAGGAATGTGGTTATGTGCAATATGGTTTATACTTTCTAATAAGTTGGTCAATGATCGACACTGATTCTGCATTATATTGGCAATATCTCTTAATCTGACACTTACATAATCTTATTTTTTCTTTCTTTTGGCAACATGCTGTTGACCGGATTACTAGATAATAGTCTTGAGAAAGAAAATTATTCTGATCAATATTGTCTCTTATCTTTATCTCTTCTGGTTTATTTTTCTTTATGTCAGAGGGACACGCCTCTTTTACTTTATTTCACATTTTTTTATTGGGTGGTCCTTTCCTCACAGGCTCTCCTTCTATCTGTCTGCCTCTGTTCTGGTTGATTTTTTTGTTGTAGGAACCTATCGTCTCCCTCCCTATTTTTTTGTTGGATGACTGATGATTCCTCCTCCTCTCTCTCCTTTTTTATGTTGAGGGACCAGTGGTTCCTCTCCCTCTCATCTGCCCTTTCCTTTTATTTTGGAGGAATCAGTGGTTCTTCCTATTCTCTCTGGTTTTCTTTTTCTGTTGAAAACAAAAGGGATGATGGTTCATCCTCTCATATTGTACCAGTTTCTTTTTTATGATGATGGAAGTTAGAAAAACGTTGCTGAAATATATGCTAATTATATACAGTTATATGCCTCATTTTGTCTAATAAACACTTATAACTATGGGTATCCGGTGAATCCGTGTCTGAATCTGAACCCAAGTACATTTTTGAGTCCAAAGGTATGAACTCTTGTTACTATAAGACACAATAGTTGAGTCCATGCCCGAATCCGAGTCCCCACGTATTTACAAGAGACTTGCCTGCTCTTTTGAAGAGTCTGCACAACATATAGTAGAATGGATTGAAACATCAACTCCGGATTTCTTTCTGCATTTTTTCTGCAAAATTTCATGGAGCTAAAAATACACCTCACCATATCATAAAAAGAAAGAAATATACCAAAAAAAATAAATTAAATTATATTATCAAAAATAGAATTCTATCAAGAGGTTTTCGTCTCATTGCAAACTTTGAATTATGGGTGCCCAATTTGCATGGCCTAATGAGGTTAATTCTGTTGCAAGTTGTGCTGTAAGTTGTGTAAGGTTTGGGCATTTAGTTGGTTAAGGGCCTAACTTCTTGTATGGTCCAATCGACCTCTTTCTTTCATGGTTTAAAATATCAATGCATATCAACCGATATGAGCCAATACGTATCCTGTTTGGAGCTACCCGATACATTGGTACGCTGAAAAAAAAACCCCCATTTCAGGCCGAGACGGGACTGATACAAGCCCGATATGGAGGATTTTTCAATTAATTTTTCTCTCTTTCTATTTACAATAGGATCCACAACACAAACCCGATACGCAAAACTTATTTATATAAAATATTATTTAAATAAATGATTTTGAATTAATATTACTTTCATTTTCTTAAGATATTAATATGCAAATGAGGTTATCCCCCATTTGAATTCAATAAAAATTATCATGATCTAAATTCTTGAAGAATAAAAAGTCAACTTTCCAATTCAAGAACACAATCCTCTTTTAACACATTTTAGGGATGGAGTCAAAATTTCAACTATCAAATGATAAGGGATTTCTCAAATATCAAAATTTCATAAATTTTATCATGTCAAAAATTACCAAAACCCAAAAGTTTGGCAAATAAAGTCTCATATTTTAGTCTAAAAAAATATTTTCATCTACAAGGTTAAAAAGTCAACTAATAGTGTAACAGTTCAGCATAGAAAGACTTACATTAAGCTAAAATTTATGGTTGTAATTCAATACATTCTTATTTAACTCATTGAATGTAAAGTTTTAATATCTAGATTATTTTTCTTATACTTAGCTAAGTGAGTATGGTTTGTATTTTCATATTTTTTTATTAGCACAACATGCACGCCTATTTTAACTTATAAAATTCTTAACTCTCATATGTATGGTTATAAACATAGTTAGAGACCTTCTTTTAGTTTGTTAATAGCTTATATTTGTATTAAAAGAAGTTTTATGCAAGGTATCCAAGCATTTCTTAGCATCTCCTGATTTTTTCCGCCGTATCCATCCAATACGTCGATACATATCATGTTTTGGACTTACCGATATGACACCTGATACCGATATTTTGAACCATGCTTTCTTTTTGAATAAAGTGTGCTAGTAGAGAGGAGAGACAATAACAAATGTCTAACTCTCTCTTTTGATGTCTCTTTCTTCTCTAATCCTGAGCTCTAAATCAACTTGGTATCAGAGCCAACACCCACTTAGGACCTTTCTACCTTACAACCAAGTCAAAACAAGAGGAAGAAGCCATCACCATCCATACGGCTAACATTAGCAACCGTACAGAAATGAGCAAGCCCTAGGTTGGTTGAAGGTATGGGTTTTGTTGGCCTTGATTTATAGAGAACTTTGAATCATAGTTCATGTTTTTTGGATAAGTATTGAGTAAGTTATTATGATTTTAGTGGGAGAGAAGAAAATTCCTAAAAAATCTGTTTTTTTGGAAAAAGCTTTGCACCAATCTTCTTGGCTGTTTTTGGTTAAAAAATTTCCTAAAGGATTGATCATTTCAAATAGCAGAATCATCTTCATGGAGTTTTAGAGGAGTAAGGATTTTTATCCCCCCATAGTTGCTGTTGGAACCCTTCAAACCCTAGTTTGTGTATGGTCAACTTGTGAAAATGCTTTGTTAACTTAAGTGTAACTATAATGTTTGTTAATAAGGGTTAGTGGATGATGTTCTTGAGTCTATGGTGCTGTTTTTTTTTTTAAAATGATTTTGGCCAAGTATTATGCTACTTTAGTTGCATCTTGAAGATGGGATCCTCCTTGATGTAAGGAAGAGTTGATTGTTTGGTAGTAGGTGGTTCCTTGGTTGGTTGTGGACTCCTTGTTGTTGTCTTGGGTGTGTACCCTTGTTGTGTTAAAGAAAGGGTTTGGAGTGTGTACTCCACCGTTGAAGTGTGTGTTCCCAAGTGATGTTAATCATAGTTTGGGGATTGTGGTGTGTTGATCTATCCTCTCGCTAAATGGGTGGAAAATTGGCCTCTCTCTCTTCCTTTGTTTGTGGGACCATATGGTCCCAATTTGCTTTTGCATAGTTGTTACAAGCGTCTTTAAATGTCTCAAATTAAAAAAAAAAAAAAAAAGCATTTAAATGTCTCAAATTCCTTCTAGGAGCTCCAAAACTCTCATAAACTCATATTTAAAGAGGTCTTTTATAATTTAAAGTAAGTGCAAACCCCATAATTATATATTTGTAATAATTTCTTCAGTATAATCGAGAAAAAAGAATAAACAAGAAATGAGAGTAAGAGGTACGGCCTCTCCCTCTCTCCCCCTCTCTTCTCTCTCTCTCACGTTCGACGTCATATTGATTGTCAGACTATTTTTCTGTTATTTATTCAGTCTACACTCTCCCTCCTCTCCCCTCTCTTGCCTCTCTCATGTTCGATTGTCACTGTAGACTGTTGTTTTTTTATTTTTTATCTTTTATAATCTCTCTCCCCTATTTCGACAATCATTGTAAACTTTGTTTTTTGTTTCATTTTTTGATCCCCCAATTCCAAATGGGAGGAGTTTGATCACTACTCTGACTTTCACCCAAGTTGCTCAGTTGATACTGTAGCCTTCAAGAGTGGGTTGGAAGGATGCTCATATTTGAATTCTTCATTAGGTTGAACCAAGAATATGAGCATGCTTGTCTACATATCCTCGCGAGAGACCCTCCTTCTACCTCATAGTCTTGTTTATGCCTACATTTAAAGTGAGGAGAGTAGGAGAGATGTGATGATGCACAAATCACAATATTCCAGCTCCAAAGAGACCTATTTTAGCTTCGGGATTCTAGTGGGGTGGAAGAAGTGCAAGAAGAGGTGGTACTAGAGGTTGTGGGTGGTCGTTTCGATGGCTTGTCATATGAAGACATAGACAATTTGAAGAGTGATCACTGTGACCATACTTGATATACCCAGGATCGGTGTTGGAAGTACCGGTGCCCCTCCAATGTTAGAATAAGGTCGTACAGTGTTAGAATAAGGCCATAGGGACCACCAATGAGCTGTACAACTTCCAAAATTGCTCCTTATGTGTTGGGCCCACCAATAAGGCCATAAGAGCTGTATGGCTGAGTAAAATAAATCCAACCCACATGGTCAACGTATTAAACTTCGGTTTTGGTATAAACTTCGGTTGCTAAGGAAGTTGACACATTTTGAAGAAGTTTGAAGAAGTCCAAAGAAGTTATGTAAAAATTAAAGAAGTTTAGGAAACATTGGAAATCTAAAATGAAATTTTAGAAATTCAATACTTAAGCATAATACACATCTAGAATTCATTATATTACTGATGCAAGCATGTAGTACTCACATGTCTTTCCTTATGAAGAAAGTAAGTTTAAAGCGGGTGGAACTAGCATTACCTTTAAAGTTAAAACTTAAAAGCCCATCAATTGACATAATTTTTCTATACACTTTGGTTAACTTCTACCGAAGTTCTGTATTTTCATAACACTTTTTTCCTGTTTCGGTCGAAGTTTACCGAAGTTCACCGAAATGTACCAGGAAGCCCAATATTTTTAAAATACGAGTTTATTTCACTTCAGACCAGGGTTACCTAGTTTGCTGCTTCGAACCAGTTCGCGGTTCGGTTCGTTTGGGTTCGTGAAATTGAGCGAACCCGCTACCCGAACCCAATAGCTTTGGTTCGGCGAACTTTTTGTTCGGGTTTGATGAACTTTTTGTTTGAGTTCGGTGAATTTGTTCTTTAAGTTCGGCGAACTTATACTTCGAGTTCAGCGAATTTGTTTTCTGGGTTCGCGAACCGGCCATAAAACCTATTTTTTAATGTTTTTTTTCTAAATAACCTATTTTTTAATACTTTTTTTAAAATTAAATATTTATTATATAATATATTTACACGATTTTTATAATATATTAATATTATATAAGCGAACCAACCTAGCGAACCAAACTAAAGAACTAAGAGAACTATCTCATCCTACTCCTAGTGAACCAGGTTCACTCTAGAGTGACGAATTACGAACCCGAATTCGAACCGAGCGAACTAGGTAACATTGATTCAGACACTACGAGAAGTCGACTCAATTCGGTCAACTTCAGCGGAATTTAGTCGAGTTTTTACACCAAGGTATTAAACTTCGGTTTCGATATAAACTTCGGTCGCTAAGGAAGTTGACACGTTTCGAGGAAGTGTAATGAAATCCTAGGAAGTAATGTAAAAATTAAAGAAGTCTAGGAAACTTCAAGAAAACAATGGAAATCTACAATGAAACTTTATAAATTCAATACTTAAGCATGAATGCACATCTAGAATTCATTATATTACCGATGCAAGCATTTAATACTTAAATGTGAGAATCATGTTAAGTGATATGCGTTGTCTGCTTGTCTGAGCTGTAATTTCTTCGTAATATTTCTCTTTATTGTCAAATGTTTATAACTATATTATATCTTATTTGTCAAGTGAAGGGGATATGCCTTATCTTTATTTTTTAATGATTATCCATGTTAATTGTTTTAGAAACCTAAAAAACTTATCAATGCACATTAAAGATGATAAATAATTAAAATTCAATTTAGTTTCTAAACCTATTTCAATCTACAATTGATGAGTTCAATGTTTTTATAGGACTGAATTGATATGTGAAGAGGAAGAGATGGACAGTTAAAGCTAATTATATTTATAACAAGGTTAATGTTAGGGACAATTGTCTTTCCTTATAAAGAAAGCAAGTTTAAAGCGAGTGGAACTAGGATTACCCTTTTAAGTTAAAACTTAAAACCCCTTCCATTTGCAGACTTTTTCTGTACACTTTGGTTAACTTCCACCGAAGTTTTGTATTTTTTCAACATTTTTTTCTGTTTCGATCGAAGTTTATAAGTTCACCGAAGCTTACCACGAAGTCCAGCATTTTTAAGATACAAATGCATTTTGCTTCAAACACCACAGAAGTCGACTCAATTCGGTCAACTTTGGTAGAATTGAGTCGATTTTTGACACCATGAAGTGGTGTAAGAGATTTGATGAATTTTATAAGAGGTGTAAGAGAGGATGGGTTAAGAGTTTAGTGTTGGAAGAGGCGTAAGAGAGTTGGTGAGTTTGTAAGAGGTGTAAGAGAGTTGTTGGGTTTGTAGACTATAAGTTATTGGGTATGGGTTGTTAGATGTGGGTTACGTGAAAATGAGTATGTGGATTTGGTTTTTAGGGTTATGAGTTGGTAGTAGATAGGTCATGGGTCATGGTTTAGGGTTTTAAAGGCTTTAGAGGAAGGTCCTATGGTTTGAGATGGAATTAGTTGGAAATTAGGAATAGTAAACAAGGGTTTGTGGAATTGAGAAAGAGGAGAAGAGGAAGGAGAGGAATAGTGTTTGGAAAATTAATGTCTTCATCATTCTTTTATATTCCTAATAAAATGAAAGGCTATAAATGCCCTTAGTTACATAAAAGACACTAGACACTAAAACATAATAAAATAACTAGATAATAAAATTGTAATATGCTTATTTAGATGACCTATTACGACACTCCCCTTTAAGAGGGGCATAAATGTCCAACATGCCAAGCTTGTCAATAAGCCCATGATGACGTGATGAAGCAACCTCGTTCCTAAGAACATTTGCTAACTAATCTTCTGTTCTTTACAAAGGTAATACTAATTATCTTCAAAGCTATCTTCTCTCTTATAAAATGTCTGTTAACCTCAATATGTCTGATCCTGTCATGTTATACTGGGCTATGTGCAATGCTAATAACAACTTTATTATCACAATAGAGTGTCTGTTGCCCAGATATGGACCTTAGAGGGGGAGTGAATAGGGTGAATGGCAGATTTAAAACTTGTTTTCCTTTTTAATGTGGAATTTGAAAATCAAAGGGAAATGCAGCTAACAGATAGTATAGAAATCTAATATGAAGATAATCTAAAAGATAGAAGAGAGAAAAGAAATTGCAAACTCAGTTGTTAACGAGGTTCGGCAATCTCCAGCCTACTTCCCGCCTCTGCAAACCGCAAGAGGTTCCACTATGATCCGCGATCGTACAAGCTTCTTCACAGGTGAAGCTTAAAACCTTTTACAATCTCTCTTCTGGTCGAGATGCAACCTTACAATCCCTTTTCAGGTCAGGATGAAACATATCACCGTCAAAGCACAGCCCTCTCTGACAAAAACGAAGCAGCAGCTTCACTGCAAGAACACGTAGGTTCTTAATTGATATAAATGGAGGTTTTGGATTTACAATCCAAAATAGAAAAACTCCTTACGAGTTAGATTTGAATGAAATATCAAACTCTATGAAATCTCTCAAGTAAATGATTTGGATTCAGCTCAAAGAGAAAAATAGAGTACCATTTCTCAAGATTGGGATTTTTAGCTCAAGTGAATGATTGATTAATAGAACAGTGTAATCTTAGCTTGTTGGTTATTCTTTGATTCAAAGATCATCTCTTTTTATAGTGTTCTAATATTTATTACCGTTGATGAGCATTTAATGAGAAATCACCCATTATTAATATAGCCGTTGAGCATTAAAGGCGAGTTTTAGAATTTTTGAGGTCATCCAGTTGATTAGAAGAGTCCTCTGATCGGCTGGATGGTCACCAGATCGGATGGATCAGTCTTCTGATCGACTAGATGATAAAAACCATATTTTTATGCATTTTGTTCTATCAATCGATTAGAAGGGTTGTGTGATCGACTGGATGGACCACCTGATCGACTGGATGGTCCACCTAATCGGCTGGATAGACAAAAAAAAATTCAGATTTTGGTTTTCTTAGACTTTAATGATTTTCACGATTTGCAAAGTCTTAACATATTAAGTAAACATGATTAACATCTCATAATGATCTTTTGAATGATCTAATACGGATTCATAATGAGTTTCAACTTGATCAGTACATATAGACAAATTTTGACAAAATTTGTTCTATCCAATCGATCATAGGACTTGCCTGATTGACTGGATGGTCTGCCTGATCGGCTGGATGGTCTATCTGATCGACTGGATAGACCATTTTCTTTACAAAATCTATTTTTCAAAACCTTTAAGATAGGATTTGATTCTAAGGTTTTGTACTTAATCTTTATGAGAAAGATGATCATGTTTTAAGGTCCTTTATATTTGTTTAAGGATCCTATGGTCAATCTAAGGTATTTTGAGCTTTTCACCAAATCACCACTAGAGGATTTTTACAAAAATCCTAGACAGACCATTGACTACCTATTCTTAGACCTTGATGGATTTGATCATTTGCTTCTTTTGTCTTCAGTATCAGTGCCTCAAAGACAATCTTCCAGAATCATTTTTGCTTATAGATGAATTTCTTCTTGAGGCTTTGATTTGGAATTGTCATCATTACTTTGACTTGATCTTTTGCATTGAAGGTTCTTGAATCTTGCTTGAAATGAATTCTTTATCTTTTGACTACTGTAGACAATGATGTTCATGGTAGACATTAGTATCTCAAGAGTCAATTCATTATTTATGTTATCATTAAAATTAATGAGGGTTATACGGTTGTAACCTTTAGGCTAACAGTGTCATCTCTGACGGGTTTAAGAAACCCAGTTTTGTCATCAAAGTCTTGAACCACAATAACTCACAGGCTCTATGAGTCATGGCTCCATACTCTGCTTCGGTGCTAGACAGTGCTGTAACGACCCAGAATTTTAATATAATAAAATTATGCGTTTATGGGTCCTTAATGGAGGTTAATTAGTTAATTATTTGTTAAATTGGTAAAAAGTGGATTTTGTTCGGGATTGGATTGTACTGGTAAAATTTCAATGTTTTTCCTCGAAAATCGTACACAATATGCGAGTCGACTATCTAGACGATTACCTATCGTTCCAGTTCTGTTGTGTATCGATTCGCAAGACCACGGGAGTCTTAACTGTAAGAAAATCGAGAAAACCAGGAAATTCCAGATTTTTCCGGATTTAGTAGGACTCCATAATTGTTGGGGATTCTAATAAAAATCCATGCGGTTGGTATCATAGCATGCCGGTCAGTCGTGAGGATGATCGTCTGTCGTTTCAGCAATTAATTGTCTCATATGAAGAAGCGACAACGTGTTTTGTGTTCAAAATCAAAAAATTAGTGGGTTTTGCAATTTTCTTCCGGACTAAAGTGCAGCTATTAAAACTCAGTATTTTTCCCCGAAACTTTTACAGTAGGTGTCGAACTGCCCCAAGTTCGGTCACCTAAAGTTTCGTCAAAATCGGATGTCATTAAGTAGGACTACGGAGGCCGTATACATAAGAGAAGGCACAAAAAATAGTCAAACGGTCAATCGTTGACTTAATCAATGGGACCATTTATTATGGTCATGTGCTATGCACATGACCTTATCTATATTAAATGGAGGACAACCTCCTCTATTTCTCACGTTCTGTATTCAAAGGGGGAGGTTCTGCCACACAGCATTTTAGAGAGAGAAAGTGAGAGAGAAAGGAAGAGAGAGAAAGAGGAGAGAGAAAGGGAAAGGGAGGTCCCCTTAGGGTTTTTCGACGTCCCCGACGCGTTGGCGGCGTCTGATTTCTTTCCCGATGCCTCGATTTACATGTAGAGAGAGAGAAAAAGGTAGAGAGAGAAAGTAAAAGTTAGAGAGAGAGGAGCTTTATCTTGGGGTTGATCGCCCTCCTGAACATGTTGGCGGTGCGCCTTTTTGCACTAGCTGCCTCGAAAAGCGTATTATAACATGCAAATTGAACTGTTTATTATATCATTATTGATGCGTGTTATTATGTGGAAAATTGTTTAGTAGGATTGTGGTTTTATTGGGCTTCATAGTTCACTGACTTTTTATTTCAGCAGATCTCGGAGCTGCTGACTAGTAAGTGAAAAGTCCAACTGGACATTTTGGAAGCTTGTACAAACTATACCGGGTGTGATAGAGGCGCCTACTTTTATAAAACAGACTTGATGTAAATAATACAGGTATATGGTTTGTATGAAGGCTATTGTGATGACAGGTGTTATTTGCTTTTTGGAAGCATCTGATAAATGTTTAAATTTCCCATATTTTCGCGGGTAAAGTCTTCCGCTTGCTTGATTTGACGAACGGACGCCCCGTCTCGGAACTTGATTCCCTAGGCACGGGTTCGGGGCGTCACAAGTGCAACCACAAATTGTTTCTTACTTCTCTAGGTAATCAAATTTCCACCAATCATGAGGCAATAGCCTGACGTATCGGCTATCTATGAGTGACCCAACCCAATCAGCATTTGTGTATGCCTCGACCTTCAAGTGCCCATTCCGGCTGAATAATAACCCTCAAGCCTCAACTTGGTGAAGACTTCAAATATCTCAAAATTCGTTCTGTAGCCTCAAAGTATACAGTCCTAGGACTGTGCATAAACTGACTGATTACACTCACTGCATAAACAATATCGGGACGAGTCAAGGATAAGTAAATCAACCTGCCAACAAGTCTCTGGTACATACAATATCTTTAAGCAACATGTCACTCTCGTAGTCAAGATTAACATTAGCTTCCATAGGAGTTGTCACAGGTTTCAAGCCCAACTTTCCAGTGTTTTCCAACGGATCAATGATATATTTTCTCTGAGATATAAAGATGTCATTTCTTGTTTGGGCAACTTCAATCCCAAGAAAATACCTGAGTAAATCCAAATCTTTAATCTCAAACTCTTTGGACAGAAGATCCTTAAGATTATGTATCTCCCTTGGGTCATCTCCAGTTACAATGATATCATCTATGTCCACTAGAAGTGCAGTAGTTGTGTTTCCCAAATTCTTCACAAAAAGTGTGTGATTTAAGTGACATTGAGTATACCCAAACTTCTTCACTGCTCCACTAAACTTGTCAAACCAAACCCTAAGGGTTGTTTAAGACCATAAATTGTCTTCTTCAAACGACAAACTTTACCCTTCTGATCTTGAACATTTAACCTATGAGGTAAATCCATTTAAACTTTTTCTTGGAGATCTCCATGAAAAAAAACATTCTTATATCAAGTTGAAAAAGAGGTCAGGACTGATTTACTACTACTGAAAGAAGAATTCTAATTGTATTCATCTTGGCTACTAGAGCAAATGTTTCTTGATAATCAATTGCATAGGTCTGTCAACAGTATCATCAGCCTTGTAATTTATTGTATAAACTCACTTGCATCCGACTAGCTTCTTGTCCCTAGGAGCATCAACAAGTTCCCATATATTATTTTTTGTGAGTGCCTTCATTTCCTCCCACATTGCTTCATTCCACTTAGAGTGCTGCAATACATCTGTGACTCTAGATGGAATAGATATTGAAGACAAAGATGAAACAACCATGAAAAGATAGAGAACAAGATTCATAAGAAATGAAGTTAGAGATATGATGAGATGTACAAGTGTGTTTCCCTTTGCGTACAACAATGGGAACATCAAGATCGATAATGTTGGGTAAGGATGAAGAATTACCTGGACTGAGAGCAACCAGAGATTGATTTGGGTTCACAAAGGTATGATGAGAGTGTTGTTTAGTTGATTGAAGCTCCACCTTGGAACATCTAGAATATGTCTTTAGCTTATTTTCCTTTTCTCTAGTGTCATCAAAAGAGGATCGCAATGGGACTAAAGGGGTTTCTCCTAGAACAGGAACTTGAGGAATTGGAAGGGGTATCTCTTCACTAACACTCTCCACTTAAAGAGGAAACCCATAAAAAAATTGAACCGACTCAAAGAAAGAAACATCCTTCGAGATAAACCTCTTACCTGTCAGGGGATCAAACACCTTATACAGTTATACCTTATGTGTAGAGGAGTATCCTAAGGACAGACAATTTGTGGACTTAGGATCCAACTTAGAACAGTTTGAACCCAGTATATGAAGAAAGCAAGTACTCGCTACCATGATCAGATCAAAATATCTTACCATTTTTGTCAAATTGAGTTTTGATCATGTTATAAAAGGTATGAATAGTATTGGCCACCTTATCTCGAGTTTTCAACAGGTACAACCAAGTGTAGCGGGAAAAAGCACATTAAACGAAATAAAATATTGAAATCCAAACAAAGATAGAGTGGGAGAGGAGCCATACATCTGAATGTACAATTTCAAACGGAAATGAACTTCTTTTAGTACTGGGAGAAAATGAAACACAATTATGTTTTGCTAGGCCACAAGTTTCACACTGCAAACTTTGTAAATTGACAGACTCAAACATATGAGGAAACAAAATTTTTAAGGACTAAAATGACAAGTGACCTAACTGATGATGCTAGAGAAAAATCTGGTCTTTATTAATAGAAATACAGGACTGAAAAGCAGTAGAGATAGGAGCAAAAGCCTAATCCAAGATATAGAGCCTATCCACTTTACTTCCACTCTCAATCTGCCGCTGTGTCACTAGATCCTGAAATACACAATGAGATAGAATAAATGTTACACTACAATGCAGATGCTTAGTCAAACTATTAACAAAAAGGAGGTTACAGAAAACCCAAGAAATGTAATACAAACGACAATGAGAGAGTAGAGTTGACATTGATGCTTCCTTTCTTTGACATAGATGAAAAAGAACCATAAACTATTTTCACTCTCAAAGGATTTAAACAAGAGTTATAAGACGAAAAAAGTATGGACGTACAAGACATATGATCCGAGGCTCCTGGATTGATGATCCAAGGATTCCCATGTAAAGTTAATGAAGATACCTGATGGGCAGAAGCATGAGTACCTATCTGAGCAACGGAAGTGGAGGATCCACAAGATAACTGCATGTAATTGACTAAATTGAAAATGGGATAGCTTAATAGAGGATTCCCTAGAGGAGATAATACTAGTGAAGGAGGCACTATGCATACTACTCTGCATCCTTCGATGTTCCTCCATACCACCAATTTCAGACATATGACTGACTTAGGGATTAAAAAACCAAACAAGTAAATAAGCTGTATCTCCCAAACGCCAACAATGCCTCAACTAGAGGTCTAAATCAATTATGATTTGTACAAATCCAGTAACTCATACTTCACAACCTTCCACCCAAGTTTTCAACTTTATACAATCTAACACCAACAACGCCTCAATTAGAGGTCTAAATCAATTTTGATTTATACAAATCAGCGAGTCACACACTTCACAACCTTCCACCAAGGTTTTCAACTTTATACGATCAAATAGCGTAGCCCAATCATACCAAAAAGTAGAAAATTCAGCATGTGAACTTGAGAAAAAACAATGTAAGAACTCCGAAACTCACTCAAATTTCACGATTCATGTTCCATTGAGTTTCAATCACTAAAACAACTCAACTTTTATCAACCAATAGTAGCATACAATTCATAATAATTTGTTCCAATTGTTTGATCCAAAACCGATTTTTTAAAAATCAAACAATTGAATAAATCTCCATCTAGAACATGTCAAAAAAGAATCTTAAAATTATCACAAATTCCCCAAAACTATAGATATTTTAAGAACACTTTGTTTTTCAAAAAATACTATTCACAGCACTATTCACGCACAGTTCATTGCACTATAAAAACTCCATAAAAACGAAGTAGAAAAAAAACGGCGACTTTTGTTCCTACTCTGATACCAAGTAGGAAATTAGGAACAGTAAACAAGGGTTTTTGGAATAGAGAGAGGAGAAGAAGAAGAAGGAAGAGGAATAGGGTATGGAAAATTAATGTCTCCATCCCTTTAGGTCTTCTTTTATATTACTAATAGAATTAAAGGACATAAATGCCCTTAGTTACAGAAAAGGCAGTAGACTGTAAGACATAATAAAGTAACTAAATAATAAAATTGTAATGAGTTTATTTAGATGGCCCATTACGACAGAATCCTATGATTTAGAAAAGGGTCCTAGTGTTTGGGAATTCTCCTAGGATATAATTAAAGGAGGGTCTTAGAGTTTAGATGTTGGGTCCTAGGGTTTTAGGCGTGGCCTAAGGTTTAGGAAGGAGCTAAAGGGGGGTCCTAGGGTTTAGAAGGAGTTAAAGAGGGTCCTAGGGTTTGGAAGGAGCTAAAGAGGGGTCCTAGGGTTTGGAAGGAGTTAAAGGGGTCTTAGGATTTGAAAGTAATTAAAGGGGGTCCTAGGGTTTAGAAGGTACTTGAAAGCTGGTCCTATGGTTGGGACGAAGGTAAGACCGTGGGGACCTTAGAGGTGCACAAATGGGGTGCTTACAAGCAGCATTGAAGAAAAGATTGAAGTATGCTAGCTAGTAGGATCAAGTGATTGTCAATTTATTAAACCTCGTAGTATCTACAATTCTGTAGAATAGTGACTAGTATGGAGTGTCGAACCACAAAAGACTGTGCTGGTTTCGTTGTCCTTTTCTCAAGATTAATTCTAAGTCAACAGGTAACAAGATTGAGTGATTTGGTTGAATTTAACCTAAGAGTAGAATTTAAACTAACAAATTTTATTAATCGTAATTAAACTAAGAACTTTTGGTGATATATCGGTGAGAAAACTTCTAGGGTGTTTGAATTCACCACTAGCCTCATAATCACATCCACAAGTATCCATTTATGTCCCTTAAGCATAAACTAAAGGGGTGAGATCAACTACAAGTCTCACTCATCAGAAACTAGAATGATTCAACGAACCAAATTCTAGGTATATCCTATCTGCAGTCAGCACGAATGATACATACTAAGTTAGGGTTGTGACATTACTCGTCTTCCCTAGGAATATAATATCCTATAATTCAATTCATTGATAATAAATCTCATTGCATAAAATTCATATTTTCAATCACAAAGAGATATATGAATGAATTCAATTTCAACACAAGAGAGCCTAAGATAAGGGTAAACCACGTTGAAATTGATTATAAACTTTAATAATTGGTTGAAGACAACCCTCTTATTATGCAATCAGAGTTTATACAAGAAGGAACATAAATAAAATACACAGGACATGATTACTTGGCTAGGGTTTCATCGAAATCCTAGAAACAGAAGAATTAGTTCATGATAGGAGACAGAAACACCACTTTTGACGAAGAACACGACGAACTCGAATGCTCCATCTTCCAACCTTGTTGATCTCCAGAGCCTTCTCTGCTTCCGACTCCAATTTTCTTTAGAACCCCTTGAGTTCAGAGCTTTCCCTTTTATAGAGAACCCTCTTTTAGGGCTCAATTCTCCGTTTTAGAAACTTCCCCAAGAGTAACTCTCCTCTTTGCACACGGATTCCAAGGCTAAAAAACGCCGATGACGATCAATTGTCAGTTTGGGACGATTGATCGTCCCTTTCAGAAATTTCAACTTTGGCTATGGGTTTGTGGACGATCAATCGTCCAATCTTGGCGATCGATCATCATTGTTCTGTCCTACGATCGATCACCATACAGCCTACGATCGATCGTCCCTGACTTCTTTTGTTCTCTTCTTTCTTTCTTCTGCTCTTATCCTGACTAGAGTTCTTTCTGAAACTTTTCATCTGTTATTTCTTTGATTTTACCTTGTATTCCTTGCATAATCCTATCATGGACAAAGACAAACAATTATTGTAATATGCTTTCAAAAGAGAACTCTAAAGAGTTAACATATGTAATTTGAGGTGCATAAATGTGTCGTAATTAGCACCGATCACAATCCCAAACTTACATATTGCTAGTCCTCGAGCAATAAATACAAAGAAAATAAAAATAAAAATCTAACTACTTAACACTACATCCCCTTTCGTGGGATCCCCAGTTGCATTTGGCGTATGCAACAAATCTTTTAAACCCGTAAGTGGCCCTAGTGGACGAGTGAAGTCTTGTGAGGGTTTACCAGTAACGATACCCACAAACATCAGTGTTTCCCTGCAACTCCCAAAATTCATGGAATGGTTAAAAGATTAATTGATCTTTCTTAAACCCTAGAAATCATGATACACACAATATAATTCTCTCATTATTAACCGGCTTTATTCTCGACTCTCCGTATTCTCAATTTCACACAACTTTTCCCAATTCCGAATATTTATGCCTTCTAAAATTTTTCATCGGTCTCCTTTGATATTTAGTGTGATCATTTATTGACTATGTAATCTCAACCTTTTGTTTCAACAGATGTTCTATCACCTCCTTGTCATCAAGTTCCCCTTCAGTTTAATTATCGACCCAAGACTTTTTCTTGACACTTTTCATTTTTTTAATTGAGTGAACAATGAAGAGTCTGAGTTCATTAAGCTTTCTAGACAACCCGTGTAGCAAGTGTTAGGCCAGTGACTCCCAAACCAGAAGGTCTTAGGGCACCAGGTGTTGAGACACCCCTAAGGCTTACAACTTGAGTCAAATAAGCTCCGAATTCAGACTAGTCACTCTTATGATGGTTGTTTGTTCCAAACCTCCACTGTTTGACGCGAACACTCTCTGCTTAGTGAGACAGGAGGCCCGGTTACTAGGTAGGAGTTCGGTTCAAAGATTGAATAATATTAGTGGAGGTACAACTTTTCTGTGATTCTTTATCATTTTCAGAGTTCACAAGTTTGACGTGAACACTCTCTGCTTACTGAGGCAGGAGGCCCAGTTACTAAGTGTAAACCTAGTTAAGTAATCATTTGTGTCATTAAACATTTTTTCTCAATTTAGCCAAGCGTGTTGTTCAATTTTTCTGTCACCTGACTTCTTAGAGATATCAAAAACATCAATTGATTAAGTTGGTTTCAAACCCCACAGGACAATGTTCTAGAGTGCTTATGCAATTCCTCAAAGTGGCTTTTGACTTACTAAGTTTTCAGTATTCATAATTCAGTTAAGGGTATAAATTGTATCTATTTGGGATCATGTGTTCTCAAATTAAGCCAATCAATAATGATTGGATTATACCGTATCACAGTTTGATTCAAGTTCCAAATAAATCAATTATTTTTCAGAGTTTACACTTTTTGCATGTTCTACCCTTTTGTATCATTGCACATATAATGAACTAATCCCCAACCCCAAACTTAAACATTACATTGTCCACAATGTAAAAGAAGAAAAAAACTGAGGGTAAGATGAAACGATGTTACCTGGGGGAAGCAACCAACCACACGCAAAAGCAGAAGGACGAGTGGAAACAGTAAGCACACAAAAATTATCACTCTCCGTGCATACAAGGCACACATGGTTAGGGTCGTGGAAGAGAAAGAAAACTGCACACAACTAAAGAGCAGAAGGGTCAGCACAACCATATATAGATATCTAACAATAGACAATGCAACAATGGTCATAGGAAGTATACAAAACACCCATGTAACACAGTCAAATCTAGATCGACATCAATCGAAAAGTGCAACAATGTTTAGAGAAAAAACAAAAAGATATCACTGTAGCATAGTCAAATAGCAAGGCCAGGGGGAGACTCTTTCACACAACAAAAAAATATCAACAAATAGAGCGAGCAGACTACTGGGGAGGTGGGAGAGGGAACTGCGCATCATACATAGCCTTCAACATCTGGCTCATGTCAAAACTATGCTGGTCCTCCATAAACTGTAACTGCAAGGCCTAGCGCTGGTCCTGCTGAGCCTGGTAAGCAGCAAACTCCTGTTGAGTCATGAATATCGGTGGCTCGGCTGGCGGGGGTGGTGGGGCATCAACATCATCCTCAGTCTCATGGGCTGGTAAACCCTCCTCATCCTAATGAGCTGGCATCTCTGGCGCATCCTCATGTCCTGTCATCTCACGGGGAATCCGCGGGTCTAAATTTCGGAGGGCCTTGTAGCTCTTGTTCCACTCAAATCTCGTAAACAAGAGAGGCTCTAACGTCTCTTCATTGTTGCTGATCACATGCCCCTGGTTTTCGAGAAGCATGGTGATAACCGGCCCAAACAGAAGGGGCCAAGTGTTGCTGCCCTAGCTAGCATTCACGTGAATCTCTCGGTACATCCTCTCTATCAACTGCTATGTGTAGCCGGCAACATCCAACCAAAAATCGCCCCACATCTCGTAAAGGGCATCTAAAATGAGCTTCCGGCATTCTATTTTGTGACCAATGGGGCAAAGGTTGACCCGAAAGATGGAATCGACAAACCAGAGAGAGGGTGGAAGGTAGGCTCGCCTTGTGCAATTTCACTTCCCGTCATGGAACCACCCTGGACATGGTTTCAATGATCTGATGGGTAGAGGGGAATGGGTCTGGGGTGGGATTATACCCTACTCCGAGTGGTGGGGAAATGGGGCATTGGAGAGCGAGGGCGATAGACTCCATGTTGATGTCATAATAAATGGACCCATCAATGGAAACAGTCAGCACGGGGACACCCTCATACTTGCCTTTTGTCATGTTCTGATAAAACACACATACGAGGCGATGGTAAACCACATCGGATGGAGTAAGTAGAGCTGATAACCTACGCCTCTTGAATTCTGTGTTAGTGGCCACGGTCTCCAGAAGGTCACGGAAAAACTCGATATCAAAATTGGTAGGGGGTTGCACCTCCCAAAATTTGAAAGCTCCTTTTGGTTGCTCGCGATGAGGTTGGAGTCGTTTTTCGACGATGGTCTTGGTCTTGGGTGCACTAGGGTCGGATGACTTCCGTTTCGGAGGCATGATTGGGTTTAAGGGGTCACTGAGGCAAACTGTCAAACACATGGAGTGCGATTAATTCATATATCACACCCTCACATCACACACCCTTTCCACCTATAAAAAAAAGCACTAAAGCCTCGCTGGCTTCACAAGCACATACAGACATGGCCCTCCCAGCCTCCCAAACCACAGCATTCGGCCCATCTAGCCTCCCAATCCACAAAACAAAAAGGACGAAAACAACAAAAAAGAAATAAAACTGAAGAGGGTGGGGGAATTACCTCGAGAACGCGACATGGGTGATGTGGGCGAAGAATCGGAATGATGTATACCTCCACAAGAGCATGAGGGCAAGAACTTCAGGTAGATGGGGAGAAGACCGAGTGAGAAGCAAAAGGAGAGAGAAAAGGGTGAGACGGGCGCATGATTGGTTTGGCATTTTATAAGTTCCGGATCACCGACGATCGATCATCAAAGTAGGGACGATCGATCGTCCAAAATTAAAATGGGTGGGGAGCTCATGGATGAGTGACACGTAGCAGGAACCCAGGGCGATCAATCGTCCACAGAAGGACGATCGATCATCTAGAAAATAGTAGGGTCAGCCAAAAATTTCTGAGCACCGACGATTGATCGTTGGAATGAGGCGATCGATCGTCAATGAACCCAAGAGTAGAGTCAATTCTGGGCGATGGACGATCGATCATTTAAGGGGGACGATCGATGGTCTGAAAATTCGAAGGCCTCCTAAGATTCTGGAAGGTGGGGGATCGATCGTCTGAAGGGGACGATCGATCGTCAAGGGAGCAGAGTGAAAGAGTGGTCGTCAAACCACCCCAAACTTGGAATTGGTAATGGATTGGAAGAATTTATGCACAAGATGATGGGTTGCCTCCCATTGAGCGCTAAGTTTATCGTCTTCAGCCAGACGTCCGCTCAATTATGCAGTGAGATACATAGGGTCCATCAAGTCGATGGACTCAATCAGGTCACCGGTCACAATGCCCTCAACATAGGGCTTCAATCGTTGACCATTAACCTTTAGCAGACGGCCATCTTTGGGGTCTTGAAGCTCAACAGCTCCATGGGGGGCCACGGATGTAACAATGTAGGGGCCATCCCATCGAGAGTGAAGTTTGCCGGGAAAGAGGCACAATTTAGAATTAAATAACCAAACCTTTTGAGTTGGGACGAAGGATTTTCGGAGGATGTGTTTATCATTAAAGATTTTGGTTTTGGATTTATAGATCTTTGTGCTCTCATACGCATCATTGCGCATTTCCTCTAGCTTAGATAGTTGGAGTTTCCAGTTTGATCCGACTGCGGCCATGTCGAAGTTAAACTTCTTAATGGCCCACAGGGCTTTATATTCCAGTTCGACCGGAAGGTGGCAGGCCTTGCCAAACACAAGGCGATAGGGAGACATGCCAATGGGGGTTTTGTAGGTGGTACGTTAGGCCCAAAGAGCATCGTTAAGCCGTACAGACCAATCTTTTCTATCGGGTCTCACAGTTTTCATCAAGATGTTCTTGATCTCCCTATTGGAGACTTCAACCTGGCCACTCGTTTGTGGGTGATACGGTGTGGCTACTTTGTGAGTGATAGAGTATTTGAGGACTAAGGCCTCGAAGTATCAATTGAGGAAGTGTTTTCCTCTATCACTAATGATAGCCCTCGGGGTGCGAAACCGACAAAAAATATGTTCTTGTAAGAATTTGACCATGACTTTGTGATCGTTTGTCTTGGTGGCAACCGCTTCCACCCACTTAGAGACATAGTCCACCGTCACCAAAATGTATTCAAAACCGAAGGATGCGGGAAAGGGCCCATGAAGTCAATACCCCAAACATCAAATATTTCGACAACAAGTATCGGGGTCAGAGGCATCATGTCTCTTCGGGACATTGCTCCAAACTGTTGGCACCTTAGGCAAACCCGACAAAAGTCATGGGCATCCTTAAAGAGTGAGGGCCAATAGAAACCGCTTTGTAAGACCTTGGCAGCGGTCTTCTTCCCTCCAAAGTGACCTCCACATGCAAGAGAATGACAGAAGGTGAGAATACTATGGAATTCACTTTGCGGCACACATCTTCGGATCACTTGGTCTGGGCAATATTTGAACAATTCGGGATCTTCCTAGAAAAAGAATTTGATTTGGGCAATGAACCGAGATTTGTCTTGTTTGGACCAATGAGAGGGGATTTGCCCAATTGCAAGGTAATTAACGATGTTTGCGAACCATGGAGGTTGCATTTGGTTTACCTCGAACAATTGTTCGTTCGGAAAAGAGTCTTGGATGGGGCAAGGATCATGAGAAGAGTTTACCAAGAGTCGAGAGAGGTGGTCGGCGACCACATTATCAGATCCTTTCTTGTCTCAAATTTCGAGGTCAAACTCTTGAAGGAGAAGGATCCACTGAATCAGCCTAGGCTTGGTGTCCTTCTTAGAAAGGAGGTACCGCAAAACGGCGTGATCGGTATACACCAAGATTTTGGATCCAAGAAGGTAAGATCGGAATTTATCTAGGGCATAGACTACAACCAATAATTCGTTCTCGGTGGTAGTGTAGTTCAATTGAGCATCCGAGAGAGTTTTACTAGCATGGTAGATAGCATGAGGGGTCCAATTTACCCTTTGCCCTAAGACCGCTTTGACTGCATAGTCCGAGGCATCACACATCAACTCGAAAGGGAGAGACCAATCAGGGGGTTGTATAATTGAGGCTGTAGAGAGTAGATGGCAGGGTTTGTTAAATGCTTCTAGACATGTGGTATCAAAGGAGAAAGGAATATCTTTGGCAAGAAGATTGCTCAAGGGTCTAGAAATTTTGTTGAAATCTTTAATAAACTGACGATAAAACCCCGCATAGCCAACGAAGGAAGGAACCTGTTGCACCGTGGTTGGTGGAGGGAGACTCAATATTGGATTGATCTTGGCTTTGTCTACTTCTATACCCAGTCTAGACACAATGTGCCCCAAGACAATGCCCTCTTGAACCATGAAATGACTCTTTTCCCAACTCAGAATAAGATTGGTCTCCTCACATCGACTTAAGACCAATGACAAATTGTGCAAACACTCTTCGAAAGAGGTTCCAAATACAGAAAATCATCCATAAAGATCTCGAGAAATTTTTCCATATCGGAGAAAAGATTCTTCGATATCATAGTCATCCGTGTTAAAATGTGTCAAACACGCCTCAAAAGGGTCAGTGGATAGGATGTAAGGAAGGGTGTAATCAATCATCTCTTCAATGGAATCAACCAAGAAGCAATCTTCATGATTTAAAGGCTGTTAAGAGGTAGTGAAGATGTTTAACCGGATTTTCATGTTTCCAAACGAGATATCCATCACCCCGGTTTGACAATTGATGCAAGTATTGGTGGTAGCCAAAAAGGGTCGACCGAGGATCACCGGAATTTGTTTGTTAGGATTTGGTTCCGGTTCCATGTCAAGAACTAAAAAGTTGACCGGGAAATAGAATTTATCAACTTTGATCAAGACATCTTCAATCATTCCTCTAGACATTTTAACAGATCTATTAGCCAATTGGAGGATGACTGATGTGGGGCTGAGCTCTCCTAGCCCTAGCTTTTCATACACCGAGTACAGAAGTAGGTTAACTCTAGCTCCTAAATCTAGGAGTGCCCAATTAATTGAGTGATCTCCATTGTACATGAGATAGTGGGGGACACCTGGATCCTTGAATTTTGGGGGAGCGGAGTGTTGTAGAATGGAGATTAGTTGCTCGGTGAGGACTTTCTTAGACACATGAGTCCTTGATTTGCGCTTTTGAGTGCACAAGTCCTTGAGAAATTTTGCATACGCTGGCACTTGCATAATAGCATCAAGTAGAGGCAAGTTGATTTTGACATGTTTGAAGACTTCAATCATATCATCCATTTTGGCTCCCTTTTTAGCAAAGGGGGATGAGTCCTTCAGACAAGATGGAAAAGGGGTCTTAGGCATGTAGGGTGCCTCAAAGGTGGGGGCTGATGACGTTGAAGGACCTTGGTCCATTTTATTGGTATCCCCTTATTCGCCCTTAGACTTGATTGATCAACTATGTCTACTTTGGTTGTGCTTTGGGGTTCCCTAACCGAATTATCCACTAACTTCCCATTCCTTAGGGTGATGATGGCCTGAACATGTTCTCGATTTGGCTCATCTACTTGATTCACACCCTTGGGATTGCTCACGGGTTGACTCGGAAGGGTTCCTTCCACTTTCCTGTTGATGGCATTAGCTAACTGTCCCATTTAGGATTCGAGCTTTTGAATTGATTGAGAGTGAGAATGGAGCAATTGAGTGTTGCTTTCCAATCCTTTGAGAGCATTCAACACCTTATCCTCAAATGATGGAGTCCTTTGATTAGGAGGAGGATTAGAATGTTGAAACTGTGGTGGGGCTTAATACTTGGATTGATGTTGGAAAGGCCGAATGTTGGGCCTATTAGGTTGGGAAAATTGATTGCCTTGAGCTAAGGGAAAAGAGTTTCCTTGAGCTTGGGACTACCATGAGAAATTGGGTATTCGAGAATGAATCATTACCCAGGCGAGTGTAGGCAGCATTAACATGCTCTTGGACAAATTCTGGAAATTGAGCAGCTGAAGGACACTCATGGATGTAATGTACAGGATTGGAACATAGAGCACATACCTCACTAGGATTTAGAGAAAGAGGAGGTCTGTAGGAAGCTGGCCCTACAGCCATGAGTTGGTCTAACTTGTGAGACAACTCATCCACTTTTGATGAGACATCGATAGAAGTGCCGACTTCATAGAAGCCTCCTTAGGAGTGGAGGTGGAGGGTGGTCTCTCAGATCGACTGTTGGAAGCATGGTGTTGAGAATTTTCACTCAAATTTTCAAATAATTGTCATGTTTGAATCTCACTCTTTGTCATAAATGTCCCCCCACAAGAGACATCAACCATCTGTTGATTGTATTGGGGCAGTCCATCATAGAATGATTGGACGAGTTGCCATTTTGGGATTTGGTTGTGGGGGCATTTACGAAGAAGCTCTTTGAATCTTTCCAATGTCTCATGGAATAGCTCACCATCAATTTGAGAGAAACTCGTGATGATTCGCCACATTTGATATGTTTTGCCAATGGGAAAGAATTTTTTTAAGAATTTCTGTTGCAGTTGAGTCCAGGAATGGATGGTATCGGCCTTTAAACAGTTAAGCCAATGTTTGGCTTTGTCTTTTAATGAGAATGGGAAGAGGCACAACCAAAGGGCATCATCGGAAAAATTTTGCAACCTAAAGGTGGTGCAAATTTCGTTGAATTCATCTAGATGCTTGTAAGGATCCTCATTGTTAAGCCCATGTTATGATGGCAACATTTGGATTGTACTGGGCTTGATCTCATAGTGAACTGTCGTAGTATCCGGCAGTCGGATGTAAGATGGTGAGGAGTAAGTGGAGGGAATAAAGTATTCCCTCAGGGATTTGTTCAGATCTTGTTCTTCTGCCATTGTAGAGAAAGGAGTAGTCTCTAGGTTGGAGTAGAATCGGGCCGAAGCCTTAAGAAGCCTAGCGGTACGCTCTAACTCTGAATTGATAGGGATTAACTTTGGTTTACAAGATCGTTTACCGTGCATACACCCTAGAGGAAAACTCTATGTTCGTCAGATACCAATTTGCAAAATAATTCACTCCAGATAAGAGAATACTTACAGTGCTTTCGGTAGTTGGAATTTATAATAGCTCTTGTTTCAGCAGCACACTGGTTTTTAATTCAAGTAATTTGGTACCTGCAACACTAAACAAGTGAGGATCAGTAAAGATGTTGTTATGGTTGCTAGATAAAAATACTCAGTCTTAATCTCTTGAATAAAACAACTAAACCGTTCCAGCAGTCCTTGGCTGTGACGCCAAAAATTAATCGTCAATTTATTAAATCTCGTAATAGCTACAATTCCGTAGAATAATGACTAGTATGGGGTGTCGAACCACAGAAGACTGCGCTGGTTTCGTTGTCCTTTTTTCAAGATTAATTCTAAGTCAACAGGTAACAAGATTGAGTGATTTGATTGAATTTAACCTAAGGATTGAATTTAAACTAACAGATTTTATTAATCCTAATTAAACTAAGAGCTTTTGGTGATATATCGGTGAGAAAACTTCTAGGGTGTTTGAATCCACCACTAGCCTCATAATCACATCCGTAAGTATCCATTTATGTCCCTCAAGCATAAACTAGAGGGATGAGATCAACTACAAGTCTCACTCATCATAAACTAGAATGATTCAACGGACCAAATTCTAGGTATATCCTATCTGCAGTTAACACGAATGATACACACTAAGCTAGGGTTGTGACATCACTTGTCTTCCCTATGAAGAATATCTTGCAATTCAATTCATTGACAATAAATCCCATGGCATAAAATTCATATTTTCAATCACAGAAAGATATATGAACGAATTCAATTTCAACACAAGAGAGCCTAAGACAAGGATAAACCACATTAAAATTGATTATAACCTTTAATAATTGGTTGAAGACAACCCTCTCATTATGCAATCAGAGTTTATACAAGAAGGAACATAAATAAAATAACAGCACATGACTACTTGGCTAGGGTTTCATCGAAACCCTAGAAACAGAAGAATTAGTTCATGATAGGAGACAGAAACACTGCTTTTGACGAAGAACACGACCGAATGCTCCATCTTCTAAACTTGTTGATCTCTAGAGCCTTCTCTGCTTCCAACTCCAATTTTCTTTAGAACCCCTTTTGAGTTCAGAGCTTTCCCTTTTAGGACTCAATTCTCCTTTTTAGAAACTTCCCCAAGGGTAACTCTCCTCTTTGTGCGCGGATGCTGAGGTTGAAAACCGCCGATGACGATCGATCATCAGTCTGGGACGATCGATCGTCCCTTTCAGAAATTTCAACTTTGGCTACGGGTTTGTGGACGAATGATCGTCCATACTTGACAATCGATCATCACTGTTCTGTCTTACGATCGATCGCCATACAGCCTATGATCGATCATCACTGTTCTGTCCTACGATTGATCGCCATACATCCTACGATCGATCATCCCTGACTTCTTTTGTTCTCTTCTTTCTTTCTTTTGCTCTTCTCCTGGCTAGAGTTCTTTCCGAAGCTTTTCATCTGTTATTTCTTTGATTTTACCTTGTATTCTTCGCATAATCCTTTCATGGACAAAGACAAACAATTACTGTAATATGCTTTCAAAAGAGAACTCTAAAGAGTTAACATATATAGTTTGAGGTGCATAAATGTGTCACAATTAGCACCGATCATCAAGCCTTACAATTGTGCCAAGACAATCAGCATTTTGAAGATTGACACGAAGAATGTCAATATGGGACAGTAACTTGAGGTTTGTTTGAATAGCCATTGATGAGTGTCTGTCAAGCTTGAGAGAATGGTAATCTGAAATGACTAAAATGACTATTCCTTTTGTTTTTTGATACGTGAAGTGTACATATTAGATGTATGGCCAAAATTAATTTATTTTGTTAACAGTTAATTTACTGAAATGTCTGACTTTGTTTGGACTATTATGTCTGTAAATAAGGGAAGTTTGCATACAGGTGGTATAATTACATTTTCTGCATCCCTCTCTCTCTCTCTCGTAAAATCTTTGCACGTATTTATTTTTTCCCATGTATTCTCATTCTTAATTGAAGATCAGTCTCGACTTAAATTTTGAATAAATATCGTTCATTGACTCTTACATATGGTGTTCTGCAGAATTTGGTTGTCGAAGGGGAGTTGCCTGAAAAATCAACTTGTTTTGAAGGCGTATTTTATAATTATTATAGCATAGGTATGCCTTTTTTGTACTCTGTAACTTGTGTTCACTTGTAATGATTTCATTTAAATAGAGAAAGCATACTTCAATCCTGCGCCTATATTATTTTTGTTAACTTGATGGAACAAGATTAAATTAACAAACATGCTTAGAGTTTGAACACTTCAACAATCAGTGAAAGCTTATACCTCAAGGAGCTACAACCCTACAACTCAAATCAAAAGTTGTCAAAAAGAAATGGGCTGCTCACCTTGTAGGAGGCTTATATAAGTCAAAGCCCATTCCTAGTGCTAAGGTCTATTCATATCATAATCCATCTTGATGAATCTCCTTATTTTTCAAAAAGTCTCGAATAATAAGCGACTTCTTTATCGAATGATTTAATTCATTAAGTATTCACTACTCACAACTTTTGAAAAAGTCCCAAAAAATATGAAATATATTTCTTTATAATATCTATATTCAAAAAATTTATTTTATAATTTTTCATATCTTGCCCGACATTTTTCTGATTTATTTTCAAATTTTCCCTATTTATTTTGGAAATTTTCTAATTTATTCCTAACTTTTCCATAGACGAATAATTCCCGAACCCCGACTTGGTAACTATGTATATTTACAAGATTGATAAAAAAAAACTATGTATATTCTTAAGAGAAAGGGAGAACAACAAGTAGATACTAAAACAGAACAAAAAAATACCAAGAGGTTACTGAGAAATAACCTCTAAGCATAAAAATACACCTTTCTAGAGAAATCCCCTATAGCTATATACCCAGGATAATCCCTTAGGGTGCGTTTAGATTTACAGAATTGAAAGATGGACTTGTCAATTCCGTCTTACAATTCCAATTCTATCGTTTGGGGCATGTAATAAAGATGGTGGAATTTAAACTCTCCAATTCTATAGGGAATTAAAACAGGGATTTTAAGGACTAAATTTGTGGAGTTCAATTCCTTATTGGGAGGTCTTAATTGACAATTCCAGTGTTGTGGAATTGGAGAAAATAGATAAGCTCAACGTTTAGTTCCATCTTACATTTTTTCTCTCCCTCTCTACTCGTTTTCCTTGAAAGCTCCCCAAAGAGACACCGATGATGGATGCTATCAACTGTCAGTGACTTACTAAAGAGGGACCTGCTGTTGCTGTTGCGGACGATAGAGGAGAGAGGGACATGCTGTTGTGAGTGATGAAGGGGGGCTGCAAAGGGGTTGCTTCAAATGGAAGACGATGGTGGACTTGGAGATCTGGTATCTATTGGTGATAGCAGTGAGGGACATTTGCAGGTGGAGGACGATGGTGGAGATGCTATTGTGGAAAAGGGATAAGACACGTGATATGTTTGTAATACACATAAAGCGAGATGATAGATGTTGTGCTCGTGAGACAAATAAAGGGAGATGACGATAGGTGTTGTGAGGGGATCTGCTACTGTAATGTAAGGAGGAGAGGTAGCAAGAGAGGGTTGAAGAAAGACGGTCTTTTTTCAAATGGGCCAAGGTGTTAATTTCAATGTAATACCCTCTTATATAGAGATTTTCTTTGCCTATTTAATAGAGTCAAAGTCCTATGAAAATAGGAAACAAAAGAATCCCGATATTTTTTTTATGATTCTCATGAGGAAGATGGCCTTCTACAAAAAAAGGCCCCTATTTTATAGATTAAAAAATTATACACCAACAAAAATTGTTCTTAAATTATACATTTTAAAATTTATTTTGTATTTAAATATGGATGTATTTGGACACAAAGTGCGATACAAGATGTGATTTTTTTAGCATAACACATTAGTACTAATAATTTGATTATGCATGATGTATTTGTGTTGCTATGCATAAATTTTATTTAATTGCGAATCTTTATTTTATCATCACATGACTTATAGATTTGTATTTATTAATGTATAGTTGTGACATAATGTTTTATTCATCCAAACCATAGTCACAAAAAACTAAATTTTTTAAATAAAAAAAACCATTTAAAACTTGCATTAATACCCTACCGTAGAAAATGGTGTTTAAAACCCATTTTTTTGAAAAAATCGCGTATTATAGTTTAAAATGCGTTTAAAACGAATAGTACGAAAAAAAACTCGTTTAGAACGAATAATACAAAGAAAAAAACGGATAATCTTGGAATTTTTCTGGGAATGAAGATTATGTAGATATTGATGACTTTGATGACCCTTTTGAGCAATTGATAAATAGGAATGAGTGATTTAATTAATACGTGTAATATAGTTTTATTTTTAGTCTTGATAGTTGATGTTTTAATGAATTTTGATGCCTTGATGGAATGAATTGGATGTTAAAATGATGTTGTGAACTTATTATTCTTGATTATAGTTTTTTTTTTTTTGTATATTATCTCACCAAATTGTTAGTTATATTAATCAGCATCATTTCTAATTTTTATAATTATTAATTTTTTTCCTGAACTTTTCCCGTATTTTTCCGAAATTTTTTAATTTTTCCGTACTTGACCCTTGTCGAATTATTCCCGAACCCCAACTTTGTGACTATGATCCAAACAGTGGAATTGAAAATTCTATAATCTAATTCTATGAATTCAGTAGTGGATCCAAATAATAGAATTCTAAACTCCATGAAATTCAATTCAGTGGTTTTTAATTCCATGGAATTCAATTCTTTGGGTCAATTCCAATTCCATAAATCCAAATGCACCCTTAGAGATGACCAAGCGATTCCCCCCGATATGCTCATCCAAGGATTTGCTCAAAATCTATATCTACTCTCCTTAAGGAGCTCGATTCAAGAATCAAGTATCTAATCGAGCACATATTCGATGCGAGGGGGAAGTAGATTCCTCAAATACTCTAAGGTTCCATATCATCCATGAGATGGCTCTAGGTAAGAAGAACATATCGCCTCCTGAGCAATGCTCAAGTTTCCCTCAGGCCAACAAGATAAATTTTTTTGAAAGGTAGATGGGAAGACCCAACCCACACCTAACTTGGATAGGATGCCACCCCAAATCCCATAAACAACAAGACAATGTATTAGATTCCCTAATAAGAGGACGACTAATAGAGTTAAAAGTGCCTGACTCAAAAGACTGTAATAATGATCTCATTGAAAAACAATCATGGTTGCCTCTAGAACAGATCCTAGAGTCCCTAATAAGAGGATGACTAATAGAGGCACCCAGACTCTGAAACAGACACATGAGATCATCAATCTCCTAGTCATTGACTTTGAGATTACATCTCAATTTCGGACGCCAAACAACTTCGTTGTTTCTGGTTTCAAAACAGCCAGGCACAGATGTGTCTTTGTCCAAAGCCAAAAGGAACAGATTTCCAAATCTATCCTTCCGAGTCACACCAAAGGTCCTTCCAGAACTTGACATCCACCCCATTTCCCACTTTGAATCTAGTAAATGGTTTCAATAACTTGGCCACAACCATTATCCCGTTCCACAAACCCACTTCATGTGGTCCCTTAACCTCTTTCGGCTCCCACCACGATGATTGACCATGTTTAACTACAATCACCCTTCTCCAAAGGCTATCCCTATCTTCCCCGAACCTTCAAACCCATTTGCCTATTTGTTTATGTCGACTAAAGATTTAACGTTCAGAGCCCCACCCCGCTTGGTACGACAAATTTGGATCCAATGTACCAAATGCTATTTGGAGTTAGCATCTCCATCCTTCCAAAGGAAATCCTCTACAAACTGTCCAAGGACAACGCAAGCTGTCAAGGGATAGTTAGGCTGATAAGTAATATTTTGGAAGACTTGGTAGTGTGCTCTTAATGAGAGTCAATTTGTCACATTTAGAAAGATACCTTGCTTTTCACCCATCCAATCTATAAGTGAATCTTTCTACCACGGGAGACCATTAGGCCTTGGACTTGAAACAGGCTCTAAGGGGTAATCCTAAATATGTAGTTGGAAGGTACCCAACCTTACAGCCTAGACACTAAGCCAACTAACCTATGTGAGTTACCTCACCCACTCCAATAATCTCTCTTACTCAGATTCACTTTTAAGCCCAAAACTACTTCAAAACATCCGAGGAGACATCTGAGATAGCCTAATTGATAGTAAGAGTTGTCGCAAAAAATTAAAGTGTCATAAGAGAATTGAAGATGAGAGATTCTTCCTGGCCTATTGAAAATCCTTCGAAAGTCACCCCATCTACTCAGGAAAGCATCATACTTGGTGCTTCCGACACTAAAATGAACATAAATGGTGATACAGGATCCTCCTTGTCTCAAGCCTCTTGAGCTCTTAAAGAAACCTACCAGGCTACCATTGAGTAACACTGACGATATACACCTTGATATCCACTTCCTCCATTTTAATCCAAGCCCCACCCATCTCTGCATCACATGCTCTAAAAAATTCCAATTGACATGATCATATGCTTTCTCCATATCAATTTTACAAATAACTTATAGAGTTCTCGATCTTTGACGCTCATCGATGCTTTTATTGGCTATTAATATTCCGTCCAGTATCTGCTTACGCCCCGCAAAAGCTCCTTGCTAGGGGATATCACAAGGCCCAAGACTCCTTTGAGTCAAGAGGCCAAGACCTTAGAGAGGATTTTGTGGACACTACTCTCCAGGCTAATCGATCGGAAGTCCTTTTACCTTCTTTGGAATCAACACTACAAAGGTACGATTCAAAACTTCATCATATTGCTCCAACTCAAAAGAATTCCTATGTTACTTTCATGAAATCACTTCCCACAATGTGCCATCATGATTTATAAAATTTTATAAAAAAACCACCCGGACCGGGTGCCTTATTTCATGCCAAACTGGTAATGGCACAGAGGACTTCTAGCTCGCTAATAGGGGACTCTAGATCTGCACTCTGAGCTGGTGAGATAGAATCAAAAGGTAGGCCATCCAGGGTTGGTCTCCAAGGGCTTCACTCTCTACATAGATCCTTGTCATAGCTAATAGGAGACCACACTCTCCTAGATCTTGCCTTTATTTTCTTTACAAATCCCTTATACTTTTAACTTGGATATGGGATTGATTTTCCTATGAAAACCAGCCATCCTATGAAAAAATTTGGTATTCCGATCTCCCTCTTTTAACCACCGAATACAAGATTTTTGTTTCCAACTAGTTTCCTGATTGCGCTCCTCACTCGAACGGGGCCTTTGATCTTCAATAACATTCCACTCCTGAATGCGTTTGAGAAGCCTATTCGTTCTGGTGTAGTTATTACCAAAAATTTCTCTATTCCAGATCTTCAATCTAGATTTAAGGGCTTTCAGCTTAATGCCAAATCTAGTGCTGGGACAGCCCTAACAGCTCTGTGAATCCCAAACCTCGGCCACCACTTCCTTAAATCTTTCATTTTGCAACCACATTTTTCAAACCGGAATGGTGTGAGGCCCCCTCTTAAACACTCAGATGCTAACATGATCAGAGGTAGGTCTAGGTAGGGGTGACTCAGATATATTAGAGGAGTTGTTCCGGATTCGCACAAAACCAAGAAACGTCTAACCTACTTGCTTGAGATGCTGGACAAGGGCTTGAATTGGAGTCAAATTGTAAATTGTACCTAGTTGTTTTAGCGTTTGGGCTTTTCCTTAAATTTGTTAGAATAAAAAAAAAATCAAAGAGTACTAATATAATAAGACTTAACATCAATGTGGTGTGGACCCTGATCTCCTTATTTCCCTTGGTCTTGATGTTTGTTTCTCTCTTTCTCTCTTTGTAGCTTTTTGACCCTCTGTTTGGGCAGCAGCCTTTTCTGGGGATTTTCTTTATTTTTTTAAAATTGTTTTAATAAATTTGCCTTTTACCAATATAAAAAATAAGGCTCATCATCATCCAGGCCTTGTCTCAACTATTCTGTATAGGGACATGAATCCTGTTCTTCCATTTCATTGTAACTATGTCCATATCTTCAAATCATTTTTCTGTACATCGATCCACAACCTTATCAGCCCTCAGCTCCTCTTTTCTCGAGCCTTTGATCTGCACCAGTGCGCTCTACGACAGTGTTATGGAGTGACTGTTTTCTACTTCCTCTTAGATACTCAACATGGGCAACCAATGATTTGGACTTGTAACGAACTCGATTTCACTTAAGATTCCTTTGAGTTCTATGCAGTCAATGTTGTTTGTTCTTTCCATTGAAGTCAATATACCACATTATTAATTCTTCATCTTATCATTCTTTTATACTTATAGCTAGCAAATATCCATGAATCTATCCCCCATTTGCAACAATGCAAATACTATCATTATACTCACCCTATAAATTCTGCCATTTCATTTATTTAACTCTATCTGTGATTATCTTTAGATCCTTTTCTGAAGCTTCTTATCATTAATTTTGATACTCGTACAGGAATGGATGCCCAAGTTGCTTATGGGTTCCACCATTTACGGGATGAAAAACCGTACCTTGCGCACGGTCCAATTGCAAATAAGGTCTGGTTGAATGATCTTTCACCTGTGAACTCTATTGGTCTATTAGTATGTCCACAATTCCTTGATTTATCAACTGCGTAGATTAATTGTGTCATGTGTGTTGCTGTACAAGAAAAGCTTATAGTTCTTGTACTTGGCTATCTTTGTTATGCATATAAAGGTTAGTTAGTCTTTTTCATTTGTTTCTTGTAATTTAAATTAGTTATCATCAATGCTTTTACTTACCAACATTTTTTCTTATCTATGATGAAGACACTTGGGAAAACAACATTAGTTCTCTGTGAAATGTTCCTTCTCTCTCACTATTAATCAACTTCAATTTTATAGTAGTGAAAATTCTAGAACAGGGTTTCTACACCCAAGGCAGGTAGGGACTTCGAGGCTCCTATGGATATCTTTGGTAGTGGTCAAACTGCTGATGTTAACAGGCATGCAGTTAAACATCATGTTTGTTGAAGCGGATTGATACCATCAGAACTGGCTTTCTTTAGTATGATATGTGTTTGTTTCTTCACATGAATTTAGGAGTAATCCCGGTGAAGATCTTGTCAAGTAACACAGCTCAAAAAGAATTAATCTTTTTTCCATTGTGCAAAAATTATCACAATTTATGGTTACAGATTATATATGGATGAAATAATCTATTATGTAAAGCTAATAGATGTGGAACACAATCTTCTGTGGGGAGAGATTTGGGCATGTTTTCTTCTCACCATCCTCTTCACAGTGTTCTGAAACTCATCTAAGTCAACTCAAAACTCAGCCAAGTTCAACAACTGGAGTAGATTCCATGTTATCTCGCTTTGACTTGTAAACATGATTCAAAATATTAGTGTGGAAGGGCATATTTGTAAGGAAATTTTATGATACATATCGTCGATATGTTTTGATGCGCAGAAAAAAATTAAGATACACTAAGAGACGCTTGGATATGTAGGGAAAAAACTTGGATACTTTGCATAAAACTTTTTTTAATGCACCTATAAGCTAAAAACAAACTAAATGAAATCCTTCAACTATATTTATAACCATACATATGAAAGTTAAAATTCTCTAAGTTATATAGGCGAGCATATTGATAAGCAGGTATGAAAACACAAATCATAATCATATAGCGAATTATAGGTAACATTGAAATCCTTACATTCAATGAAATACATAAGAAAGCACTGACTTTATAGCCTTAGTAAATGGCATACAACCTCAATATCACATTGAATTACGTAGCGGGCGCGAAATTTGTTGGGTCACGAAATGAATAAAGCAATACATGATTAGTGTGCTAGACATGATCACGATACTGTAGCTAACTCATGTATACTTGATATGTGGTTTGGTACATTTGTATGTATGCTTGGTATTGACTGGTAACTGGAGCATACACTATCCCATTCGGTGCAAACTTATGAACTGTGGAATTTGTCTATAACTTTCAGTCGATGCCTGAGATTGAGCATCGTGTCCATAAGCTCTAGATAAATGGGATTGGGCATCATGATAACATGTATGGCTGGCCATCCTAATATAATAGAAAGGAGGCACCTATATCTCATATCTCTCTTTCTGTTTTCTAAGGATTTTCTAAGCCCTGTTTCCCACTTCTTGCTTTCGTTTTGTTTCTCATTTTCGCTTCTCGCTTTGGTAACTATTATCTCAGCTGAGCATAGATATCTATCATTCTCAACTTGTGAAGCCTTGGCAACACCCTTAGTTAAATATCAGCTAGTTGATATTTTGTTGTAACAAACAGAACACAGAGATTCTGAAAAATAGCTTGATCTTAGATGAAGTGCCTGCCAATCTCTATGTGTTTAGTATGATCATGTTGGACTGGATTCTAAGCAATACTAATGGCTACCTTGTTGTCATAGAACAACTTTATCGGAACATCCACCTTAATTCCTAAAGACTTACAGTAATATTCTTAGCCACACCATGGGCCATCGCACTATACTTGACTTAGCCATTACACTTTGCTTGTTACTCCAAGTTATTAGATTACCTCCAAGAAAGGTACAATACCCTGTAGTAGACATTCGGTCATCAATATTTCCAACCTAGTCAGTATAGTGTAAGCTTCTAGCTAGAGATGTCCATGGTTAGCAAATAATAGGCCTTTCCCTAGAGTAGACTTCAAGTACTGCTAAATCGTCTCAATGATTTCAAAATGACGAATCTGTGGTTCGTGCATGAACTGACTCACCACACTTATAGCATGCACAATGTCAGGCCTGGTGAGAGAAAGATAAAGAAGAAGACCAATTAGTCTTTGATACATCTCCTCATTTTCCAGTAACTGCTCTTTACTAGTGCTCAACTTATGATTTTGTTCAATCGGAGTGTCTTTTGGTCGAGAACCTAGCTTCCAAGTATCCTTAAGCAGCTCTAAGGTATACTTTTTCTTTGATACAAAGATTCTTGTCTTTGAATGAGCATCTCTATACCCAAAAAATACATGAGACTTTCTAGATCCTTGATCTCAAACTCCTGTGCCAAAAATATCTTCAAATTTTGGATCTATTGAGAATCATTTTCTTGATATTCTTGTCACTGTGAATAAATATTTTCCTTTTTTTATTAATTATTCGGGTCGATGAACTAACCATATAGTTATATCATAAAAGTAGACAATTAAAGCTATAATTATCTACCCACGTTATCTCACAAAGTGAGAGTGATCAGCATGGCTCTATGCGTAATCTATTCTAATCACGGCTTGACTCAACCTCTCGAATCAAGCCTAGGGGGACTATTTTAATCCATAGATAGATTTCTTCAATCTGCAGATCTTTCCTTCACTGTTTAAGTGGAGGAGCCATACACACTTCCTTCGTTAAATCTCCATAGGGGGGCATTCTTCATATCCAACTAACGGAAAAGCAAAGAAAAGCCCCACCGCCAATGACAATAGAACTCGTATAGAATTTATTATTTCAACCATAGCAAACGTTTTCCTATAGTCTATTCCATATGTCTTTATGTATCCCTTAGCAACTAGTTTAGCCTTATATTTTTCAATCAACCCATCTGTCTTTTGTTTCACGGTGAATACCCACTTGCAACCAACTAACTCCTTTTTTTTGAGTAACTCAACCGTTTTTTATGTACCATTCTTGATTAAAGCCCTCATCTCATCCATTATAGCCTCACGCCACTTAGGGTTGGAGACTGCCTCCTGGAACCTGGAAGGTAAGGACACAGAAGAAACAAATGTCAAGAAAGCAGATTAGGTAAGAGACAAAGATGCATAGGAGATATAATTAGAGATAGGATGCACAATACATTGATGCTTCCTTTTGCATAAAGCAATGAGAGCATTATCATCATTATTAGGAACAAACACCACAGAATTAGGATTTCCTAAATTTGAATTTGAGCCTGTTTAAAGGAATTGAATTAGCAGTTGGACTTATCATAGTGATTCCTTCTCCATTCTTTTTCTGGTGTAAATTTGCAATTCCAGTTGGAGAAAGGGTTTGGAGGATTTAGGGTTTAGAGAAGAGAAAATAGAGAAGAGATTAGGGTAAATTGCTTAGTAAGGGAAAGAAAGCCCTACTAACATCTTATATTAGAGAGAACATTACATATATACCCTCGATATTACATATATCAACACTCTCTCAAGCTGGAGCATAAACATTAAGCATGCCCAACTTGACAGTAATATCCTGGAGGATAGTAGGTAGGCTTAGTGAAGATGTCAGCAAGTTGTTGAGAAGATGAAACATGCTGAAGAGATAAAGAACAATCCCAAACTTTCTCTCGGAGAAAATGAATATCAACTTCAATATGCTTTATCCTTTTATGAAGCACATAATCAGAAGCAATCTCCGTGGTAGCCTCATTATCATAATATAAAGACATAGGGCCTTTAATAGGAAACCCTAACTCGGAAAGGAGAGAACAAAGCCACAGAACTTCACAAGTCCCATGAGTAAGAGCCCAATATTCTGCTTCGGTACTAGAACGAGAAACAATAGGTTTCTTTTTACTCTTCCATGCAACCAAGTTGCCCCCAAGAAAAGCACAATAGCCAGAGGTGAAGCGACGATCAGTAGCAGATCTGGCCCAATCGGCATCTGTATAGTCGGAGATCTCAAGATGCCTATGTGAGCGAAATACAAATCCACAATTGAGTTTAAACTTGATATATCGAAGAATACGATGAACAACAGCAAGGTGTGAAGCATGGGGAGCATGCATAAACTGACTAACCATGTTGACAGCAAATGTAATATTTGGTTGAGTGAGGGTGAGATATATCAAGCGGCCCACGAGATGCTGGTAGGCATGAGGATCAGGAAGAAGATCACCCTCATTATCATGTAAAGAGAGCTTCGGATCCATGGGAGAAATAGCGGGTTTACACCCACTCATACTAGTATCACTCAACATATCAAGAGTATACTTCCGCTGTGACGGAAAAATTCTCTTCTTAGATCGAGCAATCTATAGACCAAGGAAGTACTTCAGATACCTAGGTCTTTGACATCAAAGGTACGCCCCAACTCACTCTTAGCATGAGAGATAAAAGAGAAGTCATCACCAGTCAAAATAATATCATTAACATATACCAGAAATATAGTACGACCTGAGGCGCCAGAGTGAATGAAGACAGTACGATCAGAGTGACATCGCTGAAAGCCCATATTCAGAACCACTTCACTGAAGCGATGGAACCAAGCACAAGGTGATTGCTTCAAACCATATATAGACTTTTGAAGTCTACAAACCTTCCCAGACTCCCCCTGAAGTAGGAAACCAAGAGGGGGATCCATATATATCTCCTCAGTGAGATGCCCATTAAGAAAGACATTCTTGACGTCAAATTGATAGAGAGGCCAACTCTAATTAGCCGCAAGAGAGAGGAGAACATGAATAGAAGTCAGTTTGGCCACAAGAGTAAAAATGGTATCATAGTCAAGCCTATAAGTCTAAGTAAAGCCGCAGGAGATAAGACGAGCCTTATACCGAGCAACACTACCATCAGAGTTATGTTTGACTGTGTAAACCCAACGGCATCCCACAGGTTTCTTTTCAGCTAGAAGGGGAACCATATCTCAAGTATGATTAGACTGAAGTGCATTCATCTCGTCAACCATAGCACCCTTCCATTGAGGATGAAGAAGAGTAACACGAACAAATTGAGGAACAGTCACAGTATCAATACCGGAGAGGTAAGTCTGGTACGGCGGAGATACAACCTGATAACAAACATACTTGGCAAGAGGGTAAGGAGTAACACAATAACGAACACACTTGCGATGAGCAATAGGCAACTTAAGATCAGAAGCAACAGGTGTAATAATAGGAGAAGTATGAACAAGAATAAAGGAAGGTGAAGAAGTATCTAGTAGAGTAGCCTGTGGGAAATACTGTGGTTGAGGTGTATCGGAGAGAAAACCAGGGCGGCTGTCAACGAGAGTACATGAGAAACTCCTTCTGCCACAGAAGACCCCTAGAATAGGTAAAGGCAAAGAGACAGTAGGCACATAACGAGGTAAAGGCAAAGAGATGGTAGGGACAGTAGGAGCAGGAGATAAATATGGTATTGTCTCGAAAAAGGTAACATCCAGAGAGACAAAGAAGCGACAGGACTGGGGATCATAACACCGATAGCCCTTCGATGCACTAGAATAACCAACAAAGACACATCGAATTGCCTTATCGTCCAATTTCTGACGACTTGGACAAAGATCCTGAACAAAGCAGGTACAACCAAATACCCGTAGCTCAATGAGAAAAATAGGAGCCTGAGAACAAAGAAGCTGATAAGATGAGAGACAATCAAGAACACGAAAAGGTGCCCGATTGATGAGAAAACATGCAGTGAGAAGGGTCATAGACCAAAAAGGCTTAGTCACTTGCATGCCTCGCAATAAGGAGTGAGTGACACCTACTAAATGGTGATTCTTGTACTCAACAACACCATTTTGTTGAGGGGTGTATGGACAGGTAAGCTGATGGGCAATACCATGAGTGTGAAGATACTGGATAAAAGGGACGGATAGATATTTACCACCATTATCAGATCGAAGGGCCTTAACAAGACCACCAAACTGGGTAAGAATCATAGCATTAATTCTTGGAATTTAGAAAACACCTCATCCTTTGACTTAATAAGGTAAACCCAAGTAGCCCGAGTGTAGTCATCGATAAGAGTAACATAATAACAAAAACCATCACTAGAGATAACCAGAGATGGACCCCAAACATCAGAATGAACAAGCTCAAAAGTAGAATGACATCTATGGATGCAAGAAAGATAAACAGTGCTAACATGTTTAGTAAGCTCACAAGTATCAAATGGAAAAGTAGATGAAGAACACAGTTTATTAAAAGTAGGAATCAAAGAATACAAAGTTTTAGATCCAACATGCCCAAGCTTGACATGCCATAAACGATAAGTATCATGAGTAGCATCAATAGAAAAAGGAAAACAGTAGCAGTAGCGACAATAGCTGAAACACGATCAGGAGCATAATCAGTATCAAGGTAGTACAGTCCGTTGGGTAGAATGGGTTTTGGTGCCAAATGGAGGTCGTGGATTAAAGCTTGCATCTCTTCCGCTTCGTTCTCGATCCTCCTCAATGGAAGCTCAAAAGACTTTTTTCCTAGCTCCAAGGGGCTAAGGCAGGAAGACTCGTTGTCTCCAGCGCTATTCATTATTGTCTCAGAAACCCTGAGCCGAATGTTGGTCAGAGCAAATGGACAAGCATTTACTAGATTCTCTGTGGGTAGAGAGCATCTTAGTATCTCGCACCTACAGTTTGTCGATGATACCTTAGTATTCTGCAGTGCTTCCTGTTCGCAGCTTATCAACATTCGGTGCCTTTTGAGGTGTTTTGAGGTAGTGTTTGGCCTTCGTGTCCACATGAGCAAAAGTGAGATTTTACCCGTAGGTGTTGTTCCCCATATTGACCTGTTGGCTAGTGTTTTCGGGTGTCAGAAAGAGTCTCTTCCATCCACTTACCTTAGTCTGCCGTTGGGGGCTCCGTTCAAGTCCAAAGCTGTGTTGACCCCGGTTATTGAAAGGTGCTCTGCACGTCTAGCTGGGTGGCAATCCTGCCTCCTTTCCAAAGGTGGCAAGCTAACCCTTATCAGGAGTACACTTCAGAGCCTCCCAACTTATTATCTCTTCACCCTTACTTTCCTTCGGTCCATTGCCTTGAAGTGCGGTCACACTTGCAGTCTTTTGGCCTTGTATTTTCGCGTTCCTTTCCTTATAAGGCTGTGTGGGCTAACCAGGTCCCCACGAAAGTGTTTTTCTTTCTCTGGTCTACGGCTTTAAATGAAATTCTTACTTCGGATCAATTGAAGAGGAGAGGGTGGAGCTTGGCAAACCAATGCTATTTGTGCCTGAAGGCGGAAGAGACAGTGAGTCATTTGCTCTTACACTGCCCGGTTGTTTTTGGGATATGGGCTTATTTCTTGGCTCAGATGGGAGTGGTGTGGGTCTTCCCTTCCTCCTTTCTGAGTTTCTTATCTGGTTGGCACTTGGCAACTTTGGTGGGTGCTAAGGAATCCATCTGGACTTTATTGCCTGATTTTATTTCGTGGGCTATTTGGAAAGAGAGGAACGATCAGGTTTTTGACAATTCCTCTTCTTCCTCCCAGCAGATCCTATCTTGGGTGCGACATTCGATTGTGGAATGGAGTTCCACAAGTTCATTGGGTGAAGAAGTGAGGGATTCCGTTTATTTTAAGGCACTTAGTAGCCATGTTGGTGAGTTATTGCTTTCATTCTTAGTCCTAGTTTGCTCTTGCTTTTAGTTTTCGTCTATGTAAACTGCTTTTTATCTTTAATATATTTGATTTACCGATCAAAAAAAAGGCTAAATTGTCGCTGGTCGGAGTCGGCTGCATAATCTTCTTATGGCTTTCCTCACTTTGGACCATAGAGTAAACTTGATCCAAAGTAGGAAGCTTATCTTTTCTCAAAATCTAAACTCTAGTTAACTCAAACTCAGAGGAGCCAAGATGTCTAAATTTTTGTTTTGCACTATCTCCTGTCGATGCCTATCCCCCGTCTTTATATGTGTCTCGCTGTATAACCTGATAATAATCTAGCTTTTCCCAAACTCCCTAAAGAGTAGAACAATAAGTTGCTAAACGGTTCTCCTCTTCACCCAATTTCAATTCTTCACGTAATTTCACCAAACAAGTTTTAGAAATTTTAAAATATTAATTACATCAAACAATGGCAATTTACCTCGGTAAAAAAGCCCTAACAGATCATACTAATCATATTCCAGAAAATAAATTTTATTCACAAAAAACTTTGGGTGATAAAAAGCCATCTAAACATTATCCAAAAAATAGATAAATAATTATCATAATTTCTGAAATTGCATTCCCTTTCACCTGGAATAATTTTTTTGGGGACAGGGATTCTTGTCCATATGACATCTGATATCAACCGCCCAAAATGGTTATATCTCGTCGGTCTGTCATATACATCCTTACAAGTCTCCCGTGAATGTCTAGTTTTTCCACAATGATCACACTTTAGTTTATTCTTGTCATCAAGAGGCGTGTTCTTCCGGATGGGACATTTCTCACCTTTTGAGGCACTAGAAGATGCAACAAAGGCTGAATGGTCTCTGGTACGGAGTCGGCTGCATAATCTTCTTATGGCTTTCCTCACTTTGGACCATAGAGTAAACTTGATCCAAAGTAGGAAGCTTATCTTTTCCCAAAATTTGAACTCTAGTTAACTCAAACTTAGAAGAGCCAAGATTTCAAAATTTTTGTTCTGCTCTATCTGTTGTCAATGCCTATCCCTGTCTCTGTATGTGTCTCGCTGTATAACCTGATAATAATCTAGCTCTTCCCAAACTCCCTAAAGAGTAGAACACTAAGTTGCTAAACGGTTCTCCTCTTCTCCCAATTTCAATTCTTCACAGAATTTCACCAAACAAGTTTTAGAAATTATGAAATATTAATTACATCAAACAATGGCAATTTTCCCCAGTTAAAAAGCCCTAACAGATCGTACCAATCGTATTCCAGAAAATAAATTTTATTCGTAAAAACTTTCGGTGATAAAAAGCCATCTAAACATCACCCAATAAATAAATAAAAAATGATCATAATTTCTGAAATTGCATTCCCCTTCACCTGGAATAATATTTTTTGGGGAGAGGGATTGTTGTCCATACGACGTCTGATATCAACTGCTAGGTTAGCTGACATCAGCAAAAAAAACCCCTCTTTTTGGTTATTCACAATATTTCTTGATGACTTTATCCTATTTTTACTCTAATACTAAGTAGAAAGTAGAAACCCTAGAGGAAAGAGGAAGAAAAGAGAAAAATGAGAGAGGAAACTTAGGGGGTTGATTCCCTGTTTATGTTATTTATATCACTAATAAAGGAAGATTACAATAATGCTCTTAATGGCATAATATGGTGTATCTACACCTATACTAATAATATATCTCAACATAGTATTTCATTCTTTTTGATGAAATACAAAAATTGAGTTTTACTTTAAAGTGTTGGATATTCTTATAAGTTGATGCTGTCAAACCTGTTATTGTCCTTTGTTTATATTATACAAGTTCAAATACTTTTTTGCATATTGGCCATTTAATATTTTATCCTGCTGAAGAGTTTCATCCTTTAGTGTGATCATACTTTGTATTACCTGTTAACCACTGCGTCTCATGTTTTAATCTAGGAATAACAATTTTTTAGACATGCACTATTTGAACTGATCATGCTCTTATCACAGTTGATCTATTCCGGATACAGTTGCACCCAGGGATGGTTCTTCACACCTTGCATGAGTGATCCCAGTTTAAGGTTAGCTAGTTCTCCCACTGAAGCAGATTCTATATTCGTGTTCTAGTGCTATGTCTTTGCTTGTCTTTTTATTCTATATTAATTATTAAATAAGAATGTTTTCAATTTCAAAAACTTTAGATTTTAGATTGATTTTTATTGTGGCCTAAATTTGATGAATATCAATTTTTCATAATCATATTTACTCCCTAGAAGTTGGAAAATGAGCTTGTGTTATGCATCAACTTTATATGTATGCCTCATTCTTTTCCTATTCTAGACATTTTTCAAACAGCTTAGTGAAGGCTACAGGATTAAGGAAGATGAAATGGCTACTATTAAAAATTGTTAAATGAAGACTGCAAGGGTCATTTAGGCCTACAAAGTACAACCTGGGGAGACAAGATGGCATTTATATTATCTTAGAATCGGGGTAACAAAAGTGAAAGAAGCCCCTACGAGGATGAAGACGTGAAAATTTTTATGGCGAAATGATGTACTAATAAAGGCATAGCAAACGCATGGGAGAAACTGGTTGTCCTGGTGCATTAAGCTTTTTAACTAGAATGTCGATATTGCGGGAAATATCGCAACTTGAAAATTGGATATATAGTGGGATATACCGCAATTTTTGTTTTTTTGAAATGGTGAATATTTTGCTGCTTGAGAGAAAAATTGGGGAGAGCATGATATATTTCAGTAAAACTTTGGAAAATGTTAAAGTAGACACTAATGCAAACTTAATATTAAATTAAGAAGCAAATACAAATAACAATAAACAAGTATATAGTGAGTAGTGACTCCACTCTTCACTAAGAGCTATAATCATATTCACATGGAGTTGCATAGAAGCTCAAAGTTGTTTGTTTCTATTTGGAGGGAGATATTAGTGGTTCTCCGCCTGACTACAATATTATGCTAACTCATGAGATGATGATATCATGTTGTCTATTTAGAATATTAAGCATACTAGTAATTAGGAGCATACTTGTAACTAGGGCAAACCCTACTTATAACCCTACCTATTAATAGAATATGATAGAGAGAGAAACATTAAGTTCTCTACTCTTTTCCTCTCTTTGTTCTTCTTCTTCCTCCTCCTTCAAACCCTAAAACCTAACCCTAAGGAATTCCACTTGGTATCAGAGCATCTTAAAGCACAATGGAAGAGCGAGAAGAACAAATCCGCCGGCCGCTGTTGACGTCAGCATCCGTATGGCTGACATCATGATGATGTCATCTTTTGTGTGTTTTTTTCTTGGATCTAGTAGATCTACTATTTAGAAGAGTTATGGTGATTTTTTCGAGATTTATTAGAGATTTTAAGTGAGTTTTTGAGAATTTTTTGCGAAAAAAATTCTGAAAAATCCTCTTGCGAACCAGTTAGAAATTATCCTTGTAGGGGGGATTTGACTTGGGGAACTTGGTAATGAAAGATCCCCCTCAAAATTTCGGACCCTTTGGTACCGGTTTCCCAGCGATCAGAATCTCGCCAGAGCTCTAGCGAGCTTTTTTCTCCTTTATATTTTCCGGCAGATGCTGTTTTTGGGGTTTTTTATCTCCTTTTTTGCATTCTAACCTTCATGGATGATGTTTGGATGGATTATGAATGCTATATGATGAAGTTTGGGTGCCCTCAAGGTGTTTGAGAAGGTGTTCGCTTACTTTTGAGGTGTTTTTTAGTCGTTGGACCATTAGTGTTTGTTATTTTGGGTTGTAGAACCTTGTGGTACGTGCTAGTAGTGTGTTCAGGGGCTAGATTAGTGCAAATCAGTCCTTAGTTGACAAAAGATAGGCGATTCCGAGGTTATTCAGTCTTCCTGGGCTCCAACTTCTGATGATATTTAGGATATGGTGACTCCCCTAGCCTTCAAATTACTACCGTGAAGTTGAATGGAAACAATTATCTTGCATGGTCTCAGTCGACCATGTTGTTCATAATAGGGAAGGGTAAGACGGAGTACCTAACTGGCAAGAGTAAGAAGCCTCTGGCTACTGATCCTACTTTAAGAAATGGCAAACTGAGAACGTCACAATCATGTCATGGCTTCTCCACTCCATGATTCCGGATCTTAGCAATGGATATATCCTTCTCTCCACAGCCCAAGAGATATGGGATGCTGTGAAACAGCACACATGCTAGAGCTTATGAGTTACGCCAGTGTTTTGGGCAACTGAGATAGGGTGATATTTCTCTGGCCACGTACTACTCTACTCTTCACCATCTGTGGGAAGAATTTGACATGTTTCATATGAATACGACTCAGTGCACTGAAGATGTCGTAGGTAATAAGAAGTATGTTGATGAACACAGGGTCTATGAGTTGTTGGCTGACCTTAACCCTGAGTATGAGCAAATCTGTGTTTAGATTTTGAGGAAGGAGCCCCTTTCGTCAATCACTGAGATATATTCCATTCTCCATAGGGAGTAGCTTTCGCTAGAATAACATGCAACCTTCTTCTTTTGGAGCGGTCTGCTCTTTCTTCATGGTCAGAGGTCGTGATAGCTTTTGTGGAAGCAGGGGAGGTGGTAGGACAGGAAACGTCGGTGATGAGAAAGACTGGTTGAAGTGTGACCACTGTGGTCGCACTCGACACACCTGTGAGACTTGTTGGGACCTCTATGGTCGCCCACAGTAGAGAGGTGGAGGTCGCAGTGGCCGTGGTGGTCTAGCGCTCACTCAGTTGCCTCTGATCCAGCTCCCGCTCTTACATCTGGTGCATCGTCATCTTCTGACAGTCTTAACCTTTCCCGTGCTGAGATAGAGGCATTCCGGCGCTTTATGAGTCAATTGGAGCAGCTGAGTACATCTTTCACATCCTTGTTTGCTCACTTAGGTACATCAGCTTCAGCTTTCAGTGCATCTGTCTCCACATCTACTCGCCCCTGGATTATTAATTTAGGGGCCTCGAATCATATGACTAGTATGTCATCTTTATTTGCCTCTTATCATATTTGCTCTGGTAGGGACAAAGTTAGAATCGTTGATGGGTCTTATGCTTCTATTGCTGATAAGGGTAGCATCTCTGCTACCCCATCTATGCCTTTATCATTTGTTCTTAATGTTTTAAACATTTTGTCTGTGAGTCACCTAACCAAGTCCTTGAATTATAGTGTCATCTTTTTTCCCTCTCACTGTGTATTTCAGGATTTGGAGACGAGGCGGATGATTGGTAGAGGCTATGAGGAGAAGGGATTTATCGTGCCCCAAAATCCCCCTTAGGAGAATGTGAGATCTTTGGCACGTGACTTACTTATCTTACCATTTTCTTAGAAGCAATAAAGGCATACTAAATTATGGGTCTGAAAATTTCTTCAATGGAATAACATCTAATACCTCAACTAAACATCAATTAAAATCTGTAATTAAACTGGATATACATAATCTGAATCATCCTCGTGATTCTCAACCATCCATTAAATCAAAACATAAATCCATTATAAGTCAATTACAATCTCTCTGGAATTTAAATAATTTCTAATAAACTAAAATAATAGTAAGACCATCCATCGAAATCCCGTTCCTCTTCGGAATGATCACCTGCAAGATTTTCCTTTACGTACTCCTCTTCAACTCGAAGGCTCCGGAGCACAACTATCAAATCCCAAATCTGCCGACAACAAAGTTATCGGTTAAGTAACAAGTTACTCCGCGTATATAACAAGCAATAGTAAGCAATACCTTCAAGCAATAGTAAGCAATACCTTAAACATTAACTTACATGCATTTAACAATTCATACTTTAGTTCACATACATAAATCAAAGTGCGGAAAAGCAAATAGGTACATTAAGTCATTTACTTTCTTTTTTTCCTTACTTTCTTACTTTTCTTACTTTTTATACTTTATCGTTTTATGAACAATACATCCACATGCATCGGGTAATAAATTAAAATACCACTTTACCGTATATCTATACTTCACTTTACCGAGATACCACCCTTCATACATTATCCAGTACGACGGCTTACTTACTTTGGCATACTTATCACCCTTTTGATGGTATTCGGTTGGGCAAAACATAAACATGCATTATCGCTTTTGTGTATCTTTCTTTCTTACTTACTTTGCTTTTGGTCTTACTTGTAATCTTATTAGTGCCCTTAATTTCCTCTCCATACATGAGCATATTTTTCATTGGTGAGTGCACAATGATACACCTTTAGTTAAATTATACTTAAGACTAACAATTAAGGGTCATAGGACATCTCACCATAGCGTCTCATTCCACTATATTAACTAGGCCTAGGCAAGCTTGACTCTCATCAAAGGTTCATTTACCCAAATATATATCACGTATAAAAACGTAAAATAAACACACAACTTTCATATTTCCAATAATTTAACAATCTATGATCACAGTTTATCTTATATAGGCATAAGTCTCAATCTAATTTAAATATCAAAACCCCCTTTTTAATCGAGATCAATATCATGATTATTCCACATATTTTATCAATAATGATTCTCATGGATTATAATCACAAAATCACACTAACATAAAAATCATTCTTTCACAAATGATTCTTCTCAATAATTTAATTTCCTTTATACCTTTCATTCAAATCCATACATTCATCTCATCCTCCTCATATATCCACGAACATTCAATATAAATTCTCAATCCCCTTATTGAAGCATAAACAAAGTATAAACATGGTTATTCACATCCTAATTTAACGATTCATGATAATAAAATAGGAACAATAACAATTCATAGATCTTACATATCTTTACGTTCTTACTTAGATCTACCTCTTTTAGATTAATATTCAAGATATAGAAAACTAGGTTCGTTATTTACCTCTCTTGATCGCTTCCTTACGATCTTACGCTTGCGAATACGTCTCGATCTAAATCTTCAAGTCTCCTTCTTCTCTGATTGAATCTTGTGATCTCTAGGTCTTCCCTCTTTGGATGTCTCAAAATACGCTCTTCTCTCTTTTTATGTTTATGAGGCTCTAGGAAACCTAATTCACGAGTTTAGAGGGGTATTTATAAGGTTTGGGGACTCAAGGTAACTTAAAAAGTTGAAAATCAGAGTTTTTCGTGCAAATCTCAGCGCCCACCGATTGATTGGTAAGTTTGGTCGATCGATCCTAGCCGCCACCGATCGATCAACGCTAGTTGGCCGATTGGTTGGATCCCTTTATTTTTTTACAAACCTTGCTCCGGTAATTTGCCCATAAATTTTGACTCGGTTATTGGAATTGAACGATTTAACTTGCGTTGGAACCGTTATTCGAAGGGAAACAATTTCTTGTCTAATAGACAAGTCCCAATTTCAAGTCCATGGAGGTCAAAATGTCTCATCAAGTTGGATGAAGGTGAAAGCGAATCCCGAAACATTTGGGTTAATACTGAGAACCCAAGGTTTGAACCCCTAGACTCCTAGAAGCTAGAAAATAGATTTCTTAACCTAATTATAAACAATGACGTGACCCCTTAAACCCGAAACTTTTAATTTAATAATAATAATAATAAGTTAATCACTATTATTATTATATAATGGTTTACTAATCTAGGCATCCCACATTAATTCACATAGGAACACATGCATTTAAAATCGGACACATATTCCAAGAAATTCATATAAATGACACGAATGCCAAGGAACTAAATTTCAGTCTCTACCGGATTGGACTTGTTGGATAGTTCCTCACCGGTGGCTTCTCCTATTCAACAAGTTCGTGATGGGCCTAGCAATAGTAGTAGTCATGATCACAATATTGTACAGTTGTTGCAGTGTCATAGACGTTTGGGCCACCCATCCTATTTTATGTTAAAGAAACTGTTTCCACAGTATTTTCTTTTTGTTTATATATCTGAACTTCAATGTGAAACTTGTGAATTTGCAAAAAATGTCGATCTTCGTATCCTACACATGGTAATAGAAGTAATTCACCTTTTTCCATTGTTCATTCTGATGTGTGGGGTCCTGCTCCTATTACTTCCTCTCGTGGGTTTCGTTACTTTATTACATTTGTTGATGATTTCTCTAGAGTAACGTGAGTTTACTTGTTGAAACAGAAGAGTGATGTTTGCTCTGTTTTTCAATCTTTTCATAAAATGATTGAAACCCAGTTTGATGTTAAGTTAAAGATCCTTTGTTCTGGTAATGATTGAGAGTATCTGTTTACTACTCTCTTCTCCTACTTTCGCGATCACGGGATTATCCACTAGACTACTTGTGTTGGTACTCCCTAGCAAAACGGTGTTGCTGAGAGGAAGAACCGTCACCTGTTGGAAATCACTCGTGCTCTTTTATTGGCATGAACGTTCCTAAATGGTTTTTGTCTGATGCCCTTCAGACTGCTTCCTATCTTATAAATTGTATGCCCACTAGAATTTTGGGTTTCAAAAGTCCTATTGATGTTTTGTCTTTATCTCTCTCCTTGTTTCCTCTTCCACCCAAAATCTTTGGGTGTTTCTTGTTTTGTGCATATTGACAAATCCGCGTGTACCAAACATGATTCTAAGGCACTGAAGTGTTTATTTTTGGGGTATGCTCCAAGCTAGAAAGGGTACAAGTGTTACCAACCCCCTTCTGGATGGTGTCTTGTTTCTATGGATGTTACTTTTTTTTGAATCCACCCCCTTTTATTCTGTGAAGGAGATTTCTCTTCAGGGGGAGACCATTCGTGTTGAAGAGATGCCTCCTTCTCCTTTACCTGTTTTTATTGATCCAGGGGATTTTCCAGTAACTGGTAATGGGTAAAATGATGAAAGCATAGATGGAGGGGACCAAAATGTAGATGGAGGAAAACAAAGTGAGGTGCAGGTTTTCTCCAGGAATCCAAATGGTGGGATTTGGATGACGGAGACTAACAAAGAAGACCCTCATATGCCATGCCATGAATCCTCCTCAAATCCAGGTAATATCCATATCTCCCTTGTTGATTCTAACCTTCCTATTGCTCAATAGGAAAAGTGTTCGCTCTTGCACACAACACCCTATTTCTAACTTTGTGTCGTATGGTTCACTATCTCCCTCGTATCGTACCTTTGCCATGACTGTCTTCTGTGTCTATTCCTCGCAGTGTTGCAGATGCTCTTTCTAAGTCAGAATGGAAAGAAGCAATGGAAGTAGACATGCAGGCTTTAGAAAAGAATAACACATGAGAGATGGTTGATTTACCAAGAGGCAAAGTTCCAGTGGGGTGCAAATGGGTGTTCACTGTGAAACATTAGTCTGATGGGTCAGTGGAAAGATACAAAGCCAAACTCGTTGCAACACAGACATATGACATAGACTACTTGGAGACGTTTGCTCCTGTAGCAAAGATGAACTCAATAAGAGTTTTCTTATCTCTTGCATCCAACCTGGATTGGCCAATTATGCAATTCGATGTGAAGAATGCATTTCTCCATGGTGACTTGGAAAAAGAAGTGTACATTAAACCTCCTCCTAGACTCAAGTGTCTTGTAGCTGAAGGGAAGGTGTGTAGATTGAAGAAGGCCTTGTATGGGCTTAAGCAGTCCCTTAGGACTTGGTTCAAAATTTTTCACCTAGCAATGATTAAAAATGGCTACAAACAAAGCCAAGCTGACCGTACTTTGTTTATCAAGCACAATGGCAAGAAGATGACTGCACTCATTGTTTATATAGATGACATTGTGCTGACTGGAGATGACTAGGGGGAAATGCAGAAATTGAATGGCCTACTTGCAAAGGAATTTGAAATCAAGGACCTATGCCAGTTGAGATATTTCTTGGGTATTGAAACTGGTATGATGGGCTATAAGCCTTGTGACACTCCCATTAACCCAAACCATAAGCTGGGTGAAGCCACTGGTAAGAAGATTATCAAAGTAGAGAGATATCAGAGACTTGTAGGGAGATTGATATATCTCTCACTCACTCATCCTGATATTGCATATGCCGTCAGTGTGGTGAGCCAGTTCATGCATGCTCCTACCTCAACCCACTTGGATGCAGTGTACAGGATTATGAGGTTTCTCAAGTCTGCTCCAAGACAAGGACTGTTGTATGCCCGTACAAGTAATTTCCAGATTGAGGTTTTCACTGACGCAGACTGGGCTGGATTTGTTTCAGATAGGTGCTCCACTTCTGGTTACTTTACGTTTGTTGGTGGTAATCTAGTCACATGGAGAAGTAAGAAACAGTCTGTAGTGGCCAGATCTAGTGCAGAGGCAGAGTTCCGGTTGATGACTCATGGATTATGTGAGATTTTGACCTACCTGAAGCTCCCCATTCAGGGTCCCATGAAGTTGTATTGTGACAACAAGCATGGCAATCAACATTGCTCACAATCCGGTTCAACACAACAGAACCAAACACATTGAGGTGGACAGACACTTCATCAAGGAACAGTTGAAGACAGGTCTCATCTGCACTTCATTTGTGAAGACCGGTGACCAACTTGCCGATATTTTGACCAAGGGTCTTGGTCATACACAGTTTACTAAGATTATTGGCAAGCTCGGCATTTGTAAGATCTACATACCAGCTTGAGGGGGAGTGTAGAATATTAAGCATACTTGTAATTAGGGGAAACTCTACTTACAACCCTACCTATTAAATGAATTTGATAGAGAGAGAAACATTAAGTTCTCTACTCTTTTCCTCTTTCTCTTCTTCTTCTTTCTCCTCCAAACCCTAAAACCTAACCCTAAGGAATTCCACTGTATACTCTCGAACATAGTAGCGCCCCTTGTACTCTTCAAGCTGCATCAACACTCATCGATAGATATTGTGGGGTAATGTGTCATCACTATCACCCATGGATTGAAATGTTGACGATATATCGTCAACATATATCGATGTCAACAGTCATCGACACATCTGCATTAGGTAATATAAATTTTACACCTTGTCACACAATATCGTGCAACATTATGTGGAATGTTGGTTTTTAATCTAAATAGTTTATTTATATAAAATATCATTTACCTAAATAGTTTTTTTTAATTTTCTTTCATTTACTTCCAGCATTCTGGGGAATGTTGGTTTTTAAGCTATAAAATATAGTCAAATCCTATTTACAACTTATTTACATAAAATATCATTTACACAAATAGTTTTCTTTTAATTTTCTTTCATTTACTTAAGATATTTATATTTAAATAAGGTTATACCTCCTAATTGAATTCGATAAAAATTATTTTAAATCTAATTTCCTAAAGAATAAAAAGTCAATTTTCCAGTTCAAGAACAAAATTCACCTTTTAGCGCCTTTTAAGGATTCGGTTAAAATTTCAATTTTCAAATGCTAAGGTATTTCTCAAATCTTAAAATTTCATAAATTCTATCAATCAAAACATTACTAAAACCTAAAATTCCGGGAGAAAAAGTCTCATATTTTAATCTTCAATAATACTTTGATCTACATCGTCAAAAAGTCAAATAACAGTTCACATTTAAGCTTTGCAAAAAAAAAAATTAAGCATATTATGGTAACCCTCCATTTAAAATACCCCCAAATTTAAATTTCAAAAGAATCATATGAATATGTTTCTAGGTATGAGTATAGAGGTGTACTAGCGTTATGTGGTAGTGTCAATGAAAATTGTGCATCAGTACCTACAGTATCCACCGATGAGTGTTACTACATCTTGGATCAGATGACTATCAACGTTATGTACATGAGTACACATCATTGTACCATAATGTGATGAGTTGGGCACAATATTGTACTTATGTGAAGAATCAATAATATTGTCAACATAGTCAAGCCAGAGATGAGTCAGAGTCTCCGTGTAACTCCATGTGGCTCTGATTGTAATTCGTGGGGTGGGTTGGCTTAGGCCAATATTGATGTATTATGTATGAAATTTTGATTTTAAATTTTTTATTGTTATGAATAAAACATTTTATGTAAGTTATATCAATATTAATCAATCATACATTACTGTCACTCGTCAGCGCCTATCTTTGCTCCCTTCTCATTGCATCTCTTGTGTACATTATGGTTTTTAAAAAAATTATTCTCAAATGTGTATTAACATATATTTTAACATTTTTTGGAGTTTCACTGCAAAATTCCATGTTTTTCCTTATTTTTTTCCTATTTTTCCATCGATAAAATCCCCGATAAACGATATATCTTTATCCTACCAGTGTGACATATACGATATCGACATTTAGAACCTTGCTATATCCATATGGATCATATTATTATACCTAAACATTTAGAAGACACTTTAGGGAAATAATATAAAATATTTTTAATTGGCTGAAATAAACAACATATGAAAATGTGAAGTTGTTTAGTCTATTATAATGCTAAAAAACTTAAAATTAAAAAATAAATCCTTTATTTCCTCTTCTCCAAAACAAAATTCATCCCACATGTTTACTCCACTATTGTCACCACATTTTGGTTGATTTGAGGTTGAACAACACAAATCCAAGTAATTTTTTTGGAGTTGATGAAAATCAAAGGAAAACAAAAAAATTCTCAAAATATCTCACTTGTTGACCAATATAATGTAAGCTTTATACTAAAAACAAAATGCAATTTCTTTGCGAAGATTTCTGTGATTTTTTGAATCGGATTTCAATTTGTGTGATATATTGGCAATATTTTGTAAGTACAAACTACAATGGATATCGTTGTCATGCTACATTGGGATATATTGACCGATATATCGCATTTTTTGCAAATTGAAAATTGTGTATAAGAACAAAGAAGAAATTTGAAGTTGCACCAACTGTCATGAAATCAAGCTTATGAGCCACACTATGAAACTACAAGCGACTGATGGTGCAAAGATTGAGACAATACACATGGATATTGGCTTCTTCGCAAGAAGATCAATAGAAGCAACTAATGGTACAAAGATTGAGACAATACACATAGATCAAGAGTTGAGCCTATCTCCTTAGACATCTTTTGGGGAAGTTTAGGTGCCATTTGGTATCATTCCCAAGGAAAGATTTTCTAGTCCTTGAGAATGGAAAAATCAGAAATGTCGTTTGACTGCGTTTTAGAGCGGAAAGATTTCAACAAAATTTGTGCTTCTGGAATAGAATTTTGGGAATAAAAAAAAGAGCCCGTTTGGCATCACTCCTAGGGATTCTCTATTCTCCAGAAATAGAAACTCAAGAATTTTGCTCTAAGATAATTTCGAGAAATAATTCTTATTTTGGAGTAAGAATTGAGGAGTAAAAATTTGTGACTTTTCAAAACTCTTTCTTGAACATGCTCTCACACGAGACATTTTTTTATTATTTATTGTTAAAAAAATTTTTTAATTAATTTATTTTTCTTTATTCTTTTATTTTTAAAATTTCTAAATTTTTAAAAACTATTTCATCCAAACTTATTTTTGTTCTTTAGAACAAATCTTGGCTTATTGTTGCCAAAGGAGTTTTCAACTAGGAATTAATCTTGAGAACACATTCCCAAGAAGAACAATTCTTCTTGAGAACATGAGAATCAATAGAATTGATACCAAACGGGCCCTTAGTCACTTCTAAAATTAATTCTCAAAAGCATTATAGTAGACCAAAAAGTGTGGAAATGTGTGGGAGAAATAGATTTATCCTGGATGACTAAACTATTTAATGGATGTAAAACACAAGGAAAATGTCGGTTGCATAGAGAATTATCATGATATCTTTGTACAAGAACTTGTGTAGTCAAGGCGTCACCTGGGTGGTTTTGGACCGTCATTGCCTGGGCACCTTTCTAGGTGGGTGGAAGTCATCTGGTCTCTCTAACTATTAGCATGTTTTACAGCTCTACAAGTTATTTATATATAAATATCATTTAAGAAATTGTGTTAAACTTTACTTTTATTTACTTAAGATATTTATATGTAAATAAGTTTATACTCCATATTTGTATTCAATAAAAATAATCCTAGATTCAAATTCCTAAAGAATAAAAAGTCAACTTTCTTGTTCAAGAACATTTTAGAGATTAAGTCAAAATTTCAACTTGCAAATACTAAGGTATTTCTCACGTCTTAAAATTTCATAAAATATACTATATCAAAACATTACTAAAACCCAAAAGTTTGGTGAAAAAGTCTCATATTATAGTCTTCAAAAATATTCTCATCTACAGGATCAAAAAGTCAATTAACATTTTAGCAAAAAAAGACTTACATTTTATCTTTACAATATTAAATGTTAATTTGCTTAGATTATTGTCAACCTTATGAGGTTTGAATTGCTATGTGTATATATTAATATTATATATATAAATGTAATATATATTTATAACTTAATTATTTTTACTACCTAGGCAGTGCCTAGGTATCACCTATGCAGCGCCTCGCCTAGCCAAGCCTAATTGCCTGGGCATCACCTAGACGCCTCGACTATACTAACAAGAACAAAGTAGATGTCCAAATTTGCTCCATTTTGCATGATCAAAGTTATGAAGTTATAGTTTGAAATTATGGAATAGTGATGTAAACAAAAATTGTATGCATGGTCGGAAGGTCTACAATTGAGACTATCTTCTTAATTAAATAAATAATTGAGAGGTTGAGAGGGAAGAGGAAAATCTCCATGTCTTTATTGACCTAGAGAAAAATCTCATAAGAGTTTTTAGAGAAATTATCTAGTGTGTACCAGAGAAGAAATGAGTTTCAATAAAATACGTTCATATCATTAATGGCATGAAAAGGGATTGGTAATTACTGTGAGAACAATTGTGGTGATTTAAATGAGTTCCCTTTGATAATATGTTTACACGAGGGTTAGTTATGCCTTATGAGTCTGTATCATCTTACATTAGCTCAGGATAAATTGATGGCTCATATTCAAGAAGCGGTTCCTTATTGTATGTTTTTTAGATGACATGGTTTTAGTTGATGAGACTAGAGAGACGGTAAATGAAAAACTACAACTGTGGAGTGTGGAGGGATACATATGAATCACTAAGGCCTCTAACAATTCAGACTAAGAGAATATATAGAATGCAACTTTAGTAAGAACACAAATAGGATTAGTTCTGGTATCTTGATTACTCGTAAGGATAGAGAGATTGAGGAGGATGTTACCCAAAGAATTGGAACTAATGTGCTTCTGGATTGTTATTTGATAGAAGCATTTTAATCAAATAAAAGGAAAGGTTAATAAGACAACAATAAGACTGTCTATGCTTTATAGCAAAATGTTGGACAATAAGAAGCAACAAACTCATGGAATAAGTGTAGCTCTCAAATGATGATGTTGAGATGGATGAGTGGAAAGACTATATTATATAAGATTAGTATATGAGTGAATTAGAAAATCCGGGTGTATTTTCAACCTCCATTTGGTGATAAAAAAAAGAAGAAGAAGAGTCAATTGCGATGGTTTGGACATGTATCAGAAGGGCCAATGATTGCATTAGCAACAACGATTGAGTTGGTGTTAATTGAAATCTATAAAAGGGCTAGGAGAGATTGAAAAGGATGTGGATGGAGATAGTAAGAAAAGTTTTGACAGAAACTCTCTAACTGAAGTTATAGCTCTCAATTAACTAGAGTTGTAGATCATGATTTGTGTTGCCCCCAAATATTTGGGACTAGGAATTATGAAAGAAGTTTATACACACACACACACACACACACACACACACACACATATATATATATATTATGATACCATTAACACCCAGGATAAGACAATAAATCAACTAAGAAAGCATATTACCGAAGAGTGAATCTAATCTAAATAATTTAGAAGATAACTAACATAGCAACATGAGAGAAAGAGCTACATTCCAGGATACATTTAAACTATTATGGATTTAGTTACTCATGATAAAACAAAACTTAAAATTCATATATACAAAAAACTGAAATACATAAACAGTACGATTAAATTGTGAACTGCAGTTATACAGACTGAGATAGTTTATCCAACGCTCTGTAATATCCAGTGTGGATACCAAAAACTTACACCGATCTACTCAGCTGAACTGAAGTACAGTGAACATAAAACTATATAAAAAAAAACTTACAACTGGAAAGGAGGAGAGAAGAACTGAGGACATGGACGATTACAGACTCTGAAGATAAAAAGAGATCGAAATCTCGAGATATATTTACAATGGACAAGGCCTTGGGCTTAAATAAAACTAAAAAGCTAAAACACTTCAGTAATCTTGAGAGAACCTTGAAAGTAGTCTTCAACTATGCTAGAAAGTAGCTTGAATAATCTTGAACTCTGGAATGCTTATCTTGAACAAATCTTAAAAGTAACCTTGAAATCTGGAGTGCATAATTATCTTCTGGAGAAAGGTGATGTGATGTCTTTCGGTGCCTTTAACTGGAGGAGAAAATCTTTAACTCTTGTAATTGCCTTTAACTCTGGAGAATCTGGAGAACGAATCTTGAAAAGTAAATCTGAAGCCAAAAGTTGAATAGTAAGAGACTGTAGGTACTTTTAACAAATCTGTTGGAAAACTATTTTCTTCAATTGTCTGGACCCTATACATCTCAATCAATAGTTTCTTTTGGAGGATTGCTATCTTTTGTATCATCATACATCTATCCTAAATAATCAAATTGGATAGAATTATTCTTGAAAATTTGTTGTAAAAACCTTTGAGTTTGACTGGAGGCTTCAATAGTACCATAAGTAATCTGATGTAAAATAGGATGTTGAATATTATATTGTGGTTGTGCTAAGACAATAATTCTTCCAGTGTTAGCAACAATTGTCCAAGTGCTTGTCCTGAGATTGTTATGAATTTGGAATAATCCAGCAATTTTCCTGTACTAGATATCTCTAGAGCTGTATTCCATCTTTCTTTTAGCTAATGGATGAATATAATCATTTGGAGTGCATTCATTGAGAAATATAAGATGATGTGTAGCATGACATAAATCTTTATCCCAATCAAGGCAAGAACTGATAACTTCAAGATAAATGAATGAACAAGATTGAAGACGCCTTTGTTGTTTACAAGCCTGAATAATACAATTTGGAAAATTATAAAGGTCATATTGAGATTGAGAATGAATTCCATGAGAAAATCCATTTTCAAAAAGCCATATTTTCTTTTCTTGATCTAAACCAGGGAGAAGTATAAGAAGATTGTAAGGATGAGAGTGAATGACTATTGTTTCTGGACTAAAGTAAGTATTGGCTTCAAGGGAAGCAAAGACAGATAACCAATTACTCTGAGTTGTAGGAATTTTTTGTCTAATATAAAATTGTATTTCTAATGGTAGTTTGGAAAAGGCATAGAGAATTTTTCCCTTGAATGAAGATAAAAGGATTTTCTTAGGATCAATGATTCGAGGATCTGGGATTTCTGGATTGGATTTTAAGCTGGAAATTGAAGAAGAGAAAGAAATATTTTGGATAGGATTAGGAATATGTAACTGAGTTTCCTTTGAAATCAGAAAGTGATGGTGGAGTGCTTGAATGGTTTTTTCATAATGTCTGGATAAATTAGCTCTATTAGCAAACCAAAGATTGTCTAAAAGATATAATTCATCTGGTGAAATTCCATGGATGGGAAAAGGATAGATATACTTGCGATTTCTTACTGCATCTAAATGGATATTGCCAAAACATCGATCAGCCATCTGTAAAATGGTAAATTTTGAGTCAAACAATCGACTTCTGGAAAAACCGATAAATCTCGAATAATACTAATATTATCTGGACTTGGAAAAGCAAATTCAAATATTAAATCGCGGTTGAGAAATCTGGATTGAATTCTTGTTTTATCTATTCTTGAGATTGATTGAATTAAATTGAGAAAAGGAAGACCCAATATTAATTCTTGTTTTAAGTCTTGGACTAATAAAAGTGGTTGTTTGATACAAATACCTTTATTAATAATAAAAGCATCAGAAATCTGAAATTTAATCTTTAAAGGCATACTATTAGCGGTTAAAACAATTTCTGTTGGTTTTTCAAAGTATTGTCTGGGAACTAATTTTTCTTGAAGAATAATTCTATCCAATTTTCAGCAAACTCAAAGGTTTTTACAGCAAATTTTCAAGAATAATTCTATACAATTTGTTTATTTAGGATCGATGTATGATGATACAAAAGATAGCAATCCTCCAGAAGAAATTATTTATTAGGATGTCTGGGGTCCAGACAATTGAAGAAAATAGTTCTCCAACAGATTTGTCAAAAGTACCTACAGTCTCCTACTGTTCATCTTTTGACTTCCAGATTTACTTTTCAAGATTCGTTCTCCAAAGTTAAAGGCAATAATTAGAGTTAAAGATTTTCTCCTCCAGTTAAAGGCACCGAAAGGCATCACATCACCTTTGTCCAGAAGATAATTATGCACTCCAGATTTCAAGGTTACTTTCAAGATTCGTTCAAGATAAGCATTCCAGAGTTCAAAATTATTCAAGTTACTTTCCAGCATAGTTGAAGACTACTTTCAAGATTCTCTTCAGATTACTCAAGTGTTTTAGCTTTTTAGTTTTATTTAAGGCTAAGGCCTTGTCCATTATAAACATATCTCGAGATTTCGGTCTCTTCTTATCTTCAAAGTCTGTAATCGTCCCTGTCCTCAGTCATTCTCTCCTCTTCTCCAGTTGTAAGTTTTATTTATATAGTTTTATGTTCACTGCACTTCAATTCAACTGAGTAAATTGGTGTAAGTCTTTGGTATCCACACGGGATATTATAGAACGTTGGATCAACCATCTCAGTCTATAGAACTATTGTTCACAGTTTAATCATACTATTTTTGTATTTTAGTTTTTTGTATATATGAATTTTAAGTTTTGTTTTATCATGAGTAACTAAATTCATACTAGTTTAAATGTATCCTGGAATGTAGCTCTTTCTCTCTTATGCTATGTTAGTTTCTTCTGAATTATTTAGATTAGATTCATTCTCGGTAATATGCTTTCTTAGTTCATTTATTGTCTTATCCTGGGTGTTATATATATATGTGTGTGTACGTGCACGTGTGTGCATGTTTGGGATGTTTTTTCCTTTATTACCTATATATGCGATTTTGGATGGTATGCGGTGGTCCCATATATGTGTGTACTCTGTGTGTGTGTGTGTGTGAGAGAGAGAGAGAGAGACTACCTATGAGTGAGTGTGTGCATATGTTTGGGTACAGGCAGTTATTTTCTTTGTTACCTATAAATTCAATTTTGGTTGGTGTGCCCATGTCCGATACATATTGCTAACCGGGCAATAAAATAAATCTGTACCCAATACAAAAAGGGTAATTTCATAGTTTCCAAATCAAGAAGCGGAAACGAGAAGCAAAACGAAAGTGGGAAGTGATGCTCAAATTATCTTGGAAAACGAGAAGCGAGAAATTAAATGGGCACCTCATTCCCATTATATTCTTATGGGTAGCCATACCTTAGATTTTGTTGCACATGAGATGTGTGGAGAACTAGGTGTCTCAGGTTCTAATTCAACTATACTTGCTACAGAGTCTACACCCTAGGCTTTAGAATCAGGTATATCCCATATTTTTCCACGTACATAGCTGTCTATGACCACTGAATGAGTCGTGATGGAAGCGAGCTTCCAGGGAAATGAGCTTCCTGAGAAGCGAGTACTCCCACCTTGTACATATCTTCCGTTCAACAATGAGTAATTTTAAATAATGACCAATTCATTGCAGGTGTTTAAAACTGTGACTGATGCCGGTGTACTACTTTCAAGATTCTCTTCAGATTACTCAAGCGAGTACTCCCACAGTCCATGTTGTCACATGCTTATCTGATGCCGGTTTTAAGAGGAGTCAGATAAGCTACAAAACTGTAATGGATTTTTCTCAAGAAAGAGAACAAGCACGAGTAGCATTAGAAAAATAAAGGGTATGAAATAGCAGTCCCAAGCATTAATACACGTGTGGGTTTGGGTGTGTGTGTGGGTGTATAATATTTGTATGTGTGTGAAATTTCAAAGGTTATTTTGGTTGGAGTTCTGTAGTTAAAATTGAAATTTAAGGGTTGCTCTAATCTCTCTCTGATATTTTGTCCTCTGGTGCACATTTCTGAATTTTCATGATTTTGATTTTGTTAGTTCATTTTTGCATGTGGTCCAGTATTGAAGCAGTGGATTGTATTGTTTTCTCGTCTAGGGCTATCAAAATATGTTGTAGAAGGAATAATTAGAATTTTGACTTATTTTCTCCAAACATCTATTTGTTACTATTTTTTCATGGACTATGGAAATCTTAGCTCCACTATTTTTCAGCAGTTGCAAGGATGGTACATTTGAATCCTAGTTTTGTTTTCTTTCTATACTTTGTTTTAGATCCATTAAAATTAAGTCTTGTAGAAATACATGTTTTTTTCTTCTTATTTTGCTTGAGAAAGTCACTGCATGCATTATTAACTTGTTCACAATGATATTCTGGCATCTAGTATAATGTTACGCCTCAATGATAACCTTTTAATAATGTTAGCATGCATTCACAAAATTATTGTAAGCAGGGGACTCAAGAACATCCTAAGGATACATATTAAGAAGTTTGATAGCTCAGAATGGGAGCAGATTCAAGTCCCTTCAAGGTAGGTCTCAATTGCTCCTCTGTATTTTCTAGAAATATATATTAAAATCTGAAAGATTGTTTGGTCAGATACATTGGTTTTTGGTAGGTCATATTCCATAACTAGTTTCTTGTCATTTGTTTCTAATTTTACCTCTAACATTTATGAATTCTTATGCACCTCATATTTGTTACTTTTTTTTCTCTTGTTGAATTTTTGTCAGAGCTATACATCTTAATCCAATCTTTCTTTATTCAAATTATTTTTTGACACTTTGCAGTATTGTTTCTTTTCCCTTTTGTTTCATGTGACCTGATAAAAGCTTTTTCTTGCAGTGTTCGGGCGATAGTTGCATTGAATCTTCATAACTATGGAAGTGGAAGGAATCCTTGGGGTAATCTGAAGCCAGATTATTTGGAAAAGGTATGGTTTATCTGTGCACATGAGATCTGACTTGACCGGATTACCATTACTCTCTCATTTGTTTGTTTAGGATGTAATAGAGAAAATTAAAGAGCTTGGCATTTTACCTTGGAGCGTAAATGACAGACAGCCTTATTAGGAATATATATTTAGGGAATTGAATTTGATGTAATGCAAATTGAGTGCCAAAATGAGTACCAATCTTCATTCACTGTTGAGTATAGAGGAAGGAAATTTTTGAAATATGGATCTGAGTTCTCTTGTTATGGCCACTTTCTTTTAAACATTCATATTCTACCTTTTTACTTATTGTTCTAAGCATATTCAGGTTTTATCTCTTACACTATCACCTTTCATAGTATGCTAACTAGGGAAGTCGGATTGTGCATTTTGAGTGTTTAATCTGAGCATTTTCTTGTTAGTTGGAAGGAGATTCTGGGAGTTTGATAAGAGTTGTTTGGCTTAAAGGATTAATCGCCTCATTGATGTTGGGGGTTGGTTTGTCGGTCGTTGTAAGAGGTAGTTGTGGATTCATTCCAACTGGCTGTTGTTTCAGCATCATCTTCCTACTTGCATTGTTCAAAGGTTGAGTATGGGATCAAATGATCTAGTAACCTCGAGTGTTTCTTTGGAGCAGCTTCAGAGTCTCTTGGGCTCTGTTGGCGAGCTATGCACAGTCAGGTACCCACTCCTGCTTCTGTTCATATGGATGTAGTGTTGCCGAATGAGGATTCCCTTGCTTGCTCAGCGGCCTCTTTTTATTGGCCTCATTGCCCTACTTCTCCTTGCTTAGCTGAGGGGAAGGTGGGTGATGGGAGTGAGTTTTTGGTTAGAGAAGGCTCAAGCTCAAACAAAAAGAAGAAAAATCACAAGAATAGCCAGAAGAATTCCGAGGCTGTTGTTCTGAGAATATCGCAAGCATGGAGGGTGAGGAGGATTGTTGGCTAAGTTCGGAGGACAATCCCACTCCTCTCCACTCGAGGTTATCAGAGTATAGATCTCCCCCTCCTCCAGTTAGTCGCCAAAATTCTAGAGTTCCTCGAGAGGTAGGGGATAATTTGCAAAGGCGCTAAGAGTCTAGCTACGATAGTGGGTCTCGACAAGTTTCTTGGGGCCCCTGTTGCATGAAGGTGTATGAGAATGAAGCCGGAAATCCTAACCTTGATGGGTAGAGGTTTTGAGAAAAGTTGTCTTCATGGTTTTGGTCCTCGTTGTTGCCGGCTGTTTTTTTGGTCTGATTGGGTTGGGGCTTGTTGCCATGTTAGTGGGTTTTGGTGTTGTTGGCTTCCCCTAGGGGGCTATTGGTTCCCTAGGGGTGGGGTTTCTTTTGTTCTTTTCTTTTTGTTCTCTCCTTGTTTTCTTCTTATTATTTATTTAATATATCTGGTCAGGGTCCGCCTAACCCCAGCTTTCCTTGTTCCAAAAAAAACATTTGTAGTCACATATCAGTAGGCGGATACCAGTGTTACAAATCTTGTTCTCGGGTTTTTATTGGCCGAAGTTTGTTTGGGAGTTTTTCAAATCTCCAGTTCTTTTGGATATTTCTCGGCTAAATCTTGGCAATGATTAAAAAATTAATTTAAATTACAAACAACAGTAATAATATCAACAACTTATAAATTCATCAACCAAACTTCAAAACATTCACCATAAACCAAAATTTTGAGATAACTCAACTCTCTCAAAGCATATAAATTGATTGAAAAAAAATCTCGTTATATTGAAAGAGAAAAAAAAAAGTTTAAATCGCGATATTTTGTAAATTTCACGATATTTATGCGATAAAAATATAAATTCATATTTCTCGACAGATTTTTAAAATACCGTGAGATAAAATCAGAGTTTTAAACTTTAGATGTTTTTTTCAGGAGAAATTTGGTATTTCTCAAGAGATTTGTGACAATGTCGGATCCTAACAAGGTGATGAAGGATTGGTTAATACCATACAGATAGGTTCTAAATCTCAGCCACTCATTCTGTCATTATAGAGTCAGACTAGATTTTTTTCGCGCATCAAAAATCAAGTCTCAAACAACATATTAAACATGATATGGTTCCGTATGGTTATAATCATTGGAAAAGTTTCATCAAATTGCTGTGCAGACCGAGGAAAAATTAAGAGACGAAAAGTTTCATCAAGGGGAAGTTAAATTTTCAAGGAAAAGAATGATCTAAGCATAGTGGAATTGGCATCTTACTGGCTAATGTCCACATAAAGCGTTGGCAACGAGTGAGATGGAGTTGGCAAAGAATGAGGATCAAGTAAGTTCAGGATGATGTTCTCAAGGACTTACCACTTTGATTGAGATAACATTTATATCCTTTGTAGACTTCTGACACTTCGAAAAAGAAGTGAAACTGTGGACATGATTATTCACAGCGGAAGTTGCATGGATATGGTATCCAACAATGCTGTGGAAAGTTCAGTGTACAGGCTGAACCTCACCCATAAACCTGCAAGGCAGCATGGATCAACATTGTACCTCTTTTGGTGGATAAGGGCAGTTGGTTACTTACTCCTTAGAAGCCACATACATTGTGTATATATTGGTATAATGTTCTTCCAATCATAGTTTGTCATATCTTATTAGGAAGGCCATAGCTTAATAATCAACAGTTGGGGCATGATGGAAGAGCCAAAACAATCGCTTTCATGATGAATATTAGGAGCATTGCAGCCACTGAAAGAACCGAATGACCAAAGCAATGGATAGTCTGGAAGTTTTTCGATATGGCAACTCAATATGATTATGTGAAAGCCGATGGAGATAACAATGGTGATCATGCTTATTTCACTAACTCTATTAGGTCGAGGTTTTTTTCTAGCTGGGGCAATTAATGAAGATTAATTCCTGGATTTGGAATAGAAGAAACACCCCTTTGGAAACCAAGAAAGAAGGCAGCTTGGAAGGGTAGTTTCTGTCCAGACCCAAACAACCTAATTTGATCCTGCCTGTGGATCCCAAAACGGGCCTGTTATTGGGCTTCATGATGATCCATAACTTGCGGCTAGGCCAGGTAAAAAAAAAATCCCCACAAGGTTGACCTTACAACTGTGGTCCAAGTCCAACAACCCTAGTGTTAACTTTAGTTAGCTCCACAATTGAATACCTTGATTTCAAGAAACCACATGCATCTTGCTTCTGTCCTTAATTAGAAGATAAAACCCATAACATATTGTAAAATGTTACTTTTCAAAGGAAAAGACTAAGAATTCCAATGCATAGCCATTGCAATATCTATATATATAGTCCTTGGAGAAAAGGATTATTACCGTATTTATTTCACGATTTATATTGGATGAAATAAGTATAGATTTTGGGTAACCAAAAATTTTATTTTATAATTTCCAGAGGCTTTGTTGAATCCTATGTTGATGGTGGTCTCTTTGATATTATTGTTTACTGTTCAGAAAGGCTTTGTGGAGGCCCATGCTGATGATGGTCTTCTTGAAATATTTGGACTAAAGCACGGATGGCACGCTTCATTTGTTATGGTTGAACTTATCTCTGCCAAACACATTGCCCAGGTACTACAACTGTGTTAACTCGATATTCGTTTGAGATATCCTAGACCATATACTTGGTAAACTTGATTTTGTTGAAGTTGGGTAATGTAATTTCCACCCGAACTACAAGTGTACGAAGAGTTGGATGACCAAAAGTCATTAATGGTATGCGGACCTTGGAACTATATAATTAGGGATTATGTTCAGCCGCAAAATGAGATCATTTTATGCTTCACATGGACCATGCTCATGAATGGCATTTTGTTTTTCCAAGTAGGAATTTTATGTTTAATCAAGCCAAGCTTGTAATTTATGACATGTTAATTTTTAGTATGTAAAATAACAGGAAAATGGAGGGAATTTTTTAATTAAGTCTCACATCATCAAATGGAGTGTTGCAATTTGTTACGCGTCGAAATGGGTAGTGACCAACGGTTATATGAAACCTTGCAAACATATTTCTTTGGTAATTGATAGCTTTATCTCTGTTATATGTCTTTGAATTCTAATGCCATCCTATGTAGTTGATACAAATTTGGTACGAATTGATAAAGAGTTTTGTTAAATGGGAAGTATCTGCTTATAATAACTAGCAGAAACATCATTTGCAAAAGTTTCACCATAGATGCTGCAAAGCACATGTAGGAAACATATTAAAACTTAAAACTAGAGCATACAGTACAAAATATACTTTTTCCGTTCTTTGAAAGTTCAGATTAGACGTTTCCTGTTCTCGTCTCTTGTTTTACTTCCCAAGTTCAATTGGTCTAGATGCCTGTTGTTTTATTATAGAGTAAAATAGTCTATCCTGACAAAGGTGAAAGGAACATTTTTATCCAAACCTAAACACTAGGAACAAAGATTTTAGTTGTTTCAAAGACGAAGAATGAAATCTGTGTTTCTTATGCAAGAACATCACGGCATTCTTTCATGACAGTTACTAGTGCTGTCCATCTCTAAAGTTCATGCCCATGATTTAAAGGTCACCAACAGTTTGGTTGTTCCAATAAAATAAAATGATTAATCTTACTTGATAACTTTACTTTCCCCTTGTATCCTTTTGAATCAAATTCTGTCATATTTCAGGCTTCCGCAATTAGATTGGAAATTAGAGGTGGGGAGTGGAAACAAGCTTATATGCAAGCAGATGGAGAGCCTTGGAAACAGACAATGAACAAAGAATATTCAACATTTGTGGAGATAAAGAGGGTACCATTTCAATCCTTAGTTATAAATGGAGAATAATTTGGCTGGCTTTATTCTCAGGTTAGAATCCCTGTTGTAACTCATGTCTCTAATTTTAATTGATTTGGAATCTGTGTCAAGAATTTATTATCACATGCCACTTGTAATTTAGGTTCCTATACCTAGGTTACAAGGTATTGGAACAGTGTTGTATTAGGCATTAGTTGTAAACTCTGTGTTTTCGTTGATTTTCCCCATGGTAACTTAAAAAACCACAGTGACAGACTCAACTTGCCAATAGTACATTAGTAGTTCACTAGTGCTTGGATTTGTGATTCGAGGACCAGATAGGGGTAAAATTTTGAGTGCATTTGATTGGAGTTTTTGAGTGTCGGGGAGTACAGCTGACAGGGACACCGACGTTTACGGTCTTGGACTGCGTGATTGTGTTCCTGGGTTTGGAACACAATATACACATTTATTTAGGGTGAAAAATCTGGATTTGAGATCATAATATACACATTTATTTTTCTGTGATGATACCCTTGTTCTTTAGGGTTTTTCTCTATTATAACTTCCTCTATATGAGACCAACTCTCAAATGAGGTGGTGTTAGGATGACAGGTGATCCTGGGAATGAGGTACATTAAGGTTGTCAGGGTAGAGGATGGTGTATTCTCATGGACCATTGCTGTTTATATAGTAAGTCCTTACCCGACCAAGTAAAATGATGTATGCAGACTTTCCCTGTTTCCTTTGGGGAGGTTTTTATTGGGCTATTGATTATGCTTTGGAGGTCAAGATGTCACAGTGGCATGATCTCAGAGGAGTGGACCCCACTAAAATATAATTTTAACTCAAAGAAGAAAAAATACTTATCTTCTACCAAATGGGAATCACAATTCTTAAGACTTTTCAACAATTCAAATCAAGAAAAGTAAGTAGAGAATACTAGTGAAGACAGAAGATTGAAGCTCTGGGAAGACACAAGGCTTCCCGAGAAGACAGAAACCAAAGTTCTTGATCAAGCATTGAATCCCAGCAACTCAGGTTTTGAAGCCCGGTTTGAAAATATGGTATTATAGCCTTCAAATCGAAGATCAAAGAAAGAATCAAACATTTCTCTTTCGTAGAGAGATTAAACAGATCTGTACACTATTGATAGTTTGTCACACTTTTCTTGTCTCTAATTTTTTTTTCAAAATTGAAATCTGTGTCGACAGGAGGCTTAGGCTAAGTACAAAGACGTTTCAATGTCAGAACCTTATTTCTCCACTTGGTTCTTTTGTGAGATTTGATTTGAGATACAGGCATTTCTGCTTTTAGCTGGATGGTGTGGGATATTCAGGGTCGGTGATCTTTCAATTTGAAGCTATTTTACCACTGGCAGAAGTTTATATTAATGGTGATAATTCGTGCAGAGGTAAGAGCATTCGAATCCCATCTGTGTTTCATTCTTTTTAAAAGAAAGTAGATCTTGCAAAATGCCTGTTGGCGTTAAGATTATTGGAGAGTTACTATCAAGCCCAAATTAGCAAACTGTCTAACCCGAATCTTACATAACCAACCCGATTCCTGTTTTTCTCTACACATAAAAAAGGGTTGTCCGGCAAACCTGAAACTTAGGAAGTTAATGCTGACTAATTAGACAGTCTAGAAATGTTTGATTGGATTAATTTTTTGCCACGTGTATCTAAAGGGACCTACCTTGATATCGAACAGTTAATTTCCCAAAAATCATGTTGCAACCTATTAAAACTGTAACGACCCCAAATCCTACCTTGACCAAAATAGGACATTGGGTCACCACATTTCTTAAGCCTGCTTAAATCCCATGACATACAAGGCATACAACACGAGTCTCCAAAAAATGAGAATAATAAATTTCCGATATATAAAACAAAATCATCATGCTCAATGTCTATGGTCAACATAAACATAACCCACTGTAAACAAAAATAGTCTGATACTCAACTATAAAGTAATCTGATAAGCAACATCAACTAAAACATAGCAAGTCTAATATAAAACTCCTCACATCTCAAAAGTAAAGGCTTAATGATAAGGCTACCTGTCCAAATCTCGTTGTCCAAATCTCGTTCTCTCTCAGCAAAGGGATCAATCTCCTCTTCTATGCCGTAAGCCTCCTCCACCCAAGGCTCACCTACAAACTCAGGCTCCACACCTGCCAAAACAAAAGTCTGGCTAAGTACAAAAGCACTCGGTGTATATAAAATTCAACCAACAGCATAGTATCCCTGCACTTAGTTAGAATCATAACCAATAGCATAATAACATAATTAGAGTGCGGAAGAATATGTGTTTATATACATCATAGGATCACATTGACCCGTGTACTTGTGAGAACCTTAGACTTAGGAGACAACATACTTATGAGATGTTTATGCTTATAAGATCACGTGTTTATGAAATTCTTATGCCTATGAGTCTTTAAGTAGCTTATTCAGATCCCTCATTGGGCTTATTTAGATTTCTCATTGGACTTATGCAATGTTTATGCTCATATTCATACACTCCCTTATTCAGATTTATCATATCTCTTGTCGGGCTTATTTAGGTTCTTCTCCTTCTTATGCAGTCCTATCAGGCATATGCAATGCTTCTGCTTGTGGTCCACGTGTGTGACTTGTGAGACTCTTATCTTAACACGCATGTGGGTTTGTGTATAAGTGTCGTAATTAACATTCGAAGCGGGCATCCCTTAAATTTCAATCATCTGCTAAGAAACTCCGTCAGGTTACACCTCCCTGGTTAAAGAATTCTCAAGATGGAAGTTTTTCCTCTAAGCTTTGGCCTTCTCGAACATTGATCACGATACAACATAATTAGGGCATAATTTAGCATAACAATCATATATATGTATTACCTTATCATAGTTCATATTAATTTCACAAGCATCAATCTTTAACAATACTCATCCTCCATCATATATACCCTTCCTCCATTTATACACACTCTACCAACCATAGAAACCATGAATTCATCCACATACATTCTCATCCTGCATTTGTACACAATTCAACAACCATATAAAACCATAAATTCATTACCATACATTCTCATCCTCAATTTACTCATTTCTTAAGGCTAAATATCATTCATTTCATAAGAAAACTCCATATTATATTCGTATAGTCATACCTATTCATAATAATCCATAATCTCATATCATTATCCATAATTTTATCATAATCATACTAATAATCCATCATTTCTAACTTAAATCATCTTAAACATACATAAGTTCATACATAGAAGTGAGTTGGATAGTATATCGACCTTTGGGATCGTTTATTTCGATCCAAAACGCTCCCAAGAAGGATTGATGTTGATTTTCAAACTTTCCTTATAATTTCCAAACAATCTCCTTCCTCTCCAAGCAATGTCTTCCTTAAAACCCTAGGTTTTCTCTTCCCTCTTTGCCAAATTCAGTTTAGAAAAATTATAACCTAAAACTCTCGAAATAGAACCTCTATTTATAGCCTAGGGGTTTAAAACTTTGATTTACATAACTTTTTAAAAATTCCTGTAATTGATCGCACATACACTGCGATCTATCGCAACACTCTAGTGTGATCGATCGTACACAAGTGACATCTCTCGCAAATGACACAATTTTTTTTCCAAATTTCAGGGTTCAGTGCAATCAATCGTAGCTTACCTACGATCGATCGCAACTAGCACAATTCTTGTTTTCTCAACAGCAAGATCACCTGCACCCTTTCCTCTTCAGCATTAGCCCATCAGCATACTTATCTTCCTTTAAAACATTATTTTAAGCATTAAATTAAAATAAGGAAGTATCCCCCATTTGGATTAAATAAAATATATTAGAAAATCAAATTTCTAATAAATCAAAATCTCATTTTCTAGTTTTATGCTAAAAACTGAAAATCTCGTTGTCGTAAGATTTTCGAAAGTCGAGTTAACCACTTTATATTTAATAATAAAATCTCATACAATCACATACCTTTATTTAACCTATAAACATCCATTTCCGGAAAAAATCATCTCAAAATTCAACAATTTATGTTTTTGTTAAAATCACACCCCTTCTAGAATTTCTGACATTCCTGCACTTAGCCATTTTAAATTTTTTACTTAAGATCATTAAGGAACAAGACATCACATGTATTAAAACGCATCTTTGACCATTTAAACCCTTATTAATCGTATTGATGACACGAAAGAAAGTTTGAGTCTCTACAAGAACTATATGATATTTAGTTATTAGATCGTCACTCTAACAGCCCTTCATCCCTTTCCAATTGCTCCACAACCTAAGATTGGCCAAGAGAGATTGGTAATTGAGACAATGGTCATGAGTGAAGGTGTCACTTCAATCTTAATCCTAATCGACGCCTGGGGCAAACATTACCTTAGAGCTGACCAGAGGAAACTTGAGCCAAATGCACTAGAAAGACGTTGACGAAACCTGCACCCTGGCATGTGTTTTCATGAAAATACGTACCCCTATTGCATGTGGTGTTCAAAATGACAATAATGTGCTCCATATTTATGTTTTTTTTTAGGTGACAAATGATGAAGATAATCCTTTATATATCCCATCTTTTCATGTATTTCCCAAAATAATGAAAGTAATCATTTGCGTGTTTTTTTAGATGACAAAAATACCCCCTTTTATATGTTTTTCCCAACTGATAATATACCACATTTGTTTTGAGTCAGTATGGGTATACTCTCAAATCCTAACTCTTTAATTTAAATAATTATGGGTCAAGATTAGAGCTCATGTGGTTTTAGAAAATGAGAAAATAAGCCAAGCCAAACCTATCTTGAACCTTAATTATTTGTATTAAAGAGTTGTGATTGGGGAGTATATTTGGGAGTACCCATAGACTGATTTGTGTTTTTTAAGTTACAAATGTAGCCCTACCCCTCTTGTGTTTTATCCAAATGACAGAAGTATTCCTCAGACATGCATTCAAGGTGAGCTGAGTCGAGCTTGGCTAAGCTTCAGCTTGACTTGAACATGTTCCAGCTCCACTTGAACTTGATTCAAGTTCAAATGTTCAAGCTCGAGCTTGGCATGAACAAGCTTGATCGAGCTCGATTTCTGCTTGACCTTCATTCAAGACGAGCTGCTCAAGCTTGATTCATTGGATTATTTTGGTCAATTGTTCATGATTTTAATAAAATAATTTATTAAACGTGTGTGTGAGTGTGTTGGCCCATGTATAAGTGTGTTCTGCTTACCATCAACCAAAAAAAAAACAATTAATAACATATACAGAAATAAGGTTTGAAGATTAGTTTCAGTCTAGATAGTTGAGAGTTTGGGTCATGCCTTTTGTTTTCAACTTCTCAACTTTCTTTAATTATTATTATCTCTTAGATATTTTTATTATAAATTAAACAATATTCATATATATATATATATAAACAATGAGCTTCCAGCTGAGCTGAATAAAACAGGGTCTAGCTTGAGTTTGGCTTGTTCAAACATTCAGGCTCAAATTAAAGCTTGGCTTGGTTCGTTCTAGTTTGAAATGTCAACTTCAGGTGTGTTCAAATGAGCTAAGCTGGGCCCTCGAGCCAGCTTGGCTTCAGTGTAGACCTAGTATTCCTTTTCTTTTTTCAATCTATAATGACATCCTTAGACATGTATTCTTCCCAAATGACAAAAGTAGCCCTAAAAAAAGGGAAAAAAAAAACTCTTTTTAAATATGTTTTTCTATATGACAAAATACTCGTCTTTAATGTTTTTTGGAAAGGACAAAAATACCATTCTTAACATTTAACATGTATTTTCCTTAGAAGACCAATGTGTCATGGGTTTACCCTGATCAAAATATATATTTTTATGAGTTTTTTTCCATGCAATGAAAATGTCCCTTATACATATTTTTCAAAATGACAAAAATATCCTTCATTACTTTTCCCAAATAAGAAAAAGGTGTCTCTCCATGTAAGTTTTTTTTTTTTTTAATCAAATATTAAAATTGCCCTTACACATGATTGAAAGAGGAAACGTGCGCGTGATGGGAGAGAATTTTTTAGGTTGTCATGGTATATGGAAAATAGTCACCTCCTCCGATCGAGGAGTTACCGTCTCGTCTCCCCTTTTTGGGGCCACTTGTTCCCTTTTTACTTCCATTAACTATGGTTAAGATTCAGTCACCCCTAGGTTTCACACATCTACCCTTCTTTTTCAGAAAAAATATTTTAAAAAAAATTTACCACATGAGGTGGTTAATTTTTTAACCATAATTCAAAGGGTTTGTGAGAGTGAGGAGGAATAGTCCCCTCCTCAACACGAGGAGGTGACTATTGCTCATGGTATATATATACTGGGTCCACGGTAGACCCTAATTAAGGTTGTCAATGGGTTGGGACGGGCTTAACTTGCCCGACTGCTTTTTCTTTTGTTTTTTTAACTCAAACTAGGCTGCCAGCCTATCTTTATTCAATATACATAATATATTATGTATAATTTCGATATATATATTACTTGTGAGTGTGTGTATATATATAAATATATGTGTGTTATGTATAACAGTGTTTGTGATTTGTGTTTGTATGTACACATTGTTATAAGTCATAACGCTGTTGTTATATGTATTATAATTATTGATCACTTATTATTGTATTGTCCAAAGAGGTTTGATCTCATTTATTTTCTCATTTTTACCTTCTTTGGATATTTCTTAGATTCTTGCGGAACTTCTTATTTAGTTGGTTTACAGAATTGTTTTGAATCTGAAAGTAGTGTGACATTTCCTTCTAGGGGCAATAACTCATGAGCCTTATAGTAGGAGAGGAATAGGAGGGTGTTTGAGAATATATATTTGACTATACCCATATACTGGATCGGGTTTGATTTCTTATTTCCACTTGGGGGGCGTTCGGATAGAGGGTGGAGACCCTTGGGGAAAATTTTTGTCTCATAGTCTCTTTTTGTATTTGTTGTTTTTTTGCTTTTCTTTTTGTCTGATCTTGTGGTTCACCATTGGTGAACCTCGTGGTGTAAGGCTCTCTTCTTTTTCTTTTTTTCTATTATCCTGTTTACCGATAAAAAAAAAAATGTATTATGCATTGTAATATGTACACAAAACACATGTTATGTAGTACAAGGAGTATGCAAAACTTTACTTAGACGTAAATACTCTTTAACTTAATTTATTTAATACCTATAATATAACTAAACTTTAATTAAGTCACTATTTAATATTATGTGGGACCTATTATTAAAAGAGAGTAGGTTTCAGACTCTACTATATTAGGAAAGAATCCTAAAGAAGAGTTGGTTTAGGAATCTACTATATTTTAAGGAAGAATTTTATTTCTATAGAAAGAGGGTCTCTCGGAAAGGAGAGTTGGGTTAGGACTACCATATTTTAGGGAAGACAACCATGAATATTATCTTCCTATAATCTCCACACTCCGATTGATCGACCCTTATGAGAAAGACAGTAGAAATTCTGGATTGGCACCCGCGAAGCAACCACGAAAGATAAATTGTTTTTCTAATATTAAATTTAAATTAAGATAAGAAATATTAAATTTAATTACTTAATTATATTTATATAAATATTATATTATATTAAAAAATTATTTTATATAAAGAGAATAACGTGATGTCTAATGAAATATATTAAAAATTATATATTTTTTCTAAATCAAATTTTAATAATAAAAAATATTATATGTGCATGGCACGTGCACGTTTACTAATATATATATATATATAAAAAGGGCAATGCTAGGCATCACTTTCTTTCAAACTTACTTTCTTTGTGGAAAAGACGTGTTAGTCTTTCATTCATTTAGGGGAAGGACATGTTTCCGCTAACACTCTCTCCAATCAAAAAGAGAGTGAGTATTAAAAGAAGGAAAATAATCATCTCCTCGGTCGGTGACGCGAGGAGGTACATCTCGGGTCCCATTTTAAGGCCACGTGGCCCTCTTTTGGTTCCATTTAACTATGGTTAAGATTCACTAACCCCTAGTGTGTACCCATCTTCCTTTGATTTTTAGAAAAATAAAATTAAAAAAAATCTAACCACAAGTGTTAAAAAAAAAAATCTAGAGTTCATGCAGTTGAGTTGGCTTTGTGAAAGCGAGGAGTAATAGTTCGCTCCTCACCAGTGGAGCGAACTACTGCTCTTGAAAGAAAGTGATACCAGCATTATCCATATAAGAAATGAAATTTTCTTTACAAAATTGTGTCACATTGACAAAACATCTAGCATTATCTAATACATATGTAGTTATCAAAAGGAAATGAATATATCCATTGACAAAACTTGTAAAGTGTCTCCGCAAAAGAACGGACCCTTAGAACAAAGCGCACAGTTTTTTTAATTTTCTAACTTTTTAAGACTCTATTTCAGACAAACAACGAAGATAACAAAATATTGAAGAACCACAATAATAGTGGAAATGACTGGCCGGACGCAAACTGGATACTGGTATTATGACTAGAGAGAAAGAAAAGTAAGGAGATCGCTGAATGGATAATTGCCTATACAAAGAACATATCGTGGGTTACTCTGATTGAATAGATGCAAGTAGAGGTCACTCTCCACTTTCCACTTTGGTAATGAACTCACAGCAATGAACAGTAATACATATTCATTATAGAAATTTGATTTGCTCGTGTGTGTGTATATACATTAAAATGGTATTTTTCAAAGGTACGTATTTAAGTAACAAAATGTATATTATGTATATATAAGTTTAACTATACCATATATAAAAAGAGATTAATTTTGAGTCGGGGCTCTGCTTCATAGCGTTGAAGCGGAGCTCCCTTTTTTACACTATACATGTGGCATTTTTGTAATTATTGATAGAGGTTGGGGTAATTTTGCAACACACCATAATTACACATTTGCCATTGGATAGTGTAAAAAGAGGAGCTCCATACAATGTGGTGATGCAGAGCTCCTCTTTATATTTAAATTGATATAAAAATACATTATTATATAATGTTTGGGTTGGGTTGGGTTGGGCTCAAGCTTCAAGCATCTAAGCCCTAGCCCATTCTATAAGAAAATGGGCCTAAATTTTCAAATTTAGCACTAATCCTAACATCTAAACCTAAAACCGATGTCTTAGGTGGCATTTGGTAACTCTAATCTAAAAAAAAGGGTTTATTTGAAAATTATGCTTAGTTGGACTTTAGATTGTTAAGTTAAAAGTTAATTACATGTCTACATTTTAGAGATTTTAGGAGTAAAAACCTTTACTTTAAAAAGTAGCTCCACCACCATAGTTACTTTTTGATTGTAGAGGATTTTACCGTTTGACTGTAGATTTAAAGTGGTTTTACTGTCAATCTCCATAGCTATTTTTTAAAGTAGAGGTTTTTATATCTAAAATCTTTAAAATGTAGACATGTAATTAATCATCAATTTAACAATCTAAAGTCTAACTAAGCATAATTTTCAAATAAGCACTTCTTTTTAGATAATTGTTATCAAACGCCACTTTAAACTGAAAAGCAATAATAAGTGGAGGGAAAAATGATCTTTAACATTTATATCCACGTGTCATACAATGATTGCTTGCCACACAATCTCCTGTTGAGATATGGTTTAGTTTAACATGACATGACATGTATCATATTATTATCCAATCTTGGGAGTGAAAAATTGGTTAATTTGCAGGGGAGAGGGTAGCAAGGAAGGAAACCCGGAGTGGTGCTATCCACTAACCATATCGTGCGCCTCAAAAGCGCAATCAAGTGGAGACCCGTATAACTTCATCTCTTTCTATAGCTAGCTAGGCTGGTTTTTGTCTTGATATCCTATCGTGCGCATCAAAGCGAGACCCCACCACCCTACGCATACTAGAGGTTTTGTCCCCAACTGTCGTTGCAAGTTGCAGCAGAGAGAGAGAGAGAGAGAGAAGGGCCAAAGTGGCCTCTAAGCGAGAGCTTCTCTGTCCACCATTTCTGCATTTATGTTCAAAACTATAAAGATGATGTTTGGTTCCGCAGTTTGGGGTGCCACTTTCCATCAGTCCTTCCTTAGTGGTCACATGAATCCAAATTCCTTTCTTTGTTTGAATACAGTACCTATCATATCTTTTCTGAGGTTACTATTTTAATTTTGTCCTTTTGCATGAGAAAACGATGGGCATGACACTTGTACCCCCGGCCACCCAATGGACAGGTGTGAGTTAAAGATGACTAATTAGTGATAATGGAATAGATGGCCGACGGGTTAATGCTGACCGATTAGAGATAATAAAATAAATGGCGTGCAAGTCTGAGGACTTATCTATTTTGTGGTTTGAAAGTGTATGTGACATTTCTTTCTTTTTTTTATCACAAGAGCTATGTCAACAATAAAATAGTAAATATAGATTGTTCCAATTTTACTATTAATTAATGGGCGACTCAATTGGGACTAACATTTCCTAACTCCGTTGCGGTAAGCTACTCTAAGAGTTCAGGGTTCCTTGTCCTTAAATGGTATTGAGAACACACCAGGGCTTTGTCCCAGTTGTAGTGTATCCCCTGCTTTGAGTGGAGGTACCGGGTTCCATTCCCGAGAAAGTGGGAGTTTGTATATACTCTCCACCTGCCCACTAACTGACTAACACCTAACCGGCGTTGCGGCCTAAACGTATATCTCGAACAAAAAAAAAAAAGGCATTGAGAAGTTCTGCTTCATGGGCTTCATCTCTCCTTAATTGCTCCTTGACGACATTGGTGGGTGGGTCCTGTCCCTGCCATTTAGTAGTCCTCACTTAATGTTTTTGTTATGTCATTATAAGCTCTAAGCTGCTGGATTAGTGAAAAATGTCTTGGTCTTCATAGCCAATCACTAAATTTTTTTCTTAGGCAAGGACCATTCGGACAATTTTCGGCCATTAAATCGCTGATCAGCCCTGTATTGGGCATGGAAAATTCATGTATTTTCTTAACACTTAGGTTTTTTTTTTTTTGGTTACGAGGCATCATAGAAAGGAAAATGCTAGTGAGGCCACAAAGGATTGAGACCGTGCATGTGATGCACAGATCTCAAAATTTCATAAACAAATTTAATGAAATTTTGAGATCCATGCCTCACAAGCACGGTCTCGGTGTGGTCTCAGCCTTTGCGGTCTCAATAGCTAAGTTCTCATACAAAATTCATTTTTTTCCACGACCTCTAGATGCTTTTTATTATTATCTGATATGAGCATCATTTATCCACGTCAGTATGTCAACATCAGTGTTAGTATTTAGAGCAAGTGAATCCTACAATCACATCACCTGAACAGAACTTCTATCAATCTGTTGCCCTTCATAGTTGAGGGGCACACTTTGGCATAAGGTGAAACCCTAGGTTCTTTAGATTGCTTATTTTTGCAAACCCACTTGGATATGAATCTTTTAGGTTTTTGCATAAGACTGTATTCAATGGCTCTGGCCCGGCTGTGAAGCCTAGCTAAAGCTGATGTTGTAGGTTCGAACGAGCCAAGCCAAACTTCATTTTGAGCTTAAATAATTAAATATGATGAGTTCAAGCTAGCCTATGTTTGATTCGGCTAAGCTCGACTCGTATATAGCTTGGCTCAGCTCGAGTTCAGATTGGTTTGAAATATTATATATAACTAATTATATATTTAATATATAAGTATATATATAACACACACACACATACATATATATATATATATAAGTATTGGATAATTTTGTATATTGATGTATAATAATACTTTTAAGCTTTCTTGATTATAACATATAATAAGCTTAACTCATGTTATAGTTTTTAAAATTCTAACTTAGTTACAAAATAATTTTATTAAAATTTAAAAAAAAAAATTCGATCAAAATAGTCTTAAAATTCAAATCAAAGCTTGAGCCAAACCGAGCTCGGCTTGAATCTAGTTCATTCTCAAGCCAAGCTCGAACACAGTCAAACATATTCGAGTCAAGCTTGAGCCTATTAACATTCGAGCAAGCTCAGCTTGAGCATGTTCAAGCCGAGATCAAGCTTTGACCAAGCTCGGCTCGAATATAGGTCTAGTTTTGTGTAGGCCGAGGTAATTATCAAGATGATTAATCAAGGACATGTAACGACAATTAGTAGTGTTAGTATAAGACACAAGACAGCCCTACTCACATGGATAGGTGCGGAGGTAAACCATTTGGTGGGGTCCCACCACCTATAAGATATATACTAAGCTAAACCCAAAATTAATAGACTGGAACCGGAACTATCCAGCAAATATAGCTCCCCCTCCGCATGCACCAGATTTTGGAGTGTGAACTCAGCTGAGTAACTGAGTCACAGTTATCATCTCAAGCACCGTGGCCTGAATGTAGAAATTGATAGCATATGGCCACGTTTGGAGTCTTTTGGACTGCTAAAGAATGAAATATGAATTTAAATATGATAGACATGTGAATGTATTTTATGAAAAATATTAACTCTTTTTTATTTACTTTATTTTTTTAATAAACACTCATAAAATAAATGACACGTAAAATTACATAACTTTAGGGCTTTTTTTTTTTCATGCGGACAATGGTTTAATATATGTTCATTGGTTAGAAGGTTAGAAGCCTAACACTAATACTGGAAACTAGACCAACCAAGGAACAACAATTGCACAAATAGAAGAATGAAACCTTGCTCAACCTCATTGGGGGAGGCGGATACACACTTCCACTGGCACAAGCTGGAAGGGCTTTTCAACAGTCGCACCCATAGAAGAATCTAGCCGAATCGGGCCGAGCTGCATCAAATAGGTTTTAGCTCGAGCTCGGCTTAAATACATTTTCAAACTTAAAAAATAGCTTAGCTCCATTCAATCAAACCTATTTTTTGAGCTCAAAACCGACTTGATCGGGCCGAGCCAAGCCAAATTTTGAGCTAGCCGGTTCGAATACATCCCTAGTGCTAACACCAATAACTACTAGGATAAAGGATGCCTACCAAAATAAATAAAGGGGGTTTTGCATATCAGCTGTTGTGTTATACCAGCTTTGCAAATGCCTTGTCATGAGTAATAGTTTGCCAAATTAACTCATGGTTTTGCAAATGTTAGACAAACAACCTCAATTCCCAATTTTGTTAGACTTTTGTTTGTATTTGTAAGGAAAATGACTATTATGTCATTTGATATTTTATAACCTCACAAAGCCTTTACCAATCCTTGTGATTAAGATTCACCCTTAGGGATAAAACATCTAACCCTAGTTTTTAAAAAATAAAAAATTAGCGTGTCCCTTTTTAACTCCATTTAACTTAGGTTAAGATACACTAACCCTTTTAGTTAAAACATCTAAACTTAGTTTTAAAATATTAAAAAAAAATTAACTTGTCCCCTTTGAACTCCCTCTAATTGTGGTTAAGATTCACTAACCCTTACAGTTAAAGCATCTAACCTTAATTTTTAGAAAAAATTAACGTGTCCCTTTGTAACTTAAATTCACTAACAATTAGTGTTAAAACATCTAACTGTGGTATTTAGAAAAAAAAATTAACGTGTCTTTTTAACTTCTTATAACCGTGTTTAAGGTTCACTAACCCTAAGGGTTAAAGCATCTAACTTTGGTTTTAAAAAATTAAAAAAAAAATTTGTCCCCTTTAACTCCCTTTAACAGTGGTTAAGATCAACTAACCATTAGAGTTAAAGCATCTAACATTGGTTCTTGGTATTTAAAAAAAAAAATAGCATGTCCCCTTCCATAAGGGTTAATGAATCCTAACCACAGTTAAAGGGAGTTAAAAGATAGGTTTAATTTTTTAAGCTTCACAATATTTTATATTATTTTAACAAAATCATCAAACTGTTAAAGGGAGTTGAGGTTGTTAGGATAACAACCTCAAGCTGGGCTTGGCTTGGCTCGGCTCGGCTCGAGCTCGGCTTGAATCTTTTTTTTAAAAATAATATTATTTTATATTATTTATATATATAATAATGATATATATATATATATATATATTTTAATAATATTCAAGCTGAGCTGAGTTCGGGCCGAACCGAACCTCAATCGAGCTGGGCCGAGCTGCACAAGGGTTGGCTCGAGCTCGGCTTTATTGAGTTTTCGGGCTTTTTTTGAGGCGAGGCTTGACTTGGCCCGTTCGAGCCTAAAATTTCAGGCCGATCTCGGGCCGAGCCAAGCCACACCAACGGGCCAATCGGACTTTGTGCAGCCCTAAGCATAATAGTCATTATCCTAACAATAACAAATGGAAGACCATCGAAGGTAGGGATTGAGATTGTTTGCCTAACGGTTGCAAAATCATGAGTTAATTTACAAAACTATTACTCATAACTGTGTATTTGCAAAACTAGTAGAACAAAACAGCTGATATGAGAAAACCCCATTAAATAAATAAAAAGATCGTACAAAGAAGTTCCCGACTTAGATAGTCAACATCAACTAACTTGGATGAGTCAGGCAAATGAGTTAGAGCATTCTTAGCAGCCTCAACAAATTTTACAAACCAAAATTGTCAAAACTCACTTTTTTCTATTTTAGCTATCAACTTTTTTAAAACACTCCAGCAATCTCACCAATTTAGCAAAAGAAAAAGGGAGAGAGAAATATTATGTCGCGCCCCAAAATCCCACCTAACTTAATGTGAGACTTTGGCACGTGACTTAATCATTAATTCCATAACTTTTTATCATAAGCATTTAAGGCAATTCTAAAAACATGGATCTAAATTTTTTTTTTTTTTTTTTCTCTTTAAATAAATGCAATCAAGTCCAATATCTGAAATAAATACTAAGACCTCATAATCAATTTAAAATCAACCTCTATGAATCTCCAGTCATAAACTCAAACTAACTATAAATCCATAATTTGCTATTACAATTCTAAAATTCAAAATCCAAATATACTAGTGATCTAGTGTCCTGTGTATGGCCAGCAATCCAAGTTCCATTCTCCGTCAGGATAGTCACCTGCTGGCTCTTCCTGCTCTTCCTCGTATTCTTCCTCTTCCCAAGGTCCTGGGGCACAAATGTCAAATCTAGCACCTGCCGACAACAACAGTCATCGGCTGAGTAACAAGTTACCAAGTGTATATACAAAATCCTGCCTAACAATATACGAGATTTGATAACAACATATTTTAAGATTCAACATCACAAGTGAACTCACAATATTTCAAAGTGCGGAAGCATAATTAAATTTGATTCTTACACCTGATTACTCATGCTTATTTCTCTTATTTATCTTGCCTATTTTTGTTCATGAATTTATTCAACAACATGCAATTGCAATAACTTAAAATAACTCTACCCCATATATCGGGTAGAGACTAACATATACCCTACTTTTCGAGATACTACACAATATACACATTATCCGGTGTACACGACTTTTCTACACATTATCCGGTGTATACGGCTTGTCTACACATTATCCGGTGTATACGGCTTGTCTACACATTCACCGGTGCATACGGCTGGTTTTGCCTTGATCATAGGCCTGTGGGTACTCGGTCAGTGCAAAACTCAATCATTCATAATGCTTGTGTCCTTGTGTACTTGCATATTACTTGTCATCTTGTTTATTCTCATGCTTGTTCATGTATAGATTTCGTGAATCCGTGTGAATGAAATAAAATACTTGCAAATCATGCATAGATTTAAACATGCAAGGGTTCTCCTACGTGATCAATATAAAGCATAATTTGTCAAATAAAATAAGGGATAATTTTATTTACCGCGTCTAAATTTTTAATACGCATCTATAATCAAATAAGTCTCACATGGCCTTAGTTTTCACAACACATAATGATCTCAAACAAACTTATAATAATTTCATCAATTTTGAACATCATCCACTTCCTCCATTCTCATCATTCATACACCACAAAATCAATCTCATTCCCCTTGTTGATATAGAATAAAAAAAAAAATCATAAACAACATCTTTTTCAAATAATTATCACAAGGAAATCACCATCTAAAATGTTCTCTATTCATCATATATATATTATCCATCAGATAACCAAGATCTAAAATTTTCTAACATCGTCTATAGATTTTTCAAGGGAAAATCCTGATTTAGAACATTACAAAAATCATCATATATATTTTCCATAAAAAAAATCTGGGTATAAACATCGTAAAATCATCATATATAATTTTCCATGAGAAAATCTGAGTATAAACATCATAAAATCCTCATATATAATTTTCATCATAGTTTAAAACAATAAAAACATATTTACTATTGTCGTTCTTACTTTAGATCTATTTCTTCATCATATTTGTATCAATAATCCCTATATTGAGAGGAATGAAGTCGTATTTACCTCTCACGATCGCTTCTCTACGATCAAACGTTTGCGAATGGGATTGATCTAAGCCTTTTTGTACTTTTTCCTTACAACACATTTGATTTCTCCTCTTGGATCTCTCCAAAACTCTTTTCTCTCACTCTCTTTAATGAGAACTCATAGGTTTTTCTTCTATTTTTCTCTCTAATAAGTTTTAGAATGATGAAATACCTAAAATCCATGAGTTAGGGTCTTTATATAGGCAATACCAGAGTTAGAAAGTGATAAGAACTGCTAAAACACTATTTACGGTTACTGTTCACGCGGTTACTGTTCATCGTATTTACAGTTTTGCCACTGTACTTTGAATAATTCTATAGAGCTCAATTCTTATTGGATTAACCTGAAATTTGAACCATAGCTACTTTAGGTCATATAGAATCTACATTAAAATTTTCATAAATTTTGGATTTCACAAAATGACCAAAATGCCCCTCTTATGATAAAGGAGATTTCGTCTATTTTTCACTTGATTAATTCATAAAACACCCTCATGCTACTTTAATTGTTCCAATTTTAAACTTATGTAATAAATTAATCATGACAACCAAGAATATTAAAATAATTGATACGAATACCAAGAAATTAAATTTTGGGTCTCTACATATTATTTTATTATTTGTGTGGGAAAACAAAAAAGGAAGGGAGAGAGAAACATGATTTTATGTATTTGTCTGGGACCACAATAAAGGAAGGGAGAAAGACATTATTTTATTATTTGTGTGGGACCACAATAAAAGAAGGGAGAGATGAAGATTAGTCAGGTGAATACTTTACACTCACCAAACCAAAATAGTTATTTTGAAGAGATTTGAAGAGGGTGCTGGAGACCGGTTTTTGCAATTTTTAATTTTTTTTACCTTTTCCTATTTTGGCTATCTACTTTTTTAAAACACTCTCGGCAACCTCATCAAAATAGCCAAAACTCACATTATTTTATTATTTGTGTGAGACCACAATAGTACGAATGAAGAGAGAAACCTTTATTTTATTATTTGTGTGGGGTCACAATAAAGGAAGTGAGAAAAATATTTAGCTTTGGTGAGTGTAGTAAGTATTGTACACTCACCAAACCGAAATGGTTATTTTGAAGAGGCTGGTGAAGACCCTTTTAAAGCATTTTTTATTACTTTGACTCGCCAAAATAACTTTTTGGTTATTTTGGTGAGACTGCAAGGAATGCTTAGAGCATTCCTAGCAGCCTCACGAAATTTTACTCATCAAAATAGCCAAAATTGACAAAAAGTTATTTTGGTGAACCACTTTTTTAAAACACTTTGTGCAGCCTCATCATTTTAACAAAAAAAAAAAAAAGAACCAATATTTTATTATTTGTGTGGGAAAATGAAAAAGGAAGAGAGAGAGAAACATTATTTTATTCTTTGTGTGGGCCCACAAAAAATGAGGGGAAAATAAATTTTAGCTTTGGTGAGTGTACAGTAACTTACCAAGTTTAGTGAGTTAGAGCATTCTTAGCAGTCTCACCAAATTTTGCTCACCAAATTAGCCAAAACTCACAAAAAGTAATTTTGGTGAGCCATTTTTTTAAAATACTCCCACCAACCTCACCATTTTAACAAAAAAAAATGAGAGAGACTATATTTTATTGTTTGTGTGGGAAACAAAAAAAAAAAAAAAGAGAAACATTATTTTATTATTTGTGTGGGACCACAATAAAGCAAGAGAGAGAAAGATTTAACTTTGATAAGTCTTAAGTACTCACCAAAACTTGGTGAGTACTCTCACTAAACCAAAATCTTTATTTCCATAAGGTTGTTGAGGATCTATTTTAATAATTTTTAATGTTTTAGCTCACGGTTGTTAGGAATACACTTATTGTACATTTACCAAACCCAAATCTTTATTTTGTTGAATTGTGAGAGGATGTTCCAGAGAAATTTTAACACTTTTTAACCATTTGCCTTACCAAAATATCAGACTTAGCATCCAATTATATAGGAGAGCGAGTTACGCGTAAAGGAGCTAGCTACATTCCCACAGTAGTTGACCTCCAGCTAAATCTGGGCCCCACTTTGGTGGATCCCACCATGACATACACCATTAAGGTTAAATCATAAAGTGCATCATCACCAAATTGTTTATGATTTTGTAATCATATAAATTAGCTGTCAAAAAAGGTCTACTCGCACGAGCCATGTGGGCCCACACCAAAGAAAAGCAACCTTTTCCTCTCACTGTTGCTAAGGATTACATTTAACGCGGTTTTCATACGCTCGCACAAACATAAGAATCTCGTCAGATTCGAGTGACTCTAGCAATCCCCTGGTAAGGATTTCCTCCTAAATATACGAACGCGAATCGGACTCAAAAGCGACTGACGACAGTCTTGCTTACGTCATCCATAATTTAAAATTAAAATAAAATAATAGAAGGCTATTGCCTGCGTAGACATAATAGGCTTCCACTTCTGTTGTGACGCAACTCTTACACGAAGAGGTGGTGGGACCAAAGTCTCGACCTGTTCCACTATATCATGTAATCGGATCACAGCCAATTGCGATTGAACTCGGGGAGTGTTCAATTGATTCACAGGTCAACATGTGTCCCTTTTAATCTAATTCATTGTAGTTAAGATTTACTCATCCTTGGTATTCAACAATATAACCTTAGTTGTTATAAAAATATTTAACTCTAGTTAAAAAATTTAATTCTTAAAGAATAATATTTTCTTTCGGTTTAAATACAAAGAGGAGTTCTGTTTCACGGTATTGAACGGAGATCCCCTTTTTTACATTATAACGATGACAATGTTATTGAAAGGGAAAATTCCCGGACTCGCCACGCGTTAGTAACCGAAGAGAGATAGAGAAAAAAAACACATCACCACCTGTAGAAGAAAAGAAGGGGTTAGGTGTACACCCTAAAATAAGCTCCGATGATAAAATTAGTATACGAAAGAGATGATAAATAATAAAACACTGTAGCATAGAAATACTGAGAGAAAGAACTGAAATTATACAGGTATATTCAATACTCTCGGATCTTGATGCACTGGGTCTCTGGGGATATTTATAGGTTAAGCTCAAGATGCCCATATATGATCATCGATGGCTATGGACGACCATGCCACTAGCTATACACGCATTCCCAAATATATCAGACATATTTGGCACCATACGTGTCACATGAGGGAGCCTACAATCTCTAAGTCGTTTTCAGGTCGAAAAGTCAGATGAAGTGACTAGCAATAAATGCTAGGACAGTGTTTTCCACCTAACGTCAGAGACAAATGATCTCCTCCTGAAGATCGGATCCTGGTAGTCGGTCTCCCTGTTGACTTAAGCACGGGTTCGTAGTTCACAATGAGAACGATACTATTGTCTTGATGACTACAAGTCCGTTGTCTAGAAGACAACGTTTCCGATATAGGGAGTACAACGAGTTCGTTGTCATACGTACAACGAATATGTACTCAAAAACACATACGAGTTCATACACACCATTATAACGCCAAAAACATACTCGTTGTCACACAACACAGATTAATTACGAATTTAAACCTTTACAATTGTAATTTTGTATGTTGCGAAATTCCCTCTCATTAATTACAATCTTGTCATTACCCTAGTGTTAATAGGGAGCACCGCATCATGAAGCAGAGTTTTGGCTCACAATTAATCACTATTTTTTTCTCAAAACTAAGATTAAATTAATTTTTTAAGGATTAATGAATCTTAATCACGGTTAATAAAAATTTAAAAAGGGACACGTGTTGACCTATGGTGCGATTGAACTTTGGGGGAGATCAATCGCAATTGGCTGTGATTCGATCTCCTATATCATTTAGTTTGGAAAGTGACGTACGACAAGATACGATAGTGTGGGCTTTTCAAGTGGTAGGGTCCTATTAGACGGACGGTCTAGATTGGCCACGTCACTCATCCCTATGGTGGGGAACCGTGCTAGAATAGGAACTGAGCCTATCATGTCGAAACAGAAAACATTCTCCCATGTAACCTTTTAAAACCTTAGTGGAAAGGAGTGCATCTGGTTGAACAAAAGCATCTGAATAGGGAACCTTTCAAAATCATGGTGAAAGGGACTGCATCTTTGTTAAACAAAAGCTCTTAATTAACTAATCCTTATATTAAGGAGATTGTCTCATGGATTCTCTCTTTCCCATCTTTATCTACTAAGTATATGTATTTAATAAATGGTTATTTACTTAAAATGTGATTAGTTAGAGATGCTCGAGATGCGGCATGGCACGTTAACCCGTTTTTTCATTGTTCTAGTTAAATTTAATTTTTAATAGTACGTGAATGCATGTGATCGATAATCGGTGAAAATAAGGCCGTAAAATGTGTAATGTAGATTTTTTTTTAGGCATATATTAGTGAGTTAGTAGTCAATAGTGAGGGAACTTACAAGACTGTTGCCTCAGGACATAGGGTTTCGATCCTTCACCTCCCAAACGAGGAGTATGCTACTTATCCTCCTCACGGAGAGGCGTTTGCAAATGTGTAGGCATAAATTACATTTGGGTTTTGGATAGAATAATAATAATAACAATAAAAAAAAGAAAAAAGAAGAATAAAGGGTTATATTCGGTCTAATTAGTATTGAAATCCCTTTTCAATTGAATCCTTTATATTCACCAATTTAATGTGATTTTTGTTGTGTGTGAATGCATTGCTTTCTTTTCCAATGAAGAGGAGTGTAAATGTACAATACAATTGTGGGATATATTTTGTAAATTAATACAAGTACTCCTAATTGAGTTAGAATTTTGCAGTAAGATGAGTTGGAATAAAGTGGAAAATATGCAAAGATATCTAATTTCCTTAGCTCATTCATTTATAATTTGAAATTGTGCTAGGAAAGTCTTTTGAATATCAGAAAAAAAATTATCTTGGGGATGGGCACACATGTTTTCCAATTAGTTTTTATTTGAATGTTATAAATAAGGCCTTCAACAGTTAAACGTTTGACCGATTACCTAACTTAGTAGGATAAATAAGGATAGTGATTTCTTATCCGTTTTATAAATAGGTTAGGAATGGTTAGTAAAATATTTACCCATTTAAAGTATGGGTAAATAGTCTTATAATCCTACCCTTTTACCCAATTGACAATTTCACATATATCCCTAAATTTGAATTTAGTTATACCCTTGTGGTTCATACTGTATGGGTGACATGGTGGGGTTTTTTGGTAGACTCAATAACAGCACAAGGTGATTACTGAATGCAAGACAAAGGAAACACACACACCACACATGCAAACCACACGCACACATGCAATCCACACACACAGACCACACATGCAGCCCAAATAAGCTTCACCCAAGAGCCTCTCAAAACGGGTTCCAACCGTTTGATACACTATGGAACTTATAAGGGACAACATGCTCGGATATTGGTGGGTTCATTTTATGAGATTATATTATTATTTTATAGATGAACAAAGCTTTTACGAGATGACATATTTTGATGATTTATTTATTTTATAGTATGATGATTTTGTTGTTATGTATGAATAAGAATGATTTATGATATGAGATAAGTAATTTATTTGATGTAAGATAAAATTATATAGGTTTCACCCGACAACCAAATTACCCAATTGGTAAATTGCTTTAAAATAGGTAAAATTGAGGTAATTATGGTACTTAATGACTCGATAAACAATTGAAAATATTCACTCTACTCGAGAGAGAATGAACAAAGAAAATTTTTATCCTAACATGTAGGGTAAGGGTAACACAAGTAAGAAACCGTAAATAGGTAAGGGGAAGATCTTACCTAACCCTCACTCTAACCATTGACACCCCTAGTTACAAACACTACTTTCATAGGGTCACAATTTCAATATATAACTGATATGAACTATGAACAACTTATTATAGGGTTGAGTTACTGTATTGTTTTTTTTTTTTTGGCGGATTTAGGTCAAGCTTGTAGCTGCTTGTTGTACAATGCATCATTTATCTAAGGTTAGGCTCAAATGGTTGAATTATTGCATTGCGACAATGAGGTCGTGTGTTCTAGTCGTAGTGACAATGAGGTCGTGTGTTCTAGTCATAGTTATAAATATGCTTATTATACACGTACAATATACAAATTGATCGAGTTATTAAAGATATATTTTTCAACGAATTTTTCAAACATAGTAAAAATACCAGTCTTTTGATTACATGTGAATAATAAGTACTGTATTATATGCATATTCAAATTATATGCCTTAAAAAACTACTTTATAAAATTAAAGTCTTGCTTCCTTTTTTCTTCTTCTTCATCCTAATTTTCCTTATTCTTCTTCAAACACGGTAAGTATAAATCTTGACTCCAGTCACTTCCTCTTAATATATTTTGTTTGTTGACAAATTGATTACTGTCTTTTGCCGTCATTACAAGTTCAACACAGATAAGCCTCACATCTATATTCTTCAAGGGCTTAATTATATCTCATAAAATTCTAAGTGTTGCTTCTTTCTCGCAGTTGTATTAATTTCTAGAAAAGAGGGAAAAAAAGGCAACTCTTTTTCTCATTCATTTGCAAACCCTCAAATTATTATTTAACCACACATTTTTCCCTCAAGACTTTCTAAGAAACAATTGCTTTATACCTAACATTATTCTTGTCTCTTTCAATCGCTGAAAAGAAATTATATTTGTAAAATGCATGTTCTCATATGTAATTTTAAATTCATTACTTTAGAATTTATTTTATAGTAGTCATAGATTTTTTGATTTCGTGTCTAAAAGTTTGAATTTTTTTTCCGTAGTTGAACTTTGATGTCGAGGATTGCTGTTGATTATTTGATATAGACAGAGAAGGTATGCTTAGATAGGGAAGCAAGATTGAAATATAATACAATTTTCATTATTTTATGTGTTCATAATTGATGATTTATTTAATCTCTCTCCACACACACAATATATATAAATTTGTAGGCCTAAATTTTGCACCCCAATCAGAACATATCCGCATTTTATTATTTGTCATCTCAGTTTTTAATGACTGAACTTTTCATCATTCTTTTAATTAATACCAAACCCGAGTAATACCCATATTACTCGTCCCCAAATTTTGGTAACTATGGTTCTAGTCCCAAATACATTACAGATGTAGATAACATATCAGACATTGAGGATGAAGTAGTGTAATGACTAACAGAAAAATCACATAATATATAGCATTAGATAGGCATTCCTTTCTTTTTTGGTTAAATTATTGAAATCACAACTTTTATATATATATATATATATATATATAAATAAAAGCAATACTAAAAAGTCATATCTACCAATGAGGACTTAACTGATTTCGGTTTGCCCCAACCGGAAGTTGACTATAAATATATATTTCGTTTATATTAAAAAATGTGTAACATATAGCGCACACCATGATGCTCCCCATTTTTTGTATATATTTTGTATATTGCACGCAAGTTTCTTGGAGCTTAGGATAAATTTTTGCTATTTTTTTCTACTTAACCTAATCATATACATTAAAATAACCATAGTAACGGAAGAAGTAATCACAGTTATATAGTATTCAAATGTCAATGAATTGAAATACTTAAACCACACAAATATTCACAAAATACTGTTAAATTGCTATTACTGTTAATTAGCTTGTGAAGAACCTATCCAAATACCAAATTGACGATACCGTTGATTATTTTTGGATGATATTGCTACCCCAATTTCTCTCTTCGTTTTCTCTACGAGAGGAACACATCTCTTCAATATTCCCGATTGCTTTATTGTAAAGACACGTGTTCCTCTCATAAAGAATGAGAAAGAGAAAAAGTGGGGGTAGCATTAATTCCCTGCTCTTTTTATTTTATTTTATTTTCTTTTATATTTATTTTGATGGGTAAACTAGGATCGAACCCAAGGAGGTACATGTGGAGATGAGCCAATCGTTTTTCCCTAAGGTAATAACCTCATCTAAGGCGTTTTTCATCATTACGTCCACCTTTTTAAGCCTTTGGTGAACAAATTAATGTAGCTGGGCAAGCTGATGGACCCACCTAAGAGTGCACCTAAGAGTGCAATGGAGATGAGCCACACGTCGCCCATAATTCCAATCCACGTGGCATAATATAAGTGGGATGATGGTGAATCAGCAAATTGTCACATGACAAATTGCTACAAAGACTAATACAAATGCCAGGCAGATATGTGAGTGGCCTTTAAAAAGATTGCATAATTAGAGTATAATAAAATGAATGAAGAGAATATGGGTAGTAGTTTAGTGGCATACAGTCCCTTTAGTAAACTACAACTAGCTATCACGCACGGTGTCTCTCCACTCTATCATTCAAGCTGTGATTGGTTCTTTTCTTCTTTTTTCCACAAAAACTCTTAGAATTTCTCTATCCTCTTCAATCAACCTAACTACCCCATCATAATATCCTACATATGATTAGGAATGTGATTAAGCAAATGCTAGAAACTCTTTGTTTAATTTCCATTCTACTTCATTAAACCAATCTTTAATCTCAATAATGCATATAACAGTTGCAGTTTACGTGCTCCTCTAATCATGAGGGTGGTCTTGGGATCAAGTTTGATAAAGGAAAGCTCTCATTTAGTCTTGCGGAAAGTAGGTCTACTCACTTAGGGGATAATAAATGATGTCTTGTACGAAAAAGATTTATATAAAAAAAAAAACAAGGAAATTATCATGATTCCTTTAAAATTGCCCGTACGGGTAGCTCAATTGGCGCAAGGTGTGGATTTGCTACCTAACATCGTGTTCCACTCTTATCGGGCTTACCTGATGCACGTGGTTTGCGGATAATTGCGTGCATTCATAGGGATTAGTCCTCCTTGTTAGGGTAGGGATACTCCGTGTTATTAAAAAGGAAAATTAATATTCCTACTAATTTTAGATTAGCCTATATGTGTCACATAATTTCCTTCTTTTTTTTTGGTTCGGATATTATTTACCTACGGTTAGTGGTTAGCTTGAGGATTGGAGATCTTGCAACTCACTTGTGGGATTAGATCCGAGACCTCTCACTTGGGAGAGGCCACACCCCACCGTTGAAGGCAAGAGACGGGGTGTAATTTCCTTCATCTTCCTAATATAAGTTGCGTAGATAAATTATTTTGACCTTCTTAGAAATAATAGCCCACACGAGCTTCTCAAGATTTGAACCCGAGTTTGTCCTAGTGAAATAGAATACGAAAGGATTGATTCCCTCTACAATTTTTTTAGTATTTATTTGAGGTTAGTACTGACCCTCACCCGGTCATGAGAATCAGGGCTAATGTAACAGGAATTTTTCCTTTTCGGACTTGGCAGTCAAATCCTCTAGTTAGAGCCTAATACCGTAACTCGGTATCAGGTGATGGGTTTCTCTCTTTTAACCTCTTTAACTGCGATTAAGTTTTACCCATCATTAAAAAAAAAAGTTTCATCAATCCTTAGGGTTAAGCCATTTAACATTGGTTTTAAGAAAAAATAACACCCCTTAAATATGATTAAGATTCACTAACACAAGTGTTAAAAAAATTATTTTTCTTTTCTAAAAACCAAGGTTAAATGGCTTAACGCTAAGGGTGGGTGAAACTTAACCACAGTTAAAGGGCTTTTAAAAATGGGGAGACATTGGGTTAGTAAATCTTAACCACAGTTAAAGGGTATTAACTTTTTAAAATCAAAGTTAAATGGCTTAATCCTAAGGGTTAGTGAAACTTAACTACAATTAAAGATGTTAAAATGGGGAGACATGACGAATTAAAAGAGTAACACGTCGCCTAACACTAAGTTCCGGTATTAGACGTAAACTAGAGGACTTGTGCTCTTAGACTTGATATCATAACCTCTCATATTAGTGACAGTGATGTTAGTCTCTAAAACTCAGTGGTAGTTTACTTACACTGAGATTATGATGAAATAATAGTGGTTGGTTCTACCTTTCAAAAACAATTATATAATATTTATTATGACAATAATCAGCTATTTTATAATCTTACTAGAAGTGATAAATTTATATCAAGTGAGCCTACAAGACTCTTTAAAGAGATTTTTTTTTAATAATGAAAAACCATATTTTTATAAATAAGTAAAATATCGTTAATTTACAAAGTGCAATTCAAGAGACCTTACTTATTTTGATAATACGCCAATAATTCAGAGCTCTTAATTAATTAATTTAAACCAATCGGGGCTGAGGAGGTGATTTACCGTCTCATCCCCCCTTTTTGGCACCACGTGTCCCCTCTTTACTCTCGTTAACTGTGGTTAAGATTCAATCACCCCTAGATTCACACATCTATACTTGGTTTTTAGAAAAAAAATTATTTTAAAAAAATTTAACCACAGGAGATAGTTAGTTAATTTTTTAACCATTGTTCAAAGGATTTGTGAGAGCGAGGAGGTGACTATTGCTCCCTATAAATGAGATTGTCGTCGATGAGAACCAGAGTTTGCTTCTTCAAATAATCGTTTCTACCTTAACACGTTATTTGACTCTGAGTCTAACACGTCCCCAACAGAACAACTCCCTCTTCTTCCTTATATTTTAAAAAACAACAAATTAACAAACCTCTCTTTCTCTCTCTACTTTCTCTCTCTAACTCTCAGGTCGTCGTCTCACAGAAAACGTAGTGGTCAGAACAAAAGAAGAGAGAGAGAGAAGTAAACACATTTCTGAAATATTCAAACCTCAAAAGCACATGCCTTCTTGAGCTCTCCCACATTTCTTATTCCTTTCCCTCACATGCCCTTCTCTCTCTCTCTCTCTACCCCAAGAACTCTATATGCGACTCTCTGTAATATTATTATTTTTAATTTCTTCCCCTTTTTTTTTCTCCACCTTTGAAGCCTCTGGGTTTGATTCTTCACCTCTAGAGATTTCTGTTTCTTGTTCAGATCGACAGACATTGAAATCCGGTAATCTGTTCTTGAATTCTTCCCAGGTACTTAAAATGGAGTTTTTGCTTGTTTTTTTTAAATCGGTATGTCCTCTTCTGTGTTTGATTTGAAGGTATTTTTCGTTTTTAATCCTGTTTTTTAGTTTTTACTATTGTTTTGATTTAATTCTAGCAATGTTCGAGTTGTTTCGTTTGAAAATTTTGAATCTTTGTTGCATTTTGGCTTCACTTTTTTTTTTTTTTAAATGGATCTCTGGTTCATTGTATCGAATTGGGATCAGATACAAGTGGTAAAAAGAAATTGAATCTGTTCTTGGTCGCTTTTCGAAAGATTATACTGGAATATTCAAGGTCCTCTATTTGTTATGTAGCCCTTTTTTCAAAATTTTAGTCCTGTTAATTTTACATGAAACCAATCTGCTTTCCATGCTGATTCGATAATTCAAGATGGAAACTTGGGATGAACCAAAAAAGGTCTAATCTTGGACCCCTTGAAACTTGTTTTAAGAGAATTAGATGTTTGGATTGGAGTATTGACTTTCTGAACCAATTCGAGTAACGGCGTAACCTTGGTGTATGGATGTGTTAGTATATTAGATTTTATTTTGGGTGAATTTCAACTTGAGGGTGAAATATGCACAGTAACTTTTTTTTGCCTTTATAGTGGGGTATTGGATCAAGGGGTTTGCAAATTAAGGACAATTTTGTGGAAATAATGATTTTAGTATAGTATATTGTTTATGTTGAACAATGATGTTTCTTAGTTCTGATGAAGGTACTGTAATTCCTGATCACAATTTATGTTTTATGCAGTTTCTGATCTGATCTGAATGTACCCTATATGACAAAAGACTTCAGCAAACTTTCAATACTTTCAGATTTTATCCAAAGGTCCTTCTGTTCTGTTCAATCGTCTGGCGTAGCTTTTTGGTGCTCAAGCGCAGGTTGTAGATATAAGCGTTTGATGTGATATTTAAGCCATTTTTTATGGTTTGTGAGATGGAGAATGATCATCTTGAAGCGATGGACATAGAAGTCCTTCCTTCCATGTGGCCCGAAGATCTTGGAAATGATGATGGAAAGCAGTTCAATATAGAAAGGCCAGGAATAGATCAAGATATGTTGGACGAGGTTGCAATTATTGAGGAGCCTTCTATAGTTGATTTCAAGCGCCTTTTAGAGTTAACCGATTACAGTGCGAAGGGCTCCTCTCAGTTGGCATACCTTGTAAAACACTGGGAGTGTAAGCATTATAACGCTGTTCGCCTTCTCAATGAAGAGCTCAACATCATAAGCAAACAAAGGCAGGAAGTGGAGCTCAAGAAATTGGAGATTCTGGAGGAACATCGATTTGAGGGAGAAAAATATGCTGGTGACAAGCGGTCAATTTCTATACTGGATGAAGTTTATGATCTATGGGAAGCTGTACCTCAGAGGAGAAATGATGTCGTTGTTCAAAAGAAAAGACTTGAAATAAATGCCGAGTATGACACCATTAAGTACTGGAAGCAGCAGGCCATGCAACTGGAAATAATGTTGGAGGCAAGTATCCAGAGAGAGCAAACACTTGTGGAAAAATTGCAGGAAAACATAAAAAATCTGGAAAGACAGTCCTCACCAGTAGAAGAATTGTCTGAGATTCTGAAAAGAGCAGATAATTTCTTACATTTTGTTCTTCAGAATGCACCAGTTGTCATTGGCCATCAGGTAATTCCGTTGTTATGCTATTTATAATGTCAATAATGCAGGATGCTAAATTTGCAATCATGTTATGTAGTACTGTATCTATGTATACATGTCTATGAAGATTTCGTGAAGTTTATAAGATCCTATGTCACTTAATTGGATACGAATTCAGAGATACCACTTCCCGCTTCAAATTCGCTCCATTTACAGCTCTAGTTACGTGTGAAGATGCAGCTGGACATCGACACTATCTTTAGAAACTTTCAATTCTTGAATGATGAGCTTCCACCCAGATGATTTCTGTATTGATGCTAAATAGTCATTCCTTGAGTAAACTTTGGTCTAGCTGTATACCCAAGCTCTCTTGTGCTGTGTTTTATTGATATATCTGATATGAAGTACTTTTTCTCCTTGTTTTGGTTTTTATTTAATTTTATCGAGTCCATTTTGTAGTAATAAGGGATTTTCTTTTCCATAATTTTTTGTTTCAGGACAAAGATTTGCGCTATCGGTTCATCTATAACCATTTCCCAAGTTTGCAAGAAGAGGTAATTGATTGGCAACTTCTTTGAAGAAGTTCAAATTATTCAAGCTTAACAAAGGTTGATGTAAAGTTTGTAGTTTCTTCTGCAATTACATCATTTTATAAAGCATTGGCCTTGGAACTTGAAACAACACTTTTCCCCTCAAAGCAAGAACGTTTCCTCATTTATAAAGCATACAGTTTCAATCATTGTTTGCTGAGATTGAGAACAGGCATATTGTCCTCAAATTTACTGTTTTTCAGGATATTATAGGAAGAACGGATGTAGAGATATTTTCAGGCGCTGGTGTTAAGGAATCTCAGGACTTTAAGAAAGAAGTCCTGGAACGAGGATTGCCTGCAAAGAGGGAAATTACATTCGAGACAGAATTATTTGGGTCAAAAACATTTTTGATATATGTGGAACCTGTCTTTAGCAAGGCAGGAGATACAATTGGTGTGAATTATATGGGAATGGATATAACTGATCAGGTAACTTTAATTCCAAATTTCAATATCTTCTATACTTTCGTGTTCTTCTGGCTACCTATTGTGTGGGAAAGGATTGTTAGGATTGTTTATTTATTTGTGCTATCTTTAGTTTATAGAATTTATTTTGCAGCTACAGGTCCGATAAAAAAAAATTAATCCAATTTGCAGCTACAGGCATCAATACTTTTTGTCAGTTACTCATTTTCCTGAATTTAAGAAGAAATACTACAAGATAACCAGATCTTTACATCCAAATATGCTCACATTAGCAAACAGTACTTCGTGTTTTGGCATCTTTGTAACTACCACTCAAACAAAAATCAGTGCTGACTTATAATGAATGCACTGGACTGCAAAAGAACTGTCAAAAAGAAAATATGTTTGTGAGTTTGTGATACCATGGTTAGACTCTTCACTTGGATTGACTGAAGAATGAATTTTAGATTTTTTTACCACTTTTATACCTAGAATTTTGATGCAAAAAAAAGAAGTAAAAGTCCTTACCTCAATCACTAAACAACCCAAACATATTGTCTCCTTACATGTAGAAACTTACAAATAAGTCCCTCCACCTTGCAATACCCCTACTAAACCACTAGGTGATGGAATTTCTCACTGTCTAGTCCCTGAATTATTGTAAATAAATTTTCATGGATTCATTCAAGTCTATTGGACAATTTGAAAATATTTTTCAACAGGCTTTTAAAAAATAAATATGTCTTCTAATATATATTACAAAATTAAAAAAATTGGTATACCACTCTATCAAAAAGCTACAGGGTCTGTATTTTGTGTCCAATCCACTTTATTAATGTAGACATGGAGGATGCTATTTGTAACTGATTTTTTTATAGTCAGGGTGTTGACTTTCGAGGGATTTGAACGCTTTTGTGTTCGTGACTAATTGTATTATGAACTCTATTAAGCATTGGTTCTTTAGGACCCATAATGAGAGCAAAATGAGTCATCTCTTCAATTGAACATATGACCTCTATTCCTAGCCCAAAATAAATTTAGCCTGAACCTGAATTTGGAGATAAATGTCATCATGTTATAGCAGTAATTATGACACCGCAAAAGCCTCGAATTTTTCTTGTTCTTTGGTATATAAAGCATCTACCTTTTCATCTAGTTCCTTTCCTTTTCGTATTTTCCTCAGAATAGTTTATTTTCCATGATAACCATGTGTTTGCAGTTGGTTTCTTTTCTTCACTTCCGGTTAAAATGTTACTCTTATTGTATTTTCCTTTTGCTTATTTTTCCCTATTTTTTACCATTTCCATTTTTTTATGGGCATTCAGATTTATTTCACTATAATGAAAGAATATATTATGCTCCTCATTGCACAACAGGTGATAAAAAGAGAAAAAATGGCAAAGCTTCGGGAGGAGATAGCTGTACAAAAAGCCAAGGAAACAGAACTCAATAAAACAATTCATATAACAGGTTTGTCTTACTTGACTCGGCTCCAAATGTAGCAAGGAAGAATTTCATTAACCTGTTACAACTATTCTTCTTCCAGAGGAAACAATGCGAGCAAAACAAATGCTTGCAACTATGTCTCATGAGATAAGATCTCCTCTCACTGGGGTTGTGAGTATGGCTGAAATTCTTGCCACCACAAAACTTGATCGGGAACAACGACAGCTGTTGGAGGTCATGCTCTCTTCAGGGGATTTGGTCTTGCAACTTATTAATGACATCCTTGACCTTTCCAAGGTGGAGTCAGGTTCGAAATCGATCCCTATTTCAAAGTTTTCATTTTCTTAACTACTCACTTGTATTGTTAAAACTGGATGTATACAATTTTTGGGTATATTCTCGTTTTAGCTTCTTTAACTTTAGTAAGTGTAAAAAGAAAGAGTCAAGGGTTGTGTATGTGTTTCTGTTTATATCCTATTTGCACTAAGCGTCCAAACTATTTTTCTTTTCGATGTTTACTTGGCATTTGTGCTTCACTACTCAGTGGTAAACTGTGTTCTTTATTCTTTTTCAGTGCCATTCTGGCCTTATCTATTATTCATTTCCTGTTTTCAGTAATATATAAATATATCTAATTTTAGAAATAGAATAAATTTTGTTCGCCTAGGCATTGCATAAGCAGTGCTGGGGATGTATCACCAAGGAACCCCTATCTCCTAGGCGTCAACTGAATATTTTACTACTCTGAATTTTGGGATATAGAGGCTGTAATCAATGGAGATTCTAACTTTAGACCTTTTGAAATTGAACTAAGCATATTTATGTAGAAGTGCTCTTTTGCACCTTCTCTTATATCACTCTCTTGTTCTAGAGTATGTCTTGACAATTCCTACAGTGGAGTTGAGTTGAATTGCGTGCTTGTGTCGTACTCTTCATAATCTCTTGCATTCATTTGTGAGACCTTACATCTCCTCACAATCTTGTGTTCTAGACTGGTCTGCAGCACAAACAAAATATAAATAGCACGTTATAGGTTAAATTTCTTTCACATCTTGTGTAAATTCACTTGAGAAATGTTTCAAATGGACTTGCCAACCTCAAATCCCTTGTCAAGTCAATATGATAAAGCAAGGAGCTAGGAAGTCTGAAACATTTCTTTTGTATTCAAGATTCTAATTTGGAGAAACAAACTGCAACAAAACAAATATAGAGCCTGTTTAATTACTTGAAGATGAATGCCATAGGTAATGAGTTGTCAGTTTTCACTACATTTTAGTTCTATTGTTTTTAATTATCTATATTTTGTGTAGTATCTACCTAGTTGTTATATTCTTAAGCAGTCACTAGTAGCTCTATATTAAATTGAGTCTGGGTATTAATTTATATATAATTTAAACTAATTTTGGGTATTTAATTTATTTTCAACAAATCGTAACTTATTTTACAGTTTTCACTTTCCACTTAATTTACTTATCTTTAAGATACTCTTAGAATTAGAATATTTTAACCTAGACATAAGACAACTAGATCTCTTTGTAGTTGACTGTAAGTGCTCATGGAACTCACATGGTGCTGGAACTAGGAATTTCAAATTTACTTGTGTTTCTTGCCTTAGGAGTTATGAAGTTAGAAGCTACAAAATTTCGACCAAGACAGGTAGTAAAGCATGTACTCCAGACTGCGGCTGCATCATTGCAGAAGATACTGACCTTGGAAGGACATGTAGCAGATGATGTTCCTGTGGAGGTAAGAGTTTTTACCATTTGTTCCAAGTAAATAAGTCTCCTGGTCTACATGTTTTGTGGCATAGGTTACATGCACCTGGTATGTAGAATGGACGAGTTTTCCTCTCTCTTTTTTCCAGAACAGGTGCATGCCAATATATTGGTCTTAACAAGTAGGTATTATTTACACCAAAATAAATGAATAAACTAGCTATTTATACTATGTTGCTTGTTTGATGGTCTGATTATGGGGTTGCAACATGACATCCCATGCTTTGGGTATGGATATGAATCATATACTATATGAGATTAGCATATTGGTGCATATGCAGATTATATCTCGATAACAATAATACAAGTCTATTTTATAATTCTTGTTACATTTGTCTTTTTAATTGATACCATACTGTTGATAATTTGTAAAACTATTCTATCTGTGTGCTATCATTTTTATTTTATTTTTTAATTTGGAACTTCTATAGTTGAAGCAACATCATAATAAGCTAAGGGGGTCAAGGAGTGTGTACTTTGTTGGTGTTGCATCATGACTAAGCGATTTGTCACATATTGTGTCACAGTATGCTTGCCTGTGTGAGAAACCCGCATCATGTTAACAGTTTCAAAAGCATTTGGATAGAGATTCACTAATGCCACCTTGATACAACTAGTGACACCGTTTCCTTGAAGGATTGCTTTTAATTGGCTGACAAGTACGGTTCCTGGGTTTGACTTAGGTAACCAAATAGATATTATACTGCACAATTCCATCTCAATAACTCAAGGGCAGCATTTATATAGTTAGCCTATTTTAGCTATTGACCAACCTAAGGGGTAATCAACTAACATGGCAGCTGGGATACCAAAATCTAGCTTGACTACATCACAGGAAGAAGTGTAAAATGTTACACAGTAAGTGAGAAAATAATTAACTGTCAAATTTAAAATTCAATAATCATGGAATGACACCTTCTTGAAGCCTCAAATTCCAACATAAATCACTTGTTTGGTTGGTCGGCAATATTTTGATAATATTCTACAATTAGAATCTGATTTCCTCATTCATGATCTAATTATAAACTTATGAATGGTTTGATAATGCCCTTGTTGAGTTTTCCCACCTGCACATAAAAGATATGCTTTCCTCTCTCTCTTCTAGATAATAATGTAAACAGTTTTAGTGGATAAGTCACCCATATCCTGCTTCCATTTATATTGAATAAACTATGCAATATTCAAGCAGCAGAGTTTTATCAATATACAGTGCGTTGTACTCATTTTATCCATCTTTAACAGTTTGCATTCCGATTATTATTAAGTACCAAGAAACTCCTTCAGTTTCCCTTTTAGCTTTGCAAGTTGTTGATTGTTAATATTTGATGTCCCACGTTTAGGTTATCGGCGATGTTCTAAGGATTCGGCAAATTCTTACCAACTTGATCAGGTAAGAACTTCAGCTGGTCTTATGATTCTTCTTGGATTATTATCATAGATGATCTTATCTGTACCCTATTATTCAACCAAGCTGCTACGTGGTAGCTTTCTATGCTATCTTTGGATCACAAATTTGTTTGACTTTCTCCCCTAGTAAATAAATAGGTATGTCTCACATTCTTTGCTAGATCAAACCATCTCCTTTTTTAGTAACATTATTCTATCAGTATGAGAAAGTAAGTTACATAATACATTAACTTTATAGAATGAGAACGACTTTTGTTAGCATCAATTGCTCATCATTTTATTCCTTGTGATTTGATTAGTATAACAGGTTTCCTGTTCCTTACAGTTTAATTTCTTTCAATGCCTTCTCCTATTTCTAGAGTGGTTGGCATCCTCTTTATCTATCCGTCCCTTGTAAAGCAGCTTAAAGTGGAGAACAAGCTGATAATCTTCCCTCAGTATAATTTTTGAGTATTAGAGTTTCTATGTCCTGAAAGACTTAGTAATTTCTTGTACCTAATCTCTTTTTCTGCAAGGAGACATCAATAGTAGTCAATCTACATGTTTCTGCACAGGAGTTGTCCTGCAGTGCCAGTTAATACCAAGGTGGATCACTTCTGGGGTTTTCATTGAATTTAGGAACTTTCTGTTATGTATATATGTGTGTGTGTGTGTGTGTGTGTGTTGTGTTGTGTATGCGCGCATATGTGTGTGTCCATTTTGTATTTCTGGGTTAATCTTTCAGTATCTATTTCCAATTGTATGCATATGTTCTAATGAATACTTTTAGATAGTGATCACTTTGGATTGTCCATTTGATTCATTTGTAAATCCCTGATCATCTTTTCTTTTTTTTTTTGAGGGGGGGCGGGGGGAGGGATGAAGAAAATTCACGGGTACATAAATAAGGAATTCATGTCAGCTCCAATAGCTTAGTTCAATTTCTAAACAATTTAGAGTTCAGCAGTGCATAATTATCCTAAGGTTCTAAATATTTATTTGTTTTTTACAAAGATTGGAATCTCTATTAGCCTGTCATGCACTCAATGTTTGAAATTCCCACTGTTGTCTGAACAAATCAACAAATGAAGAGTCCTGATTTGCAGCAATTTACTGGTTCACAAGCTTGTTCAAAGCAATTAGCTCACATTTAGTGGACATTCAGAAGTTTGTAACTGCGAGGATAATTTTATTCTGTCTAAAAATGCTTACGATCTCTTGTCAGCACTCTTAGATAGAAAGAAAATGTCAATTAAATGAATTTATTCTGTGTCTGAAGTCAGGTTGTGTCCCTAGCTCATTTATTATCTTTAATGAAGGTCTCCAGAATTTTCAAAAAATATCACAATGTTTTCTCAGACAAAAGATATAAGAAATCTTATTCCTTAATATTTCTACGAAATATATAGGAACTTAGTTTAGACTCTAATGAGAAAACCATTTATCAATTTTCTGTTATATAGGTCTAGTTTTCATTTCCAAAATTTTGAGAGAATTCATCCTTGCTGAATGCATGGGGAAAAACTTGTATACTAATATGACTATGCATCCTTCAGAATGTTGTTCCAATTAGTTATGGATGAGCAGCTGTTTGTTACTTTGGATGATAAGAATTTAACTTGTATGTATATACAGCAACCTAGTCAAGGCAGAGCTTTAATTTGCTTCTCTAAATTGATGAAAGTATAAATATGGATTACAGGTTACAATAGTAAAATATTTGATACAAATTATACAACAATCTAAACTAAAGTAGTTCATTATTGTTTCTCTAGATTGATTAATTACATTTACAACCTTACAACATCATTCTTGAATCCCAATAATGTTTGATTACCGAAAAGAAAATTCTGATGCCTTCTTTAGATGTTATTGTAACAGGTATAAGCATTAATGCAACTGAAACAATTCAACATGTTGATGCCTATATGATTTTGGCTTTTTTTGTGCTTCATTATATACCTGTTGGGCTTCCAGCTCATGAGTTACTGTTCTTTGCAGCAACGCAATCAAATTTACCCATGAAGGGAAGGTGGGGATAAACCTTTATGTGGTAAAAGAGCCTTGTTTTGGGCATGGAGGACGCCATCAAAAGCACGCTGCAGACCAGTCTTCAGTTTCAGCGAACATACTAAAAGAAGAGAACTCTTCTTCAACATCTCACAGTAGCTGCAATCAGAAAAGTTTGCAGTGTCAGACTTATGGGGAAGGTCTTGACCAAAACTGTACACCAAATGGTGGACCCCGGACATTGGTTAAGAAAGCAGCCTCAGCAGATGGAGATAAAGAGAAGCATCCTCACCCACATGAAACAACAGTGTGGATACGCTGTGATGTATATGACACAGGAATTGGCATACCAGGTATCTTTAAGTTATGCTACTTGTCATCCTGCAGCAATGTGTTTCAATGTAGAATCTTATCAATCCCATTCCAAATTCTTTAATGCTGCAGGTATTTGTTTCCTTTGTCTTCCTTTTTTTAATCTCTTATCCAAGTGTTCATAATGTTTTTTGATAAAATGTTACAGAAAATGCACTGCCTACTCTATTCAAAAAATACATGCAAGTCGGTGCAGATCATGCTCGAAAGTATGGTGGAACAGGGCTTGGGCTGGCAATCTGCAAACAATTGGTGAACACTTTTTGCCTCATTTCTGTTTCATTTTAGTCAAAATTTTCCAGTCCAGTTAATCTATTAGGTAGGTAGTAATGTAAAAATAAAGTTGGAACTTGGAAGTGTACGTGTTCCAGTTATATGCTTACTGCAAGCCTCATATATAAATATATTGATAAAGATAGCTGTTTGGCCTTCTTAAAGTCTTTAATCCAGTGAATCGAGCTATTAAATCAGTCCTATTTAATTGGCTATGAGTATTGGTTCCAGTTTTTTCTTTTTAACCACCAATTTCTCGTTGTGAGAAACTGCAACTAAAAGCATTGTATTGATCAAAGAGTAGTTATGCTCAAGACATCCGATAATTTAATAACTGGGCTCAATTGCAGTTGTTCTATTTGGAAGAACAGTTATAACCCTAGGTGATGATGAAATAAAAGTAAAATATGTCCTTGATTTTCTTTTTCTTCTTACAAGATTGAACTCTGTAAAAAAACTCGCATGTCAGAAGATTTATCTTAATCTATGGTTACATCCTTATCCATATTTTTTTAGCTTTATTTTCACTTGTTGCGTACTGCTGTGTGAATCTTCCATAGCCCCACTAGGTGGTAGAGTTGGTCAGTACTGAATCTTAGGTCATATCACTCTGATATGACTAGGCCAAATTGAACCTGCACAACATTTCTTATAGACAAGTTTCTAAGAGAGATGAGCAAGAGAGAGATGGGAAATTGTTAGAAAAGATAATGATTTTTCATAATCTCTGGCTGAAACATCTTACGCACTGGTTTTACCTATAGTTTCAATAGATTCGAATATCATGCCTACTTATCGTAATCACTCTAGTTGTATACATATATTTAACATGTATTAACACATAAATGTCAACTCAAGTAACACGGGTGTTCTTAATATAGATAACTTCTTTTTATAAACAAAATCTTGATGTTTTCTGTTATAATAACATTTGTCAAGCGATTCTAATGAGAAAGAGATATATTACTCAATTGGAGTTCTCTGAAAACTCCATTATCCCGTGGTATGCTCTCCGCTTTCTCTATTTTAGCACCAATAGGAGATCCTGTCATAGGACCTTCAAATAGAGTAGTCAGACTCCCCCTAGTATATTATTCAAGGCTTCTAAGTTTCACAATCGTGAAAAACAGGGTCATGGATTATAACTGCTTCCTTAACTTCATTAGTAGTATAACTCCAAATGTTCGAGTTTGCTTGCTCTGTTTGTCCATAGTCTGGTTTGGATTGGCACTTTGAAGTTTCTGAGTTCGGATAGCACACCAGACCAGTCCACTCCTATTTCCAAACTTCAGTGGCTCATTAAATAGTCCAATTATTTTTCTCCCCCTCAATCCCAGGTGAGGATTTCAATTTCTTCTACAGGCCATGTCACCACAGACGAACTCCAATAAGTGGATCTTCTCCCTTAATTTTCCATACCAGCCTCTGTACTTTTATGGATAGCATGGGATGCTTACTCTCAAATTGTGCATGAGGTGTGCTGCACACCTAGTTCACAGAAGAATTAATGGATAGTTAGTGTTCTCGAGAATTCATAGCCCTTCTTATGAAACTTCGCTGCTGGTAGGTCGACAATCATTTTGTACTTCTATTTTGGACATTTCTGAATTCAGAACATGCAATGGTGGGAAAATGGAAAAGAGTTGTACATTGTATGTTTCATTTTAGTGCAAATTTTAGTCTACGATTTTATTGTTGAGATGGACCCTAATATTCTTAATGATACTGGAGTTTTTTCATTCACTTCTAACAATTTGGATGCATCTACGACAGGTAGAATTGATGGGGGGTCATCTTACTGTGACCAGCCAAGAGCATTGTGGTTCTACATTTACGTTTGTACTACCTTATAAGGTTTCACATACAAGCGAACATTCGGATGATCCTGATGAAGTCTCACATATGGATGATCATGAAAGTGTAACTGATGCCAACGTTGATGATACAAATGCTGGATTCTTTTACTTTCAACCACGCACATTGGGTTCTCTATTCTCATCTGGTGGAACCAGGACACAAAAACTAGCACCAAACTATACTAATTTCAATGATTTATCCGAGATCTGCTACTCATTCCCTTGTAATGACTGCACAATACGAGAGACTGCTTCACTCGAGGATGCCTGTTCGGTGGTTGATGCTGCAGAGACATTATCTGAACCTGAAAATTCATTAAGGCGAGACCTGGACCCTGATAATGAAAATGCAGCTGATAGAGGTAGACAATGTCAATATGGTGCAAATGGCCAGTTTCAGAGTTCTGGTATGGATTCCCTTCATTGCACAAAGACATGCATTGAAGTGGGTGCAATGGACAAGACTGGCAAAATCCATGATACACGTCAGAGGCAGGAGCATGAGAAATCTGATAAAAGCTCCCAGAGCATGTCTAACAGCAGTATGGAACCACCCAAATCCATATCAAATCCCAAAATCCTTCTCGTAGAAGATAACAAGATTAACGTAATGGTCACACAGTCAATGATGAAGCAGTTAGGCCATAACATAGATGTTGTGAATAATGGTGTAGAAGCTGTACATGCAGTTCAGTGCCATAGATACGATCTCATTCTGATGGTAATCTCTTGAATCCCAATGATTTTGCTTTATGTTTTCATCACTGGCTGACTTTTATGGACCTGTTAAGCAATCAGCATTTCATATTGATGTGTGTTTAGGATTGGCATAGTGTATGAGATTTCCAATGTTCTTTACTTTGTCAATTTCTAGTGCATTAGTTTGTTGTTGTACATTACATCAATAGTTGCAACTTAATGTAGTCAGAAATTACACATTTTAATTAATACCTTTTTTTTAGCCATATTTCTTTTGATGAACTAGCAGACAGCTCTACAGTTTTAGGAGTTCTTAAATGATAATTATACTTAGCCGATTAGTTTAAAATTCCAATTGTACACAGTAAACAGGTGGTGCCAGACAATAATTTGTGGTGTAAATTTTTGTAAATTACAGCATACGATTTATATGCACGACTCTGCTGCAACCATGGGCTGCAGTGAAAACCCTGCAACTCCTCTCTCCATCTTCCCCGTCTGCAAAAAAAGACGTTCCGCCGACAATTCATAACTCATGCTCTTGATGTATACATTTTTTTCGCAAACGTGGCGGATAGAGACGGGGTCGAAGGGCTTTTTGCTGCAACCTGTGGTTGCAGCAGAGTCGGATTCAGGATTAACCGACAAACAAGCTCTCTAAAAGGTTTTCAGTTCTTACTTACTACCGGACTGCATATCAATGCTACAATAGCAAAAAATTCAGACTTACTGTTTAACTTGGGGATCAAAATCATGGATAACACTATAACAGATTAACAGCCCCAATAAATTCTAGCAAATTTAATAAGCATAAAACTAAATCAAACCATAAGTGGAGAAGGTAACCATGATCTCTTGGAAATTTCAGCGATCAGATTGAAAGAACAAAGGCTCTTCAACTTCATAGGATTAGATCAATAGATTTCAAGCCAAGAAGAAAAGGCGCAAAGCCAATAAAGATGTATACAGCCACAACTGCACAAGCAAACTTTTCTATATTCGAATTCGTTACTACTGTTTCATAGCCCATTAATTTACCTCTCTTAAAGATTTCTAAAGACCACTAGCAGAGTACACATTTATCGAAAGACCAGATTACTTTAATTTAATTTTTCGCATAAACTAACTTTGGAGGCTCATATTCTCTATGTTTGAACTTGATAAAATAAAGTCCAAGTAAAAATATAACACTTAGTCTCTTACTATGACCCAAATTTTACGAAGAACTCTATCTTTTAACCGACTTTCCAAAACCAGCACTAACATATGCTAATCATAAAGATCCAATGACTTAGTAAAATTAGTAAAGTGGAACTTGCTATTAATGATAATATGAGATTCGCTATAGGAATGAGGTTTATTATAAGTAGTGAAATGAGATCTACTATACAGTAAAAAAAAAATGTACAAATAAATATATCCAACTATGAATTACACTAAAATGAAACCTCTTGAAATTTTTTTTTAAGTCCCTTTCTTGTTTCTTATGCATATGGATCTAATGAAATAGAACATTGTCAAATGGGTAGAATTAGTGAAGATATGGATCGACAATTAGCAACTTTGAAAAGCTTAAAACAACTTTTCTTTGTCTTTAATTGTTCTTTTATGATGTGATAATCACAGTAAATATGCAAAATAGTTACAAAATTATTTTATATGGGTAAGAGCTTACAAGTGTTGAAAACTGTACAAGCCATTATTCTCATATTTTTCTCTACTGATGTGCAGGATGTATGCATGCCAGTAATGGATGGCCTTCAAGCTACGAGGTTGATTCGCTCTTTTGAGGAAACTGGCAATTGGGATGCTGCTGTTAAGGCTGGAATTGAGCAACTAGTTCCCTCTTCAAACTCATTACCAAATGGTGTAGATGCAATGTCGTCTACTAAGCGGGTTCCCATCATTGCGGTAAGCACTTTCCCATCTAAATTAGTGCTAAATTATTTTACTTACTATCCTAAATAATCTTTTTTAGTGCTTTTGAATATTAACCATATGTAGCACTAATATTTCCATTATAAATTGCATTAGCTGGTTTTGTTTGTGTACTACTTGAGTCAGGATGGAAGCAGTGGAAGAGTATAAATCTAACCCTAGAGATAAATAGAAGAAAGAAGACGAGGAGTAGAGAAGAGAAAGAAGTTCTCCGGGTCTGGAATAGTGAGTGTACAATTACTAGTACACACTCACAGCTTTATTAATAAAAGAATAGTAAAGGACAGAAATGTCCTTACTAGAGTGTAAAATGTGACAATAAATAAAGCCTACCAAAGCACCGTGGGCTTATAAATCCAGGCCCATTACAACACTCCCCTCAAGCGGGACGTAGATATCTAACATGCCCAGCTTTCTAACAATGTCTCCCAACTGATCCTAAGAATGTTTGCCAACTGATGCCACCGCTTTTCTAAGAATGTCTGCCAACTAATCATTTGCCTTTACACACAGAAGACTCAATATCTTGTAAGCAACTTTTTCTCGAATAAAGTTCCTATCATTCTTGATGTGATTCGTCCTTACATACTGAATTAGGATTGTGAACAATACTAGTGGGTGCACCGTTATCACAATGCAGCTTCATCTCTGACTAGGCTAGAAATCCAAGTTCTGTCATTAGGATCTTAATTGATAATAACTTACAAGATCCATGAGCCATTGCCTTGTACTCTGCTTCAGCACTAGACCTTGCAACAACTGCATGTTTCTTGCTTCTCCATGTAATTAAGTCTCCACTAATAAAAGTACAATATCCCGACATAGATCTCCTGTCTGTGACTGAGCCTGCCTAGTCAGCATCATTATAGCCCTAAACCTGTAGGTGGCTGTTCTTACTGAAAAATAACCCATTTCTAGGTGAAGACTTAAGATATCACAGTACCCTTTCAGCTGCCTCAAGGTGGATAGTTCGTGGCTTATCACAGTAGTTATTCGAACAGCAACCTTTAGTTTTTGGAAACTAATAAAAAGCTACTGCATGTGATGAGATTTTAAGAACCAATAAAAAGCCACTGCATGTGAGGAGATTTTAAGTCTGCCAGTTTATACAGCAGTTTTAACCTTCCATCAATGACCTTCTGTTATTCACAGACCTTCACTGGGAAGTGTCTGCAATGCAACTACCTTCTCAGAAAACATTAGATGCTCCAAAGATCTTAAGTTTTAACCTTCCATCAATGACCTTCTGTTAGAATACCAATCATAATATGCATAGAATGAGTAACATTGAAACTAGGAACTGCATCATAACATATTCATTAATGATCATTGTCAAGTAATATAGGTAAGTGACAGTGTAAAAAAGTAAAATTATAAAAGAAGCAGATTAAATTAAGACTTAAATTCTTATTAGTGAGACCTGTTGATCTATATAAATCCATCCATATATACTAGTCAAAAGGCATGTGCTTTTGCACATGAAAATGTAATGTATATATATATTACTTTTCTTCATTATCCAACTTTTGAAGATACAGATATGTACAATAAGAAATTTCAAATTCTATATCTTATTTTTTGTCGATGATAAAGGAGTGTTGTTTAAGTATTTGTTTTAGAGAAACTTTAATGTTCAAATACTCGTGTGTTTTTCTTTTTCTTTTTTTTTACCCTTTTGGCATGAGAGACTCAATATCAGCATCATGGAGTGAGTTGACTCAATTCAAACTTGTTGAGCTTGGCAATTACCATTTTTTTCCCGATTTTTCTTGAATTCCCTTAGATTCAGAAGCAACTCCGGTTCATCAAATCTTTTATGATCAATGCTTTCACTGCTTCTTAATATGATCTGCTCAGTCTGCAGCCAATAGATTTTCTCCTTTTCCAACTAGGACTAGGAGTGTCCATTCCTTCCATTATGTATCTCAATCCATTATCTTCCAAACAGGATCTACCATTGAATGTGGCACTTGTGAGATCTTCTTATGATACAATCAATATGATCGGATGAGCAGAAGCCTCTAGGCTGCTTTTAGCCACCCACAAAACGAGATCTCCGTGTAACTTATCCAAGGGACAATCCAGACCTACAGCATGTGTTTCAAATGTTTTTTTTCCTTCTCTAGCTGCTAACAAGGTCACAAAGAGCGATAGTATGGTAAAGCTCCCAAAGAGCTAGCAATTAAGATCAAATAGTTGCCTAAATAAAACAACAAGAGCAATCAATAAATACCCAACGAAAACTAGACAGCGAGATGTGTACTAAATCGCAATAGCAATTGAGACTAAAAGGCAGTAGGATACCAATAATACTAGAAAGCTTGATACAGAAAGGCAGTTAAAAATATATAAATAAATAAATAAAAGATCAATGTAAAGGAATTGATAGATTTAAAGACATTAGTGATTCAACAACCTTCAATGGACTATTTACTCATTTATGAAGAGAAAATTTTTTGGTCAAACTCTACCCTCTTCCCTGAACTTACAAAGAGAGACGAGAGATATGGTATTATAGTATCCATGCTGTTATTAATCCGGTAACATTATAGAATAGTAAAAATGTTTGTTATGTCATTTTCCATCCATATGAGAAAGTATCTCAGGAAATTACTCCCCTTCTTCAACGATTGCAAAACAACTGACTACCATTGCATCTAAAGTTGGTTATATATGACAGCAATATTGGTTGTTACAAATGCAGATGACAGCAAATGCTTTGGCAGAGAGCGCCGACGACTGCCTTGCAAATGGTATGGACTCATTTGTATCCAAGCCTGTCACCTTTCAAAAGCTGAAAAAATGTCTTCAACAATATTTACCATGATAGGTCATGTAAATTGTGCCTCTGTAAAAAATGAATGTAAATTTCGAAAGTAATCAATGTATCATGTTTCTGTCATCCATCCATCCATATCTCGTGTTAGATCGCCGTATGGTATTCTTTGTTTTGTTTTTTTTTCAATTTTTCTATGTTTCCAAAACTTTTTCATGTTGGGTTATCCCTCATGGATGATGTATCTGAGAAATTTTCATTGGAATCTGCCGATAAATTTTAAGAAGGCAGACAACTTTGAAATATAGGAATGTAAGGTGAGTGGTTATTTTTGAGAATATTAAATTCCCAACTACGTCGTTATCAATAGCGTAATGTAAAAGGTGTGTTTGGCTGCAGGGTAGCTCTGTCCTCTTCTCAGATATTTAACTTGCAGGGACTAAGGGAAGATGGACAAGTTGTCTACAAAATTGTTCCTTTTGTGCATTTATTTTAATCAAATTTTAAAAATAAAAAAATGGAAAAAATGTAGAGGGGAGAGAAAGAGAGAGAGAGAACTTCAAACTATCCTATCGCAATCGGATCATTCTTTGCTGACTCCCACAAAACTAATCTCATCCATATTTTTTCTTGATTTATATGAACTTCAGCTTCGTAATCTTTACTATATCAACAATTCAAAGGTGATGAAATGGAAAATGTTATTAAGGTAAGTACTCAAGCTCTTTGGTTGTACCAACATATTTTGATTGACAATGTCAGTGCAGGTTCATCTCATCCAGCCTAAGTGAATATTTAGTTATAATAGCAAATAATGCTCAGCTTCGTAGCGCAGAAACTAGAGTATGAACATGCATGGATTTAATCATTGTCTCCATTGCAGTCAAAGGCAGCGACTTGAAAACCAAGTTTTTCATACTTCAGCAACCACGAAGAATATGTTAGGAAGTAAACCCTAAACAGGATATGTGAGATACGAAAAATAGATGGAATGAAGATGAAGTACACACACAAGAAAACTAGATTTACATGGTTCCCTCAAGTTGAGGTACATCCATGGAGTTGCCGAGATATTCACTATGAATCAGAGCAAAAGAGTTACAAAGTTGCTATCTAAAAAACAACAATAGCCGCCCCCTATACTTAATAGTATTAGGGCTACAAATCAAAGTGTGAATGGACTAGAGTACCCCTACCCCCGAAAATAGAAGTAAGATGTTTAGTCCTGACGGGCTCCACACTACCTATCAAAATATGAAATAAGTGAAAGAGAAGAAATTCAAATAACGAAATTGAGTTGTATGGGAGTTAGCTGCATTATCAAGAAACAGAACAGGAAAAGGAGAATCTTATGAAGAATATTTAAATAAGAAGACTTTCTAAAGCAGTTGAAATGTGAACTGCAAATGCTTATCACTAAGGCCATAGAAATTGACCTTTTCTAGGTGAGTAAGGATGATTAAATCTGAAAATGGCAGATGCATTGTAGCTTTTGACATTGACAGTTGCATTTTTTCTATTATAATTGCTAAAGTACGAGATTTGTATAGATATAAAAATTAGGTATGGGATAGGTGATAGAGTTGCTAACAAAAAAAAAAAAAAAGTTCAAACTTTGAAGAGTTGATTCCAAATACTGGGACAGAACTTTCTTATCCTCTTGTAATTCTCTTACCTACCCTCTATTTTCTTTTGAATTTAAATATGATGTGCAGCTCTGTATAAAAAGATATGCCAAGCTGCCCAGTACATATGGTGGCATATTTGCAATTTTTCAAAAAAAAACTTAGCGAAAATGCTACTCTACTCTAAATAATTACAATAATGCCATGGGAGCTCATTTAAAATCTCTTATTTTAGCATTGAGATATTTTCTATAAATTATTTGACTCCCAATTCAAAAAATTTCCATACTCTCCCTTGTTTTGATAATTAACATTTTTTTTTTCCTGAATTAACCCACTTGTAGGCTCCATAAAAGTAATTTTTTTTATTATCAACTAGTGGTCCGACGTGCGATCCACGTGAGAGAGGAAAGGAGGAGAGAGTAAAAAGAGGGACCCTCGTGAGACCCACTAATGTACGTGTGTGTTAAAAGGGAGACGTAAAGAGAAAAAATGTATTAGAAAAGTGAGATGTGCGGCAATTGAAAACACGTAAAGCATGAGATGAATGTGAGAGAAAAAAAATAGAAGTAGATAGTTGAGAGAATCAAACCTATCTAAGAGGATTAAAGATAATAGATTTGAAATAGTGTAATAAACTATTTACTAAATAGTAATAAGGTAATACAATATTTAATTTTTTTTTTATCATAGTAGAAAAAGTCAATCAACACCCCACCTATCCTCTCATTATAACATTAAAGATTAAAACTGGGTGGAAGTATGGAAGTGTGAGTAGCGTCCCGGGTTTGTTCCTTATGGTCATGTGTTCAACTCTCACTCCTCGACTTACCCTGTTATCTGTAGGGAAAATTCCGAGTGGTATGGTGCGGATAACCGAAGGTACTAGTCCTTCGCTTGAAGGCTTTGGGACGCCCTCCCTTACCCAGAAAAAACAAGGGATAGCATTCCTCAATTGTCTTGTAAGATAAATTGATTAATTGCAATGAGGGAGAGAGAAGAGATTGGTGTAGTGTGTGGCATTGGGAAAACTTGAGGGGTTATTCCCATGCTTTTGGTAGGTCTACCCTCAACCAGTCAACCACCTCATTCTCGTTGTACCAAAACTCATTTACAGGAGAGAGCGCAACTCCAGCAGTTTCTTGATAGTTTGAACCAATCAGGTTGCAAGTGGGACCCAGGCACCCTTAACGGCTCAATCCACCACACCTATTCCTTCACAAAAAATCATATGGAGCAAACTAGGGACATGCATTTAATACGGGAAAATAGTAAACGTACCCTCAGGGTTACCATTACGAAACGAAATAGCCGGCCTCATTGGTCCATGCCACACTTTTAAAAACTCTCCAAGTGTAGTTAAGATTCACTCACCCTTAGGGTTAAGTAATCCAACCTTGTTTTTAGGAAAAAAAATTAACATTAATTTAATTAACCTTAATCAGGATTAATGCACTGCTCGTTATGTAGCCTACTGTCGTGTCCTTGTCTCTTTTAAACCCCCATTTAATCATGGTTAAGTTTAACTTAATTAAAATTTTAAAAAAACATGGTTGGATCTTGGATGGATGAACCATCGTTAGTGAGTGTTTAGAAAGGGGATATAGACCAATGAGGACCGCTCGGTGCGCTAGTGGGTGTTTAAAAGGGGAATGTAGACCAACAAGGAGTGCTCAGTACACTAACTAACATACCGAGCGGTAAGCTACGCATTTTCCATTATATATATAGATTAGTTTTTTTTTATATATCAACTCATAGTTTGCAAATATTGTTATGAGATTTGCAAATTAAACTCATCATTTTTCAATTATTAAAGAAAGAACCTCAATCCTTGGTTTTTATAACTGTTAGTAAAATGATTATTAATTAACTTCACAAAATCTCTTTAATTGCCCTTGAACTAGGGGCAGAGCCAGGAATTTTTTTCTTTGCGGGTTGAACTACATATGTCAAGAAAATTAATTGAATTGTGGTATAGGGCCTTGGGAGTTCGGGCCGTAGGCCCCAAGTTTTTTTTTTTTAGTAATACATTCATCGTGGTCATAAAATTCATTAATGTTGCATTCCAAAAGGGGTCCAGTAACATGAAAAAATGAAAAACATGGGCCGGTCTTCATTGGTTCCTGCCCACTTTTTTAATGCCCACTAACTCTGGTTAAGATTTACTCACCTCTAGGGTTTATTCATTTAGCCTTGGTTATTAGAATAAAAATAAAAATAACATTAAATTGGTTAGGCTTAACCACGGTTAAAAGGGGTGAAATGGGAAACATTTGATTATGTAGTCAAATGCAGGGTAGGCTAATCACAACTCTAAATTTACTATATTTTTATATTATGGAGATTTTTTTTTCACGCACGCGTTCCGTGTTTAGTGGAACGCGCACGCCTCCCCTGCATGACAAGTCCCTTTTAACACCCATTAGTTGCGGTTAAGATTCACTCACCCTCAAGGTTTATACATCTACCCTTAGTTTTCATTAAGAAAAATTAACTCCTAAAATAATAAATCTTAACTAGGGTTAAAAGGGGCACTTAAAGAATCAATCCCTTTAAATTATACATATAAAAAAAAATTACAATATTTCTTGGTGGGGGGTGGGGCATTCTACAAAAAATTTATATATTATGTATTTTTTAAAACAATTATAGGTACATTATACTAACATTTCAAAAATATTTGGGGTGGGGGCAAGGCCCCCCTCGCCCCTTGCTCCAACCCTGCCTTGAACTACGATTAACAAGTTTTAACCCTTGTGTTAATTTTAAAAAAAATTAAGGTTAGATGTTTTAACCCTAAGGGTTAGTGAATCTTAACCACAACTAAAGGGAGTTAAAAGGGAACACGTGTCATAAGGGTATTATAATACAATGGCAGAGATAGAATTTGGTTCTTTGTCTAACATTTGTATGACAAAGAATTAATTTGCAAAACTGTTATACATAATAGTGTATTTGCAAATTATGATAAACCTTACAGCTGATATACAAAACCCCTTTATTTTAAGAGTAATGTTTTTCTCTCTCTAGGTCATTCATTCATGATCAATGGACAAGAACTTTTATATTTGCTCATCGCATTTGATAAATTGTTATATATACCGAATTTCTTGAAATAACTAAATTGTTATATATATCAATTTATCTTATAGTCCAACAGAAGTGATAGAATTAAGTGACAAAGATTTAATTTGCAAATTTGTTATACATGTAAAGTTCATGTTTTTTGTGTTGGTATATTCCGGTGTCAAAACAAGTGAGTCTAGATGTCTAGGTGTGTGTCTTGTGTCTTTACCGTCAAGCATCTGCAAACAAGTGAAGTTGAAGACCGTTGAAGGCTCGGATGATCATTTCCTTTATAGGATGGTAAGTGACCTAGATATCATACTACCATAGGTGGGAATTGACTTAGAATATCCCTAATATCATACCTTAGGTGGTGAGTGACCTAGACTAATCATACGGACTCTAGGTGATGAGATAAGTAGTGTAAAATAACTTTAAAATTCTGAAATTAAAAAAAAAAACCAAGGTTGTTTGTTTTAGGCATATCTCCCAAACCGTAGCTCAGATTTTGCTCCATAATATGTCAAAATGACCGCGTCGAAAAGAGCTACATATTTTGTGAAGGGTGCAAGACTCAAAAATAAAGTTTAAATTTTAGGTTGGCACCTTAGGGTTGACCCTGACCATTGGGGGTCGACCCTGGGTATAGAGTATTTTCTATAAGAAAATTGACCAGAGAGTTGATTTTTTGGAGGTCGACCCTGGAGGATGATTCGGTCAACCGAAAGGTACACTTTGGTCGACTGAACCATCCCCCAGGGTCGACCCTGATATGGGAATTTATTCCTAAACAGTTTTTTGCTTTCCTCTTTAGTTTTTAAGCATTTTAAGCAACTTCTAAACATGGTTTTTGATTCCCTATTAGTGGAGAACCCTTCCACTTCGTGAAGTACAACTTTGGGAGAGTATAGAGAGGGTTCTTAACTCCTTCTAGAATTCATAAAAGCTCTGGAATATTATTGTTCTCCTCCCCTTGGTTAGCTTCCTTCAATCTAGAGTTTGCAAGCCTAAAGCTACAATTTTGCTTGTTCGGACTTGTCCTTTGAAGGAGTCCATCTAGGTATTAATTTTTATCAATCCATCAACCCGTTCTGGATAGAACACCTTGGCCAGAGTGTTTCAGAGCCTTTGTGAAGGAGATCGATCTGAGAAGGATCGTAGTAGAGTGATTTAGTAGGTGGAATCTAAAACCGTCATTGACGGAGATCGATCGGAAGGTCGTAGATTGTTTTCAAGACACAAAGAGAAGTACAAGCGGCTGCGGTTGATCACGGGACTTGAGAATGCGTGGTAACTTTTCGAGGCGTGAAGGACTAAGAACTGAAGGATCGTAGTGTCGAGTCCGAATGAGTCAAGTTCGAGTCTTGTAAGTTCTTGTTTACTTTGTCTTAGTGGATTCTCATGGCTGGACTAGGTCCCATAGTTTTTCCCGGAATGATTTCCAAGTAAAAATCTTTGTGTTGTGGTTTGCTTGGCTTTCTATTTTCCGCACTTAAAGTACATCATTCCTTAACTTAATAACTTAATTGTTAAAACATCAAAAATGGTAGATAGACTTATAGGAAGCCTTAACCATCCCATTGACTTTGTGAGTTCTCAACTCAAACCTTGACTTGAGGTTCATCGAATTATTATTTTTTTCAATACATAATAGTGTACTTACAAACTAGGATAAACCTAATAGCTGATGTGCAAAACTTTTTTTTTTTTAAGAGTAATGTTTTTCTCTCTCTTATTTAATGAATTATCCCTTATGAAAATACAAAAATATCATTGCATTTAATAGATTGCATTTAATAGAATGACATTCAATACATAAGGTGTAAAAAAGTATGATGAAAGTTAACAATTTCACACATTGAGTGAAGAATAGCATTCCTCACACACACATATATATATAAAAGATGTTATACCTTAGTGAGTTAAAAAAAAAGTTCTATTATGTCAATAGAATTTAGTTAAAGGAATATGCTGCCAATTGCATAAATCGTTAATGGCCCTCAATCAAGTAAAGTCAAAACATTTTTTTATACCCAAATTTATTATTATTATTTTAATCCCACATTTAAAAGGTTTTTGATTTTCCTATTTAGAAGACGATTTCACTCTCTTTAAGTAAAAATAAAATTATAAAAGAGTCGTATAGCAGGTGCAATTCAAATCTTTTTGCTTCAATTGTTTTATTTATATTCCTCTTATTTTCCTCCACCTCCTTTTATTTGAACCTTAAAGCAAGTGAAATCACATTGTGAGCACAGATCCCGGTTACCCATATTTGTTGTTATGTTCAAAGTCGCCACTTATTAATTTGGTAGGGATAAGTCCCGATTAATGGATAAGGTCTTAGTTTACTTAGAGTTCTGAGTAAAAGGTTCGATTAAGCCCGGGGAAGGTGTTAGGCACCCCGGCACTTCCATTTTACAACGGTTCCCTACTTACTAGGTTTAAGCCAGTTTAATGTCAAAATTAGTCAAATGTCTTAGATTTAGTTTATACTAATCCAAGAACGGAAAAGCTAAATTAGGGTCGAACCCAGGTTGGGTTGCCTACGTACTCACATTAGGGTGAGATCAGACCGAGCGTAGTTCTGGCACATGAGCCTGTGCTAAGGCTAAGGGAATGTTGTGTGTGCACCAAGGGTAGCTTAGGGTCTAGCCAGGAGGATAGGGGTGGTTGACCGGGTTGGTCAAGTGCTTGTTTATGTTTGATTGAGTCTGGTAGGCCGAAATTGGGCCCGGTAGGTCAAAGGTGCAAGCTCAGAGACTAGAGTTTAGTCTGATAGACTATGAGTTGGGCCCGGTAAACCAAGATTAGGCCCGGTAGGCCTTAGATGGACCCAGAGGTCAAGGGTAAGCCCGGTTGGCTTTGGATATGGCCCAGTAGGCCAAAGGTGAGCCCGGTAGGCTTAGGGTTAGGCCCGGTAGGCCTAGGATAAGCTCAGTAGGGTTAAGGTTAGGCCCAGTAGGCCAAGAGGGGCTTAACCATGGTTAGGACTACTAACTGGGGTTGGGTAAGGTCTAAAATATGTTTATGATCCTTAAGAGAGTTGATTGATGATTTTTAGGAGTTGTTCCCAAATTTTCCCAAAGTTAAATGAGACTAACCATGGTTAAGACATGAGTTTAATCATAGTTAGTCTGATTAACCAAGGTTAGGCAGTGTACAAAGTCAGATTTGAAATTATACTGCCGTTTTAGATTTTTAATGATTTTTTGAGAATTTTCCATAGTTTAAACGGGTTTAACCATGGTTAAACCAAGTGTTAATCATGGTTAAGCTCATCCAATCATAGTTAAACAAGCTTGCAAGGTTTGAAATTGATATTTTCGGAAAGCTCAGAATATTTGGGATTTTTTGAGATTTTATCAGATTTTCCCAAGATGGTTAAGCCAACTAACCATGGTTAACTTCTAATCATGGTTGAGTTAACCATGGTTAACATAAGGGATGGCCTAGGCAAGCACGGAGTGGACCCTAGGGGAAAATTTAGGCCTAATGTGGGCCACCCATGGGTTGTGGGCTCACTGTAATGCAGCCCAGAAAAACTAAAAAACCATACTATCGGCAGATGGATTACCGAGAGTTTAGGGTCATTTTTACCAAAGTTTAGAGGGTTATAACTCCAGTTAGGAGAAGAGTTAGGGAGTCTATGACCCATGGATTTGAAGTCCAGGATGAGGCGAGTGCCTTGGGCCTACTGTGGGCCCAAGGGGATGCCGTATGTAAGCCTGGTATGGGCCCAAAGTCAGCTCACATAAAATTATAGGTCGTCGGCACTGTGTTTACCGACAAGATGACAACTTCTGTTTTTTGCATGTTAACCATGGTTAGGTTAAGGGTCAGGAACTAAGACTCTCAAGTTAAGCTCTTGGAGTGGCCCAGAGGTGCTCAGGTGGGGCCCACAAGCCCAAGAACAGAAGGCTACAGGGGTGTCGGCACTGTGATTACCGACACCCTGAAAATTTTCCAGAAATTACGAAATGCCCTACGAGGCCTCTAATGTGAGGAATCCAGGGGTTGTCCCATGATATGGAGGACCCCTAGAAGCCTAGGTGGTCACTGGAGTAGTGCTATACCCTTAGGGGGGGTTTTCCACACCATAGAGAAGGTGGGAAAGACCCCCACTATGGGTATACTTACAAAACCAAAAAAGAAAGTCCCCTGAAATGGTCCAGGGGCTCACAATGAGTGCAGAACAAAATAGATAAGGGTAGGGGGAAGCCTTACTCTACTGCTACACGCCAGAGTTGCTGGTGGTGCTACTCGTGGTGGTAGCGCTGCGATGGCTCTCGGTGGAGCACAGTGATGCACTACACAGGGTATAGGGTGAGTAGGGAAGCTGCTGTGTAGAGTCTAGAGGGACTGGGAAGAAGGTACAAGCTTGGGAATCTGCACAGGGCTTCAAATTTGGACAGGGCTCAACTATGGAGGTCTGTAGGTGAGGTCTAAGGTCATGGGGGGCACTGCCCTTTATAGGGGATTCCATTGGGACACCCATGTCATTAGGAGGAAAGTTAGTGGGGCTACAGTAGCCGGAATGGGGGTGACTGAGGCCGGAGAGGGGAGCTGCAGTGCTCTGAACCCGTAGGGGGTGGGTGTGCATCAGGAAGATGAAACCAAGGGTGTCGGTAATGTTGATTACCGACATCCCCAAAACAGTTCAATTTGGGATGTCGGTAATCCCATTACTGACACCATGGGTCTTTGCCCAAAGGGCTTGGCCCAGGCTACGCACGCGGTACGGGGGGTTCAAATTCGAATTTTTGGGCCCTTGCTTGGGCCCAAACCGAGTCTTGGGGTTAAGCCCTAAAGGCTTAGGGCTTACTAGGGCTTGGTTTTAGGGCTCGGGCTAGGATAGGGCTCGGTTAGGGCTAGGCCAAGGTTTACCTAGGGTTAGGCATAGGTTTAACTATGGTTAGGGTTTAATTAGGGTTAAATCCTAGGGTTTGGTAAGGTTATACCCAGGGTATGTCTAGGGTGTACCTAAAGTCTACTAGTGTTTGTCCTATGGTTAAGGGACTTGGTTGGGGACTGCCATGGTCAAGAGACTTAACCATGGTTAGCTAAGGGTGTAAACACTGAGTGCTTACAACTGCCCCTCTTTGTCGGAGAATGCCGAGATCGGTGGTTTGAATGACAAAGACTGGAATCATCCGATTTTTACACCAAGATTAGGTTTAGGAAAATATAGCAGGGTGTGTACTGTACAAGTGGTGAGTGCTCATGTAGAGATTAGGGCTACTACTGAGGGGTAGTGAGTAGCTAGGGAAGAAAAATGATGCAGAGATGGCGTGGCCTGGAGGCATTTAGCCGAGAGAGGGTGTCGCTCGGAAGCTGTGGGGGTTTTGATCGAAACGGTGTTTCCCGATGGATATTAACTGAAACGATTGGAGGACACATGGGGTGTTAGGAGGCGCACATGTGGTAAGTGTCGATGTGTCGACAAGGTATGTTTTTGTCGATGAAAACTCATATGTGGAGGACATATAAGATGTCGGCATATTGACTTGGCGTCAATGGAGACCTGGGATGTCGAGAACGTACGGGGACGTGTCTAGGAGGGACATGCGGTGAGTGTTGGTACATTGACTCAGTGTCAATGGAGACTTGTATGTCGAGTTTGCACGGGGGCGTCACTAGGAGGGACATGCGGTGAGTGTTGGCATGTAGACAAGTTTGTCACGGAGCACACATGGGGATGTCACAAAGGGGGACATGCTGGTGAGACTGCGGTATGACGAGATTGTCATGAAGCACATAGGATGTCTAGGACACACGGGGGTGTTAAAAAGGGGACATGCTAGTGAAACTGCGATGTGACGAGGTTGTCACAGAGCACATAGGATGTCTAAGACACATGGGGGTATCAAAAGGGGGGCATGTTAGTAAAATTGCGGTGTGACGAGATTGTCACGGAGCACACAGGATGTCAAGGACACACGAGGGTGTCAAAATAGTTTTGAGGTGTGACGCTGGATAGACATTGGAATTTCCTAAGAAGGACTAGATTTTGATCATGCAGGATATGATGCTATACTTTCATGTAGGGATAAAGACAAGGATGTTTTCCCATGACTCTATAGCGATTCGTGTTTAGCGGAGGATGCGCGGTGTCGGGTTCCTCTGCTTGCTGGCCAGGACTGCTTGGTGCAGGTTGGTACAAACGGATCTTGATACCAAAAATTTATTTTTGAAAATCTTTTTTTTTAGAAAAAGTGTTGGAGAGTGTTGCAAAGATTTTGGTTTTGACAACAAAAATGCTTAGTTAGCTGTTAGATGTGCCAGTAAATCGTCTATGCTAAGGCTTTGCGAATCGTCTTTCACTCTCGAAAAGAGGAGTATGATTCAGAACAGGATGCTGCCGGGGATAGACAAGCTTGTCAGATGAGGAGAAGCTTTCTGGTGGGCTTTGTAAGCTTCTGGACTCTTGCTCGGGAACAGTACTGTTGTGAGCTGTCGGAGGCTTCCACTGGGGATCCGCTGGGGATTGGAGATTGTTTGCCATTAAGGCTCTACTGGGGAGTGGGTTTCTGCTATGGACCACTACTAGGGAAATCTAGTTTGTTGGTGATTTCTCAGTGTTTGTCTGTTGCTGGTGAGATGTCTTCTGAAGGATTCTCTGTTGGGGAATGCTTAGCCATTAAACATCTGTTGGGGATTTTCCTTGTTGGAATCTCTGTTGGGGATATCTGTCCACTGAGAGTTGCTAACTTCTGGGGATAGCTAGGGAATCTGGTAAGCCTGATTGTTGCCGGATGTTGTTGCCAAACTAATTTTTAGCTTTTTCTCTTTTTTTTTATCCTTGGAATGACCAAGTCATGGGGTTCGTATAATTTTTGCATGATGAGGCCGTAGCCAATTTTCCTCATGCATGTGAAGCTAATTGATTTTTATCCATTTTTTACCCCTAATCGGAAGACTAGGTCTGGGAATCGCGTAATTTTTGTGCAATGAGACCATTACCGGCATGCCCGCGACTGGTTGGGGAAGCCCGTGACTTGCTGGGAAAAATATGTCTTCTCCCGGCATTGCCCTGAATGGCACTTCTTTATTTTTTGACTTCTATTTTGGAATTTCCTTTGATGAAAACTTTCTATACTTTGATGTCGACTCCACCGAGGAAGTTGGGAGGGATTTTGACTCTGTTTAGGAAAATTGAGGGAGGTGTGATCCGCTTTATGTGACCGCACCTGATTCGTCAGGTTACCTACGTACCTTTGCAGGATCAGGTCATGACGTAGTTCAGGCAAATGGCACAAGTTGGCAAGGGAGGGTGTCCCTGAAAAGGTTTTGTGAAATAAATGTTGTTAGGCTCAAGGGGCTAACTAGCGGATTTCATTGTTTTTTGTAAAAGGGTTTACAATATTAGGGATGTGGAGTGTGCCAAAAATAGTCTCCTGTCATTTTCCGGAGAAGCTAAGAGTGCAAAGTGTCTATCAGATCTAGACCCTAAGCGTAGTATCTTCTGACTTTGTTCATGTTGACGAAATCTGAGAGGTCTTCGTCATCCATACGTCCAAGCTGAAGGGCGCCGCCTGAGAATTTGTCTCAGATGATGTATGGGCCTTCATAGTTGGGAGTGAACTTGCCCCTCAGGTCAGGGCGTTTTGGTAATATTTTTCAGAGAACCAGGTCACCAACTTCGATACTGCGAGGCTTGACTTTCTTGTCAAACGCCCTTGCCATACGCCTCTGATAGGCCTGGGAGTGATTGATGGTTTTCAGTCGTCGCTCTTCAATTAAATTCAACTGCTCGTACCGGGTCTGAGACCATTCTGCCTCTGAGATTTCTGCTTCCATTAGCACTCGGAGTGATGGAATTTGTACTTCAACGGGGAGGACTGCTTCCATACCATAAGCCAGAGAAAATGATGTTACCCCAATTGAGATTCTGATGGACGTTCTGTAGGCCATGAGTGCGTATGGGAGCATCTCATGTCAGGCAGAGTAGTTGGTTACCATCTTTTTAATGATCTTTTTTAGGTTTTTATTGGTTGCTTCCACTACACCATTAGTCTGAGGTCTATATGGAGTGGAGTTATGATGTTGTATCTTGAATTTCTGACATAGATCAATCATCCCCTTGTTGCAGAAGTTGAGAGCATTGTCTGTTACAATCTCATATAAGATTCCGTACCGACAGATGATATCCCTTTTCAGAAAACACTGAACCACCGAGGTTGTGACGTTAGCATATGAGACTGCCTCGACCCATTTTGTGAAGTAATCAATTGCTACCAGGATGAATCGATGACTGTTAGATGCTTTCAGAGTTATAGGTCTGATGATGTCAATGCCCCAGGCAGAGAATAGCCAAGGTGCGATCAGATTATGTAGCCTTGTCGGCGGTGCATTGATTTTGTCAGCATAGATTTGGCACTAGTGGCACTTCACGTGCTTATAACAGTCAGCTTCCATTGTAGACCAGTAGTACCCTAGCTTGAGAATCTTCTTGGAGAGTATTAACTCATTCATGTGTGGGTCGCAAGTTTCTCTGTGGACTTCTTCAACTACCTGCGATGCTTCACTGGTGTCGAAGCATCTGAGCCAGATTAGGTTCGGTGATATTTTGTACAAGATTCCTCCAGAGAGGACGAACTGGATGGCCAACCTTCGGATTGCCCATCGGTCTGTTTTGGTGGCATCAAGGGGGAAGGTCCCGTTCTCCAGGTATTGGTTGATGTCCGTATACCAAGGCTTGTCATCAGATACTGCGTCTAGTTCGAGACAGTAAGCAGGCTAATCCTGTTGCTGGATTTCAATCGGCCAAAGCATGATGCCCTTGGGGATCTGAACCATGGAGGCAAGAGTAGCCAGTGCGTCGGTAAACCTGTTGTGGTTTCAGGACCTATGGTTGAAGGTGATCTTCAGAACTGAGTAATTTGCATGTTAAGGTAGGCCAGGTACGGGACTAGCCTTACTTCTCGGATGGCCCAAGATTCATTTGTCTGACAGATTACCAAAGATGAGTCACCGTAGACGTCGATCTCTTCAATTCCGACGCCTAGGGTTTCTTTTAGACCGGCTATGCATGCCTCGTATTCTGTTTCGTTGTTGGAACATCTGAATTTCAGCTTGACTGAGATGGGGAGGTGTGCTCCCTTGGGTGAAATTAAGACTGCTCATGCCCCGTGCCCATAACTGTTGGCAGTTCCATCAAAGTATAACTCCCAGTCGGAGTACTTTTGCTCTTCGGCTTCTGTGTACATGATGGCTTCATCTGGAAATTAATCATGTAGTGAGACGTAGTTCTCTGCTGGATTGTGGGCCAAGTGATTTGCTATCGCCTGCCCTTTGATTGACTTTTGTCTCATGTACGTGATGTCAAATTCAGACAACATCATAAGCCATCGGGCAGTCCTTCCGGTGGTGACTGACTTTTCCAAGAGATACTTGAGTAGATCCATCCAGGAGATCAGAATTACCAAGTAAGACAGCAAGTAGTGCTCAAGAGGGTTGTACCTCTCTTCATACTCCAGCAAGCGTATATTGATGTAATAGATAGCTTGCTCTGTTCTGTCTATCTCATCGTGTTGTGCTAGGACGCACCCCATGGAGGTTTCTTGCACTGAGATGTAGAGTGGTAGGGGCCGTCCTAACGTAGGAAGCACAAGTACTGGAGGGTTGAGCAGGTATCTGTCAAAAGCTTCCTGACACTCGTCTGTCCAGACTGTCGGTGTCTTCTTCCGAAGAAGCTTGAAGATCGGTTCGTAGATCGGAGTGAGCTGAGAGATGAACTAACTGATGTACTGAATTCTGTCCAAGAAACTGCAGATCTCCTTTTCAGTCTGGGGAATCAGAATTTCGATGATAGCCTTAGCTTTGGCTGCATCGATCTTGATGTCTCTTTTGCTGACTATGAAGCCGAGAAGCTTTCCTGATGAGACTTCAAAGACGCATTTGGCCGGATTCAGTCTCAGGCCGAATTCTCTGAGTTTGTCACAGAGTCTTTTCAAGTATTCTGGATGTTGCCTGGCAGTAGGCGATTTGACTATCATGTCATCCACATAGACTTCAGTTGACCTGTGGATCATATAATGAAATAGTGCCGTCATGACCCTCTGGTAGGTTGCCCCTACATTATTGAGTCCAAAGGGTGACCTTGTAGCAGAATGTGTCCCACGATGTGATAAAGGAGGTTTTCTTCATGTCTTCTTCTGTCATTCTGATTTGGTTGTATTCGGAGAAAACATTCATAAATGAGAGAGTCTCGTGCCCCACGGTGTTTTCGACCTAGATGTCGATGTGCGGGAGAGGGAAGTTGTCTTTGGGACTTGCCCTGTTCAGGTTCCGGTAGTCGATGAACATCTGGACTTTGCCATCCTTCTTGGGTATAGGCACGATGTTGACCAACCATTCAGGGTAGGTTGCTACTGCTAGGAAGCCTACATTGATTTGCTTTTCAACTTCTTCCTTGACTTTTTACGACCATTCAGGTCTCATCCGTCTCAGTTTCTACTTAACTGATCTGATGTCAGGGTTCAGGGGTAGTCTGTGCGTCACCAATGCTGGGTCCAGACCGGGCATGTCTGCTTATGATCAGGCGAAGACATCACTGTAGCTTTTCAGAAAGCTGATCATGTTTGTCCTCTGTTGCGGATTCATGTTTGTGCCAATTTTGACTAGTTGCAGATTATCCTCGGATCCAAGGCTTACTGTCTCAGTATCCTCAATGTTTGACTGCAGAAGTCCTTCACTGCGTTCTAGAAGGTCTAGAATCTCTTGAGGCGGTTCCTCTTCCTGCTCTGAATCATATTCCACTTCCGTCAGTTCCAGAAAGGTTTCAGGGGTAGCCTTAGTGCAGATGATTTCCTGGCAAAACATTTAGCTAAATTTAGCATGCTTATGTTTTTTTTTTTTTTGTGGCTTCAGGACACTAGGCCTTCCTTCTAGGGGAAGAGTTCGTGTGATTTCGTCATCAGCCAAAATTTTTGATACAAAACATTTTTTTGAGTCAAAATGTCAGATTTCATTTATAAAAATAAGTATGATTGTTATTACAAAAGTTGACTTAAATAAAAGAGACCGACAGTGGCCTGACATTTGGATTTTGCAAACAGGAGTAAAGACAGATAGAAGGAGGAGAAGGGTGATGCTTGTTCACTACCTAGTCTTACCGACCTTTCCTGCACTGCTACTGCCCCTACCCTGTATGGTCTCAATGGTGAGAGCCTCAGTCCACCAACGGATTAGTGGCTGGCGACTGAATGACGCTTCAGCACTGGTGGAGATAGTGCAAACCTATTCTCCCGCTAGGTATTTTACTTCGGTAGCATCTTCGACAGTCAGCTCGTCGAACAATTGGGCCATGTTGAAGATCTCTGGATTTGGAATCTCTGAAGACTCGGCATTGGGCTAAGGGGTTAAGGCAACTAGTGCGATAGAGGTGTCAGGGTAAGGCTCGAAGGTTCCGATTGGGAATATTACAGATATGTGGGGTTAAGGTTCAGGTTTCGTCGACCGGCTGTTTTTCCATGTTAGCTTTGTGAGATAGTCCTCATATTTGGGCATGTAGCCCAGTCCAAAAGGCGGAGTGTATTGAGGAGGGGTATATCTCTTCTTCATCCATTGGTTTCAGGCTCCTAGGCCTGCCCCAGGCTGGTAGTTCATATTTGTCATCATCCTGGAAAATGGCGGAATCTGCTCTTTGTTCTGCTCTTCTATCTGAGCGATAGAACTGACCTGCTCAAATTGGTAAGACATAAAAGTTGTGTCTTACCCAAGCTCCTTGATGTCCCCAAAGAAACTCGCCAACTCCTCTGACGGTATTATGATCAGGTGGTCGTCTTGGATGAATTTGATTCTCTGGTGCAGAGAGGAGGAAATGACTCCAGCCGCGTGGATCCACAGTCTCCCAAGGAGCAAGGTAAATGAGGTAGGCACATTTACAACTTGAAAGTTTGTAGTTAATTGAGCAGGTCCGACATTGATAACTAGATTGATATCGCCCAGATTTTGTCTTGTTAAGTTGTCGAAAGCTCGGATTGTCATGAGTCTCTTCCTTACCTGACTGAGGTTCTTACCCAAGCTTTGCAGCGTTGGCAGTGTGTAGACGTTCAGGCCAGAGCCATTGTCGATGAGCACTGAGGAGAGAGTTCTGTCCATACACTGTACTGTTATGTAAAGGACCCGAGTATGGTCTCTGTCACCATTCGGTATCTCTTCTTCTACAAAGAAGATAACTCTTGGTTCTAGCACTTGTCCTACTATATGCCCCAGCTTCTCGAGCGTGATGTCTGGTGACACGTGGGCGCTGTTAAATACTCGGAGGAGTTGCTTCTGGTGATGCTCGGAAGTTAGAAGAAGACCCATGATTGAGATCTAGGCTGGTGTCTTATTCAACTACTGTGTAATGTTGAATTCTTATGTTTTCTCTAGTATTTTCAGTAGAACTACAAAGTCTGCTGATTCCTTTTCAGGGTCTGGTACCCTTACTATTTTTGTCTCTTTCCCTTTCCCTTTTGCCTTTACCAGCTCAGTTGCTGAAGGTTAGTACACCCGACCAAAACGGATGAGGCTGGCTATGCTCTTGCTCTTAATGATGAGAGAGCAGGTAGCAGGTAAATGATTGAGGCTAAAAGACTGGGAAAGGATGTGAGGGATTCGAACTGGGCCTGTAGATGTGGAGGCTTGGGCAGGAGTCGTAGACCAATTCGCAGGATAAGGGATTGTGTAAACAATTTGTTCTTTGTCAATTTCAAGAGCGGAGATTTGTACTGGAACCTAAATGGCCTGGATGTTTGTGTCAGCACCCTATTTTTACACCCCCTTAACCGTGGTTAATTAATTTAGCTATGGTCCAAACTCTAGATCAACCCTAGTTCCAAACCCTAGGTAAACCCTTAACCATAGGACTAAACCCTAGTTAAGACCCTAGTTAACCCTAAGCTTAACCCTAGGTAGTCCTAAACCCAAACCCTAGGTAGCCCTAGCCTAACCTTAGTAAGCCCAAGGTATACCCAAGGCCCAAGCCCATTTGACCAAACTTATACCTAGACAACTCAATCAAACCCAATTACCTAATTTTATTACCCAACCCAAGTAGTCAAGCCCAAATACCCAATCACCCAATTGTCTAAGCCAAAGCCTATTTCCATAGCCCAAGCCCAAATGTCATAGTCAAAGTCCAATAATCATAACCCATGACCCATCTACTAACAACCCATACCCATATAACCCATAGTTCACTCAACCCACCAACTCTCTTACACCTCTCTTACATCAACCCATACCTATATAACTCATAGTTCACTCAACCCACCTACTCTCTTACACCTCTCTTACACCCTATATCGTACAACCCATACCCATATAACCCATAGTTCACTCAACCCACCAACTCTCTTACACTCTCTTACACTCCTTACAACACTCAATCTATCAACTCACCTTACAACACTCAATCTATCAACTCACCTTACAACACTCAAGTCTTTACCCACTAGCTCATTTTATCCCCCATGTAAAAGACACAACCCAACCTCTTAGTTTTCCTATAAATACCAATCCCTTAGCCCCTTAGATTCATCCCTCAAGACCCCTAGAAGGTTCCCACCCACTTGTGTTTCTCTTGAGTTTGAAGAAGGGAGAAGAAACTAAGGTTTAGAGTTTGGAAAGAATTCTAAGACTAAAAGCTTAGAGTTCTTCACTAACTCTCTTCCTTTGTGGATTCTAAAACCCTACCACTTGGAGCATTGAAGGAGAATTCTTGGAGGAGTAGGCACTCATCCTTTCATTTTCTCTTCTTTCTTATCTTTTTTTTTATTTGGTTCTCTCTTCTTGATCTCTCATTTCTCAAGCATAGTTGGGCCTCTCTACACCAATCTAATGGTGTAGAGGGACCCCATATCAAAGGCAAGGAGATGCTCCTTTTTTCTTTTCCTTTCCATGTACATATTTTCTTCTTTTTTATGTACCCACAAGTGTGGATATGGGTAGGCCCATAGAGAGTGGAAGCTAAAGCTATACCTCTCTTTTTCATTTTGTTTTCTTTTGAGATTCTAGTTCTCTTTCTAGAATTTTTTGTGAAAGCTCATCCCCTCCCTAACATTCTTTAGAGCGACATTACATCATTAATAATGGTGTAAATGAACCACCTTAAAAGGGAGAGGATGAGTTTTCATTTTCTTTCATTTCTTTATTTTTACTTCATGTTCTATGGGTAGGTGATAGTTTAAGGACTTAAAATAAATGATAGTTTAAGGACTTAAAGAGGACATTCTTAAAAATGTCTCATACCAAAGACAATGATATTTGATCTATTATCAACACCAATTCAACAAAATAGGAGTTGGCAATAGACCATTTACATTCATAAAGCACATCCCTCTTTATGTCTTAAAATATAATCTTTTAGCCAAACTCTTGGATTAAATGTGACTTTAGCTAAGTTTTCAAAACCCTACCTATATGAAAATCCAAAAAAACATGATAAAAGCTCAAAATACCAAAAACATAATAAAATCTCAAAATACCAAAAAAAAAACATTCAAATATAATCAAAATACCAAAAACATGCAAATATAACCAAAATACCAAAAACATTCAAATATCTCCAAAATCCCAAAAAATATAAAAATACAAAAAACCAAAAAGAGACTTGTAGGACCTCTTTAGCTTTGGTTAGCTCACCTAACCATAGTTAAATCTCCTCTAACCGCGGTTAGACTTAACACTTGTGCACTTGACCTCCCCGGTCAACTAAACCATAGCCTTCTAGGCTAGACCCTTTGACCACCCTATGCACATACACACTTCCCCCTAGCCTCGGCACGGGCTCATGTGCCAGAACTACGCTCGGTCTGATCTCACCATGTGAGTACGTAGGCATCCCAACTCGGGTTCGACCCTAGCCATCTAGCTTTCTATTTTTCTTGGATTAGCACTCACTTAAAAACTTTGGACATTCTAATTAAACTTTGAGATTATAATTGGCTTAAGTTTAGGGAGTAGGTAACCGTTATAAAACAGGGGTCTTGGGGTGCCCAACACCTTCCTCAGGGCTTAATCGAACCACTTACCCTAACTCTGATTAGACCATTTGCCTTATCCAAACAAACAAATACCCGGGACCTATCCCTAAGAATGAATAGGTGGCGACTCAAGTCAAAACATATAATTGTGAAATTGGGTAGGAAGATCCCATGCTCACAGTTTGACTGTGGGAAAGGTATAATGACTGGAGGTCTGTAAGAAGGCCTGATGATGCCATCATTAATTGTGAGTGCGCTGGGTTTAGGCTGCCCTGCCCCGGGCTCTTCCCACTGTACGAAATTAACTTGATTTTTATGTGGGGGCAGTGGTGCCTGGTTGATGTTGGTATTGCTTGGAGCCAACTCAACTTTTCCCTCATCCAGGAGGTCTGGGATAGCGCACTTTAGGCCGACGCAGTAGTCTGTTGCTTGGTTTGAGCCTTGGTGAAAGGCGCAGTGTTGATTGACATTTTAATTCTTGCTTTTTTTGTCAGGTGGTAAGAGGGGAGTAGGGATTCTTAAGACAAGAATACCCTGCTTGTTTAAGAACTCTAACAGTTGGTTGAGAGTATAAGGAGAGGAGTAAAGTTCCTGGGGGGCTTGTTCTACTGGTTTTTCCCCTGGTTAGGCCGGGCTGGCCGGGTGTTTCTGGTAGCTGGCTGAGCTACTGGAGCTGGAAGTCTAATAGGTGTTGTAGAAGCCACCATGTGTACACTTTCTTTCTTTTTCTGGTCCCGGGGACCGTTCCTGCTGGTTGAGACTATTGCTTTCAGATGATTAAGCTCTAGACTGGAGTGGATGACCCGACTTTTGATGACAGTCTCGATGCGGCCACCCGTCTTGATGATGGTGCCAAAGTCCATTACTGGTAAAGTTACCATTAGTGTAGAATATGGCTGCTTCAATGTGCTCATGAACATGCTTGTCAGTTCCTCATTCGGGATAGAAGTAGGGATTTTAGCTGTTATCTCACTCCACCGGGTGTCGTATTGCAAGAAAGATTCGTTATTGCACTGGCTCATTTGTTCGAGCTGGCTCTGCTAAGGCCAAAGCTCCTAATTAAAGGACATCCTGCCAAGTCTTTATCCTCTATTTGTCGACCGACATCCACCAAGTCAAAGCTGCCCCCTTCAAGCTCTTCTGAAAGTATTGTATAAGAAGGGGCTGGTTCTTCTGGTGTATGAGCATGTCGCACAGGTATAGCTGTAAATACTGTTTTGGACAGCCTGAGCTGTTATATTAATCAAATTCTGACACTTTGAAACCTGCGAGAACTGCACCCCCTGAAGAGAAAGTCAAGTCCTCTAGAGACAGACTGGTGCTGGCAGATGCACCCTTCATCTTTCTCATCTCGTATTTCATTTGTTTAATCTCTTCGTGCTGATCTCGAAGAGATGGTGCGAGATCAGAAGACAATGGTCTGTCTTGATTAATGTGAGAGGCCTTGGACTGCTCTGCCCCCTCGAAGTGCTCATACTCCATATCTCCTCCACCTGTAGCAGGTCCAGAGTTAGGGATGATGATTGGGTTATGGGGAGGCTCAGGGATAGGTTATTCGGATGATTCGCCGGTGGGGATCTAGGGAGAAGGTTCATCAATTCGGGTTCCAATCAGAATCTTCAGAGATTCTAGGATCTCATTGGGCCTCTGATGCTGATCAACTGGTTCTACCATTGCATTCGAACTGCTTTCTGATATGGCTTTGTTAGGCACCTATTCTGAGACCGGTTCTTCTGTGAGGACTGCGTCTACTACTTCTGCGATAATTGCAGTCATCGAGCAAGTCATAGATCGACTCATGCAACTGAAAATAATGCAACGACTAATAACGATTATGCATGATGAGATAGAATACAGGAAAAGATTTTTCATTGAATGCATGATTGAGTAAGTGAGTACAGGACAGGGACTCAAGAAAAGAAAAAGACTCAGCCCTAAGCAGGTCCATTAGAGATGACAAAGTCAAGGGATTGGGGCACGCCTTCAAGGTCCATGATTTGTTGTTGGAGGGATGTGATTTCAACCTCTATGTGTTCAATTGTTTCTGTGACATTGAACATGTGGGATCCGAACTGTCGGATTCGACTGGTCATCTCAACCTTTGCACTGTCAAGCTGTTCTTGATAAAAGAACAGCTGGGCCCTGATGACGGTGATTTCTTTGACATCACCCCTGCGTCTTTTCTGAAGGGACTGGGCTGTATGCTTAAGCTAGTCAACCTATTCCTGCATGACTAGGAGTTTGCGGTTCTGTTCTGCTTCTGGTTGCTTGAATGCTCGTTGGGCCTTTCGTAACCTCTTCTCTACCTCTTGATCTATAACTGCCTTTCCAGAAAGATGTCTCTCCAGGGAACTACCATTTTCGTGATGGGCATGGTTCCTCGTGATGGAGCGGAAACTAGTGTCGGCAGTTCCCTGGGTGCAGGCATACCAAATGGTATGTCAGGGTCTTCCACCCATAATTGGTACGCAGAATCAGTTGGTGATCTTGTTGTAACCACAAAGTCTGGCCATTGATCTCTTCGAGAGCTTCTCCAATCTACTTAGAATCGGCGGGTGAGGCGTTCAGAATGCACTGTGAAGTTGGAGAAGTCATTTTCTAGGTTGTCTATCATCGAGATGCGTTGAGGGAGTCCAAACGGCGAAGGACTCGGAGTGGTACGTAGGCTGCAGAGCTGGTGAGACCTGCTAGGACCATGTATCGCCTTTCTGCTATGACAACTTGTGGTAGCTGTCTGCGAACCAGCCACACGCATTCCCATGTAACCTGCTCCTCTGTCAGGTTCTGGAGAAGTCCCGTAGAGAGTTTTGACGTCAGTGGTCATTATCTGGCCCTGATTCTAAGAAATCTTCCTGAGTAGGCTGTGTGCATCTCGGGGGACGTCAGGCACCAATAGGATGGTGGGCAGGTGTGAGACCAGTCACAGGTGTAGTAGAGGTGCACTGATATGGAAGATGTCCTTTCTGCGTTCTGCTGCTTGGTTGAGAGCCCTGAGAAGCTTTGCAAGGATGATTGGGACGACCGTCTTGGAATTGCGCATATTTTCAATAATCCCTACCAGTACTGAGTCGGTGAGGGTGCGACATCTTGAGAACATCAGCTGGAACATGATGATCAGTGCAAAGGCATTGAGACCAGGAAGTTCAGCTGTCAGGGAGTCAAGGTTCCACCTAGGCCGGTACTATTTCTCAAGAAATTTTATAGACACCCGTTCGTAAGTGCTGGTAGGATCTTGCTACAAGGAGGCAGGCTTGTTTTGTAAAAACATTGAGAGGTCTGCCTGAAAGTTTGCCTTGTAGCGCGGTACTATGACATCACCTTCCATGGTTAGGCTCAGAATGCCCTGTATTTCCTCCAGTATTGGACACAACTCGTTCTTACCAAAACGAAACATCATGTAAGATGGATTCCAACACTGGATTGCAGCATTTAAGAGGCACCAGTCTGGCTCGACTATGGATAGATCTATGGTGTCACCCATTCTGTAGTACTAAGCTCAAGCGAGTCGCTGATCCCGAGATAGGGTCTCAATTATTATCTGGAGAGTTTTTTCACATGCCCCCTGAGAGAGGAGGTGCACAGGCCGTGAAGGCTAACTATTTGACTAAACAATCCCTGACGAACATGCCATCTACTTGGACAAATATGCAGACTATGTGTGATTGTACCGTGCAAGATGCACGGATGATGCAAGTAGTGATGATGCATTTTTTTATTGGGTGCGACGGGGCACATGTGATCTGATAGGGCAAGCGGACAGAGATCCGGTATGCTTTACCTAGGTTGTTGGGAACCGGGGGCCTATCAGGTCAAGGCTAGAATAGGTCCTGTAAGGACCTGTTTTCCTGGGATTTGAACATCATGTGCTATGTCAAGATGTGAGATAAGATGTGTTTTATTACAAGCATAAGTTTGGCCCGTCACATGTCCCTGCGCGGGTGCTTATCTGGGTAGGATGTGCCCGAATAGTTAACCATGATTTAGGGACAGGTATAGTGTGCAAGCAGGTTAGGGTTTAGAGTATCTCTCCAAGTTGGTTGCTTACAAACTCTACCCTAGCCTAGGCTATATGTATGCATGCTGGAGTGATGCAAGTGTGTTCCTAAGGATAAGGGGATCACTTAACATCGTATATGCGACTCCCTTGAAAATGGACGATTGGTATAAGCAGGAGCGTTCAAAATCATTTCCTAAGAGTAATCACCCAACAAAAGTAACTCTGCAGACCTTCAAGACTTTTAAGCATCTGTCACTGAGAATAATCATCCAGTAGTTGTAAGCGTATTAAGTCTGTCTAAAGGGTTTAGGGTTGTTACACTACTATGCTATGTATGGGATGCACAATACAAAATACACTCAAAATATATAAAGAATTAATATTAGACTAAATTCTAAGGCATTTGAGTAAGATTAATGTTAAATTGGCTTAGACCTACGTTCCGGGTTGAATGTTGAGGTATGACATCGTCTTTCTTCCCTAGTAGAGTCGCCAGAGCTGTGAGCACGAATTCTGATTACCCACATTTGTTGTTATGTTCAAAGTCGCCACTTATTAATTCGGTAGGGATAAGTCCCGGGTAATGAATAAGGTCTTAGTCTGCTTAAAGTTCTGAGTAAAAGGTTTGGTTAAACCCGGGAAAGGTATTAGGCACTCCGATACTTCTATTTTACAACGGTTCCCTACTTACTCAGTTTAAGCCAGTTTAATGTCAAAATTAGTCAAATGTCTTAGGTTTAGTTTATACTAATTCAAGAAGGGAAAAGCTAAACTAGGGTCGAACCCGGGTTGGGTTGCCTACGTACTCACATTGCGGTGAGATCAGATCGAGTGTAGTTCTGACACATGAGCCCGTGTCAAGGCTAAGAGAGTGTTGTGTGTGCACCAAGGGTGGCTTAGGGTCTAGTCGAGAGGCTAGGGGTGGTTAACCGAGTTGGTCAAGTGCTTGGTTATGTTTGATTGGGCCCGGTAGGTCAATGGGTAGTCTGGTAGAGTAGGGTTTGGGCCCGGTAGACCGAGATTGGGCCCAGCAGGCCAAGGGTGCAAGCCTGGAGGCTAGGGTTTAGTCCGATAGACTAAGAGTTAGGTCTAGTAGGCTAAGATTAGGTCCGGTAGGCCTTGGATGGACCCGGAGGTTAAGGGTAAGCCCGATAGGCTTTGGATCGGGCCTAGTAGGCCAAGGGTGAGCCCGGTAGGCCTAGGGTAAGCCTGGTAGGCTTAGGGTTAGGATCAGTAGGCCAAGAGGGGTTTAACCGTGGTTAGGACTGCAAACCGGGGTTGGATAAGGTCCAAGGTATGTTTATGGTCCTTAAGAGAGTTGATTGATGATTTTTAGGAGTTATTCCCAAATTTTTTCAAAGTTAAATGAGGCTAAGCATGGTTAAGACATGAGTTTAACCATGGTTAGTCCGATTAACCAAGATTAGACATTGTACAAAGTCAGATTTGGAATTATACTGTCATTTTAGATCTTTCATGATTTTTTGGGAATTTTCCATAGTTTAAATAGGCTTAACCATGGTTAAATCAAGTGTTAACCATGGTTAATCTCATCTAACCATGGTTAAACAAGCTTGTAAGGTCTGAAATTTATATTTTCAGGAAGCTCAGAATATTTGGGATTTCTGGATTTTATCAGATTTTTCCAAGTTGGTTAGGCCAACTAACCATGGTTAATTTTTAATCATGGTTAAGGAAAGGGATAGCTTGAGCAAGCTTGGAGTGGACCCCAGGGGCCAATTTAGGCCTAATGTGGGCCACCCATGGGCTGTGGGCTCACTGTAAAGCCCAGAAAAATTGAAAATCCATGTTGTCGGCAGATGGATTACCGACAGTTTAGGGTCAATTTTACCAAAGTTTGGAGGGTTATAACTTCAATAGGAGAAGAGTTAGGGAGTCTATGACCCATGGATTTGAAGCCCAGAATGAGGGGAGTGCCTTAAGCCTACTGTGGGCCCTAGAGGATGTCGTATGTGGGCCTGGTGTGGGCCCAAAATCAGCTCACATAAAATCATAGGTTGTCGGCACTGTGTTTATCAACAACATGACAACTTCTGGTTTTTTGCATGTTAACCATGGTTAGGTTAAGGGTCAGGGGCTAAGACTCTCAAGTTAAGCTTTGGAGGGCCTCGGGGTTCCAACCCAGGCCTTGGAGTGGCCCAGGAGGTGCTCAGGTGGGACCCCACAAGCCCATGAACAGAAGGCTACAGGGGTGTTGGTACTGTGATTACTGACACCCTGAAAATTTTTCAGAAATTGTGAAATGCCCTATGGGGCTGCCAATGTGAGGAATCCAGGGGTCGTCCCATGATATGGAAGACCCCCAGAAGCCTAGGTGGTCACTAGAGTAGTGCTATACCCTTAGGGGGGTTTTCCACACCATGGAGAAGGTGGGAAAGACCCCCATTGTGGGTATACTTGCAAAACCGAAAGAGAAAATCCCCTAGAATGGACTAGGGGCTCACAATGAGCGCATAACAAAATAGATAAGGGTAGGGGGAAGCCCTACCCTGCTACTACACGCCGGAGTTACTGGTGGTGCTGGTCGTGGTGGTGGCGTTGCAATGGTTCTCGGTGAAGCACAGTGATGTACTGCACAGGGTATGGGGTGAGCAGGGAAGCTGTTGTGTGGAGTTTAGAGGGACTGGGAACAAGGTACAGGTTTGGGAATCTGCACAGGGCTTTAAATTCGGACATGGCTTAACTATGGAGGTCTGCAGGTGAGGTTTAAGGCCATGGGGGGCACTGCCCTTTATAGGGGAGTCCATGGGGACACCCATGTCATTAGGATGAAGGTTGGTGGGGCTATAGTAGCTGGAATGGGGGTGACTAAGGCCAGAGAGGGGAGCTTCAGGCATGCTCTGAACCTGCAGGGGGTGGGTGTGCATCAAGAAGATGAAACCAGAGGTGTCGGTAATGTGATTACCGACATCCACAAAACAGTGCAATTTGGGATGTCGGTAATCCCATTACCGACACTATTGGTCTTTGCCCAAAAGGCCTGGCCCAGTCTACGCACGCGGTACAGGGGGTTCAAATTCGAATTTTTGGGCCCTTGTTGGGCCCAAACTGAGTCTTGGGGTTAAGCTCTAGAGGCTTAGGGCTTACTAGGGCTTGGTTTTAGGGCTAGGGCTAGGCTAGGGCTCGGCTAGGGCTAGGCTAGGGCTAGGTTAGAACTAGGCCAGGGTTTACCTAGGGTTAGGCCTAGGTTTAACTATGGTTAGGGTTTAACTAGGGTTAAATCCTAGGGTTTGGTAAGGTTATACCTAGGGTTTGTCTAGGGTCTACCTGAAGTCTACTAGTGTTTTTCCTAAGGTTAAGGGACTTGGTTGGGGATTGCCATGGTTAAGAGACTTAACCATGGTTAACTAGGAGTGTAAAAATTGGGTGCTTACACACATCTTTTGTTTATATTTTCTTGTGTTCGGCATTCTCTAAATTAGTTTGGTTCGATATGCACAAATAACTCAATCATTTAATTTGGATTATGTTCCGATGGTAACATTTGGTTCAACTCATCATAAGTGATTATGTAATAATGGAATATGAAAATACTTTCATCGTAATCTTGTTAGGTGTGATTATTGTAGAGTATAACAGCTCACGCACCTTTAAAACTATGAAAATTATTGTAAAATTCCAAATTTGCACCCAACTTACAAAATTTATTAAGCTTGAGAGAGAGAATCTCAAAATATTTTTTTTAAATGACAGACAATCACTTATTGGCGAAAGTGCCAACCAAATAGGATTACAGCCAGCCAGGGCCGGCCTAAGCCATGTGGAGGCCTAAAGCAAGAATTCTAAATGAAACTTTTTTTTAATTGGACTTGCTATAAAATAGGGCATTTTTTTTAAAATGGGGTTTTTTTAGGGTTTCTTTTTACTAAATCAGGTTCATAAAGCCATCAAAGCCCACACTTTGGGGCCTTCAATTTTTTTGGGGCCTAAAGCGCGGACTTTGATGGCCTAATGGATGGGCCGGCCTTGCAGCCAGCATTTATCAATTATTTGCTTATGACTACAATAGTTCAAGCCAAACGAGCCCTAAAAGAGTCTTATGTGCTGGGGCGGTGCCATGATTCTCTTGCAGGGGAGCTAACAATGGGGGTTCGGAGGCGTAGCCCCACAAATTTTTTTTTTGAAGGCCAAGTTCATAGGCCATTGGGCATGTTTGTGTCCGTTTTTAAGAAATATATATTTTCTCAAAAGTTTAAGGGGGCTAGAGCTGCCCGTCCCAGTTTTGCCCCATGTGGCTCCGCCCCCTTCTTATGTGTCAGGTTAAATCTCACATTGTCTAATATGTTCTTCATGTGTCCAAATCTCCCCCTAATGTACTCATTAATCCAAACTTAAAAATTGTTACAAGTATTATCCTTTTGTTAACATTAATGATTATCAATTTTGGATAAGAATGGTTGCACATGCCTTGCACCTAATTTTTTTGTTTTGTTTTGTTTATATCTCCCTTTTGTCCTATCATCACTTTATTCCAAAGTTGGTAAGCCATATAAAAGAGCCTTAACGCATTAGGTTAAGTCCAACAATGCTTAATGTGTTCTCCGCGTCCAATTCTCGGCCAATTATAGGAACAAGGTTTTACCAAAAATTGCCTCACTGTTTTTTCCAAATCATTTATCATAGTATCATTTTTTAATGGCTAATGGCTACACGTGCCTCAGAAGTGCAAGTCTTAACTAGTTTAATAAAAAGAGTTATAATATCTCAAAGGTTTTTTTTGGTCATTATCTGCAATGGCGGAGCCAAGATTTTCTTGTAAGGAGGGATTACAATTGGGGGGGGGGGGGGGGGGGGGGGGGGGGGGGGGTTGGGCATCTAGCTGCTGAATTTTCTTTTTATGACCAAGTTTGTGGGTCATTTGGTGTGCCCTTATTTAATTTAGATTAAATAATATAAAAATATATTTAACTTATTTTTTTCCTCAAAAATTCAAGTGGGCTCTAGCAACTTCGCCCTAACTCCCACAACTCACAGGTTACACTCCTGTTGTTGATGCAATACAATTTTTTTTTCAAAAGTTGAGAGGGGGATATAATTCCCTTGGCCCCATGTGGCTCTGCCCATGATTACCTGTATTAGTATTGAGATGATTGGCCCCACTACCACATCAGCATCAAACGGTTGCCAACATATTTGTCTTCCTTTGTGTGACTTGATCGTCAAACCTTGGTTGATATATGAGGAGAGGGTTTCTTTTAAATCAAGTTGTTTGTTTGTTTTTTTTTGGGTAAAGGTATTAAGACACAACTCACAGACATAGGACAAATAAAAGGAAAAAATAACAACCAATGAACAACATGGTCATGTTAGCACTTGATATAAGCCATGTGTTGATTTTAGCTTTGGATTTTGCTAGGACTTAAGTCCTAATGTTCCTAAGGCATTCTAAGGTTAACCCTAATCTTGCCTTAGAATAATTTTTCAACTAACTTGAAGTAAGTTATTTTATATGATACATATAATTTCATATGTAGCAGATAAAAAGTTAGGGTTTTAGCATTTTATATGTAGCATATTAAATTATATGCTACACTAAATTTTAAAACCCTAATTTTTTTGTACCTTAACTTAAGGTGAGGTCTCGATTAACCTCAGACGGTCCCAAAAGCTTTATCCTTTAACTTATTTTGAAGAAACACTATTTAGAAAAATAGATTTACAAGATTACTAATAATTAATTCATGTATAATTAAACATACTATCTCATCAAGTGCTAATGATAAAATTAGTCTAAAAATATTAGCAAACAGACTAAGCACATCCTCAAATTTGGTAGACTAGGGTCCCTTGTAATGAGTGGAATATGGCAAAGGAATCGTCCACTGGATGACCCCCTAAAATAAGAATAGGAAATAGATTGATCAGTTGCAGCCTTGCAGGTTGATATGTCCACTTTTTAACTAGAACAATCACTAACCAAATTAATTGGGGTTGCGGCCTAATTGGGTGACTGGCACCAAAAAAATAAAAACTAATCTCAATCTCTTATATATGGGATCAGAGGACAATATTATATATATGTATATATTATAAAAATGCGAAAATTTTTTTAAACAATTGTTTGAATTTTATCACAATTAACAAAATTAACCTTTCACTTATATTTTTTATTATTATAATGATGACAAAATTATACTTCCACTTATATTTTCTTTATTTGATCAACTACTATAATCATTACTAACAAAATTTTCCTCAGGAAACAGAGCCCTTAAAAACGTTAATTGAATTTTGTCACTATTAACAAAATTACCCTTACACTTAATCTTTTCTACTATTATAAGGAAAATGACAAAATTATTCTCACTTATATCTTATCTATCTTTACTATTGTAATTACTATTACATATTTTTTACTATTATAATGAGAATGACAAAATTACTATTACACTTATATCTTTTCTATCTTTATTGCTATAATGTGAATATGATATTTATAAACGTTGATTGATTTAATATTAAAAATATTAATTTAATATTTCAAAATATCAAAATTTCCCTTTTAACTTAAAAGGGTTTTACACCCTCGCCTCTTGCGTGAGTGGTAGGGGTGTGACCTTCCATGGAGGAGTATGAGTTGCAAGAGCTCCACTGCCCAAGCTAACTTTTGACCATCTGACTCTACTAATGTAGGTAAATGATATCTCTCATAAAAAAAAAACTTAAAAATGCACGTGGCTTACCAGGGGCCTCTTATTACTCTCTCTCCTATATGCATCGCACATGCGGCCCACTGTATATATATTAGTTATAAAGAGAATAAGCTATGAAAAATGTGGATTGAATTTTGTCATTATTGATAAAATTTCTCCGTACTTATCTTCTCTATTATTATAATGAATAACAAATCATCATTCGACTTATATCTTTTCTATCTCTACAAATATAACGTGAATAAAGTATTTATAAATGTTGATCGAACAAAATTGGCTTTACATGACTTATATCTTTATTGGCAAAACGAAATTTATGACCATTATAATGAGGATTTTCATGTTAAAAAACGTAGATTGAATGTTTTAAATGAAAAAAATTGCCCAATTTAAAATTGTTTATATTGCATATTTGTGGGCAATTTTTATCTTTTTACAAAATTTTCTCTCAACTATACCTCTCTTTCTATACTTTTCCACGTATCTCCCTCTCACATACATGCAATACGTAGGTCTCACTAAGGTCCTTCTTCCCACTCTCTCCCCTTTCTTCTCTCTTCCGTGCATCCCACCTGACGCCACTCACTAGTATATGTAAAAAGACATTGGGTTTAGTTTGGCTATTTTGCAAGAAATTTTATTCTCATTAATCATGTGTTTTTTTTTCTTCTGCAAGTCGTTTCAAAACAGTGTTTCTGCCAAATATGCTAAACCTAAGTAAGTAGCTTGATAAAGCCCACCTAAAAACTGTGTTGTTTTTTTGACGGTTATACTTTGTGGAGCAGACATCAGTCATTGTTTTTCTTTCTTTTTACTCGATTGTAATTGTAAATAAGCAGTCAACAATTTCAAGAGAGAAAGCTTTCTATTTGGTTTTCTTCTTGTTCTTCCTCTTCTGGTCTGGAGAATCTTCGAGCCTTCAATCTCAAACCCTAATATGGCGATTTTCTTTTCATCCTGATGGATCTGAAATCCTAATTTTGCTCTTAGATCTGGTGATTTGATCATGTCCCCATTTCAAAGCACAGGATAAGGGGACCGAGAGCAGATTTCGTATCGTTTTCCCTCATGAAAACCCTAATTTTATCTGTTTTTTTCTCGATCGAACTGTTATTGAACTAAGGATCCAGAAGAAGTATGGCGTCCGTGAAGTCGTCTCGGTCTAGGGTTTCGGCGGGTTCTTTGGCGAACAGGAACGCCCTGGAGAATGGCCCCTTGCTGGAGGAGAAGATCAACGTCTTCAAGACCGATAATTTCGATGCCGATGCATTTGTACAGTTGAAATGTCAATCTTTGAATGAGAAGGTCTGGTGGATTCCTCACTTTTTACCTTATTAATTTCTAATCGTTTTGCTGTGTTTTTCATCTTGTGATGTTCATGAATTTGGCTTCTTCACTTAGTTGTTGTTTTGATTAGTAGCTGTTGTTTGTGATCTACTGATGTATTTTATGTTGAGGGTTATCTTGATGATTCTGAATCATACAATGGGTTACTATTAAGCTTTGAAAAATCTGAACTTTAAAGCTCAAAATCACATACATAGAGAGAAATTACCACTTATTCTAAGAGTTAGAATTGTTTTTAGAAATTGTTGCTCCTTTGGCCAAATTGTAAACAATTTTACCGGGATCTCATAAAAAATGGACTTGACTATGCAGAATTTATGCATTGAAACTCAGTTGCAACTTTTGAGGAGGTTTTGGCAATTTGATTTTCTTTTGAGATGCTTTTGTTGTATGCATGCCAGGGTTTTTGCCTAACCTCCACATCTGTATATATATAATATATAAATATGAAATGGGAATCCAACTGTATAAAATTATTTGTATGTAACTAAGTACTAGTCTCATGCAATTGTTAAAGAGAAATGAGACTGTACTTGATGAAGAGACTGCCACGACCGGTTGGACACCCGATTGGACTTGCGTTGGGTGGTCCTCTTTCCCAAGCCCATCCCAGAAAAGGATTCCATCTATTTAAACACCATTTATCCACAAGTTCCATGTCCATGGAACAATTTTCCTACATAGATTGCTTTTGGATGTAAATAGGAGTTGAAGCTTGCATCTGGATCAAAGTTGTGATTATTTTCCTTGCATTTTGGTATCAGCTTAAGGATCCAAACAGTGTAATTTCTCTGGAAGTTGGTATGTGGGCACTCTCCATCTACCTTTCTGAAGAACCTAACTGCATCATGATTATTTGGAACCAAAATGACATATATTACTGAGAGTTCCTAAATGTTAGAACAGATTTTGGATTTACTATTTGGTAAACCTTTTTATAATAAAAATACACGTTTTTTGTGCTAATCAGCAAGCTGACCGTTAGGCACATTCAGATTTCAGTGTACATAAGGTCTCTCTGCATAAAGGTAGTTTTTTCCCCTATAATTTTCTTTCCGAAGTTTGATTTTAGTCATTATTAAAAAGAAAAAGAGGAAAACCAAGCTGTCTCAGAATTTAAACTCCATTAGCCAGAATTCGTATCTTGTTAAAGGCTCTGACTTCAAAATGATATCCTAGGTCCTCCTAGTGTAATTCTATTATTTCCTCAGTTCCTTTGTATCCTTCCACCTTCTCCTACACTAAACAAATTTTAACTAGCATTAAAGGAACAAACTTCTTGATGTAGGACTATGTAATGGCCTAAAATCTAGTGAAATGAGATCAAGATTGGATTAACAATAATAATGGAAATTTTAAAATAGCAATCTTATCACAAATATTTACTCCAGAAAATTCAAGAAAGTAATTTTATAAGAATTCGAGGCCACGCCACAAACCTACAAATACCACCTCAGTTATATTTGCGAGGTTTGTATGAAATTCTATGTTTCCATAAGCTTAGGGATTTAGAATAATTATCTATTGAATTTCCTTGTCAATTGAGGATTTCAAGAAAAGTTCTTTGGGCTCAACAATGGTTAAGGTTTGGAACATGCTCATAAATTAAGTGTTTAAACAATAATGTGGTTAAACAACACAAACTAGCAACAAAGATCTAATAAAGAATGAATTATAGGGTTAGGGTTTAGGAGTTTTGTTGTCTTTTAGGTTTTGGGAATATGAGGGCGGGTTGTAAAAGGCTGCAACAACAAAGTATAGCAAGATTAGGGCTGTTGGAAAGGTACAACAGTAGGGATGGGGCTGTAGGAAAGGTATCAAAAATCGACTCAATTCGGTCAACTTCGGCCGAATTGAGTCGACTTCAGTGGTTACCGAAGCGAAACTCCTTGTATTTTAAAAATACAAGAATTCGTGGCAAACTTCGGTGACTTCCATGGACTTCGACTGAAATTGTAAAAATGTAATCGAAAAATTCAGAACATCGGAGGAATTTCATGGAAGCCACCGAACTTGGGTAAAAAGCTCTATGACATTCACCACTCACAGACTGAGAAGGAAATGACATTTGGTTCTGCACTTGCAGACATCCATTCAAAAAAGAAATGTAAAAAGGTAGGCTCTGCCTCTATGACAGACTCACTACTCACGGATCCATGATTGAAGTATGGTTGCAGACCACCATCCAATGAAAAAAAATAAAATCGCATGGACTGAAATGAAATCAGTCACCATACTCACCAGTGACCAGATTCGAAAAGGATACCTACTACCTAAACTAACTACAGAGAACCTGTGAAAAAGTGAAAGGGTCCTCTTTAAATCTCCAAGAAGGAAAAAATCCCATGGCAGAGAGGCATAGTTCATACTCTAAAGAAATTAACTCCAACTAAGAAAAAGAATCGTAAAAAAAGAAAAGAAACAAAAAGAAAAGAAATTTGAGAAGGAGAGTAGAGAAGATGGATGAATAGTACATACCTAAGGTTGTGGAGACCAAAACCCTAGCTTAAGAAGATCCCTCCCTTGCCGTCTTCGATTGCCGTCGTGTTGCCGTTGCTGTTGCCGCCGTCTATCGTCGAAACCCCAAAGGTTAGATCCCCTCACTTGTTCGGCCAACATTCTCCTCTGTTTTTGTTTGGGTGAAACTATGGGAAACAAGAGCATACGGGATTATAACTTATAAGTATTAGCTAATAAACTTAAGATGCTATTTGTGTCTCTTGGAGGAGGAATCTGTGGATCATCTGCTTTTGTTTTGTCCTTTTGATAGGAAGCTTTTGATGTTTTTTTTCTCCCAAATCGGGGTGGCTTGGGTCTTCCCCTCCTCTATCCAGGATATCCTTTCGTCTTGGCTCCCAGTATCGTTTGATAGGTCCTTAGATATCCTTTGGGCCCTACTTCCTGGGGTGGTTGTGTGGTCGGTATGGAAGGAGCGGAATCGGAGGGTGTTTGAGAATTCAGCTTTGTCGGTTGAGCGGGTTTGTTCTTGGTCGCGTTCCTTGCTTCGCGATTGGATTTCCACTAAGGCCGACGTGGAGGAAATAGGGTTTGATGAGTTGATTTCCTAGTGGTTGTTGGGGGAGGGTTAATTTTCAGGGGCATTGTTTGTTATGTGTATTTTAGTTGTGGGTAGTTTTCTTTCTTCTGGTTGTTTCTGTTATTGTGAGATTCACTATTTGTGAATCCGTTTTTAATGATATTGCATTTACCGATCCAAAAAAAAAAAACCTAAGAGGGTAATGCTAACTCCACTCTTTGTCAAACTCACTTTTTCTAAATGAAAGACATGTATCACTGTCTTTCATTAAGAAAAAGGCATGTTTTGAACACCCTAAAAGAGTGTTGCTAGTATTGGTCCACGTGTCCCTTATTGGACCACACCCACTTTTATCACCTACTAACTGGGGTTAAGATTCACTCACCCCTGGGGTTAAGATTATCCATCCAACCTTGGCTTTGAAAAATAAATAGTAACCTCAATACTGTCATTACCTAGACCAACAGCTTCATCAACCTCCTCGTACTGATAGAGACAATGATTTTGAGCCACATCGAAGCTTAATGGGGCTATAAATCATGAGTTGTACCGATTATTAAATTTAATGTGATGTATTGTACTATTTCCCTTAATTTCATAGTCAAGACAGTGGAGGCCATTGGTAATGCTATTCACAGTTCTCTCTCTCTCTTTCTCTCTCTCTCTCTCATTCCCATGGTCATGACTTATGCAGATAAAAAAATATAGATAGAAAAAAAAAACCTTTATAATTTGTATTTTGGCATAGAAGTCTTGCTTGATTACATTAAACTTGTAATCATCTAAACAACACTCAATAGACCTAGAGGTCCTGTATGCTTACATCAAAAATAAAAATATTAAAAACTTGAACAGGGGTCCAACACATTTAAATAAAATTACATCAACTTTTTCTTTTACATAATTACATTCACTTCATAGTCAAATAAAATACAGTCCTCTTCTCTTTTTCTTGATGTAGGGTCTCCGATAATATAATAATCTCATCATCTTCCCATATTGATTCAGTCCTGTAAAAACATTGAGCTCATCAATTACAGAATAAAAAGGTTAGAAACTAAATAAAATTTCAATTATTTATTAACTTTAATGTGCATTCATAAGTTTTTCAGATTTCTAAAACAATTAACATGAATAATCATTAAAAAAAAGAGAATAAAATGACCTTACATATTCCCTTCACTTAATAAAGAAATTATAATGTAGTTAAAAAAAATTGAGAATATATAGAAATATCAAAAAGAAATTACAGCACAAAAAAGTAGACAGCGCATGTCACTTAATATAATTCTCACATTTCATACTCTACATGCTTGCATCCAGTGATATAATGAATTCTAGATGTGTATTTATGCTTAAATATTGAATATCTAAAGTTTCATCTTAAAATTCCCATGTTTCCTTAAAGTTTTCTAGACTTCTTTAATTTTTACTGAACTTCCTTAAACTTCCTCGAATTGAGTCAACTTTCTTAGCGACCGAAGTTTATACCGAATCCGAAGTTTAATACCTTGGTTGTAGGATGGAAGGAATGGTGGTAGGAAGCTGTAACAGCACTAAGGGAATAGGTTAAGGCTGGGCAATGCGGCAGCAGGTTGGGGAGGTCTGCCAAAGCTTGTGGCAGCAAGGGACAGGTGCAGGAGAAGATGTAGGGACTGGTGGCTAGCTGAGTTAGGTCTAGGACAGGTAAAGGTGGGAATGGCGGCTAGCTGGACAAGTCTGGCAGATGGTCTGGGGCTGTCGACAGTTGTTAGATAAGGCTGGGACTGTGCAGGGACAAGGAAAAAGGGGTGTGGCTTCAAGGGAAGAGGGCTATAGGGGATATGGTTTTGGTTGGGTAGGGTTTCTTGAATGGGAAACAGGAAAATCAATCTAGGGTTTTGATTGATTAGAGTTTTAATGAAAACAAAAAATCAATGAGAAGAATAAAGAGAAGATTAAGAACCTACTTTAGATATTTGTGAATCACTCCCATGACATCACACCAAGAATCCTTGGGAATCACTCCCATGGCATCACACCAAATCCAATAACTGGAGAATGCTTAAAAATACTTTCTTTCATTCATAAAATTCATCAACTAAAATAGAAAACATGTTTAAATAGATGTAAATAGTAAACACTACTTGTTTAAAGACTAAAATTTCCAAACTAATAAAAAACGAAAATAACCCAATACTAATAAATTGTTTCCTCTCTAACTAAAATTCCAGCCCATTGGGGTCTAAAAGCCATGTCAAAGCAACCCATATGCACATCTTCCCAATGTGGGGTCTTCCTAATGATCAATGTGTGCATATGAGGTCTTTAATACCCCAAATCATCTATTCATAGTGACATGGGGCCTTCTACTTCTTCTTCCTCCGCCTATGGTATACCTAAAACTCTTTGTGATGCGCGATGTCCACATCACTTTTACCATAAAGTAGAAAAGGACATGAACTACTGGTGGATTAACTGATGTCTAACAGCAATTCTCATGCCAAGCAAGGAGCAAAAACCGTAGTTTCATGATGCTGCCTACCTTCAAGATGTTTCACTTTAGAGGTCCTGGGACAACATGAGTCCTATTTTGTTTTAGATCTTGTTTTTTTTTTGATTTTTTTTGCGGAACCAAGATTCTTGATGAGCGCATCTCCAACCTCAAAACCCGCACTGATATATATATATATATATATATATATGACATAACGTTGCGAACCATGCTTGCCAGTACGTATATGTTTTCAGTCTGTTAGTATATGTACAAAAGTGAGAATAGGTCTAAACTCTGCTTGCACTGTGAAAGATCCATATTTTATTATATATCCTTCTAAAATTTGTACTTTGTAATCCATTATTTTATGATATTTGAGTTCTCAAGGTGGTAGGTCAATAATGCATACTTAGTTAGTTACTTTTGAAAGTGTTAATCCCTTATTATTTAGTGGAAAAATTTGCTTTATTGTTGTCAAGATTTCCTTGGTTAAACCATTGTTCTTATGCTTTATAAAAAGCAACAATTTAATCCATAATATGTGAAATCTGAGAACAATAAAATTTTGAATCTATTAACAGGAAATAAGGCAGTTGTGCTCATATCTTCTGGATTTGAAGAAGGCCTCTGCGGAGGAAATGCGTAGAAGCGTTTATGCTAACTATGCAGCCTTCATACGGTAAGTGCATTGGTTCTTGGTATTTTAACAACTGCTGAAATGACAGTAGATTCCTTTTTACTGGTCATTTTTTAGCTTATTTTCTGAGCTGCCTCTTGACAGTGTCATCATCATCTTCACATTTTCATGTGCTTCAATTAATGACAACTCTCAGTTATTTGTAGTAGTTCTATACTTCTATTCATCATATTTCCCTGACTGTTTGTTTCTAGTTAAATAAATTAGTATTTTTGATTATTTATTTTAAAACTATTTTTATTGAGCCATATTTGCATAATTGATCAGTGCTTTTGATGACCTAATTTGTTCATGTGAAGTAGGAGGTAGTGAGTTAAACCTCTTTAATCTTTTATCAGTTATCAATTTGCTATGTATGCAACAATGTTTTAAAAGGCGAAAGCCTGAGGTGAGGCATCGGAACCTCCAGATGCATAATGCTTAGGCCTCGTGGTGTGACGCTTGAGCCTCGTGTTCGCTCATGTTTTGAAATATAGAATTAATTGCAAATGAAGAAAATTGTAGAACATTTGAGGAAAGTAATGAGGGAGAATTCACTAATCACCTCTTATTATCTTTAGTATGACGTGATTTATGTGGAGTCATTTCACATCTCTAAAGGGACTTTCAGAGATTTTTCTTTAGGACTGTCTTTGAAGATAAAACTTGTAGTATTCATGTGGCCATTAACAAAATCATGGTATTGGTATCCTGTTGGTCTCAGTTTCTGAAAAAATCAAGGGAGTTCATATTGGCAAATTCCCATATACTACAGATCGGTATCATTGTCCTCACCACCTCAGAATGGTATTTTTAGATGTTGGGTGGCTCGTGTCCCCCCAGAGAAACCATTAAGCTTAAATTGATGGCTGCTCATTGGGGAACCTGAGCTTGTTTGGGATTAGAGGAATTTTAGAAATAATGAGGGAAACATCATTCACGTATAAGGTATACCTGGAGTCCATTTTTTTTAATCGATCGCCCAGGGTCCCAATTGGTGTGGGTGACTAACAAAGTGGACGATATAGCCCTTTTTTTGGGATCAAAAACTCTCAACTTCTTCAAAGTCGAAAGGACCGTGGAGACACTCTCATCAATAAAGAGACAATGGACATCGCAGCTAACTTGAATTTTTGTTGGGTGCCAAGTTTAGCTAAGGTATGAAATTGTTTGGCCAAAGGAGGGGTTCATGGAGAGGAGCTCTATTGTGGCAGCTTCCAATACAATCTGTACTTTAAAATTTGGATTCTTTAGTTTTGATGTTGATGGTCCTTCCCTCCCTCATTGGTCATACAATTCTTGTATTGAATTTTCATTTTTTATGTTACATTTCTTCACATTATAGATAAAAAAACGACACTCCAACTAAATTTAAACAGATACATTGTTTGAAGTATAATAAACTCAATAACATCTATAATTACAAACAGTTAAATACTACATGAAGGTAACTTATATAAAAAAACTAGAAATAGTCAAATACTCATATCTTTTGTTTTTATTTTTATTTTTATAGTTTTTAATTACTATAATTCTTAATGCTTTATCATTGGTAGAAGAGGGGCGGCTCCCACAATGCTAAAATGAGAAGATTTGGGGTAGACCGCCATTGTCTGATAGATTACCCTAAAGGAAACAAGTTCGCTTGGTCGTCAGGATCGACAACTAGCCAGTTGGATACATTCCTTGTTAGCTGGGAGTGGGAAAACCACTTTACAAACACTATCTAGATTGGTCCCCCTAGACCTTTTATCTGATCATTTTCCAATAGGGTTGGAATCCGGATGTTTTATTAGGGGCCCCACCCCGTTCAGGTTTGAGAATAGTTGGCTCGAGGATGAGAGATTTTAGGAAGTTGTGGCTGATGTTTGGCATTCCCAGGGAATCTGGGGTTCTGCTAGCACTCACTTTGGCCTAAAGTTAAAAATCTAAAGGTCAGGCTAAAAGTTTGGAACAAGAAGATCTTTGGTAATGTCAAGACTAAGTTAGTTTCCCTTTTGAGGGAATTGGAGACCTAGATGCGGTTGAGGAATTGAGGAATCTTTCAGATGATAAATCTTGAGTCAAGGCTAAGAAATTGGAATATGTGAAGGTGGTGAGATTGGAAGACATTAGTTGGAAGCAAAATGCTTGAGTTCGTTGGCTGAAAGGAGATAGCAATACAATTTTTTTCATTGGATGACCAACTCATAAAAAGAAAGAAAGAAATTTCATCTCCAAGTTAAGGGTGGACGAGACGTGGAAATAAATATCACCGAAACCGATACGAAACGGGCGATACTTATAGGTATCGGTAGTACCCTATACGATATTTATATTGATACGAAATGGGTGATACGTTTAATTTATTTGTCAATCATTTTTAATTTCATTGTGTAATTGTAATTTTGGTTTTTACTTTATTTTTTAGTCGCTTCCCATGATTTTATATTTATTTTTGTTTTTTTTATCGGTAAAAACAACAATATATATTGAGGGGGAAAAATACCGGAAAGGACACGTGTCAGCTGCAACTGTTCACCTCTGGTTTACTGGTAGAAGGTAGAAGTTGAAGGGTGTGATACCCTGACCTGTACTCCGATGATAAAGTAAGTAGATGAAGAAGATGATGAACAGTAACGCAAACAGGAACACTGAAAAATATGTCTATCTTTCGATCCCTGTAACACTGAAATTCTCGGGGTATTTATAGGTTAACCTTGGTATGGCCATAGATGCCCATACCACGTGCCCTGCACTCATTACCAAATATGTCAGTAAAATCTACCACCTGTTGCATCACACGTGAAAGCCTACCATTTGTTCAGTCGGTTGAGTCTGACAGCACACAGAAGTGACCTGCATTAAATGCCAAGGCAGTGCTTTCGGCCCACTTGTCAGAACAATCGATCGCCTCCTGATTACTCCCTCCTGCGAGTCGGTTTCGTTGTTGACTCGAGCTCGGGTACGTTGTATATGTCTTAAAATATGACCTGGACATCCTTATCTGAATCACGACGGGCTCGTTGTTCAATTAACACCGAAAACGTTGTTGAGAATACAACGTCTACGTTGTGCACAAGACAACGGAAACGTTGTTTCGCAAGACCACGGATACGTCTTAATTTGTACAACGTGAAAGCTATGCATCAGATAATGTGTATCCTTCTATTTTAAGCACGTGACTCAAACACACGTCCACGTGTCACTTTCGTGCACAAAACAACAAAAGCCAGCTCGTTCCCCAACGTTAATTAGTTTTTACGAATTTTATCCCTTACATATATATATAAAGAAAGGGAGAGGAAGTTACATCCCCAGGTTCACCAATAGTAAACCAGGAGAAAAAAGAAAGGGAAACAAAAACCAGAGAAAGTCAAAACATGTAATAGGAAACAGGCAATCAGAGTTATATTTGGTTCTTATAGCACATTTGATATTTTCTAGATTAAATTTTATTTTTAAATTTTTTTTCTTAAAAAAGAAAATTTTATATGTATCGCCCGAAACCGATATGGATAGGTTTTGGTTGGGACCGATACATCCCCCGAAACCGTATTTTTAACCCTTGGGATGAGGAGTGGAAAAAGGAGAAGTCAGTTATTGAGGATAGTATTGTCTCTTTCTATACAACCCCTGTATAGGGAATGAGAGCTATGACATTCTAAAGCTGATGGCCTTTCTTTTGCCTCTTTGTCTAATGAGCAATGAGGTGCCTTGGAGGGTCCTTTTCATGTAGAGGAGTTCTTGAATGCTATCCGTGGCTTAGGAGGTGATAAGGCTCCAGCCCGGATGGGTTCACCATCGAGTTTTATAGGTCTTGTTGGGATATAGTTAGAGGTGACTTCCTTGAGGTTATGGAGGAATTATTTGATTTAGGAGGTTTCGATAGAGTGATTAATTGTACATTTGTTGTCTTGATTCCTAAAAAGAGGGAGCTGTAGACCTCAAGGATTTTCGCCCCATCAGTTTGGTGAGTAGTATATAAAATCATCTAGAAGGTGTTGGCTTCGAGGCTTAATGTGGTGATGTGCTCTGTTTTCTCTCCCCAACAGGGGCTTTTGTGGGCGGCAGACAAATCTTAGATTGTATTTTGATAGCCAACGAATGTATAGATGATAGGTTCCAATCTAAAATCCCGGCATTGTTTTCAAAATGAATATTGAGAATGCTTATGACCATGTAAATTGGGCTTTCTTGGATTATGTGATGAGTAGAATGAGTTTTGGGGTTAAATGGCGTTATTGGATAAGGATGTGTATCTTAGTGTCCTCTATCCTTGTTAATGGCAACCTGCCGGGGTTTTTTTAAGAGCTCTCGGGGATTGAGGCAAGAGTACCCCTTTTCCCCTTTTCTTTTCATCAGTGTCTAAAGCCTTGAGTCAGATGCTCTCTAGAGTTGATGGTCCAGTGTTTGAAGGGTTCTTTATAGGCAAGGATAATTTGCGTATTTCTCACATGCAATTTGCGGATGATACCTTGATTTTCTGTAAGGCGTCGTGTCGTACCCTAGTCAACCTCAGATGTCTTTTTAGATGTTTCGAAGCTGTCTCAAGTCTGAGAGTCAATTTGATTAAATCAGATATTATGGGGGTGGGGGTTGTCCCTAATATAGATCTTATAGCGGCTTGTTTGGGGTATAGAGTGAAAAATCTCCCTTCTACGGCAAGTTTCAAAGCCAAATTAGTTTGGGCTCCAATTTTGGAGAGATTTGCCAACATACTTATGGGATGGAAATCATCCCCTCCTATCGAAAGGTGGGAAACTAACCCTTATCAAGAGTACCATGGTTGTTAAGGTGACTTGAGGCAATTGACTTCATGGATGCCTGAGGTGCCCGATGCGTCACTTGATGAACTCGTTGCAACAAAAATCCCTCAAATATGAGATCTATATATGTTGCATTTCCTTGAATAAGGGACTCTACAATTCATATGAATTGCAAAATTTGAAGCCATTATCTTTGGTTAACAAGGCTCTCCTTGGGAAATGGATTTGGAGATTTGGGGAGGAAAGAGAGAGTCTCTGGCAATCTGTCATTGCCGCCAAATACGGGGAGGTTTCGTGTTGGGTTCCCAAGGATGTGTCAAGGAACCACGGGGGTGGGTTTGTGGAAGGGGATTATGTCTTCGGCTCGCCTAGTTTCCCCTTTCTTCAAGTTCAAAGTAGGCGAAGGGACTGAGATCAGTATCTGGAAGGATGTGTGGAGTGGGTCCACGAGGTTGCAAGACGATTTTGCCTCTATTTTTCGCTTAGCTACGGACAGAAACGCGTCAGTTGGGGATTACATTGACAGAGGTAGTGGGGGGGCAGTTTGGTGTCCCAATCTGAGACGAGTGTTAAATGATTGGGAAATTGTTGAGTTTGGAAGGTTGCTAGAGCGGTTGGGGTCTCTCCCCCCGGTTTCTTAAGGCCGGGATTGTAGAATTTGGTCTCGAGACAACAAGGGTCATTTTTCCATAAGATCCCTATTGAAGTCGCTTGAAGCCGGTCCTTCCGTTCCTTTTCCTCATAGAGCTGTGTGGAATCCAGGTATTTCATCTAAAATATCATTTTTTCTATGAGCTGCGGTTTTGAATAAAATCCTCACTTGTGACCACTTGAAAAAGCGAGTTTGGAGGATGGCTAACCGTTGCTTTATATGCCTCCAAGCAGAAGAGATGGTGGATCACCTTCTCTTGCACTGCCCTTTGGCTCACGAGATTTAGAGTTTCTTTCTTCCTCGCATGGGAGTATCTTGGGTCTTTCCCTTGTCCTTTCAAAACTCCTTATCCTGCTGGGATTCGGTGCGTGGGGAAGGATCGTGGTTGTCGTTGTGGAAGACCTTACCGGGTGTCATAGCTTGGTCTCTTTGGAGAGAATGGAGAGAAAGGAATAGGAGAGTTTTCGAGAACTCTTCACTCACTTCCTCTTGTTTATGTGATAGAACGAGGTCTATGGCGTTGGAGTGGGCCTCAGTAAGGCAGGATAGGGAGAGTCTAGACTTGATATTTGCTTAATTTGATGTGTTGGGTTTGTTTGGTGGTCTTTGTTAGATATGTTGTTTTTCGCTTTGGTTCACGTTCTCGTGAACTAAGCCCTATTTGCATTCTTGTACTCTCTTTTCTCTTTATATATTATTGCTTACTTACCGATCAAAAAAAAAAATAAATTCAAGCAAACAGCCCAAGACAAATTTCTATAGTCCAAGCACAAAAAGAAATCATCCACTTGAGAACAATCTCATAAAAACTCCAAATGGATCTTGTAAACAGATTACCCCGGATCTTGTAAACAGATTACCCCAGATCTGTATTTTTCAGGATTTTCTTTTATTTTCCACAAAAAGATCTCACCTTCTTCTGAAGTTATCCAAATAACATGAAATAGGGTTCAATATTCTTCTAAAAATGAACTCTCTTAAAAATACCTTCGGAAGCACCTTTGGTGTGCTGTCTATAGTCTATACCAGTGTTTTAAAACCCGAAAACTCGACTCGACTCGGAAACTTGCCGAGTAGAGTCAACTCGGAAACTCGGGCAAAACTCGTCCGAGTAATGACACCTAAAACTCGGACATATATAATATTTTTTCTAATAATATATATGGTATAGATTCAAAATTAATGATAAACCATGCCTAAAATAAGATATATAATTCAATATATACTAAACATCCCACTTTTGTTTTGTATTTATACTTAAAAGTGAGTGGGGTATGTTAAAAAAAAGAAAAAAAACATAATTTAGTCAATCAGGTAGGTAGTTTACTCGATTTTTAGGTTTAAAAAAAAAGTGCAAAAACTCGGACGAGTCGGGGCGAGTCGGGGCGAGTCGGGCGAGTCGGGGCGAGTCGTGGGCGAGTCGGGGCGAGTTTCTGACAAAAACGAGTTTTTCATGAAACTCGACTCGAAACTCAGCCGAGCCGAGTCGACTCGCCCGAGTTTCGAGTCGACTCGGCGAGTTTTAAAACTATGGTCTATACAACAGTTAATGTTAGTTCTACGGACGCTGATGTCAACTGCTGATGTCAGACCTGCGAGAGGTCCCCTCTTGCTCCTTTTGTCTTCTAGATTGATTTGAATTCCCTATTGCTTTGATACCAACTTGAGATATTAAGTTATGGAAGATTAAGGTTTTTAGGGTTTGAAGAGAGGAAAGAAGACGAAGAAGAAGAATACGAGTGTATTATTCTCTATACACTACCCCAAGACTTTTATTATTAAAATAGTTTGTTGGACAGTACTGCCCTTACACCAGTGTAGTCAAGGCGTCTAGGCGATGCCTAGGCGATTAGCCCCGGCTAGGCGAGGCGTTGCCTAGGCGACGCCTAGGCGTGGCCTAGGCGACGCCTAGGCGTGGCCTAGGCGATAAATTTAATATAAATATATATATATATAATTATATATATATCACGTATATATATAACATCCAAAAGACCAAAACTCCACACCCACATTCCACAAAAACATAAAATAAAAAATCTATTACAATCATTCATCACATAACCAAAGACATGTTAACATAGTAGAGTATTAAACACTTCAAAATCTAGGCAAAATACCCAAATTCGTGTCATTGTCCATGTATAATATTAGGCAGAGCCCCTTACGATTCCCCGGGGGGTGGGGGTGGCAGGGGGGGCAGCGCCCCCCTGCGACGCACGAAGTGCGTCCTCAATCTGGGCCTAATTAGGCCCAGATTGCGTCGAAAACGATATTTTTAGTGAAAAAAATCGATATTTTTAGTGAAAAAAACGATTTAGAATCTTATTACTACTTCATTACATGTTTTTATATTATTTATTGGGAAATTTTGGATTTTTTAAAAGCAAAAAAAAAATAAATTTTTACTAGGATCGCCCGCTTAGAGGGGCGCCTAGGCGACGTAGGCCCAAAATCGCCTAGGTGACCGCCTAGGCGACGCCTTGACTACACTGCCTTACACATTAACATGAAATACATAAGGAAGTAGAAAAGAAAGACACATATACCCTCACATCCCTTTCATAGTAGAGGAGACTGTACATCATATACTAATTCATTGTCCTTCTAGATGGCTTTGGAAACTAGTTCTATCTATCTCGTTTGGGGATGCGATGGTTGTAAGTTCTTGATACTTCATTTCCAACTGGTCTATGCGAGGTGAGGATGTCTGGAATAAGCAGGTATTCGAGAACTCATCTTCTTAAAAGAAAGCTTTAGTCAAAAAATAAGCTTCGAGAAGTCATCCCAGGTGTTATGTGAAATGAGTTCTCTTTGAAAAATAAGCTTCAGTTGATACATTTCCAAGTTTTGGCAAAACTTTATCCTTTCTTGTACCACAAAGGTAGCTTTGCAAAGTCAAGTGAAACATACGACATTAATCTAAATTCACTAATGGGGCGTTTGGATCGGATTTTATTAGCCAAAATAAATTTTGATAAGAATTGATTGTGTAGAAATTAATTGTCAAATAATCACTTTTACAAATAATAGGGTTCGGGGTATACGAAGTTGAGTCTAAACACCACCTAAATGTTTCTCGAAATCCTGCAGTTTTATAACTACATGGTGTTTTCGTGTAGTTTTATAACTACAACGGGATTTTAAACCCATAAAAATTGACACATTTGCTGACGTTAACCAAAATGTGTTGATTTCTAGAACCATGATTTTAAAAGAAAGCCAAGTATAACAAGAGTAATTGAGTTTATGATTATAAGGGGAGCTTGTTCTGGCCTCTTTTACAAATCAGATTACCAGAAAATTGCTTAAGCGTGGTCTGTACTTGATGGTTTAAGGGTTTAAGAATTTGTATGGACATTAATCTTCTTCTCATTAAAATTGAAAGTGATTCTCAGTCACTAGTCACATTCTTCAGAACTGTGTGGATCCCGCGTGGAAACTATTGTACTGGTGATTGTTGTCGGTATTCGAGAACGCATCTTCGAAAAAGTCGAAAAATAAGCTTTGAGAACTCATCGCAGGTGTTATGTGAAATGAGTTCTCTTTGAAAAATAAGCTTCAGTTGATACATTTCCATGTTTTGGCCAAACTTTAGCCTTTCTTGTACCACAAAGGTAGCTTTTCAAAGTCAAGTGAAACATACAACATAACCTAAATTCACTAAATGTTTCTCTAAATCCTGCAGTTTTATAACTACATGGTGTTTTCATATTGTGACCCAAAATAGTTGACACATTTGTTGACGTTAAACAAAATGTGTTGATTTCTAGAACCATGATTTTAAAAGAAAGCCAAGTATAACAAGAGGAGTTGAGTTTATGATTATAAGCAGAGCTTGTTCTGGCCTCTTTTACAAATTGGATTACCAGAAAATTGCTTAAGCGTGGTCTGTACTTGATGGTTTAAGAATTTGTATGGACATGAATCTTCTTCTCATTACAATTGAAAAGGATTCTCAGTCACTAGTCCACATGCTTGAGAACTGTGTGGATCCCACGTGGACATTATTATACTGGTGATTGGGATTGTTAGCTTTAGGTCTCACTATCTCTCACACCATCCTGAGAATAACCAGGTTACGGACTCATTAGCAAACTAGGGATACAAATTCAGTGTATATTATCTTCTATGAGATTAGAAATCTCCTGCGGCCCAGCCAGTAAGAGGCAAGGTTTAAAATCCCGGTTTTGTCCAAACCCAACTATATCAATACACCATAGATTTCGGAAAACACGATTTCGGCCGGGATTTCGGAAATTTCGGGTCAAATTTCGGAATTCCGGGATTTCGGCGATATTTCAAAATTTGTTTTTAAATATTTTTTTATTAAAATTCCGAAATATTTCGATATTTTAATCGAAATTTCAGAAATTTATTTATTTATTTTAAAAATAAAATAATAATATTTATATAAATACATAAAATTTAATACTATATTATTTTTTAACATAAATATATTTAATAATATGAATATTTATATAATAAAATATTAATAAATTGGAATCCGAAATCCCGCCTAGATACCTAATTTTTTTGAGATTTCAGTTCGGGTTGGCTGACTAAAATCACCGATAATATCGGGATTTCAAACCTTGGTAAGAGGGCTGCTGCTTTCTAGGATAAGATTGGTCTTTTTAGCTTTGGGAAAAATAGAAAATTGTAATTTGTATCTTATCTTATTTTTTCCTCACAGTCAAATTCTGATTTGTCTGAGATTTTGTAAGGGTAAGGCTTTTACCCCTCCTCCCCCTTTCCCAAAGTTAAAGAATAAAAAAAGAAAAATAAAAACTGTGTTGCAATCTTTCTATCCTTTATTAATAAACTGGTGGTGTCTGTCTAAAGCCCCCCATCCCCACTGGATAGTTTATTTTAAAAAAAGAGTCAGCTCAACGTAGGCCCCTGCTAAAAGGTTCAGAAAAACATATATTCCATCCTCTTTAAAGGACGTCAATTTCTGCTGGCTTGTTTGGGTTGTATCGTTATCTGTTAAGTCATATCTCCTGATTTTTATTTTTTTAGGAATTTGTGGATATTATGGTGGTCCAATTCTTTACATGTATGTAATTTTGGACCTGGTGGTTTTATTTGTCCCTTGAAGAGGAAGTTGGAGTAAGCTTTTAATATTGATTAGGAAGTTGGGCTCAGTTATTTTTTGATCAAATATCTGTGCTCAGTTATTGATGTCATACTTAGAGCAGTTTCAAATTTCTTTACCGATAAAAAAAAGCAGTTTAATTTTTTTTTCTTTTTTAAGAATTGTATTAAGTAGAGAAGAATTTAGAAGTGGCAATGAGGTTATTCCCAATGCAAACAAAAAAGAAAAGAAAAAAGCTCTAGAGTTGAGACAAATAGACTCCATGTACACAAAAATTCCTTAAGTGTTGACATCCTCAAATTGCTCAAGGACATTTGCACAATTCCTTACTCGCAACCCATGGAAGCACATAATTTTGGAATAGAGGATTCCAATACTTCAAAAAATATTTTATTCCTCCCCCTCCCCTTCCACTAGCCCCAAATAATCACACAGGGAAATATACCCCAAAGAATGTCCCCCTTTCTGCTAAAGGATCCCTCTGGTCAGTTGAGTATCACATCTCCAATCTCCTTTTGAGCCACTGTAGATCCCCAGAAGCATAGTAACAAAGTCGGTGTTCGCAAATAATTCAGTGGGGGTCTAGTTTGGAAAAAAATTGGCATAGTTGGGGAAACTTTGGCAAAAAGACGGAAACAATAAAAAATAACTTTAATAATTATAAAGAGAGTAACATGATATCAACCATAGTTACCAAGTCGGAGTTCGAGAATTATTTATCTAGGAAAAATTTCGATTTCTTTTTGGCAAATTTCAGAAAATCCAAAAATAAATCAGTAAAACATTGGGCAAGATATGAAAAAAAATACTAAATAAGATTACTAATTATTAAATTATATACAAACATATTTCATATATAAGATATTTATTCGGGACTTTTTCAAAATGTTGTGAATAATTCGCATTTAATTTTTGAAATTCACGACTTTTTGAAAAAGTTGTGATTTTTTCAAACTGTTGTGAATAGTTCGGGAATTAATCTTCCGACGAAAAAGTCGGGTATTATTTGGAAATTTTTGAAAAATTCGGAGAACTTTGTTAGAGCAAGAGGTAAAAACTCCATGCACTCCAAGCCACTGTACAATGAAGGATATTCTTCCTTCTTCATTCATTGCTGTGTCATACGACTCATACCATGACATGTTCTTCATTCATTGCTCTCTGATGGCCCTTTACCATTATAGAGAAACTACTTTGAATGATGAAAATTGGATCTCATTTTAATAAACCTGTCTTTTAGTTCATTGTTTTATTTTCTTCCTTATTGGGAATCTGAGTTTTGTTCTGGGCTTTTGAATGGTCACTATAAATTTTTTTGATCGGTACGAATTCACTGTAATCACAGAAAAATTGTTGTACAAATTTTTCTTCACAAGTAATGATGAAGATAGCTATCTTTCCTTACCTCCTAGCATGTTTGAAATTTTATAACTGTACTTTGTATTATTTGCTTGCATTTGAATTGTCATTTCCAGATCCAGGATTTCCTTTTTTAAGTGACTGTTTCATCCATTGCAACTTAGTTTGTTGATCACGGTCCCAATGCATTCTTGATTGTGACATTTGATTTGACATTGAGTTATATGTATTTTCTATTTACAGCACATCGAAAGAGATATCAGATCTAGAAGGGGAGCTTTTGTCCATCAGAAATCTATTATCTACTCAGGCAGCTCTGATTCATGGTTTAGCTGAGGGAGTTCACATTGAATCCTTGTCTACCACTGTTTCTGAAGGGTCTGGCCCACATGGCATATCTAATTCTGAAGATAGAGAACCTTCAGACACAGAAAAATGGTCAGTAGAGTTCCCCGATCTACTCGACGTTTTGTTAGCTGAGAGGAGAGTGGATGAAGCTTTGGCAGCCCTTGATGAAGGAGAACATGTAGTTTTAGAAGCAAAAGAAAAGAAAACATTGAATGCAGCTGCACTCATGTCACTAGAGACTGCTATCATTGAACGCAGACAAAATCTAGCTGATCAGCTTGCTGAAGCTGCTTGCCAACCTTCTACACGTGGTGTTGAGCTTCGTGCAGCTGTTTCAGCTCTTAAAAAGCTTGGAGATGGCCGCCGTGCTCATAGTTTGCTACTTAATGCTCATTACCAAAGGTTTCAGTATAACATGCAAAGCCTTCGTCCATCAAGCACCTCATATGGAGGAGCATATACTGCTGCACTCTCACAGCAAGTGTTCTCTGCGATTGCTCAAGCAGCTAGTGATTCTTTGGCTGTTTTTGGTAAGGAGCCAGTGTATGCATCTGAGCTTGTGATGTGGGCCACAAAACAGACAGAGGCTTTTGCACTTCTTGTAAAAAGACATGCGTTGGCCTCATCAGCAGCTGCTGGAGGCTTAAGGGCTGCTGCAGAGTGTGTTCAAATAGCTTTAGGTCATTGTTCATTGTTGGAATCTCGGGGTTTGGCTCTTTGTCCTGTGCTCTTGAAACTCTTTAGGCCTAGCGTTGAACAAGCATTAGATGCTAATTTAAAACGAATCGAAGAGAGCACCGCTGCACTAGCGGCTGCTGATGATTGGGTGCTCACGACTCCCCCTTCTGTTACACGTCAATCCGGTAGATCCTCAAATACATCTATTGGTACTGCAACAACGTCCCAACATAAACTTTCAAGCAGTGCACACCGATTCAATTCGATGGTCCAGGTGAATGATTTATTTTTCTTCTCATGTCTTAATTCATTATGTCATGGAAGAGGTTTCTATTATATCTTTTATATTATCCCCTTGTTTTATGTACTAAAATGCCCACCCTCTCATTACACCAATGAATGCCATCTTTAGTTACTTAGCCAAGTATGTTGTTGAAAGATGTGCAGTATGTTTTATGAGCTGAGGACAGTACTGGTGCATGAGCTGAAGATACACGATTATGTTACTTCCTGTTCTGTTAGTTACGAATAATAGAATAATCTATTATTTGTAACTATCATTTGTATTACTTCCTGTTCTATTAGTGCTCACTGGTTCAATTTGATGTTGTATTAACAATTCTGATTGGAAGTTACACTGTTGCTTTTGTTATCTCTTTGTTGGACTTAACTCAGTCTACATATTGTTCTTGTTCCGCATTTTACAGTTTGATATTGGCAGCCTTTTGGAACATTAATATTGTAACTGAATTTGATTGAGAACAACTTGCTGATGCCATAAGTAATTCAAAATACCATCTTGCAATTCTGTAATTGTCCTCTATTTAAAATACCCCTTGTCACTTTTCAAAGTCATTTATTTTTCTGGCTTTTAGCCTGTCTGTTGGAAGAGTTAAAAGCACATGGTCCGCATTTGGTCTACTTTTGTTGACCTAGATTTCAAGATCTCTTGCTCCCTATCTTGGTATACTGAAAAGTTCATTAATGTCACCAATAAAAAAAAGTTCATTAATGCCATATTTTCTCCAATGAAGTTTATATTTTCTTTTAATGATTCTCCTCTATTAAGAATTGGTTACCAGTTCTTGTAGCTTGAATCCTTGTAGTTAATACAAACTCTTTGAGTGTTTTGAATTCTTTTCTCTTGATGGTTGGGCTTATTATTTGAAGTTTAGTGGATCATCTGTAATTTTTTCTTTCTTTGCATACTTGTGAGCTATTCCTCTTAATTCACTTTTCTTCATCTTCCCACTGCTCTTTCAGGATTTCTTAGAGGATGTAGGACCACTCCTAAGTATGCAGTTGGGAGGTCGCACTTTGGAAGGTCTGTTTCAAGTATTCAACTCATATGTGAACATGCTCATAAAGGCATTACCAGGTTCAATGGAAGAAGAAGGAAACTTTGAAGGTTCTGGGAATAAAATTGTTCGGATGGCTGAGACCGAAGCCCAGCAGATTGCTTTGCTAGCAAATGCATCTTTATTAGCGGATGATCTGCTCCCACGTGCAGCCATGAAGCTTTCTCCGCTGAACCAGGCTGGTTACAAGGATGATCCCCGTAAAAGAGCTTCAGACAGGCAAAACCGTCATCCTGAGCAAAGAGAATGGAGGAGACGCCTTCAACGCTCTGTTGACAGATTGAAAGATAGTTTCTGTCAACAGCATGCTCTCGATCTCATTTTCACTGAAGATGGTGATACCCACCTTAGTGCAGACATGTACACAAATATGGATGGAAATTTAGACGAGCCCGAGTGGTTTCCATCTCCTATATTCCAGGTATTTCAAGTACTGGAAGCTTTTTGTGATTTGTTTTTGCAATTTTTTTAAAAAATTTAAAATTAGGCATAATGTATTAATTTTTTAATGGGTAATCCATTACATATGATTGTCAATAATTATTGACCGGAACTCCAATGTTTTACTTATTATTATTAAACTATTTTCGTTATTATAATTTCTTTATAAATACTAGCGGGTGGCACGTGCGATGCACATGAGAGCGATGGGAAGGAATTAACCACAATTAATAGAAGTTAAAAGGGACACGTGTTAACCCATAGGTGTGATTGAACTCTCCTTGAGTTCAATCGCGATTGGCTGTGATTCTATTTTTTAAATAGATAGATGAGCAAGGGATAGTTTGGGAATTAAAATAAAAAATTAAATCAAAGTTTTGTTTTATATAAAGGTAGTTTGGGAATTTTGGAAATATCATGCTACGCCTGCCTCTCGCATTATAATAGTAAAGATTAGTTTTAGACAAATATGGATTTAAAAAAAAAACCTAAAACATAGCAAGGCACTTTAAGATCAACATATGCATGTATATTTTATGGATTTTAATAGTAACTTAGTAATCAAAATTATTTGTTAATTGGAAATAATATTTGATCCACATCGTAACTCTTTGGATGTGACTTATGATTCATTTAATGTGCCTGTGTTGTATTTTTTTTGGAATGTTTACTTTGTGACCATGATTATAGACAATTCTGTGGACTTTTAAAGTTTTGAACATGTGCGACAGCTAATGTTAAATGTTATTTATCTCTCTTTTCAATTTGCAAATGGTTGTCTTTTTGTTTTACATTGAGTTTTCACAATGTTTTGATACTTATTTTACAATTTCCTAAAATCATCAATGCATTTTTGAGATTTCCATATTATTTCCATGGTTTCCTAACTTTTACAATCTTTACATAGATTTCCATAAGTTTTCACAAAATGTATCCACTTCCTAGGTGACCGAAATTTATTTTGAAACCAAAGTTTAAAACCTTGGATGTCTGGGCCACCTGCAGGTGAACCCACCAACCCGAAGTTTTCACATGCATCAAGGGCCTGAACCCTTAGAGGAAAAGCATTGGGTATGCGCCCTTGATGTAGAAAGCCAGAAATGCTCAAATCAATGGCTAAAATTCTTTGATCAGGCTGAATTTTGGGGTAAGAGTGCACGAAGGAGTAGGCCATCATGGGGTCAAAGGGCTGCAATGTGTGCCATGTGGCATCAAACCACATCACTCATAGGGAACACCTCCTAATGTGGAATTTTGTTTTTACAACAACATTTGAATTATAGGCTGGCCGAGCACTGACACTGAACTCGCTCGTGCGGGCCTCCCATAAAAATTGTTTGATCCATGCAATGGTTTTCATTGATTTAGATGGTTAAGATCTTTCCAAATGATTTTATTCAGAAGGTTAGGATTGCCTAAACTATATGAAGTTAGATTTATTGTTAAACAAGTGGTGGATGGTCTGGATGTAGGGACCAATGGATGCACTCTCTTTTGTTTGCTTGTTTCTTTAATTGCCTCAATGATATTTGACTATTTCCATATTGTTTCTCTTCTCTCTCTCTCTCTCCTTTCAATGAAGGCTCTCAATTGGATTGTTACTTTGTTAGAGATGCGTTCTAGCAGTGACTTTGGGTTTATTGGTCTATTTAGGGTCTGCCTTGAAGTTTGGAGGGTCCGGACGTGGTTCAAAATTTCCATTGTATCGATACCAGTGTAGTCAAGGTGATTAGGCCTTGTTAAGCGAGGCGTTGTCTAGGCGACGCCAATGCAATGCGTAGGCGTAATTAAATTTTATATATTAAATACATGTACATGTAATATTAATATATACACATATTACATAATTAATAAATATATAATTAGTGTCTCCTTCACTAGTATTGCCTCTTTTGGGGAATCTCCTGTTATGTTACCTCATTTTCAAAAGTCTTCTAAGACACCCTTCCAGTATCCAAAGAGGCAAAGAGGAACTTGAGCGCTTCAGTTCGTTACTTTCATAAATGGAGTTATCTTTTAGATTTCCATTTTTGTTGCTCAGACAAATACTTATGCATCTGCCCATCAGGTATCTTCATTAACCTCACATTGTTTTCCTTGGATCATTGATTCAGGAGCCTCAAATCATGTGTCTGGTACGTCCACACTTTTCTCGTCTTACAACTCTTGCTCTAGTCATTTGAGAGTGAAAATAGCTAATGGTTCCTTTGCATCCGTGTCTGGGAAAGGAAGCATCCATGTCACCCCTATTTTGTCATTGTCATCTGTATTACATGTTCCTGAGTTTTCTATTAACCTCTTTTCTATTAGTAGTTTAACTAAGCATCTGCTTGTAGTGTAAATTTTTTTTCCATCTCGTTGTGCATTTCAAGATCTGGTGACATCGTAGCAGATTGGGAGTGGACGTAAAGTGAATGAACTTTGCATCTTGGATTAGGCTCCCGCTCCTATCTCTAGTGTTTTTCAGTCCTGTAGTATTATTAATAAAGACTCGATTTTTCTCTGGCATCGTCGGTTGGGTTACTTGTTGTTTCAGTCTTTAAAATATTTGTTTCCTCATTTGTTTGAGTATGTCAATTTACAAAGTTTGCAGTGTGAAACTTGTGAATTTGCAAAACATAGTCGTGTTTCATTTTCCCTCAATACTAAAAGAAGTTCATTTCCGTTTGAAATTGTCCATTCAGATGTATGAGGACCCTCTCCCACTCTATCCTTGTTTGAATTTTGATATTTTATTTCGTTTATTGATGATTATTCACGCTACACTTGGTTGTACTTATTGAAAACTCAAGATGAGGTGCCCAATACTATTCACCATGGTTCAAAAACCCGAAAATTCGACTCGACTCGACTCGAAAGTTAACCGGGACTCGAAAGTTAACCGGGTCGAGTAACTCGGAAAACTCGAAAAAAAATCGACTCGGTTTAACTTGGAATATATATGTCATAACTTGAAAAAACTGGGTTAAAAGAACTCAAACTACACTGATTTTACAGCCTCAAACCTAAAAAGTAGGATTAATAGAACTCATAGAAGGTTGTTTTTGTGGACCCAAAAAATATGATGCAAAAACAGTGTGACATTCGAGTTTAGGTTTTAAAAAATGATAAAAATACCCTTTTGTGACTCGACCTAGTCTGGCGAGTCGAAAAACTCGGCTTGACTCGTCCGAGTTACTCGAGTAACTCGGCAAATAGTGTCTTCTTCGAGTTTTGAGGTGACTTGACTCAAAATTCAATTGAGTCGAGTTAACTCGGGTGACTCGACGAGTTACTCGGGTGACTCGACGAGTTACTCGGGTGACTCGACGAGTTTTCGAACTATGCTATTCACACATTTCATAACATGATCAGAAATCAATTTGACAAGAAAGTTAAGATACATCGCTCTGATCATTGTCACGAATACCTTGAAGGATCATTCAGAATTTATTTTGCTGAACATTGAATTATTCATCAAAACAGTTGTGTATACACGTCACAACATAATGAAGTTGCGAAACAAAAGAACCACCATTTGCTTGTTTGAAGTTTGTTATTATTGATGAAAGGTGAAAAAAAGTTTTGGTCTGAGGCAGTGCTTACAGTAGCGTATTTGATTAACCGGATGCCCTCTTTGGTTTTGGATTTTAAGTCTCGACATCAATTATTGCGTCCTGAGAGTCCTCCTTTTATTCTTTCGCTTTGTGTCTTTGGTTGTACTTGCTTTCTTCATATCCTAAGTCCAAACCGTTCTAAGTTGGATCCTAAGTGTACTAAAGGTCTATTCTTAGTGTATTCCTCTACACAAAAGGGGTATAAGGTATTTGATCCCCTGATAGGTAAAAGGTTTATCTCTAAGGATGTTTCTTTCTTTGAGTGAGTTCCATTTTTTTCTCGGAGTTCCTCTTCAGGAGGAGAGTGTAAGTGAAGAGATACCCCTTTCAGTACTAGTACCCCTCCTAGTTCCTATTATGGGAGAAACTCCTTTATTGTCGTTCTCTTCTGATGACACTAGAGAGAAGAAAAATGAGCCGAAGACATACTCAAGGTGTTCCAGGATGGAGCTTTGATCAAATGAACAACACTCAACATATCTTTGTGGACCCAGATCCATCTACTTATCTGGTTGCTCTAAGTCCAGGTAATTCTTCATCTTTACCCAACACTACTGATTTCGATGCTCTTATTGCCTTACGCAAATGGAAACGCATGTGTACATCTCATCCTATCTCTAGCTTCATTTTTTTATGAATCTTGTTATTCATCTATTCGTGGTTTTGTCTCATCTCTTTGTCTTCAATATCTATTCCATCTAGAGTCACAGATGCATTGCAGCACCCTAAGTGGAAGGAAGCAATGTGGGAGGAAATGAAGACACTCACAAAAAATTATAGGGAACTTGTTGATATTCCTAAGGACAAAAAGCTAGCTGGATGCAAATAGGTTTATATCGTAAAATAAAAGGCTATTGGTACTGTTGACAGATATAAAGTAATGTTGGTCGCTAAGGGATTCACACAGACTTATGAGATCGATTATCAGGAAACATTTGCCCCTGTAGCCAAAATGAATGCAATCAGTAACAACAAATCAGTCATGGCTTCTCTTTCAGTTGTCATGGAGATCTCCAAAAAGAAGTTTATATGGCTTTACCTTATTGGTTTAATGTAGAGAATGAGAAGGATAAAGTTAGTTTTGTGATTTGAAGAAAGACAATTTATGACCTTAAACAGTCCCCTAGGGCTTGGTTTGAAAGGTTTAGTAGAGCTGTGAAAAAGTTTGAGTATACTCAATATCACTCAGATTATATGTTGTTTGTGAAGCATTTGGGAAGCACAACTACTGCACTTCTAGTGTATGTAGATGATATTGTTGTAACTGGAGATATAGAATCTTAAAGATCTTCTAGCCAAAGAGTTTGAGATCAAATATTTGGGTTTACTCATGTATTTCCTTGAGATTGATGTTACCCACTCAAAGAAGGACATCTTCATATATTAGAGAAAATATATCATTGATCTGTTGGAAGACATTGGAAAGCTTGGTTCGAAACTTGTGACAACTCCTATGGAAGCTAATGTTAAGCTTGACTATGAGAGTGACGAGTTTCTTGAAGATGTGGTATGTTCCAGAGTTTTGTTGGCAGGTTGATTTACTTATCCTTGACTCGTCCCCGATATTGCTTATGCAGTGAGTGTAATCAGTCAGTTCATGCACAATCCTAAGACTGTACACCTTGAAATTGCGAAACGAATTTTGAGATACTTAAAGTCTTCATAAGGTCGAGGGTTATTATTTAGATGGAATGGACACTTGAAGTTAGATGAGTACACAGATGCTAATTGGGCCGAGTCAGTCACAGATCGCTGTTCTACGTCAGGCTATTGCACCATGGTTGGTGAAAATTTGATTACCTGGAGAAGTATGAAATAGTCTGGTTGCATGGTCTAGGGCCGAAGCAGAGTATAGAGTAATGGTTAATGGAGTTTGTGAGTTATTGTGGATTAAGACCTTGAAGATGACACTATTGTGATAATAGAGCTGCTATTAACATTGCACATAACCCAGTACAACATGACAAGAATAAACATATTGAAGTTGACAGACATTTCATAAGAGAGAAGATAGCTTCAAAGATAATTAGTCTTACCTTTATAAGAATAGAAGATCAGTTAGCAGATGTTCTTAGATGTTCTTACGAAGGCTGTTGTTTCATCACATTATCATGGGCTTATTGGCAAGCTTGACATAGTGGACATTTATGCCCCGCTTGAGAGGGAGCGTCGTAATAAACCATTTAAATAAGCCCATCACAGCTTTATTATCTAGTTACTTTATTATGTTTTAGTGTCTATTGCCTTTTTGGGTATGTAAGGGCATTTATGTCATTTCATTCTTTTAGTATTATAAAAGAAGAGCTAAAAGGATGGAGAAACTAATTTTCCATACCCTATTTTCCTTCTTTCTTCCTCTTCTCATCTCTCTTCCACAAACCCTAGTTTACTATTCTTAATTTTCTACTATAAGCAATATCAGGACGAGTCAATGATAAGTAAATCAGCCTACCAACAAGTCTCTGGAACATACCAACATCTTCAAGTAACTCGCCACTCTCATAGTCAAGCTTAAGATTAGCTTTCATAGAAGATGCTACAGGTTTCGGGCCAAGCTTTCTAGTCTCTTCCAATAGATCAAGGATATATTTTCTATGAGATATGAAGATGCCATTCCTTGAGTGGACAACTTTAATCTCAAGAAAATACTCGTAAACCCAAATCCTTAATCTCAAACTCTTTGGCCAAAAGATCCTTAAGATTCTGTATCTCCCCTGGGTTATCTCCAGTTACAATGATATCATCTACATATACTAGAAGTGCTGTAGTTATGTTTCCCAAATGCTTCACAAACAACTTATGATTTGAGTGATATTGAGTATACCCAAACTTCTTCACAAGCTCCACTAAACCTTTCAAACCAAGCCTAGGGGACTGTTTAAGGCCATAAATTGCCTTTTTCAAACGACAAACTTTACCGTTCTAATTCTGAACATTCAAACCAGGAGATAAAACCATATAAACTTCTTCTTGGACTCTATGAAGAAAAGCGTTCTTCACATCCAGCTGAAAGAGAGGCTAGTACAGATTTGCTGCCATTGAAAAAAAATTCTGATTGTATTCATCTTGGCTACAAGAGCAAATGTTTCCTGATAATCGATCCCATAGGTCTGTGTGAATCCCTTAGCAACTAACCTTATTTTGTATCTGTCAACAATACCATCAGCCTTGTATTTTACAGTATAAACTCACTTGCATCCAACTAGCTTCTTGTCCTTAGGAGCATCAACAAGTTCCCATGTATTATTGTTTGTGAGTGCCTTCATTTCCTCCCATATTGCTTCCTTCCACTTAGGGTGCTGCAATGCATTTATGACTAGATGAAATAGATATTGAAGACAAAGATGAGACAAAACCACGAATAGTTGGAGAACAAGATTCATAAGAAACAAAGTTAGAGATAGGATGAGATATACAAGTGCGTTTCCTTTTGCGTAAAGCACTAGGAGCATCAAAATCAATAGTGTTGGGTAAAGATGAAAAATTATCTGGACTGAGAGCAACCGGAGAAGTAGGAGATGGATCTGGGTTCACAGCAGTATAATGAGAGTGTTCAGTTGATTGAAGCTCCACCTTAGAACGTTTAGAGTAAGTCTTCAGCTCATTTTCCTTCTCTCTAGTGTCATCAAAAGAGGACAACAACTGGACAAAAGGTTCTCTCCGAGAACAGGAACTCAAAGTGGTATCTCTTCACTAACACTCTCCCCCTGAAGAGGAACCTCAGGAAAAAAAAATGGAACTAACTCAAAGAAAGAAACATCCTTAGAAATGAACCTCTTACCTGTTAGGGTTTCAAATACCTTATCCCCCTTTTGTGTAGAGGAATACTCTAAGAATAAACATTTAATGGATATATGATTCAACTTAGAACGGTTTGGACCCAGGATATGAAAGAAACAAGTACAACCAATGACATGAAGGGGAAGATTAAAAAGAGGATTCTCAGGACGCAATAACTGATGAGGAGACTTGAAATCCAAAACCTGGGAGGGCATCCGATTACTCAAATACTCCGCTATAAGCACTGCCTCAGACCAAAACTTTTTTTCAACTTTCATCTGTAGTAACAAACTTCGAACAACTTCAAGCAAATGACGGTGCTTCATTCCGCCACTCCATTCTCTTGTGGAGTGTATACGCAACTGTTTTGATGAATAATTTAATGTTTAACAAAGTAAGCTCTGAGTGATCCTTCAAGGTATTTGTGATCATGATTAGAGCAAAATATCTTAAAATTCTTGTCAAATTGAGTTTTGATCATGTTATGAAATTTGCGAATAGTATTGGGCATCTCATCTCGAATTTTCAATATGTAGAACCAAGTGTAATTGAAATAATCATCAATAAACGAAATAAAATATCGAAATCCAAACATGGATAGAATGGGAGAGAGTCCTCATACATCTGAATGCACAATTTCGAATGGAAATGAACTTCTTTTAGTACTGGGAGGAAATGAAACACGACTATGTTTTGCCAGTTCATAAGTTTTACATTGCAAACTTTGTAAATTGACAGACTCAAACAAACAAGGAAACAAAATTTTTAAGGACTGAATGACAGGTAACCTAACCACGATGCCGGAGAAAAATTTGGTCTTTATTAATAGAACTATTAGACTGAAACGCACTAGAGATAGGAGTAGGAGCCTGATCCAAGATGTAAAACTCATCCACTGTACGTCCACTCCCAATTTACCTATGTGTTACCAGATCTTGAAATACACAATGAGATGGAAAAAATTTTACACTACAATGCAAATGCTTAGCTAACTTATTAACAGAAAGGAGATTAGCAGAAAACCAGGAACATGTAATTCAGATGAAAATGAGAGAGTTGGGGTGAGATTGATGCTTCCTGTCCCAGGCACAGAGGAAAAGGAACCGTCAATTATTTTCACTCTCAAAAGACTAGAGCAAGAGTTGTAAGATGAGAAAAGTGTGGACGTACCAGACATATGATCGGAGGCTCCTGAATCGATGATCCAAAGAATCCCGTGTGAGATTAATGAAGATACCTGATGTGCAGATGCATGAGTACCTGTTTGAGCAACAAAAGTGGGGAATCTAGAAGATAGCTCTATCTGCGAAAGTAACTGACTGAAGCGATCAAGTTCTCCCTTGGATACTGAAAATGGGGTAGTATAAAAGAGTGTCCTTAGAGGACTGTTGAAAATGGGGTAGTATAACACAAGACTCCCCAAAAGAGGCAATACCAGTGAAGGGGCACTATCCGTACTGACCTGCATGCTTGGATGTTCCTCCATATCACCAATCCCAAATGTACGTCTTTCGTAGGGATTAAAAAATCAAACAAGTTAATAAGACGGACCTCTCAAACACAAACAACGCCTCAACCAGAGGTCTAAATCAATTCTGATTTATTCAAATGAACTCATGCACTTCACAACCTTCCACCAAGGTTTTAGGCTTCATACAATTAAACACCAATAACGCCTCAACTAGAGGTTTAAATCAATTCTGATTTACACAAATCAGCAACCCACACACTTCACAACCTTCCACCAAGGTTTTCAACTTCATACAATCAAATAGCATAGCCCAATCATAGCAAAAAATTAGAAAATTCAGCATGTGAACTTGAGAAAAACAATGTAGGGACTCGGAAACTCTCCAAAACTTCATGATTTGTGTTCCATTAAGTTTCAATCACCAAAACACATCAAATTTTATCAACCAATAGCAACATACAACCCTAATAATTTGTTCCAATTGTTTGATCAAAATTGATTTTTTAAAATCAAACAACTGAATAAATCTTCAACTAGAACTTGTCAAAAAAGTTCAGAAAGATTATCACAAATCCCCCAAAAAAATACGAATCTTTTAAGATTTTTTTTTTCCAAAAAACACTATTCATAGCACTTTTCATTGCACTGTTCACACACTGTTCATGACACTATTCATGGAACTGTTCATGAAAACGTCATAAAAAGAAAAAGAAAAAAGAAAGAAAGTTTTTCTTCCCGTTTTGATTCCAAGTAGAAAATTAGAAATAGTAAACTAGGGTTTATAGAAGAGAGAAATTGGAGAAGAGGAAGAAGGAAGGGGAATATGATATGGAATTAATGTCTACATCCCTTTAGTTCTCCTTTTATATTTCTAAAGAATGAGAGGACATAAATGCCCTTAGTTACATAAAAGACAATGACAATAAATATAACATAGTACCTAGATAATAAAGCTGTAATGGGCTTATTTGGATGGTCCATTATGACCAAGGTTATGAAAATCGACAATATCGGCGATATATCGCCGATATTTGTCGATATCGGTCATGGCCGACACACCTATACACTGAATGATATTTTTTACCTGTTATCGTGAGTTATCGTCGATATATCGGCGATATATCGCCGACAACACATCGATTTCGAGGTACAGAATTTAAAAAAATCGGATCACGGGAAAGCAACGTTTACCCTCTTATGTAGATATGCAGGGCTAGGGCATCCATCCAAAACACTCAATCTTGAACAGAAGACCCGTGACAGTGTGGGTTCTTCATTCATTTTCTTTAAATCCCACTTATCATTCATCCAAATTGCAAAAAATCAAGAGATTGCAAAAAATCGAGAGATTTGAGAGTGGAGATTGAATCCTTATTTTGGATTTAGAAGGAAAAAAAAAAAGGGGTTCAAACTTGAGGGTAGAGAAGAAGAAGGAAGAAGAAGGAAGAGAGGTCAGAGGTGTACCGTTCACCTTCGCCGTTGTCGACGCCCAAGCAAAGCAGCGGCAGCCAGGTTCCTCCCTCTCTTTCTCCCTTCCGAGTTCTCTCTGGTTTTTTTTTTTTTTTTCCTTTGCTGAAATCGTGCAAATGAGAATACAGGTTTTTTTTTTTTTTTTTACTTAAAACCTAATAAGGGTTATGTTAACCTCACTCTATTAATATCACATGACCTTTGTTTTAACTTTAAAACCTAATGAGGGTTATGCTAGCATCACTCTATGAAATCACATAGCCTTTGTTTTAACTTTAAACCCTAATAAGGGTTATGCTAGCCTCACTCTATTAAATAACATATTTTATTTGTTTTAACTTAAACTGTAAACCCTAACAAGGGTTATGCTAACTTCACTCTTAAATAATATGTCCTTTTATTTGTCGTTAAGTGGTTTAAACCCTAACAAGGGTAATACTAATTTCACTATTTGTTTATAAAATCATCTTTTAATTGTTTTAACCTTTAAGTAGTTTAAACTCTAACAAAGGTGAAGGATAATACTAATTTCACTTATTGTTAATAAAATCCCCTTTTAATTGTTTTAACTTCACAAGAGTAATGCTAGGGTTAAATTGTTTTAACTTCACGAGTAATGCTAGGGTTAAGGACTTAAGGGTTTTAACCTAAAATTAAAAAGGTAATACTAGTTTTACTCTCTTTAAAAATTATAAAAGATGATAGAGTTTTTTCCTTATATACACCCACGGTTCTTTGGGAGACCCAAAATTCACCCCATTTCTAATTTATTTTTTTTATACACCTAAACACATTTTAGGTCATTTTTGCCCTTATATATATCAAAAGATGAACTTTAAAGTCGAAATGCCAAGTTGGGGATCAATCTTAGGGTTAGGGTTCAGATTTTATCATTACACAGATAGAAGATAACAACGAAGAATAATAATACAGATAAAAAGGCAACAGAAATTCAGGTCCTAGGAGACTAAACATATCTAACCGGCCATTTGTCAATAAGGATAGATCAAACAAATTCCCTCCAAAAAAAAACATGAATCAAACAAATAAAACACTAATAAGCATGAATTTTTTAAAAAAATTCACTATGTTGAAACATAATTTATTCATAAACAAATTATGCCCATATGGTTTATTAAAAAATTAATAATTTCGTAATAATATTTTATAAATTAAAAATTATTTATAGGTTAAGATATGCTCATAAGGTTTTTTTTAAAAAAACATACTAACACTTTGAGTCTTCGACCAATCATAAGTATTTCAAATTTTCAAAATAATTAACATGTAAGGTCAGTGAAAAAAAAAAAAAGGCGATAGGAGTTCAAAATTTTTATGTTTTTAACTTGATTATATTTTTTAGTGATCCACTGTGCAATATTTTTTATATTGTAAAAGAATTAGTCCGAGTAATTCCACCACTCTATAATTTGTAAAAGAGATAAGTTATCCGATGTATTTTGTTTTTCGACATAAAAGTCTTATTTGATTACATTAAACTTGTAATCACCTAAATAACACTCAATATACCTAGATTACATCAAAATAAAATTTCTATATATGTAAAACTTAAACAGGAGTCCCGCACATTAAAATAAAATTGCATCTTCTTTTACATAGTTACATATTTTAACATAATTACATAATTACATTAAATGTTTACATAATTACATAGTTATCAACATAATTTAATGTTGAAACATTAAATTTTTACATAATTACATCAACTTCATAGTCAGATAAAATTAAATCCACTTATTTTAACATAATTACATCCACTTCATAGTCAAATAAAATTACATCCACTTCATAGTCAAATAAAATTACATCAACTTCTTTTTACATAATTACATCTATTTCGTAGTCAAATAAAATTACATCAACTTCTTTTTACATAATTACATCCACATCATACTCAAATAAAATTACAGTCGTCTTCATTTTCTCTTGATGCAGGATCTCCGATCATTTAACCATCTCCTCTTATTTCCATATTGATTCGGTCCTGTAAAAACATCCAGCTTATCAATTGCATATAAAAATAATTTGAAAAACTAAATTAAAATTCAATTATTTATCATATAGAAATAATTTGAGCAACTAAATTAAATTTCAATTATTTATCAACTTTAATGCGCATTTATAAGTTTTTCATATTTCTAAAACAATTAACATGGATAATCATTAAAAAAAAAGAATCACGGGTTTTGGTGCTTAATTTTATTATGTGTTTGACATTAATATTTATTGGTGATCCACTAGGAAGTATTTTTCATTATGGTACGGGACATAGGTTGGTCGCATGGAAAACCAATGGAGGGGAACAAGTTTGGATCAATATGTAATTATTGTGGCAAAAAAATAAGGAGCGGTGGAATTACCCGGTTAAAGTGGCATCTTGCTGGGGTGATTCGAATGTGGCAGACTGTCCAAGTTGTCCGATGGAGGTCAGACAAGCTATGAAGGCTCACCTTACCACTGGGGCTAGAGAGAGGCTGGAGCATATCGCGCAACAAAAGGCAATCCGTGCGGAATTGAGACGTGGTCTACAGCCACCAATAGATGTGGATGATGATGACGAAGATGATACTTTATACCCAATCGACTGTATTGGAGTTGACGAGAGGGTAGCATATCGACAAGCCTATCGTCAATCTATGCGCCAACAGTGGGACAGGGATCAGGAGCGTTCATTTGCAGCTCGCATGCGGCCTGCCGATTTCAGAGGTAGTGCCGGAGCAGGACCATCAGGTTCGACTGGAAGGAAATCTGATTTTGGGACTGGGACACAACCACATGGTATGTTTGGCCGCTCCCAGAGCATGAAAGTCCCAGATCTGCCACATGATTCATCTCTGTATAAAAGTCGAAATGCAAACCAGAAGCGGTTGAAGGAAATGTGGAGTGGGGGAAGTCTGGTGGAAGCGCTTGGAACAGCTGTATCCAAGTTTTTTATACATAGCCATGTGCCTGCTAATGCCGCCTCAACCCCACAGTTTAAGAACATGATTCACGAGGCAGAACGGGTTGGGCCGGGGGTAGAGCCTCCTTCTCCATATGAGATTACAGGTAAATACTTAGATGCGGAAGAGAAGGAGATGAGAGACTATATTGACACTCTAAAGCCAACGTGGGAAAATTTTGGTGTCACTATTATGTGCGATGGTTGGACAGGACCCACTAGGCTTTCGATCATCAACTTTATGGTGTACAGTAAGGGAAAGACAATATTTTTAAAGTCCGTTGATGCATCTAACAATATAAAGGATGCAAAATATATATGACTTGATGAATGGTGTTGTAGAGGAAGTGGGAAAGAAAAATGTAGTACAGGTGGTGACTGATAATGGGAGTGCCTTCGTAAAGGCTGGGAAGATGCTTATGAAAAAGTATCCCCTATACTGGACCCCTTGCGCAGCCCATTGCATAGACCTGATGTTACAGGCGATAGGAGAAATGAAATCTGTGAAGGAGGTTATTGACGAGGCAAGAGCGGTAACCAACTTCATATACAACCACAGTTGGGTTCTAGCGAAGATGAGGGCTTTGTGTGGTGGTGAAATAGTACGGCCAGGGGCGACGCGCTTCGCCACCAATTTTATTGCCTTAGAGAGTTTGTCCAAACATAAAATTGGACTAAAGGCATTGTTCACTGGGACTGATTGGGCAGAATATGGACAAAGGCGCACTGTTTTGGCAAAAAAAGTTGAGGACATTGTCCTTAACAACAAATTTTGGGACAAAGTGGATGATACGGCTGCCATACTAGAGCCTATTTACCGTGTCTTAAGGGTGATAGATGCAGATAAGTGGCCGACTATGGGTTCTGTGTACGAATTAATGCGGGTAATGAAGTTGTCGATAAAGAATGTGTCCCCTCGTGGATACAAGTGGGTCCACAAGATTATCGATGCTCGTTGGGATAAGACAATGGAGCATCCCCTTCATGCTGCTGGTAAGTTTGATGTTTATTAGATGTTTACATTGAAGTTATTGCATGCTTGTAATACTAATTGCATGTCGTATAACTTTTACGTTTCAGCATATTATTTGAACCCAAAATATCACTATAACCACAAATTGGGGAATCGGGATGACTTAATGAAGGCTGTTCACGACGTCTTCGAGACGTTGGACCCGAAGTGTAAGAGAAAGGGAGACTTCGGGAATGAGGTGAAATATCTTTATCTCGTTAACTATAGCATATTTATGTGCATTATTGCATTCTAATATATTATATCTAATTGGAACATGTTTTCTCAAAATCTATAGCTAGTGCGCTTCAGAGATGCGCGGGGGAGCTTTGGAAGAACTGTTGCTAAGGAGGGAAGGTCTAGGATGACGCCGTGTGAGTAATTTCTTCCTAATAAAGTAATTATTGGGAATTTCTCTACATCAAAATATATATGAAACTAATGGATAACATCATTTAATTGTCAGCTGATTGGTGGCAAATGTACGGAACCGACTGTCCGACCCTCAGAAAATTGGCTGCTCGCGTGTTAGCACAGACTGCTTCATCTTCAGCATGTGAGCGAAACTGGAGTACATTTGCCCTCATCCACACAAAGCAACAGAACCGACTTGGCTATAAAAAGCTGCAAAAATTGGTCTTCTGTCACTATAATATGAAGCTGCGACTCCAGCAACTGCAGATTGACACAGGGAAGCAACCTGAGCAGGATCCTTTAGACCTGATGTTAATCGGTGCCACTGAGGATCAAGATAATCCACTTTCTGAGTGGGTTAAGGTTTCATCACTTGATGAAGATGATGGGCGTCCGAACGCAGTTATAGCTAACGCGGCCGTTGAGATGGGCATCGATGTAAAAAGGGTTATTGCTACAGAAGTGGGGTCTAGCACTAGCGGCAGCAGGAGCAGCTTTAGCACAGAATCATTTGAGGGTGGTGATGAGTCTGATGACCATGATGAGAGTGACGGAGGCGGTGACAGTCCTGGGGATGGAGGTAACATCGGAGTTGAACCAGAGCAGAGGCCTCTGAGCCCATTCACCACAGAGGCTGACTTTGACCATGCCACACAGGACCAAGATCATGGTGCCCCGCCTTCACATCCAGCAGAAAGCCAACCGATTCATTACGTCTCTCGTCGAGGAAGCCCGGGCAGGGGCAGGGGTAGGGGTAGGGGTCAGGGCAAGGGCAAAGAATGAGATGTGGGACATGATGCTTGGTTTGGGGCCACGGAGCATTCGGGCTCTAGTTCCAGAGGGTCTCAACATACATGGTTCTCCAGCCATGACCAGGATACACTGTCTCAGGCATCAGGCTCTCAAGAACATAGTTATTCACATTCCACAGAGGATCAATATCCTTATGGATATGTCTCAGGATATAAGCCACCTCCATATGGGTATGGAGGAGACAATTTCCAAATCCCAGTGCCTGTGCCAGTTGTGCCTCATCACCCACAGTATCCACCAATTGGCGTGTTACTACATCTTAGCCCAGATTACTACCAACATTATGTACATGCGTATACATCCATGTACCATAATGTGATGAGCTGGGCACAGTATTGTACGTATGTGGAGAATCAGCACTATAGCCAGCCAAGTCAAGACAGAGATGATGACATCGAACCTCCGCGTAACTCCTTTTGGTGGTGATTGTAGGTTTTTTGGTGGGTTGTATTATGTATGTTTGTATTATTATGAATTTATGATTGATTGAGAAATTAATGAAACATGAATCAATCATACATTGTTGTCACTCGTCAGCGCACATCTTTGCTCTCTTTTTATTGCATCTCTTATATACATTGTTGTTTTTTTAAATGTTTTTATTCTAAAAGGTGTATTAACATCTATTTTTACATTTCCTGAATTTTCACTACAAAATTCCATGTTTTGCCATTTTTTTGTCATTTTTTCCAAAAATCACCGATAAACGATATATCTTCCGATATATCTCCGATATATCTTCCGATATATCTCCGATATATCTTTTTTCCGCGGCTCCGACATGTCGAGCGATATCGATATTTTGAACCTTGATTATGACAAGATTCTATTTATTTATGTTTGGTACCGGAGGGTGTCCCAAATGGCCAAACCCTTAGAGGCAAGGACTAATCCCTTTGGGTGTCCGCACTGACCCGCTCGGACTAATCCCTTTGGGTGTTCGCACCGACTCACTTGAAATTTCCCAACAAACACTAGGGTAAGTCGAGGAGTGGGAGTTGAACACAACCATAGGGAGAAAACCTGAGATGCTAGACAACTGCACAAACCCCTAGTGGGTACCCCAAAAGTCGTAGCCATTACGTAACGTTCCTATCGGCTGTTATGGATGTAAATTAACTCCCCCCGCAAGCGTTATTTTTTAAGGATTTTAAAGATGGCTCGGTGATAGTAACAGTATGGCTACTGAAACTCATACGAAATGGATGTGGCGAGTTTTTAAACCAATGTTGAAATTGGTTGCGTTCTTTACTTTTTTGGCAGAACAATAGTGTAAAGTTCTTACTTTTTGTTGTCTCCATGGCTATTTCAGGAACTTTTTGCAAAACTAAACAGGATGGCAAGCATAGCAGCAGACATGTTTGTAGGCAGGGAACGGTTTGCTACTATGCTATTGATGAGACTCACAGAGACTGTCATCTTATGGCTTTCGGATGACCAAAGCTTTTGGGATGATATTGAGGAAGGACCACGGCCTTTGGGTCCTCTTGGTCTTCAACAGGTATAGGACATTGATGCCCATTCACTTTTAATTTTTGCTCTAAATTTGTTAGTTGGAAAAGCTGACCTTAATTAACGTGGTGGGTTCTTGTGCAGTTCTATCTGGATATGAAGTTTGTCATTTACTTTTCATCACAAGGGCGTTACTTATCTCGGCATTTGCATCAAGTTATCAATGACATCATATCTAGAGCCGTGGCAGCATTTTCTACCACTGGAATCGATCCATACAGGTATGGTTGATATCTTTTTCGACAGTCATTTTTCTTTAATTCAGGATTTAAGGAATCCAAGCAGTAAAATATATAGGAACACAAAATGAACTGTAAGGACGGATATGTTGTCTTGATAGAGTGGATAAATGTAGGGGTCTACCTTAGGATCTGTTTTTTCTTCTAGATTCAGCTCTTGTTTCCACTTTGGAAACTCATATTTCTCGATCATTGTGCTACAAAGACGGCGATCCTGTGTAATTACACACACACCACACAAGCCCGTACACATCTGTGTATATTTTTTTAATTTGCATAGTATGCTTGCTAGATACAAATATACAACACAGATGATATATACTATTGCAATGTAGAAATCTGATTAATCTTTAAAACTTGCCATTGATTCAAAATTTGTTAAAGGGCTTAATTGTGTAATCAAGTCAATGGAGAAACTTGGTCAGTTTTTAATTTGCACAGTATGCATGCTAGATACAACACAGATGTTATATACTAATGCAATGTATAAATCTGATTAATCTTTAAAACTGGCCATTGATTCAAAATTTGTTAAGGGGGCCTAATTGTGTACCCAATTCAATGGAGAAACTTGGTCAGTTTATCAACTTGACAATAAAAGGGCCAGAATGACAAGCAGAATTGTTTTTCCCTTATGAAGGAAACAAATTCCACACTTCCATTGTTTGACATAATGACATGTTGATTGGAGCTACATGTGATTCGGTTGTTGTATAATTGAAATTAGCCTTGTATTTACATCAAAGTATTAAACTTCGGTTTCGGTATAAACTTCGGTCGCTAAGGAAGTTGACATATTTCGAGGAAGCTTAAAGAAGTCCGAGGAAGTTTAAAGAAGTCGAAGGAAGTTATGTAAAAATTAAAGAAGTCTAAGGAAACTTGTAAGGAAGTATTAGAAATTTAAGATTAAAATTTAGAGATTCAATAATTCTGTATAAATATACATCTAGAATTCATTATATTATTGATGCAAACATGTAGTACTCAATTGTGTAGAATCATGTTTAGTGACATGCGTTGTCTGCATGTCTGTGTTGTAATTTCTTCTTGAATAATCTCTATATTCCCAGTTTTTTAAAACTATATTTTATCATTTGTCAAGTGATGGGGATATGTAAAGCCATTTTATTCTCTTTATTTTTCAATGACTATCCATGGTAATTGGTTTAGAAACCTGAAAAACTTATGAATGAACATTAAAGTTGATAAATAATTTAAATTTAATTTAGTTTTTAAACCTATTTCAATCTGCAATTGATGAGCTCAATTTTTTTACAGAATTGAATCAATATGTCACGAGGAGATGGGTATTTAAATAATTTTTAATTTATGACATACTATTAAAAAATTATTTAATATTATTAAAAAGACCTTGCATACTATACTAATAATAAGATTATTAGAATAATAAGTTATAATTTATAATTAGGTTAATGCCAAGAATTTTTCCTTGAAGAAAAAAGAAATAGCCGAAATAAGGTCTTCTTTGATGATGTTCCAACCGTGTTTGAAGAAAAGATCTGTAAAAGCATCCGGGCCTGGCGCCCCTGCATCTGGCGTGCTGAAAATGATATTTTTTATTTCTTCACTATCAGGGGTTCGACACATAACTTCATTGTCTTCTTCAGAAGTGATATTGGGAATACAATCCATTAAAACGGGGTGTGGAATACTCCCTTCAGATAATAAGGACCTTTGAATTCACTGCTTCCCTCCCCAATTCCTCATTGCTCTGTAAGGAATTCCCAGAGCTATCAATAATTCTGTTGATAGTGTTTCTTTTTAATTTATTCTTTGTAACTGCATGGAAAAATTTTAGTGTTCCTGACTCCCTCCTTCAACCGATGTTCTTTGGATTTTTGCTTCTAGAAAATTTCTTCGTAGTCAAGAAATTTCTTAAATTCGTCTTTAGCATTATTGAGCTCATCCCTGGTATTAGAATTTCAAGAAATCTGAAGTTGATTTTCCAACCCCGCTATGATGTGCTCATAAGCTCTCAAGGAAGAGAAAATATTACCGAAAGTGTTCCTGTTCCAATCTATCAAAGCAAATTTCAAATATTTAAGCTCAAGGAAAAAGGACATAAGCGGGTTACTTGGCCTATGAATATTCCACTCGTTTTCGACAATATGTGAAAAGTTCTGATCTTTGACCTACATATTTTGAAATTTGAAAGAACCTGGCTTAGATCTGCTCCTTGACTCCAGGGAAATTAGAAGAGGAGCATGGTTTGACGAACTTCGAGTAAGATGAGTGATCGAAGTCTAAGAATAAGCAGCCTCCCAAGCTGCATTATAAAGCACTCTATCCAACCTTGCCCATATACAGTGAGCCCCATTACGATCATTACACCAAGTGAATTTATTACCACTGAAGATCCCTTCCATTAGCCTACATTGGCTAATCATATTATTAAATTCATCTATAACATTAATGTCCGGGCTTCTGTCACCTTTCTTTTCTTCAGTATTCCTAATGATATTGAAATCACCTCCGATAAGCCAACAAATAGAATTAGAAGAGTTTATCTGAATTAATTCTTCCCAAAGAGTTCTTCTATCCGACCTATTACAATGAGCATAGATGAATGATAATCTAACTGGGGATGAATTCCTGAACGAGATAACCAGAGACAAACATTGATACAATTTCTATTTTCTTCATTTGCCATAACATTCCGCATCTCAAAGTTTTTACTGCAAAATTCCAAAAATTTCAAATCCTTCTTCGGGTCTAAAACAGCAACTATAAATGTTTTAAATTCAGCAATTAAAGACTGTAATCTACTACGGGAGTTAGAGTTACCCGCGCCTCTGGTATTCCATATAATAGAATTGATCATTGGATAACTCTTTGATCAGAAGGAAGGCCAGCTCGTGCCTTCGATCTCGTTATACGGAGAGACCTATTGGTCCTTTTTGAATGCATTGTTGGGTCTTCATTACTCTGGATTTTTCTGAGTTTTGTAACCAATGCGATGACCCTATCCACTGAGACATCTCTATGCATTGTTGGAGAAACTTTTTTTTATTGCCGATCTCCATCCCTTTATTTTCTCTGATATCCAATAAGCACGCTGATTCTTTTTGAAGAATGATTTTAGGTTGGAAATCTTCTTTCGACATGAAAACCCAGTTGGGTTTTGAGTTTACCAATGAGTTAAGCATCGATTGATGATCTGCGATAAGGTTAGAGTTAACCTCCAGATTTGTTTTCCTTGAAGGGCCTTCAATAGCTAATATCTCCGAAGGAGAAATCAAATTTATGTCATCAGAATTTTCATAAATAACCACCTCTCTACCCAAAGCTGCTTCATTATCGACTTCTTTGGATTTTACAGCGATCAAAGGATCTATTGATGAGGGATCTGCCTGTACTAATTCCACCGAATGAGGTAGCTGATTTACAACTTCCGAGTTCATGGAAAGCACCTCCTGTCTGCCCAAACAAGCTTCAGCAGAATTAGTTTTTGATCCCATGAATTCAACGGCTTGGTTAAACACTGAACCTACTGGCCCATCTTTGATATACTCCACCTCCTGATCTTTGGGAACTTCTTCTTGAATTTCCTCATTAACTATAGCCTCATCTTCATCAACATTGGAGTCCTTTGAATTCATCCCTCCATCATTATTTCCATCGTTTTTCCCTTCATGAAAAACTGCTGCTATATTTCCAATCATCTGCTCTGTATTCTCTTCTGTTAAGCATTTTCTTTTTTCAGTCCATATACCCTTTTGTTTTTTGCTCACTTGACTCGGTAGTTTTCCAGAATTATTAACTGTATTCCGGAGAGCCTTACCTTGATAAAATTGTTTTTTTGCTGCAGAGTTTGAACTGATGATTCCTCTTCTCAAAGTTGATCTTTTTCCCAATTTGCAATGCTCAATCTTATGTCTCAGTTTTTTGCTGCAAGAGCAATAAGAAGGATCCTTCTCATAGATTATCTGTTGGCATCTCCCATTCGAACTCATACCAAGCCAAAATCTGTTTAGCTTTTCCTTGTTTAGATCGATTTCCACACAGATTATCGCCAAGCTTGACCGAGAGATATCACGAGTAGGTCCATCCACTAACAGAACCTTTCAGATCAAGTTTCCTATAGCTGTTAGATCCTTTGGATTGAAGAAATTAATCGGCAAACCTGGGAGATTTACCCAAACCGGCACTATTGAAGATTTGGATTGAAAAAATTAATCGGCAAACCTGGGAGATTTACCCAAACCGGCACTATTGAAGATTCGAAACCAGATTTAAAATATGGAGACCATTTTATGAATCTAACAAGTTTACCGGACCATTTTATGAATCTAACAAGTTTACCGGAGACATAGCCTACTTCCTTCAACCATACAGTGAGGTAGTCAGATTCAGAAGCGAAACGAATGAGGGCATGTCGATCATCCAAAACAGCGACTGAGAAAGCCATTTTCATGTGAATGGTATCCTTTAAAAAAAAATTCAAATCACCGGAAGAAGGCCTACCGAATGCACACTTTGCAATGATCGTAAATCTGAACGGGGCAGATGACTTCTATATATCTTCCGATGAGAAAAATGGGGCAGGTTCCCCTTGATAAAACGGAGGCTTCTTCACCATCTGCAAGTGATTCAATTTGAATGCTTCCTTTATACTGATATCTTCTGAGCTTGAAGGAGGAGACGATCCGAGATGGTTTCCAAGAGCCTAAGAGTAAGAAAGTTTTGGATCTGGAGGACGGGATGAAGAATCCCCACCCACTGTTTCCAACGTGTTCGCCATGAACCCTAAATTTTTTTGAAAAATTTCTTGCTAACATGCACCAACAGCACTAATGCTAACATGCTCCTCCCGAGCTAGACATCACTCGGTTGACCATGTCATATTGTGGTTGATTTGGGATTCCAACAGACTATACAAAGTAGTCACCAATTATATAATTATATATGTTAGGCAATATCTCTTAATCTTTCCAATGTCTACTATGGAAATTATAGTGAAATATACCAACAAGGTTTTAAAAAGCATACATTTAAATATAATAAAATATTATTTTTTATCGATAAAATAAATTATGAAGCACATACCTTATAATTTAATGTTTTCAAGTCTTAGTTATGCAGCTAGAACCCTATTTCTTTTTAAAAATTTATGAGGCACACACCTCAAAAAATATTAATTTTCAAGTCTCAGTTATCTGACGAGAATCCTATTTTTATTTATTTATTAATGTATGAGACACATGCCTCAGACATAAGGTGCGTCACAGTTTATGGCATTAGCTTCATGAGATTAAGCCTCAACATTGAACCTCAATGCGTTTTTCTTGAGCCCGCCTCAAGGCTCACCTTGAGGTGTAATATATATATGTATATGGTGTAATATATATATATATATACTTTTTGATGTTGCCCAAGTCCTGACTTGACAACCCACATGGAGTCATAGATTTTGATTATTTGATTACTATAGTAAGTTGTTAGATGGGCATCTGGCGGTATGTTATCTGCTTCATCCGTTTTTTTTTAATTATTATTTATATTTACTTTTCAAGTGGTTTCTGGGTAATTACTTTTATTTGAACACTGTCTTTGTTCTGTATGTTAAAGCACGCCACCTTGAAATCTTGTGTTCTGGAAGCTAAAAATTTAATTTTGCTGTCAGTGTATTGCCGGAAGATGACTGGTTTACCGACGTTTCTCAAGAAGCTATAGAGAAGTTGACTGGCAAAGCAAAAGCTGTCAACGGAGATCGAGATCCCAACAGTCCAACTGCTTCCGTCTCGGCACAATCAATTTCATCAGTCAGATCTCATGGGAGTTCCTAGTCTCTTATTTCTCACCCTTGTAAAATAGAGAGCCATGCAGAAACTGTCATGGAGTTTCCAGCAGAGCACTTGGTTATTCTACTAATAATCCAGCACAAGTGCCTTGTCTGATAACTTTCTGCTTCTCCTTGTGGTTGTCGCGTTCAGATTGTATGTATGCATAGCAAGTGATTTTCTTTTCTTTTGATTTTTTTTCGTTCTATTTCAAGATTTTCCATATCTGTAGGTTGATGCTTGCTTGATCACAAGGTTAGGAATTCTTTTGGCTCTCTGGCTGAGGGCCTTTGAGTTTGTAAATGTTGATGATGCTGTTATTTGGTCTCGTTTCCAGATTGTACCATTCTTTCACTTGATAACCAGTTTGAATTCTACCCCATTTAGCAGCCCCACAAAGCACTGGATGGTCTTCCCATTAAAAAAAAAGGACTGGATGGTCTATGAACATTTGGAAATCTAATTGTTAAAGTCTTTAATTAAGGGTTTCATGCCAGTCTTTGGTATGGGGGTGAAGTGAGGAAATGGAGAAGGCCTTCTGAATAATCTGAATTGAGATTCAAATACCTGATTGACTTTCTTAAGTGGGTGAATAAATCCCTGCAAAAGAGTCATTTCAAAGTGTTTTGTTTTCCAGAAGTTACTTTGAATAAAACCATAGCAGTCTAAAATGGCATAATTTGGAATATTTATTTATTTATTTAGGTGCGCAAACAGCCCAAGGGGAATTCGAAGTGGATAGTTGTATATCATAATTTGAGTACATTATAGTATCTGACTGTTTGAATTTGAGTCGGGATCTGATCCTAAAGGGAATGAATGGAAAAAATAGCATATCGTATCAATGGATAACTCTTAAGAATATTTCATCTTTACTAAATTGTTACAAAATCTTGTTTTAATTCTTGAAATGGGACAAAATCATACATTGATAGAGCCCTATGGCTCCAATTATAGGGATTTAACTTCAATTAAAATAATCAAACGTGGATTGTATTTGAATTGTTCAATTTATTTAATGAATATTAAAATAGACCTAAGACATTAAATAATACAAATCTTATAAAAATGAGAAATTATTATTATTTTTTCATTATATTAAAAACAATAATTTATGCAAATCTTTGATTGAATTTTTTGTAATTTCAAAACTACTCGTCTCATTTTCTTCTCCTTCTTATCTTTATTACTATTATAATGCGAGAGGCAGGCCGAGCCTGAATTTTCCGAAATTCCTAACCCTTATATAAAACAAAACCTTAATTTAATGTCTTACTTTAATTCCCAAACTACCCTCATCTATCTATTTAAAGAATAGAATCACAGTCAATTGTGATTGAACTCGGGGAGAGTTCAATCGTACCCACAAGTTAACACGTGTCCCTTTTAACTCTTATTAATTGTGGTTAACTCCTCCTCGCTCTCACGTGCATCGCATGTGCCACCCGCTAGTCTTATATAATGAGCCTTCGAAAACGAATATGAAATTTGCAAAATTCCTAAACTACCCTTAACATAATCATTATATATGACAAACATTTAATCGAATATTTGCTTAATTTCCATACTACTCACATATCTATATATATTAGATTTGAAATTATCTATGGTTATAACCGGACTCTTTGGAGTCTGGTTATGCCACTAGGTTGCCATGTGTCTATTTTAACACTCTTTAACTGTGGTTAAGATTCACCAACTCTTAAGGTTCACCTACTTATCCTTATCTTTGGATTTTAGGAAAAAAAATATGAAAAAAATTTAGGAATTAGTGAATTTTAACTAAGGTTTAAAAAAAAAAAAAAATCAAAAATAGATGGGTGGACTCTAGGTGTAGATGAATCAGCTAAAGGGTGTCAAAAAAGACACATGACAACCTTAAGGGCATGTCGGGACTTCAATTGTGGTTAAGATTAATGGACTCCTAGAGTTCACCCACTTATTCTTGGTTTTTAGAAAAAAATATTAATTTTTTTTAAACCCTGGTTAAAATTCACGAACTCGTAGGGTAAATTTTTTTTCATATTTAAAAAAAAAAATCAAGGATGAGTGGGTGAACCCTAAGGGTGGGTGAATCTTAATGACAGATAACCAGTGTTAAAGGGACACATGGCGACCCCAGTGGCATAACCGGATTCCTCGCTCTCTTGTCAAAATACTTCGAAAGAAGAACGTCTCGCCAAGGCCATGCCCGCCCCTTTCTTTGTTATATCCAAAATGTCTTTAAAACCTTTTGGTCTTAAAATGTCACAACATCATATTTCAATAAGTAATGTGTCTCTTACAATTTTTTTTAATCCAAAATGTCCCTCAAGTTTCTATAGCCAAAATATTCTTTTTTTTCGAAATACTGTCATTAGGGTCCCTCTTCCCAGACTCTCTCCCCTTCATCTCTCTCACGTGCATCACCCACTAGTATATATATAATTATTGTGGTTTATATTAATATATAATAATATTTGTTAACTTTTTTTAAAATCATAATTAGTAATATTTTTTAACTTATATAATAAACAAGTTGAGTCGGTCATGGTCATGGAATAGAGTCCAGAAAGGAAAGTTCTCTCCAATTCCACTCTAGTCAAAGTCAATATATGTTGGATGACAAGGAAACTTCCATGACTATGAGGTATAATGTTTAAATATTTTGAGGAGTTGACTCGCTCCTTGTTTAAAGTGCACAACCTAGAGAGATCTGTGGCATAGGACTCAGCACAGACTAGAGATGATGAAACCGAGCTCCCATCTCGTTCTTCTCTTCTACTCTTTCTCCCTGAGCTTCTTCGCCTGTTTCAGCACTGCCCAAAGTATCAGTAGTACAAATTCGACGGCCTTATTCCATGTTGGCGTCGTTCTAGATTTGAATTCAACGGTTGGGAAGGTAGCACAGAGTTGCATTTCAATGGCAATACCAGACTTCTATGCTGTTCATGAAGACTATAACTCGAGGATTGTACTCCATGTAAGGTATTCGAAGGGAGATGTTGTCGGCGCAGCATTTGCAGGTAAGTAGTACACGTTCTCCTTTCATTTCCTGGGTGGCGTTCTAGTGAGGGAACCCTAATAACATGACGGGTTGTTCTAGAATCTGACCATTGGATGTCAAGGAGACCCGTGGTAAAAATTAGCTAGGTTGGAACTTTATAGATCAAATGCTCAAAGGTAGGAAAATTGATCATTTCAATAGCCTAGGTAGAGTCTAGTGAACAATAGGGGTTTTTACGCTATGGTCTAATCGGATAATCTAAAATCATCCATTATTATGACTGATATTTTGTGCCTTCGAATCCAATGGTCAAAATCTATAGTAGGGTCTAGTGAACCCTGGGCCTGTACTTGATCCCAGCTGAGCCAAGTTCAAGCTCGGCTTGAAGATGTTCATGCTAGGCTAGGCCCGGTTTGGCTTGGCTCGATTGGAGCTCGAATCAAACTTGAAGGCCAAGCTCGAAGCTTGCTTGGACAGACTTCATATAGCAACATGTGGTGTTGCTACCTTATAACACATGTGGTGTTGCTACCCTATAACAGAGAGATAGTTGACACCTGTTACTACCACCTTGTGTCTTTGGAAGATTGAGATTGTGGCTAGCATTTATGATATTTGTTAACCACTTAATGATTCAAAATATTGCAATTCACTAGCATTAGCAGTTGTATGTTTTTATGAGCATGTTTTAATGGGAAATTAGCTGTTAAGGTGGGGCTTTGGAGACAAGTGGCAAAAAAATTAGCCCATTTGAGTATTCTTTGGGCCTACAAAAAAAAAAAAAAAAAACTCAATGTGCAATGTGCAGCTCCCCTTTTCCTAGCAAATAGCAAAAACAAAAATTATGTTAATCAGATAAGTCTACTTTGTATGATTTGACGTCAGAAAGGTCCGTCATTATCCATAGTTGGTCAGTATTCGCCCTTAAGGTTAATACAACTAAACCTAGGTTATAGTTTCCATCATTTGAATGGACAACTTAATTAGACTTCCACGATTGAACTAGTAATTTCTTTTTTCCACATGTTAGGGAATGGGAACCCACGATTGATTTTTTTTTTTTTTTGGGGGCTGGGGGGTTGGCACAAGGGAGTGCCATGTGTTGCTTGCATGAGGCATCGACAAGGTTGCCTATGTGATACATATGTGGAGAGAGAGATTACTTGATGTCTGCCTATAAACTTCATTTATAACATCATCCTCTTGGAGTTAGTTTTTGGGTACTCCAAAATATACTCCCTCATTCTAATCGTCTATGGCCAACAACTAGGGTTTTCGAGGGTAACCGGCCCTCAAATTTAGGACTTTTAAAAAAAATTCATATGTTAAATTACTAATATGTTTCTTCATCAACAACTAATTAGAAGGTTACTAAACTTTAAATATTATGCTCTAATTCATCTTTTTTCTTTCCTTATTTGCATGAAATTCAGCTATAGACTTGATGAAAAATGTAGAAGTTCAAGCCATCATTGGGCCACAAAGGTCAGCCGAGGCTAAGTTCGTGATAAATCTTGGAGAGAGAGTCGGTAATCTGATCAAGAAGCCCATATCAACAATGGGGAATACATTGAGGATTGGTGTTCCAGTTAAAAATGGTTTTAGAGAATTCATAGAAGTAAAATGGGATTCAAAGACAAATATGACAACCCATATAGGGGGGTTCTCTATAGATGTATTCCGTGGTGTATTACGCAAATTACCATTTGCTGTCATTAATCCTCACTTCATACCTTACATGAATGTTGATGGAAGTAGTGCCAGTAGTTATGACAACCTTGTTTACGAGGTTTATCTTAAGGTATGTTGTCTAGTCCTTTTAATTTCAATACAACCAGAGGGCATTAATTTAAAATGGCCATTAAATCATTTTCTTCTCTTTGCGAGGAAAAAAATAGAAATTCGACGCTGAGGTGGGAGACACAACAATTGTAGCAAATCAATCATTTTATGTTGATTTCACAATACCATATTCAGAATCAGGGGTGTCAATGGTAGTGCCGATTAAACACAAACAGGAAAACGGTTCGATTTTCTTAAAGCATCTAAACTGGAATCTTTGGCTAATAACTGGGATAAGCTTCATCTTCACTGGTGTTGTATGGATTTTGGAACACCCTTTAAACAGAGCGTTTCGTGGTCGACATGGACAACAACTCGAGATGATGTTATGGTTCGCCCAAAGTAATTTCTTCTCAAACTTCATTTTTGATTTTCTACTCCATGCCCTTGCAAATCAGTAGTTAAATTTTTTTTTAGACATTTAAAAATAATGGGATATATCTTAGTTTAGACTTTAGAAATTCAAAATCAATAAATAGTTAAATACTTAATTAATGCTTAATAGCTACTACTTGACTATGACTAAAAGCTTAATTGAATGAGACTTTAGTCAAGTGTTAGACAATGAATATTGCACTTACACAAACTTGATAGGAAATCTTACACTATAACCATCCTATAGTTAGTTACTATGAGGGTTATTGATAAGAAAAAATGAAATGCTAACACAAATATTGTTGGGTTGATGATTAGTATCTATCAATCCATTGCAATTTTATGTGGTGAACCATCCTAGATGTGATTCTTTGTTTGGAAAAATTGGATAAAATATTAGAAGCATTGGTTGCCAGGCCTACAAGTTGATGTGCTATCCTCTTTATTCAAGAAAAAATAGCAATTATCTTAGCTATTGATTATATTGAAGACGATAAATAGATACTTTGTTCTATTGGGAACAGGAGAGCGGGTGGTGAACTACTGTACAAGATTTGTGTTAATCATATGGACGTTTGTAGTGCTCATCTTGACACAGAGTTACACTGCAAGCTTAACTTCGATGTTGACTGTACAAAGTTTACAACCAAGAGTCATAAAAGAAGGTTGCTATGTGGGATACCAAACAGATTCGTTTGTGAAAGGGTTTCTAACAGAGAAATTGAACTTTAATGAATCTATACTGAAGAATTATAGTACCATTGAGGAGTACCACGATGCCTTTACTAAAGGATGTGAAAATGGTGGTGTTGCTGCCATTTTTGATGAGATCTCGAATATCAAGCTCTTCCTTGCCAAGTATGGTTCTAAATACACCATGGTTGGACCCATCTACAAGACTGATGGATTTGGATTTGGATTTGGATTTGGATTTGTAAGTCTCTCCCTTTCCCTCTTTCTCTCTCTTATCAGTTAATTTTTTATAATCTTAATTGATGAGGCAAGAGGACATGGTATTGTACAGTGATGTGGTTTCTTACTTCCATTGTCTTGCAGGTGTTTCCATTAAATTCTCCCTTGGTCACTTATATTTCAAGGGCAATTTTAAACTTCACGAATGATCAGGGTGAAATGAAATGAAGAATATTGAGGACAAGTATTTTAATCAAGAAAACACTTATTTGGATGAAGAGACCTTAGCCACTTCAAATAGTCTTAGTATCGATGACTTTTGGGGCCTCTTGCAATAGCCAAACACTTCGATAGAAAGGGTCTCTCCTCACATACTGGTACAAGAGCTCAGGTAATATTGAATCATATAGCCCATCAAGGACTTTACACCAGACATCTCAAAATGTCACTCCAACAAAAGAAGAACTGCAAGAAAAGGAAGAAGAATGAGAAGAAATCCAGTCTCCATAGATTGTCATCCATATATATACATGCAATCCTCAACGTACACAATTTATTCTTATTGTCGTGCACTATATTTTAGTAAATTTACATATTAAATGATTAGAAGTTGTGAAGAAACTATGGAGTATTTCTTGTTAGAAAATTTCCCTTTTAGTGTGGCCATGCACTATGGTCAATCCCTTTTAACCGGTTATGACAAGTTCTAATTATAATATTAGTATCTTTTGCTAGGTGATATAATTAGCAAGAAGATAATACACCTCTCTAATTAAGGCATGATTATATTTTAAGAGAACTCTACTATTGAAGAATCCTTAATGAGAAAGATTCATTCAATGTCTATAAATAAAGGGAGCAAGGTCCCAACTCTCTCTCTAATTTTCTCTTACAGAATACATACCCATTGTGTGGTGAGGAACCAGAAAAAGGAGAGGGTTGAAGGCCTTCTGCATCAGTTGTATTCAAACCACTTCATTCGACTCATTCGAATTTGCATTATGGCTTTCAACTAAGGTAAGATGGTTAAACACATTTTCTTCATTGGCAGGAAAACTTTCATTTATATGTGATGATAGATCTCTAATCTCTATTATGTTTAAGAGATTAATAATCTTATATTTAGGTTTACAGTTGTTATCAGAGCTTCAGTGTATTTTTCATCTGTATACATGAGGTTTTTGTTATACATGGGTTTTGTTTTTCAAAAAACAAATAAAAAATTATACTTTTCTGGTGGGTTTGTCGGCCAACTACTGGCATCATGGTTGCTTTGCAACTAGGGCTGATTATTTGGCAGTCAACCCCTCCTTGGTGCCTTTAGTTTTATTTGACATAGTAGATATATAAATAAATAAAGGGTTTTCGTTATGTATATGAACCAGAAAGTGGAAGATGATGTGGAGGTTGTTTTGCTATGGTGTTGAGCAAAACACCATATTTTGTGCTTCTTAGTACTTGTTGTTTTACTATTGTGTTGAGCATGAACACTACGTTAATAAAAAAAGGCAAACTATGTTGGTCCGCGCCCCATGAGACCGTTTTGGGTCAGATTTGACCCACTTGGAATATAATACCTATATTCTTGTTTTTGAGTTTCTTGACTCATTTTAAAGCTGTTTTTGACCCGTAAAAGCTTGTTTTGCTCCTTTTTTTTTGGAGATCTATGCTATACGTTTTGGCAAACCCATTGAGCTCACTGCTGAAGCCTCTGCCAAGGACTTGGAAGTGAACCATACTGAACTGGAAAAATAGGAAAGGTCAAATCGTATGTGCCTCATGATCATTAAGAGCTCTATTGTTGATTTAATCGGAGGTGCCATTCCTAACTTAAATAATGCAAAGAAGTATATGGCAGTAATCCAAGAACAATTCTAGGGTACTTCCAAGGCACTTGCTAGTAGCCTTATTGTGAAAATGGGAACCATGAAATATGATGGAAATAGTAGTGTACATGAGCATATTATGAAAATGAGTGACATGAATACTCAATTAAAGGGAATGAACATGGAAATCACTGAAGGTTACCTCGCTCACTTCATTATGACTTCTCTTCCTGCTCAATTCAGTCCATTCAAGATAAGTTATAATACACAGAAAGAGAAGTAGAAGGTGAACGAGTTGATTGCCATGTGTGTTCAAGAAGAAGAAAGACTTAGGACTGAAAGGCTTGATAGTGCTCACTACACCACTTTTGGTCCATCTAAGGGAAATTTCAAGCGAAAAGGAAATAAAGGATCCTATAAAAGGAAGAATTCGAAAGCTTCCAACTCGGCGGCCAAACAAGGAGAATCTAGCGAAATTGGTTCTGACATTAAGTGTCATTTTTGTAAAAAGAAAGGGCATATAAAGAAAGAATGTCATAAATACAGGGATTGGCTAGGGAAGAATGGTAACTCCATTTTCTTTGTTTGTTAGGAGTCCTTTCTTGTTGATGCTTCACGAAACACTTGGTGGATAGATACTGGTGCAACTATTCACATCTCTAACTCAATGCAGAGATTTCGAACCAGTCAGAAGTTAAGTAAAGGCGAACCGACCATTAAACTTGGTAGTTGAATAGAAGCAGACATAGAGGCCATTGGGAATCTTAGTCTTATTTTAGATACGGGTTTCATTTTGGATTTGGTCGATACTGTTTATGTTCCTAGTATGACCGGAAACCTTATTTTTGTTCCTAAATTGGATTCATCAGGTTTTGAATTTAAATTTGGAAATAGAAGTTTCTTTCTTTTACATAATTCTCATATTATTGGTTTGAGTGCCTTAGAGGACAATCTTTATAAATTGAATCTTGATTCATTATATGCTCATTCTTTACTTTCTATACATGTGAGTGGTGGTAAAATTAATAATGTTGGTACTAAATGAAATCAAACGGACGAGAATTTCTTCATTCTATGCATAAACCTTTGGGCTATATATCCAAGGAAATGATGATGATATTCTCAAAACACTTGATTTTACTAATTTCAACACTTGTGTGGAGTGTGTTAAAGGAAAATATACAAAGATAAAGAAAGAGGGAGTCATTAGAAGCGTGAATCTATTGAAAATAATCCACAATGACATTTGTGGACCATTTCCTACTCATTCTATTCGTGGTCAAAAATATTTTATTACCTTCATTGATGATTATTCTCGTTTTGGTTATGTATTTCTCATTCATGAGAAATCAGAGGCCCTGGATATGTTCACGATCTATAAAGCTGAAATTGAACTACAACTCAATTCAAATATCAAGATTGTGAGATTTGATAGAGGTGGAGAGTATTATGGAAAATACTCTGAATTCGTCCTATATCTGTAAGAGCACGGTATTGTTTCTCAATACACCATGTTGGGTACACCTGAGCAGAAAGGTGTAGCTGAGAGATGAAATCGTACTCTTATGGATATGGTTAGAAGCATGTTATGCAACTTTTCATTACCTAAATTCTTATAGGGAGAATCCTTAAAAGAAAATTGTGCATATTCTAAATCGGGTTCCTAATAAGGCAGTTCCTAAAACTCTATATGAGTTATGGATAGGGAGAAAACTGACTTCAGGATATTTCTGCGTAAGAGGCTGTTTAGCTGAAGCAAAGGTGTATAACCCACAAATAAGGAAATTGGATCCTAAAACCAAAACTTGTTATTATATTGGATATCCCAAAAGGTCAAAATAATAAAGACTATATTTTCCCACCCATAGTACCAAAATTGTCGAGACTAGATATGTAAAATTCTTTGAGGATGGCGACCACAATGGGAGTGTTGAGCCTAGGAATTTCACTTTTGAGGAAAACCGAGTTATAGTTCCTATACCGATAATTCAAGAGAGAGTGATTCCAGCACCACCTCTTGAAGATGATGTTGGTGCACTAGATGCTATACTTGAGGAAACACCTCACATTGCAGAAGCTTTTGCTCCTGCGGCACCTATTGAAGATCTACCATTGTGTAGATCACAAAAGGTTAGAAGGTCAGCCATCTCTTATTACTATGTTGTCTACTTAAATGAGAGTGATTATGACGTTGGAAAGGAAATAGATCCTATTTCTTTTGACCAAACCATAATAAGCGAAAATTCAACTCAATGGCTTGAAGCCATGAAGGATGAGTTGGAATCAATGAAACACAACTCGGTCTGAGATCTTTGAAAGTTACCTAAAGGGGTCAAACCTTTAGGTTGCAAATGGGTATTTATAACCAAGCAGGACTCCAAAGGTAACGTGGAAAGATTCAAGGCTAGATTGGTCGCAAAAGGTTTCACTCAAAGAGAAGGGATAGACTATAAAGAAAAATTTTCTCCTATTTCTAAAAAGGATTCTTTTAGAATAGTCATGACTCTATTAGCTCATTTTGACTTAGATTTACACCAAATGGACGTAAATACTGCTTTTCTAAATGGTGACTTGTATGAAGATGTCTTTATTACACAACATGAAGGTTTTCAGGTTGATAGCAAGAAACATTTAGTTTGTAGACTGAAAAAGTCTATATACGGGTTGAAGCAGGCATCTCGACAATGATACCTTAAGTTTTATGAAGTCCTTTCAAACTTTGCTTTTAAAGAAAATGTTGTGGATCAATACATATACTTTAAGATCAGTGGGAGAAAATTCATCATTCTTGTATTGTATATTGATGATATACTACTTGCTAGCAGCAGTTTAACCATGTTATATGAGACAAAACAATTTCTATCGAATAATTTTGACATGAAAGATCTAGGTGAAACATCCTATGTGATAGGAATTGAGATTCACCAAGACAGACCTCGTGGTCTATTAGGATTGTCTTAGAGAGCCTATATTGATAAGGTTATAAAAATATTTAACATGCATAATTGTTCTACTAGTATTGTCCCTGTAATAAAGGCTGATAAATTCAGTTTGCTTCAGGTCCCAGGAACGATATGGAAAAGAGACAGATGGAGACAATTCCCTATGCATCTGCAGTTGGGAGTCTCATGTATGCATGCACAAGTCTGTACTCGATGGATATAACATATATAGTTGACATGCTTGGTAGGTACCAAAGAAATCTAGGCTTGGACCATTGGAAAGCAGCCAAGAAGGTTTTTCGCTATTTACAGGGGATGAAAGAGTACATGCTCTCATATAGCCTTGAAGTAATTGACTATTCTGATTCCGACTTTGCTAGATATCAAGACCCTAGAAAGTCCACATCAGGTTATATCTTTATGCTTACAGGAGGATTTGTGTCATAGAAGAGTATCAAGCAATCACTGACAGCCTCTTCCACCATAGAAGCAGAGTTTGTTGCATGTTATGAGGCGACATATCATGCGGCATGACTAAGAAGTTTTATCTTAGGACTTTGTGTTGTTGAAAACATTTCTAAGCCACTAAGAATAAAGTATGATAATTCTGCTGTAGTATTTTTCGCAAAGAACAACAAGACTGGAAGAGGTACTTCCAAACATAAAGACATCAAGTTTCTTGTTGTAAGAGAGAAAATTCAGAATCAACACATTAGTACTACACTTATGTTGGCGGACCCCATGACCAAAGGTTTGCCACCCAAAATCTTTGAAGAGCATGTTGCACGCATGAGATTATTGAATAATTTTGATAGCCTTGGATACTAGATGTTGGAGTGATTACATTATGTTTTGATTCTATAATAAAGTTGATTTATTTGCTGCTCCATTATCTATTGTGCTTAAATGGATGTTTAAGAGGCAAAATATCGGTAAGCGACAATAAAGTGTTGCCCAAAGTTTGGACCTTAGAAGGAGGGGGGGGGGGGGTGAATAGGGTCTATGGCAATTCAAAATTTCTTCCTAATCCCTTAAGCGTAATTTTAATTATGCTAATTAAAAGGGAAATGAATTATGTAATTCTATACAAACAATCAAAAAAATAAAGTAAAGGGAAGAGTTAAGAGAATGCAAACACAAAAATGTTGTTCATGAGGTTCGACAATCCCGCTTACGTCCCCACCTTAAGCTTCCTCGCTAAATCGATTGTTTACGCTCATATTTGAGGAGCGTAAGGGCCTTTTAAGCTCATGCTGAGGAGCGATAGGACAGTTTAAGCTCTTGCTGGGGAGCCTTGGGGTTGGGTATTTGAATAGGGTTTTGAACCGAGGTTCGGACAGGGGTTCGACTATGTAGGTAGGGTTTAGCTAGGGTTAAGCTAGGGTTTAGCTAGGGTTAAGCTAGGGTTTAGCTAGAGTTTATCTAGGGTTAAGCTAGGGTTTACCTATGGTTAAGCTGGATTTGAACCGGGATTTGGACAGAGGTTCGACTAGGCCAAGCTAGATTTGATCTGGGATTTGGGCAGGGTTTTGACTAGGTAAGGCAATATTTGATCTGGGATTTAGGCAGGGGTTCGACTAGGTAAGGCAAGCAATGGAATAATTTAAAAAACAACTTTAAAAGTGACTTAAACTACTAAAAGACAAAGAAAGACAAGGTTGTTTTTAGAAAAAGTTACCATCCGGGAAATCTGAAAAGATTTTCGAAAAGGGGTCTTGAGAATCGACCATTCGCAATCGACTTTCTCGGGAATCTGGGTGCTACGAGAGGTTTTGAAGAAAAAAAGGAGACAGAGGAGAGTGAATGAGTGAAGAATGAAGTGAAAGGGTGGGGGTATTTATAGTTTTTCAAAACAGGGGGGGCTCTGCTTGAAGGAGTGCCCATTTTGGATAAAAACCATGAAAAGCAAGGCGGTGGTGAGCAGTGTGGCGGCAAAAGGGGCTCAAATTGGGTGGGCGCTACTTCTAGGATTTTTCCAAAACACGCATATTAAGGCCGTGAAAATAGGGGGAGTGGCATTTTTGTAAATACCTGGGGGCACTACTTGAAGTAGCGCCCAGATTCAAGGCTTTAAAAAATATTTTTTTTGTGCCACATGTCACCTCCTGATTACCGAAAGCTGATTTTTGTGTTTAAAGCCCGTGTTGACCCCGAAAACAGCCAAAATTGAACAAAAAAATTTGTAAAATTATTTGGTCAAAGTGACAAATTTTGAGCACCTTTCCAGGGGTATTTTGGTCACTTTGCACCATAGGGGCATTTTTTTCACTTTTCTCGTTTTAGGCCCGATTTGATCCAAAAACAGTCGAAATTGAACTGATAGAATGCAGGAAAATATTTTAGATAAAATGCGTGTTTTTCAGAACTTTTCAAGGGCATTTTGGTCATTTTTCACTACAGGGGCATTTTGGTCATTTTTCTACTTTCGGGCCATTTCCGAAAATCAAAGCACGCGGAAAGAGGGTTCTAAAAGAGAGTTTTTAAAAGAGCTTTTTAAGGATGTGAAAAGAGACTAAAGGGGTGCAAAATTGGGGTGCTTACAGCTGCCCCTCTTTGTCGGAGGGTGTTGGCATGTGAACGACAAAGGTTAGAAGGCCTCAATTTTGTACGTGCAATGAGCAAAATCTGTGAAACTTAAGACAAAAGAGTTAAAAAAAAATGCTTAGACTGCTTGTCACAGATGGGATCTTAGAGGACGGGGTTGATGGGGATCTGTTTGGTAGTCGGGGATAGAAAGAAGGAATGGATGATTCATACTCAGTGATGAAACATCCAAGATATGGGTGAGATAATTTCTTGCTTCATTCCTGAGGTCAATGATGGAAAGGAGAAAGGAATGATTCATGCTCAGTGATGAAATCATGCTTCATTCAGGAGGGCGACAGTGATAGACTGAAAAATAGATGGTTCGTGCTTAGTGATGAAACATCTGAGATAGGAAAAACAGATTATGGAAATGCGAATTTAGACTCATCACAGGAGGGCACAAATCAGACTCTACCACTATAAAATTCAACATTTGTAACGGCGGTTGAAACCTGTTGTTATACTACAAAAACCCGACATCATAGTATGTCACAACGGTGGAGTAACCCGTCGACGATTATCTTGTCAGGGAATCTTGTAGCGGTGGATATGGACGACGGTTTACATAACCCACCGTCTTATATTACTAAATGCCTGCGGTTACGAACCGCCGTGGTTCACTTTTTAATATGATTATTAAAATGCTCTGCTGCGTCGTATATTTAACCACCGTTACATAACCCGCCATTATATATTACCTATTTGACGGCAGTCACACCTAATTTATTTCACGGCGTCTTCTACTGCCATCCTTTATAAATTATGTGACGACATCTTCTACCATTGTTATTTATTACCAATTGGACGGCGGGTCAGACTGCTGTGTTGTATCACGACAGTTCTAAACTGCAGTCAAATAGTTTTAATAAATTAAATTAATATTTTATATAACGACGGATGGAACCGCTGCTACTTCTAAAAAATAAAAAAAAAGAATTAATTTCTAAAAAAATTTGTTTTTTTTCCCAGTATTATTTGTACTTGTGAGCAATATAAAAATCAATAAACACGTATTGTATCTGTAAGCAATATATAATTCTAATTAAAAACAAAAAATTCATGTAATAAAAAAACATTCCCAAAACATGTAATATTAAAATTATATATATATGCCCATAAGAAGTTTCATAAAAAGTACACATAGTAAAAAGAGAAAAATCTAAAAGTAGTCGCTTAGCTCCCTCCTGGCAGTAGTCCAAAACCCGATAGGTGTGTGTTGCCGGCTCCCTCCTACAAAAAAAATAATATACAATTTATTATTAATTTTATCGAAATGATAAAATTTTATAATGTAATAATTAATAAATATGCAAAGAACCAAACTCATCTCAGAATATTAATAGTTTTTGGTATTACTTTGGCCTAAACCTACAACCTTCTACCAAATCCCAACCGGGGGTCGGATTTCGATCCTGTTTCTTCTAACGCGTGTATTTCAATATATCCTAAGTTTGGGAGTTGGTTTCGAGTGAATCCGAACCCGTTTTCCCGATTTAGGCACCGAGAAGACCGAAATCTATGTTTCTCAAGTATATTTTGGCCTAAACCTACAACCTTCCACCAAATCCAAACCGGGGGTCGGATTTCGATCGCGTTTCTTCTAATGCATTTATTTCAATATAACATAAGTGTTGGAGTTGGTTTCGAGTGAATCTGAGGCCGTTTGCCCGATTTGGGCACCGAGAAAGCCAAAATCCATGTTTCTCAAGTATACTTTGGCCTAAACCTACAACCTTCCACCAAATCCAAACCGGGGGTTGGATTTCGATCCCGTTTCTTCTAACGCATGTATTTCAATATATTCTAAGTGTTGTGATGCTCAGATAATGGACCCTAGAGGGGGGTGAATAGGGTTTATGACAACTTAAAAATGTTCTAAGTGATTTTAGCGGATATAAAAATTTATCACAGCAACTACCAAGTAAAATCAGAGATAATAAATAGAGAGAGAGAGGTAAAGATACTAGACATCAAATATGTTATCGGGGTTCAGCAACTTGCCTACGTCCTCGCCTTTAAGCTTTCCTGCTTCAAGGATTTTCACAGGATTCACTAATCGTACTATTCTTTTCCGACAGAGAGCAAGCCTTACAATCCTTTTGACAGGCTCAGGAATAACCTCTTCAAGAGAGACTCTCTCTTGGATACACGAGAACACTCTTCTCAAACTAGTGTAAGAATCCTTGATTCTTGACTTCCAGAAAATTACAGAAATTTGGTGGATATTGAATCCGAATTTAAAGCTCTTAAATGAGCTAGATAAGAATGGTAATTAATGCTTATAGTCACTCAAGATTGATTGAAATTGAAAGCTCAAAGAGTAAGGGATAGAGATTTTACAAATTTAATGCAAAAATACAGTATTGATTGCTTTAAAGGTTGTGAGTGATGAATGACCAATTGAACAGTGATGAAATTCTTAAATTCATTAATAAAAACTCTCTATATATAGATGAGCAATCAATATGGCCGTTGTGACAGAATTTAATGCGAGCTAACCGTTATAGGTTTTTCCCACAGGTCAACGAGTTATAGAAAATCCAAACTGAGCCGTCGACGAGTTGAGGCAATAAGCAATTTTGATTTTACCGTCCCTCACTCGGCGACGAGTCCCTTGCACTCGTCGACGAGTTCACTGAAATGTTTTTCAGTAAACTCATCTAGGTGAGACCAATTTGATGGGAAATATGCTAGGACCCTTAGGCATTCAAATTAACATTATTTTAATAAGTTTTAGGGCCTTAGATGATGTTCAATTTAACCTAGGTCTCCTAGGGTCTGTTTAGGCAATTTGAGCATTTCTTTTCCAAAAGTCTTAAGGACTTTACAAGGTCCTAGGACATCTATACTAGTCTTCAATTTGGATTTTCTTGTCATGGAGCTTGTGGGTCTTCAAAAAGGCTTGACTTTATGCATTATCTTGATTTCTTGAAGCTTTTCTCCAGAATTTACTAGTGCTTTGATGAACTTGATTTGACTTAAGCTTTTCAATTCCTCATATCTTGAATTTTGATCTTTATGGACTTCTTCTCTGAAATTTTACATACTTAATGGAAATATTAGAATATCAAGAGTCATTTCATTATTGTGTTTTTCTCGAAACAATTTTGGGTACTTAGAGTTGTAACCTTGAGGCTAATATGTTGGAGTTGGTTTCGAGGGAATCTGAGGCCGTTTGCCCGATTTGGGCACTGAGAAGTTCGAAATCCATGTTTCTTAAGTATACTTTGGCCTAAACCTACAATCTTCCATCAAATCCGAACAGGGGGTCGGATTTTGATCCCGTTTCTTCTAACGATTGTATTTCAATATATGCTAAGTGTTGGAATTGGTTTCGAGTGAATCCGAGGCCGTTTGCCCAATTTGGGCATTGAGAAGGCCGAAATCAATGTTTCTAAAGTATACTTTGGCCTAAACCTACAACCTTCCACCAAATCCAAACCGGGGGTCGGATTTTGATCCCGTTTCTTCTAACGCGTGTATTTTAATATATCCTAAGTGTTGGAGTTGGTTTTGAGTGAATCCGAGCCTGTTTGCCTGATTTGGGCACCGAGAATGCCGAAATCCATATTTCTCAAGTATACTTTGGCCTAAACCTACAACCTTCCATCAAATCCAAACCGGGGGTTGGATTTCGATCCCGTATCTTCTAACGCATGTATTTCAATATATCAGAAGTGTTTGAGTTGGTTTCTAGGGAATCCAAGGCCATTTGCCCGATTTGGGCACTGAAAAGGCCGAAATCCATGTTTTTCGAGTATACTTTGGCCCAAACCTACAACCTTCCACCAAATCCAAAACGGGGGTCGGATTTCGATCCCGTTTCTTCTAACGCGTGTATTTCAATATATCCTAAGTGTTGGATTTGGTTTCGAGTGAATTGAGGTTGATTACCCGATTTGGGTACCAAGAAGGCTGAAATCCATGTTTTTCAAGTATATTTTGGCCTAAACTTACAACCTTCCACTAAATCCAAACTGGGGGTCGGATTTCGATCCTATTTTTTTTAACACGTGTATTTCAATATATCCTAAGTGTTAGAGTTTGTTTCGAGTGAATCTGAGGCCGTTTGCCCAATTTGGGCTTTGAGAAGGCCGAAATCCATGTTTCTTAAGTATAATTTGGCCTAAACGTACAACCTTCCACAAAATCCAAATCGGGGGTCGGATTTCGATCTCGTTTCTTCTAACGTGTGTATTTCAATATGTCTTAAGTGTTGGAGTTGGTTTCAAGTGAATCCAACCCCGTTTGCCCGATTTGGGCACCGAGAAGGCCGAAATCCATGTTTCTCAAGTATACTTTGGCCTAAACCTACAACCTTTCACCACATCCAAACCGGGGGTTGGATTTTGATCCCGTTTCTTCTAACACGTATATTTCAATATATCCTAAGTGTTGGAGTTGATTTTGAGTGAATTTGAGGCCGTTGGCCTGATTTGAGCATTGAGAAGACCGGAATCCATGTATCTTAGGTATACTTTGGCCTAAACCTACAACTTTCCATCATATCCAAACCGGGAGTCAGATTTGGATCCCGTTTCTTAGAACGCATGTATTTCAATATATCTTAAGTGATGGAGTTGGTTTCGAGGGAATCTGAGGCCATTTGCTAGATTTTGGCACCGAGAAGGCCGAAATCCATGTTTCTCAAGTATACTTTGGCCTAAACCTACAACCTTCCACCAAATCCAAATCAGGGGTTGGATTTTGATCCCGTTTCTTCTAACGCATGTATTTCAATATATGCTAAGTGTTGGAGTTGGTTTTGTGTGAATCCGAGGCCGTTTGCCCGATTTAGGCACCAAGAAGGCCGAAATCAATGTTTCTAAAGTATAATTTGGCCTAAACATACAACCTTCCACCGAATCTAGACCGGGGGTCGAATTTTGATCCCGTTTATCTAAGCATGTATTTCAATATATCCTAAGTGTTGGAGTTGGTTTCGAGTGAATCCGAGGCTGTTTGCCCGATTTGGACACCGAGAATGCCGGAATCCATATTTCTCAAGTATACTTTGGCCTAAACTTACAACTTTCCACCAAATCCAAACTAGGGGTTGAATTTCGATCCCGTTTCTTCTAACGCGTGTATTTCAATATATCCTAAGTGTTGGAGTTGATTTCGAGTGAATTCGAGGCCGTTTGCCCGATTTGGGCATTGAGAAGGCCGAAATCCATGTTTCTGAAGTATACTTTGGCCTAAACTTATAACCGTCCATCAAATCCAAACCGGGAGTCAGATTTGAATCCCGTTTCTTAGAACACATGTATTTCAATATATCTTAAGTGTTGGAGTTGGTTTCGAGGGAATCTGAGGTCGTTTGCTAGATTTGGGCACCGAGAAGGCCGAAATCCATGTTTCTCAAGTATAATTTGGCCTAAACCTATAACTTTCCACCAAATCCAAACCGGGGGTCGGATTTCGATCCCATTTCTTCTAACACATGTATTTCAATATATCTTAAGTGTTGGAGTTTGTTTCGAGTGAATCCGAGGCCGTTTGCCCGATTTGGACACCGAGAAGGCCGGAATCCATTTTTCTCAAGTATACTTTGGCCTAAACCTACAACCTTCCACCAAATCCAAACCGGAGGTTGGATTTCAATCCCGTTTCTTTTAACACGTCTATTTCAATATATACTAAGTGTTTGAGTTGGTTTCGAGTGAATTCGAGGCCGTTTGCCCGATTTGGGCACCGAGAAGGCCGAAATCCATGTTTCACAAGTATACTTTGGCCTAAACCTACAACCTTCCACCAGATTTTATAATTAAGGTCGAATCCATAACAGATCATATGGTCGTACGCTGTACCTCTCTTTTGATAAACTACATTGTTGTATTTGGGACATGGATACTTTATAATGCCATTGTTATCAGTCACTCCACGAGCTAATACAAACTCTATAAACCCCTTCACCCCTTCTATGTATTCCTTGACGCCTTATGTAACCCAAAACAGATCATATGCATGCTAATATTTTTCATTCCGAGTTTCGTCAAAACTTATGAAAAATAGTACCTTGACATTCCAATCCAACTCCTATCCATGAGGGATGAGATTAGATAGCGAAGTTCTTTTACGTTAGCTATTCTAAGAAATTACAAATATTGATCATATGGGTCAATTGCAATAAAACAGCTGTCAAATGAGTTCACCATCTACACAATATGTATGCATGCATGCTTCTTATCGTTATTAACTTCTCTTTTAACAGGTAGGGTGTTACTATCTCATTCAGGAATGCATAATCCTTAAAAGTCAATAGCTCAAGTGCTTTGTTTAATTTCAGGGAAATTTTGGCAGCATTTCCCTATGGTTCTTCAAGCACACGACTTAGACTAGGTGCAAGCATGCCACATTGTCTAAATATGTACCTAGAAAACAAGAGAAATAACTGCCAAAATTTTTCTCAATCTGGACAAACAATGAGCAACTGAATATATTAGAGATTATGCATTCCCAAACTGTCCAACTGGACAATTCAAGAATCATATACAGACAAATACATTTTATTACAGACAAGACCAAAAAATTATTAACCTGCATTTAGCCCCCAATGCACTTGTCACACAATGATTGTTGAACAAAAAATCTAAGCTTCAATGCATGGATGAGTATGAACCTATGAATTTAAATTTCCATTTAGTCACTGATAATGTACTAAATAGGGTAATCTGTACATTATCTGATCCAACATTGGACATAGAGATCAGAAGGAAATATCATATAACCACTCAAACAGTTAACATAGACCACGGGGTTCAGTCATGCACTATACAAAGTGTAGCAGAGCGGGAACAAGGCTGTTAACAATTAAGTAAACACAAGATACAATTGAACTAGAGATCTTACTGGGCATATATACCATAGAAAAAACAGGAGATTAAGAAATTCCATTACTTGGGCAAGGTTAGATGGGATAAATCCTAGTGCTGAGTCACTCTTAACCACTATTCGTGGGTGCTAAAGGGAACACGTGTCGGCTTGTAGAGCCTTTTAATTGTGGTTAAGCATAATTAGACTAAATTTTTTTTTCTAAGAACCAAGGTTAGATGGATGAATCCTTGGGGTGACTGAATCTTAACCACAATTAGTGGGTGTTAAAGGGGACACGTGGTGGCTTGTAGAGCCCCCTTTAATTGTGGTTAAGCATAATCAACTTACGTTTTTTTTAAAGGATTTTTGCATATCAAAAACACTGTTATGGAAAACATATTTGCAAATTAACTCATATCGTATCTAACAAAAATCACCAAATTTACAAAATATCATATCTAAAATCACCAAATATATCTAACAGAGACATAATAAACTAAGTTTTCAGCTTTCTATATCACCAAATTTATCCAAACAAAAATAAGAAAATCATATCTTTTCATCCTAATAAATCCCTATGGTTAAGCCTAAGAAAATTAGGATTAATATTTTTTTCTCTTATTAAAAACCAAGATTAGATTGCTTAACTCTATGAGTGAGTGAATCTTAACTACAAATTTATAATTCTAATGGATTACACAAGAAGTTAAGAACAAAAAAATTACCTAAGTTAATTACCCCGGTTAAGCTTAAGAAAATTAAAGTTAGGATTTTGGTTTTAAAAAAAAGAAACCAAGGTTGGATTACTTAACCCTAGGAGTGAGTTAATCTTAACCAGAATTAGTGTTTGTTTAAAAGTGGGGCATGGACTTCCATTGTAGCCCTGGTCTAAAGACTTGTTAGCAAGTTTTGCTGGATAAATATCTCTACATAGGCCACTCGTCAGCAAACTACTTGGCACGGCCTTCATGCCACTTGCATTGCACTTTCATGTGTTTGAATTTTATCAACAATTATTCATGGAGAAATCACGGCATTTGCATGATGTGGATCGACAAAACTAAACACAAGACTAGTTTGCGGTTCGCCGCCATTCTTGAGCGTGGCTTTCCACATACATAAATAAAATGCCTTAATCGGTCCTGCTTCGTACCTTGGTTATACCCTAAAATAAGCATCCAATGACCTGCGATACACATGATGGCCAATCCATATAATGCTGATGCTAATACGAATCCTCAAAAAAAAAAAAAAAAATTATAATTTTCTTAACTGTGGATGTTTACCCATATTTTAGAATCAAAATTTGTTCTTTGACCATCACTTGAATATTTTTTTTTTGAAGTTCATAATGTGAAATTATTTTCTAGTTATTGCCTTAATAAACCCAAATGAATATAGCTATTTTCTAGATAAAAAGACGCAGATAAACAGATACATAGCTTCAGGGGCAGAGCCAGGTGGGGGCCTATGGGGGCACATGTCCCCACTGAACTTTTGAAGTTTTTTTTTTTTTTTTTAAGGTATAGTCATAGGAATGGGAGATCGGATCACAGCCAATTGTGATTGAATTTAGGGAGAGTTCAATCACACCCACAAGCCAACACATGTCCCTTTTAACCCAATTCAACGGTGGTTAAGATCATAAAACCTTGGTTTTAAGTAAATATATCAAAAGAAACTAGTGGGCATTGCACGTGCAGCCCTTGTTTACACAAACTAATGATCAAATCAAGATAATTGACTTTTATTCCAACCATTGAATTGGTAATGATTTCTATGTGATTATAAGAGTTCAAAATATACATAAGTTAGAGAAATCAAAGATAATAAGATAAATTTAAAGCCAATCAATTAGTGATAACGAAGATGTGAGGAGCATTATGCTCATGAAGAAAATAGGTTTGGGGAAACTCAAAGGATATTTTGGGAAAAAAATTTGAGGGACATTTAGGGTAAAATAACTTGAGATTTTGGCAGAATTGCATGCGTCTCTATAAACTGCCATGTATCCATTTTAACACCCACTAATTGTGGTTAAGATTCACTTACCCATAGGGTTCATCCATCTAATCTTGGTTTTTAGAAAAAGAAAATATATTAACCTTAGGTTGATTAAGCTTGATCATAGTTAAATGTGCTCTATAAGCTGACACATTTCCCTTTTAACATTTACTAATTATGGTAAGTATTTACTCACTCCTAAAGGCTATTTTGGGAATAAAAAACAAAAAAATATATATTAACCTTTGGTTGATTAAGCTTGATCAGAGTTAAATGTGCTCTACAAGCTGACACATTTCCCTTTAACATTCACTAATTATGGTTAGTATTCACTCACGCCCAAAGGTTATTTTGGGAATAAATTACCTTAAGGGACATTGTGGGTATAATAACTTGAGTGGTATTTTGGCAGAACACATTGTCACACCCCAAAATTTGTAGTAGACTTGTGTATATATACTTGTAGAGATTCTACTAGTAGAGAGGTGTAGAAGCTCTCTCGAAGGTTCCTAGAGAGGAGGTGGTAGAAGAGTCTAGGAGTAGAAAACTCTAGAATAGTCTTCTAGAGTAGGTGGTAGAAGTTCTAGAGAAATCCTCCAAAGGAGGTGGGAATGTTCTAGAGTCTAGAACCTTCCCATGAGATGTATATAAAGGGGATGACCCCTCATTTGTAACCATCCAAGGAGTGGTATCCAAGGAAGGAATTCAATTGTGTATACTCTTTTAAGGTAATAAGAGTGGTAGCTTTCTTCCAAAGAGTGTTCCTACTTCTCTCCTACTAAGCTTGAGGGTAAGGCTGACTCGTCTAGGACGGACTCTAGCACGAGTGCCACACGGTCAAGGTTGGGGAAATAACTAAGGCCGTGACAAGTGGTATCAGAGCGGGTTACGAGAGGGTCGTAACGTGTGGGATCGAGGAGGCCACAAATATAGGAATTGTGGTGGAGCTACTTGAGGAAATGGAAGGCAGTGCTATGGTTTCAACCTGGGAGCGGACAAGCCAAGGTGGAGCGAGTCCACGGATGCTCAAGGTGCCATGAGGACATGACTGGCCGGGGGAGTGCTTGTCGAGGTGAGTAAGGGAGATCGCGTAGCGGAGCTGGGTTCAAGCATGATGAGACTTGAGAGGGGAATCGAGCAACCCGAAAGGGAGATGCAGAGCACCAGGGATGATATACTTGTTACTCATCAGCAACAGGAAGAAACCATTGAGGAGTGGATGGAGAAGCGACGGGCTGAAAGGGAGCTTGTTGTGGAGAGGATACAAGAACGTATTAGGAATTGGGGTTTGAGCACAACGGGGCGCAAGAGGGGAATCGAGCAACCCGATGGGGAGATGTCGAACACTAAGAATACATTGCTCACCGAGACCACCAAGGAGTGGATAAACAGGTGGAGACAAAAACGAAACTCCTAGTGCTTCATCTGCGACGAGACGCATAATACTAGGGATTGCGAAGTTTGCAAGGCCCGCCTAGCAAAATTGGAGAGCGGAGAATGGTCAGATGAAGACTCGGATGAAGAAGATGATGAAGGTGATGGGGAGTCAAGCACGGATTTAGTGCAGCTTCTCAGCCCAACGGAGGAGGTGGATACGTCCAAGCCCGAGGGTAAAGGGCTTAGGGTCGTGGAGGAGCACCTTGATGGGGATGCCTTGCATGCACAGGGGGACATAGAGGCTAAAAATGACTTTGTCTTAAGGGAAGAGACAAAGGGAGTGGAGGTGAAGATGGCCAAGGGATCGAGGATGATCCAGGCGGTCGAAATGGATGCCAAAGCCATTCATGGTGTGGTCCAGGGAGCGAGACTGTACAACGGAGCATGGAAGGGGGAGGCAAGCTTGTCGATAGTCGGGTTGGATGGCTACCAACTCAACTTGGAGATGAAGTTTGGGGGTATGGTGGAAGGGGCACCTATGCCCCGTGTTAACTCCTTAAGGAAGGAGACATCAGGCATGGTCCCACTGGTGCTAGGGATCAAAATAAATACAAAATGATTCACGGTTCTGAACTTTGTGAAAGGGAATGAATGGAAGACCCTGAAGTGGAGAAAGCGAAGGAAACAGAGGTGGATGTGGCGCAGAAATAAGTCGTGACGAGGGCGTCGCGAAATTAGGTGGGGGAGAGTGTCACACCCCAAAATTTGTAGTTGACTTGTGTATATATACTTGTAGAGATTCTACTAGTAGAGAGGTGTAGAAGCTCTCTCGAAGGTTCCTAGAGAGGAGGTGGTAGAAGAGTCTAAGAGTAGAAAACTCTAGAATAGTCTTCTAGAATAGGTGGTAGAAGTTCTAGAGAAATCCTTCAAAGGAGGTGAGAATGTTCGAGAGTCTAGAACCTTCCTATGAGATGTATAAAAAGGGGATGACCTCTCATTTATAACCATCCAAGGAGTGGTATCCAAGGAAGGAATTCAATTGTGTATTCTCTTTTAAGGTAATAAGAGTGGTAGCTTTCTTCCAAAGAGTGTTCCTACTTCTCTCCTACTAAGCTTGAGGGTAAGGTTGACTCGTCTAGGACGGACTCTAGTACGAGTGCCGCATGGTCAAGGTTGGGGAAATAACTAAGGCCGTGACAACACGGTTCTACAAGCCGTCATGTACTAGGGTTCAACCATCTAACATTGGTTAATGAAAAATATATATATCTATGTTAAACTTAAGTTGATTAAGCTTAAACACAATTAAAGGGAGCTCTACAAGCCACCACGTTTTCCAACACCCACTAACTTTGGTTAAGATTCACTCACTCCTAGGGTTCATCCATCTAACCTTGGTATTTAGAAAAGAAATATTAACCTTAGGTTGATTAAGTTTAACCACAGTTAAAAGGGGCTCTACAAGCCACCACATGTCCCTTTTTAACACCCACTAACTGTGATTAAGATTCACTCACTTCTATGGTTCATACATCTAAGATCTAACCTTGGTTTCTAGAAAAAATATAAAATAAAACAAATATTAACCATAGGTTGATTATAGTTAAAGGGGGCTATACAAACCGCCATTTGTCCCTTTTAACACTCAGTAACTATGGTTAAGACAAATCAGTGGGGGCTTGAGAACACTGGAATTAAGGGTAGCAGATAAGGGACATAGAAGGAAAAAACCAAAAAAATTTGAGAACACTTTTCATTAAATACCCCTCACGTATTCTCTTTTATAATAGAGTATAAGATATTGAGCCTTAGGGTTAAAAATTCTTTACCATAATTAAATATTTTTTCTAAAAACAAAGGTTATATTATTGAACCCCAATGATTAGTTAATCTTAACCACGATTGATTTGGGTTAAAAGGGACACGTGTTGGCCGATGGGTGCTTTTGAACTCTTCCCAAATCCAATCGCAATTGCATGTGATTCGATCTCTAGGATTAGGAATGGGGGGTAGGTGCCCCTAAACTTTGAATTTTTTTTTTTGAGTTGAGATCATATTCAATCATGATTGAACTTTCCCTGAGTTCAATCACACCCACAGGTCAACATGTATCTCTTTTCACCCCAACTAAATATGGTTAAGATTCACTAACCCTTAGGGTTCAACAACATAACCTTTGTTTTTAGAAAAATAAAATTAACACTAATGGTTTAAAGTTCTTAACTGGAATTAAAAGGGGGTTATGTGGGTGTTACTGTCCAAATTCAATAACAATTGGATAGGATCTGGACTCATAACTTTTTATACTAAATTGTTTAAGTATATTTTTTTTCACAGTCTAGGGTTAGGGGTTAGTATATGTTCAAGCAAAGTGTGGAGAAATCACAACACCCACCTGCATGAGATTCGAGCTCGGAACCTCCCTCCTAATGAGGACACACTACCATTGGGCTATTCCCATGGTGTGTAATTGTTTACGTATTTAATTGGGCATAATCACGAGACAAAGGGATAATTGTACCCTAAAAAAATTATACTCTATTATTTAATATGGCATAGCTGAGGGGCAAAGAAAAAAAGCCCAAGAACTTAGTCTTAAAAAGCAAATCAGGGGCTACGCCCCCAAACCTGTATTCCTCTTTACTTAATATTTTTTGGAGCTACCTAATCTTTCTCCACAACATCCATCAATAATTACTACTATTTTTAATCAACCAGGGGTGCCCCCACTACTAGATAATCCTGGCTCTGCCCCTACATAGTTTAGCCATTTTCTGACCTTAGATGCTCATTTTTTTTCTTTTTCTTTTGAGAGATTATTTTTGTTTATTTGATGGGCATATGGGGCACTAGGAACTGCCGAATTATGGACATAATTAAATTAAAGAAATTACCACAAATTAAATTAAAGAAATTATAAAAAATTACCTGGAGTTACACAGAGAAAGGTGGCCGGAGGTGGAGGGTGCTGCAAGCTGAAGGGTGGTGCTGCGAAATTATAGAGAAAGAGAGGTGAGGGTGCCGTGGACCTTCTGTGGAGGGGTGGAGCTACCGTGGACCTTCCGTGGAGCTGCCGGAGGTGGGAAAGAGAGAGTTAAGAGAGAGAAAGCTAAAACAAAAAAAATGGCTTGCATGCACGTTTCGAGGGATTACTTGAGCATGGAGAGGGGAGATCAGGTGGCCGGAGGTTCCGGATGTGGCCGCCGAGGGAGAGCAGGTGACCGGAGAGAACTTCGTACGTCGCGGATGTTGGTCATAGGTCGTCGGAGATGGTAGAGTGGCCGAAGATCAGGTGGTCAGAGGTGGTGGAGTGGCCGGAGAGCAGGAGAGCAGGAGAGTAGAGAGCCGGAGAGCAGGGAAGGAAGAAAGAAAGAACTATTGGGGTCCTATTAAAGGAATCTCACGGCAGTTACACCATACCCGCCGTCATATATAGATAAACAACGGCCGTTATATTATATCCGCCGCCCTAACTAAACTAGTCACGATGGTTATTGATACACCCGCCGCTACAAGTTCGCCGCGAATAAGGTGGCGGGAAACCAAAAGGGTTGGAGGGAAATATTCATGCGATGGTTATGTATAAACCCGCCGCCACAAATTACATACAACAGCCGTTATTAGTTAACCTCCGTTACTATAGTTCCGAAAACAGTTATGGATGGCGGTATTATTGACCTGCCATAGTATGTGCTATGTAGCAGCGGATTTTTGTAACCGCCTCCAACAATCCATCACCATAGGCCATTATTTTTGTAGTGTACATGGGTTTAATCTCATCACAGGAGGGCTCACAGCGGACTCTACATGTGTTTAACCTCATCACAGGTGGGCTCAAAGCGGAATCTACATGGGTTTAACCTCATCACAGGAGGGCTCAAAGTAGACTCGTAGGTTTAACCTCCTCACAGGAGGGCTCACAGTAGACTCTACATGAGTTCAACCTCATCACAGGAGGGCTCAAAGCAGACTCGTAAGTTTAACCTCCTCACAGGAGGGCTCAAAGCAGATTCGTGGGTTTACCCTCATCACAGGAGGGCTCAAAGTAGACTCTGAAAATACGACATCAGACGAGATGTACAAGGAGATGACATCAGACGAGATGTCAGAAAAGATGACAGTGACATCAGAAGAGATGTCAGATGGAGGCATCAGACGAGATGCACGAAGGGTAACATCAGACGAGATGTCAAAAGGAATGCATCAAACGAGATGCTCAAAAAGGGCATAAGACGAGAAAACAAAAAGAGTGCATTTAGACGAGATGCACAGGAATGACATGAGATGAGATGTACGAGGGGCATACATTAGACGAGATGCACAAGGAATACATCAGATGAGATGTCAGAAAGGATGAATGTGTTGTGTATGCAAATATGCTCGTGAGAGGGGTTCTAACTATAGCAGGGTGTGGATATGCAGACGTCTTGATGACATGTGTGCATAAAAGATACTACATGTGTGTGTGTGAGGGTTCATTATGAGGATGTATTTGTTCACATGATGTGGCTAATTGTGTGAATGTGTGTGCGCAGTGCAGCTAATTTTTGTAAGTGTGTGCGAGTAGTGTCAGTACCTATGTGCAAGTGTGAGATGATACATGAGATCCATGATGATGCATATAATGAATGGTGATATGCTTAGAATAAATGCATTCAAACAAAATGCAGATGAGATGGAAAAAGGGGTGATGCATCTGAAGAAATGCATTAATGAGGAGTGAAATTGTAATGCAGGGACTGAAGGGATAACTCACTAAATGAAGCTTTGGTTTTGCACTTGGACCCAGCTTGTAGCTTCTGCGCTTGGCTACTCAGTTGCTCCTTGGGAAATTGTTGAAAATGGATCGATTTTGACCATACCATGAGACACACTGAGACTATATGACTCCTAAGGACGCATTTGCATTTTGAAAAATTTGATTTAAAATCAGTTTTTGAGCAAATATGAGATTTTGAATTTTTTTCTTCATTTGCCTTCAAAAATTTGAATGGAGGGTACTATCTTTGCTTGCTAGTTTAGAAAGGAGCCTACCTTGACCAGATTTTGCGGATCTTTTGCCACTATAGGGCAGGATATAGCAATAAGCAATCTTAACCTTTTGAGTAATTGCGAAAGGAGATAGTCACTCAGTTTTGACCTTGTTGTATGTTGAATCGGGTCTTGCTTGGAGCTAAGGGCATTGGATCACTATGATATTGAGCTTCTTCAATCTGAGCTTACAGAGATGAGTTGTTGGGGAGTTAAAGTTATCTTCTGCCGATCTTCTGTTGTCAAACTAGAATTCAACTTTTCTCTTTTTTACCCTTGGAATTACCAAGTCATGGGATCGCATAGTTTTTGCGCAATGAGGTCGTTTCCAGTTTTCACTCATGCCTGTGAAGTTGATAATTTGTTTCCTTTTTTGCCCCTAGTAGCAATACTAGAGATGGGCTCGTATTATTTTGCACCTCAGTGCCATTTCTAGTTTTCACTGGGCCTGCGACTTTTGAGTTGAGCTGAGATGTCTTCTCCCGTCATTACTTTGATGGATTTGATATGTTGCTTTCAGATGCTTGCCTGTCAATCTGCCTGTACTCTTAGTTTCTGAGGGATTTAGGAGGACTTAAGATAGGACGAAACGTAGGCTTAGGGGTCGAGGTTTTAGGAACACCCTTTCTTCTTTTGAGCTTTGCTTGAGCACCTCTTTTGAGCTTTTGCTTTTTTTTTGTTGACCTTTGCTTTTTGTTTTTATCTTCTTTTCTTTTGTGCTTTGATTTTTCTTTTGTTCTTTGATTTTTGAAAAGGCTAAAGTGCTCTAATTTGATTGATTTGACCACACCTGATTTTCAGGTTGCCTACGTACCTTTTTTAGGATCAGATCATGTCATGGTTTGAGCTCTTAGGCTTACAATGAAACTTTTGATAGGGATGTCTCTGTAGATGTGTTTTAAGAAAAAGGTTATTGGGCTCGAAGGGCAAACTAGTGGATTTTGTTGATATAAACTTGATTGGATACGAGTAGGGAGAAATATTGGTGTGCCAAACATGGCCTCCTTTCATTTCCAACAGTGATTGAGAGTACATACAATTTTCTGACAAGATCTTAAGCATAGCATCTTTTGACTTGATCATTGTTGACTGGCTCTAGGAGGTCTTCATTCTCTATATGACTGCGTTGACAAATACTCTTGGAAAATCTGTTTCCAATCATATGGGTCTTCGACGATGGACTGATCTTGCCCCCAGCATGATGAGTAGTTGACGATTCCATGACTATATGGTTATTCTTGGTCAACATCTTTTGATATAACCTCTCTTGACAAAAGGTACTACTCCTATCTTGATAACGATGATTGTTTTGTATTTCTTGAATGACTTGTAATTTAGAATTCTGATAGTGGCCTGATGTACTGTACGAGACCTTCTTGATGAGATAGCTCATTTTCTCTTTGCCCCCAACGTAGAAAGGTTCCAATTTTTTTGCATTTTTAGGGTCATTACTGAGTTTTCCTCTTTCTTGTCTTGGCTCTGTAAGGTTGAGGGTTTCCTTTAGAAATTCCTCTTCCTGCTTATTGACATGTGCTACCCCTAGGCATTCTTGGAATTGAGTGGTTTAATCATGATTCAGGTGAGCCTTCTTTAAACCAGCAAGCTTAGTTAGCACGAGAAGAGAAAACAAATTTTTTTTAGGTAGCCTCAGGTTACTAGAGCTTTTGAGAAGTGCTAGATCATCATGTGCCAAATTTAGGTATAAACAAAATGAGACTTCTTTTGAAAATTTGCTTAATTGAATGTGAGAAGTGAGCACAACATTTTTGACTACAAGAGACAAACTTTACATGGACCGGACTATGGGCCACTGACCGATACCTACAAGACTTGACAAAAAACAAAAAACAGACTTTGACAGGCTTGATCTCTGTCGATCCCTTCAGAAGCGTTCTTTCTTTGGCTCATTGCCCCAAGATGCTTCACTCCTAGTGGCTATCAGAATGGCACAGGCATGGTTGGTTGGATGGGTTGGGCGGGTTGGATGTGGTTGGCTTGGTTATTATGTGGTGGAATGGGGGCTTCAAGGATGTTGGTGTTGCCGGGAGCTAACTCAACCTTCCCTTGGTTGAGTAGATCTTGGATTAAATGTTGCAATGCTCGACAACGGTTGGTTATATGCCCTGGTCCCTGATGAAAGTCACAATGATGATCCATGCGAAAATACTGGGGTACTGGGTTAGGTATGGCGGTTAGAGCTTTGGGTTCAATCAGTTTACTTCGCATGAGGAATGGAAGGAGTTGATTGAGTGTGTAGGGGAAACAAGTAAATTGCCTATTTGGCCCGTGCTACTGCCTTTGACCCTGGGTTTGGTATTGGGCTTGAACTGGTTGTTAAACTTGATGCTGATCAGGGGGCCTGCGGTGCTGGTGCCCCAAGACTAGGAACTTGGATTGGGGTTACAGGTGTCACAATTTGGACATCTGTTTCTATCTTCCTAGGGTCATGCCTCCCTCCGGACTTGTTGTTGTTACTGCCTTTAGCTTGTGTTGACTCTTGGTATAACACAGAATGTATGGACCAAGACCGGATGGATGCTTCAATATGGGCCCCACTTCGGGCTACTATTGCAAAATCTGAGGTCTGAATTATAGTGAGCAAGGTAGAGTAGGGTTGCTTCAGAGTCTTGAGAAATGTGTCTGTCAACTCGTCATTGGGTATGGAAATTCTCATTCTGGCAGCCATCTCCCTCCATCGGGTTGCATACTCGATGAATGACTCATCAGGTGTTTTGACCATGAGCTCAAAGTCACCCTTTTGTGGCAAAAGCTCCATATTAAAAGAGTAATGTTCAATGAATGATGCTATCAGGTCCTTCCATGTCTTGATCCTTTCTAAATCCAGTGACGTGAACCATCTCAAAGCCAGACCGGTCAAACTCTTCTGAAAGCATTGGACTAGTAGTGTCGCGCTCCAAAATACCCCCTAGGAGTTAAGGGATACTTTAGAGGTGACTATTCATACCTACCAAACCATTTTGTAATAAACAAGGCTAACATGATTCAATGACAACAGTAATCAGAGTGCGGAAGCTATAGCATAAGTCCGAAAGCTGAACATGGATGCGGAAGTGTGAACCAACTTTTTGTTTTCTTCTATAACTCAAACCAGTATTCCAAGTTATACACATAACATATCAAGTCAAAGGTGGACATGCCCACCTATCAAAATATCAAAATACAAAAAGAACTATTGAGTCCACTATGCTCAATAGTAATCTAAATATGGCCACACGTTGCGATCTCTATCCTCCTGCGACTGCATCGGGATAGGAGGCTCTCTTTCTTCTACATACTCTTCCTCAACCCAAGGCTCAGGGTTGAGGGTATCCTCGGTACTTGCCAACATAAAAGTACGGCTGAGTATAGAATACTCAACGAGTACAAGCTACTAGCTAACAATAGCAATAACCATCACACAAGGCAACAAGATATAATTCATCATATCAATTTGAAACAAGAATAGCAGCATATGAAAAATAACATTGAAGTAAAGCAATGTGATAATTCTTGACATGTTTGAATGAATGCGAAAACTCCGGTAAAACTCGTACTTTAAAGTTCATGTCTTATTCTTGAAAATAGTCTTTCGTGTTTCTTTCAAAACTTGCTTGTCATGTTTGAAAACTTGTTTCTTGTCTTGGTCTTGTTCGTGAGAATCACACATGCTTGTCTTGTTCTTGTTTGAAATCACTTGTCTTGCTTGTTCTTGTCATGACTTGACATGTTCTTGACTTGACTTGCTTGTATACTTGTGGGCCGGAGGTTAGTGCCCTTGAAGCGACTTGTGAGCCGGGAATATATATATATATATATATATATATATATATATATATGTATATAGAAAATGGTACACCAACCTCCTTGTTTTCTTGTGAGCTAGGTATGACATATTTTACGATATGCCCTACCCTTGACCGGCCCGATGTCCGGCTTTACCAACCCGCTTGTTTTACTTGTGAGCCAGGTATAACATATCTTGCGATATGTCCTACCCTTGACCGGCCCGATGTCCGACTTTATCATTCGTATCGTGAATCACAATTCTTATTCTTGTTCTTGTTTGGTTTATCATCTACATATACTTGAAAACCCGATTCATGCATGCATGCGTGCTTGTGGGTGTAACTTGTGAACATAATAATGATATGGAAGGATTGAGGATAACATATGGCATTTGAACAATTTTAGGCACATGGTAGACTTGAAAAATTCGTAAAGCATATCATCATTTTTACTAAAATTTGGGGAAAGTCCTTAATTCACATCTCATGGTTTTAGTCTCACATTTTACACAAGTATTACATCAAACATCTTACATGCAATATCTCTTTAACCCCTTATACGTGTTTCCCTAACTTTATATTCCCAACCCATTCATGCATTTTAACAAACATGTGGTATTTAACATTTTTTACCTTTATTTATTTCGTATTTTCTCAAGCAAACATTTCATCAAACACATGGGTGTGTTCATTATGAGTAAAATACCATTCCACCATTTTCCATCACACCACACATCACAACACATGACATCCAATCACCTCCACATCCACCATCCATTCATATATCCCCACACTCATCCTTTATCTTGTTAAATTTTAGAAAAGTTAAGCATTTGAATTAAAAAGAGAAAAATAGGGGAGATTCAATACAAATATACACAAAAAACTAGGTTAATGCTAAGGTAGTTAGTAGGGTGTACTAACCTTTGAGGATGAACTCCCCACTTAAAGAAAAAATCCTTGATCAAGGAGTCCAAGCTTGAGGAAGGAGAAGACACCACCTTGAATGGAAGACCCTTGCTTGATTTGAACAATCCAAACTTGAGGATGAAGATCTAAGCCCCAATGACGCGTGGGAGTGAGATCCAAGCCTTGAGGAAGCTTTTGGAAGCAAGACCTGAGCTCCACCTTGATCCCAATTGAAAATCCCCTTTTGAAACCCTAGCTCTTACTCTTTTCCCTTCAAAATGTCTCCCACATTTGTTAGAACCCTTAGTCCTACAAAATGTGGGTTTATATAAGAGTTTGGGGTTACCAAAACCCTAAAATACCCTTAAAACAGCACTGGAAGGTGGCCAGAGCGCAAATGAACATTTGACCGGTCGACCGATCACAAGTTCGATCGACCGGTTTGGTCACCTTGTTTCCCGTTTTTCCTCCTCGGTATTTTGACCATACATTTTGACTCACTTATTGGCTTTTGATGATTCAACTTGCAATGGATTCTTCTTTAAAAGAGGAACAACTTTCATGTTTTGTAAAACTCTAAATTTTGAGTTTTTCATAGTCTAATTGGACTCACAAGTGGACTGATCCAAAATGACTGCTAAATTGTTAGCAGACCGCTTTTCGGAAACCTTACATTTGACATAACTTATGCTCAAAATATGAAAAAATGCAAAGCATGAACCTCGAAGAGAACTTTAATATCTTTTCAAAAATTCAAGAATCACTCAATTCTGATAATCGATGACAAAAATAGAGCTCCTTAAAGTTGAGGGAATGTTTAGACATCCCTTAATTTGACACTTAGAACTCTTTTCCACTTCCTCCAATCTCTCCAATGTATGCTTGATGGTTTATGAAACCCTCAACCCATAAAATTGGGTTTATATAGGAAAAGGGGAGGTCAAATGACCATCCCACCCTTGATGAATGACTTAAAAAGGCCAAACTGGGCAAAAGTCTGCATGGCCAGTCGACCGGTAGTGACCTTCGGTCAACTGGTCAAAAATGACTTCTCTGGAATTAAATCCCATACATTTAGTGCAATATTCGGTCGACCGATAGTGGGCATCGGTCGACCGGTAATGATATCGGTCGATCGGTTTTGCCTTGATTTTTTCCATTTTAACACTTGGCACTTTTCTCAAATTCTTTCATTTATCCCTATTGAACCTTGGTACCATTCTTAAGGATTTACCATATTTTGAAACCTATTATTCCTCAAAATAATAACACAACATCTCGTTATCATTGAGAAACGTTCGATCATTTACATATAGCCTCAAGCCTTCACCGGCACTCTTCATCATGCATGCACCTCGACAACCGGGGTTCTACAAGTAGTGCAGGGTTGACACCGTGGCCAAGCATGTCTCCGTAGTAGAGCTTGAGGTGAGTATGAGGACACCCCTTACCATCGTATTTCTCGAAGGCTGATACTTTGAATTTTTTAGACACTGTTGCCCCGGTATAGAAGGTCAAATTTGAGAAATCATTCCCCTTGATTGCATTCCCCTTTTGCATTTGCCTGAGCTGCTCTTGAACTTTTTCCATCTGCTCTTGCTGATTCTTTATGAATCGTGCCATCTTAGGGATGAGCGAGTTTGGTTGATTTATAAACAGTGGGGTTTGGTTTACTTCATCAGCAGGTGTCATACTGGCCAAAGTCTGGGTCATTAGTGGGTTGAAGATTGGGGGATGATCTAGTAGGTTGTTCAACAGATGGAGGTCTTGGTTGAAGAATGGGACGGTTAGACACTTGTGCCATGGTAAGACTCTTTAGGGATTCAAAGATAGCAGTGATTGAGCCATTGATTTCATGAATTTCGCATGCATTATCCAAAACTTGTGCGGTAGACATGTCTACTGGTGCTTCTTCGTGCTCTATCTCTGAGAATGCTAGTGGTAAATCTTCGGGGTACTCTTTCTCTTGCTCTGCTTGTGCAAGGGCATGTGTTTTAGTCATAGAATGAGTAAATCACCGACTCATGAATGTACTACAATTAGAGATGAAATTAATGAGGTAGATGATGACAAGACATAACTTATATGTTGACGATGATGTTTAATAAAATAAGTATGATGATATGAACAAGATGAATTAAATCTTTTATGGCATCGTCTTGAAGTTTTGAATTGAATTGAATAACAAGATGAATGAAATCTTTTATGAATTTTTGAATTGGATTGAAGTTTTGAATTTAATGAATGAATTTGAAATTTTGAATTGAAATTAAATGAATCATTTATTAATTGAAATGAATTGACTGAGTTATGATACTCAGACAAGGGTGAGTCAACTCAACACGTGTGATCCAATTGGATGAGTGGATAGGAATCCATGTCACTTATCTGGGTTGTAGGGAGCCAGAGGTCATTGGGTCAAAATCAAAATGAATCAATGGGTTATCCATATGATTCATTAGGTTCTTAGACCTCACAAGATGTTTTTGAGTTGGCTAAAGAATGGATTAGGGTAAGACCTATCTAGCAATCAAGGCTCATACAAATCTCCGAAAAAGTTGGGTATAGGGATATAATTGTCTCTATACCTAAAGAGGAATGAGGGAGCGGTTACACCAAGAGAAAAATAAGGATAAGATTGTCCCTCCTGATGGGTAGCTCTTGGTTTATGCCTAAACAAAAACCTATAGTCTATATGATTATGCTGGTGTATGTAGGGTTTTGAGTATAAGGTTGACGAGCACTTGACTGTATACGCGACTCCTCGGTATAGAATATACTTGAAAAAGAACGATTGGTGTAAGCGAGAAAGACCAGTCATGTTTACCGGGATAAACATTCCCGGTATACAACCAGTACTTTTCACAGATCTTTGGGCTCCATTGTCAGGGATAACCATCCCCCGATTGTAAGCTTACCGAATCCAACTAGATAGGTGAAAGAGTTTTTATTCTATCATGCAATGAATATGAATGTGAATGCATCAATCAAAATCAAGCAATGAAAAAAAATGGAATCCTAGGCATGTTGCTAAGTTGGTAAACAAATGTCCGAGATTTAATTAAAAAATGAATGAAATAGCATATAGATGAAACTAAAATTTTTTGATGTGGTTTCCGGTATTTGATTTAGACTTAGGTTTTGGCTTGAATACTGCTCCCCAACAGAATCACTAGCTATGAGTACTAGAATTTTAACCCCAATTCCCGATCAGGATTGAACCCAAGGAGGAATAAAGATAAATTGCAATTGGGTTGAGAGTTGCCACCTATCTAATTCTGAGGGAAATAGGTCCCTGAAATATTCGGATAAGACATGGGTTGAAAGTCAGAGGCTAGGGTAAGGGATTCAGTTGAGTTATGGGAAGGTGTTAGGCACCTCTAAACTGTAACGACCCCAAAATCCTACAAGGCTAAAATAGGACTTTGGAATCGTCATATTACTTAAACCTGCTTAAAAATCCATGCATACAAGGCATACTACACAAGTCTCCAAAAATGAGGATAGTAAAATTCCGATCATAAAAGGTCAAACCATCTTGTACAATGATAACCCACATATCATAACTCCTCATAAACGAAGTAGTCTAAAACCATCAACACAGTAAAACAACTAAGGCAACATCAACTGAAAGTCAAAAAGTCTGATATAAACATCTCTTCCAAAAAGAAAATACTAAAACTAATCAATAGGGATAACTATCAATATTCTCTAGCCTCCTCCTCAGGAAGCTCACCTTCTTCTTCCTCTTCACCGTATACTTCATCAGTCCACGGCTCTGCTCCTAATCCTGAAGACAATGATAGGTCGACTGAGTATAGAATACTCGGTGGATAAACAAACTAACAACAACATAAAATAGCATGAGTAATAATAATATCATAACTTAGTTTATCGATGCTTAATCATAATAGATTCACGTAACTTAGGCATAATCAGAGTGCGGAGCATATAACATGTTATAACATCATCTTGACTCGTGTATTCGTGCAACTCTTATCCATGATCTTGACTTAACATATGCATAGACTCATACATGCATGATTCATAGTGTGTTTGTCCAGTCAACGCATAATTCATAGTGTTTTGTCCCGGTAACGCATAATTCATAGTGTTCGACAACGCGTAGAGTGGATGTTCATAATGGGGGATCATTCTTTCATAGCATAACATGAGTGCGGCAACACGTAGAGTGGATGTTCGTAGTGGGGGATCATTCTTTCATAGCATAATATGAGTGCGACAACGCGTAGAGTAGATGTTCGTAGTGGGGGATCATTCTTTCATGGCATAATTCATAACATGTTCGTGTCCAATGCATGCATGCTTGTGAGACAAGTGAACTCATGAGACTTACATACTTATCATGCAAGTGTACGTATGCTTGAGTGTCATGATTGAAATTCAAATATGTCATCTCTTAGATTCTAATCTTCCGTTAGGAAATTCCGCTACATCTCCCTAGTTAGAGAATTCCCAACGTGGAGAATTTTCCTCTAAAGTTTGGCCTGCTCAAATACTGATCACCATACAAGTAAATATGACATTATTTACCATATCAACAACAATATCTATTTAACTTAATTTATTAATAATCAATAGCATCATAATAGCATTCCTCCTTCTTAAACATTTCAACAAACACCTTGAGTGCGTTAGTTATGGATACTTTGCCCTTTCACATTTTTAACATTCCATCACACAATAATCCATCCTCACAACCCAAACATGATCCACATCCATACATTCATCCCATCCTCCATAGTATTTCCCTTCCTCCATTCAATCCATCCATAGTATAAACCCATTTCCATCTCTAACTAACTTAATCCATACATAAATTAGGGAAAACATACACAATCTCCATTTCTTACATTTATATCATACTAATACTCACAAAAATCAATAATAGAGTTGAGTTAGGGAGTTTATCGACCTTAGGGATCCTTCCGTTGGATCCAAATCGCTCCCAAGAAGCTTTGAGGAAGCTTTGAGGAAGATCTCCAAGCTCTCCTTACAATCTCCTAGCAATCTCCTTCTTCTCCAAGCAATTTCTTCCTCAAAAACCCTAGGTTTCCTTCTCTACCTTACCAAATTAGGTTAAAAATAATTTAGAACCCTAAAAATCTCGAAATAGAACCCTTATTTATAGCCCCAAGGGTTAAAAACCCCAAAAAAATATTTTTTTAGCAATTTCTGGGTTCGGGTAACTCCCATCTGGAGATGGTTACCAATTCTCTAAGCCTGAATCAAACTGGAAAAACCATAAGAGAAGCTTGAAATTTCATTTATATGCTAAGAAGATATAATATTAACAATAATGAAAGTAATGACTTAGACAAGATAGAAACGGAATAGGGATTCTATCCTAGGGGGAGCTGAACCCGATCAGGGTTGCCTACATATCCACTGTTAATGGAATCAAGCCACATGTAGTTCCAAGAGGTGATTGATGGTTTGATTTGATTGATTGATGGTTTGGTGGGAAATTGATGGGTTCAATTGTTTATGCTCATATTTGAGGACCGTAAGGGCCTTTTAAGCTCATGCTGAGGAGCGATGGGATAGTTTAAGCTCTTGTCAGGGAGCCTTGGGGGTGAGTATCTGAACAGGGTTTTGAACCGAGGTTCGGATAGGGGTTCGACTAGGTAGGTAGGGTTTTAGGGGATTCAGCTAGGGTTAAGCTAAGGTTTAGCTAGGGTTTATCTAGGGTTTACCTAGGGTTAAGCTGGATTTGAATCGGGATTTGGACAGAGGTTCGACTAGGCTAGGCTAGATTTGATCTGAGATTTGGATAGGAGTTCGACTAGATAAGGCTATCTTTGATCTGAGATTTAGGCAAGGGTTTGACTAGTTAAGGCAAGCAATCAAACAATTTAAAAAACAACTTTAAAAGTGACTTAAACTACTAAAGGAAAAAACAAGACATGATTTTTTTTTAGAAAGGTTACCTTCTGGAAAATCTGAAAAGGGGTCCCGAGAATCGACCCTTGGCAATCGACTTTCTCTGGAATCTGGGCGCTACGAGTGGTTTTGAAGAAGAAAAGGGAGAGAGAGGAGAGTGAATGAGTGAAGAATGAAGTGAAAGGGTAGGGGTATTTATAGTTTTTCAAAACAGGAGGGGTGCTATTTTAAGTAGCGCTCATTTTGGATAAAAACCCCGAAAAGCAAGGCGGTGGTAAATAGTGAGGCGACAAAAGGGACCCAAACTGGGTGGGCGCTACTCCTACTTGGATTTTTTCAAAACATGCATAGTAAGGCAGTGAAAATAGAGGGAGTGCCATTTTGTAAATACTTGGGGGCGCTACTTTAAAGGCTTTAAAAAATATTTTTTTTTTGTTATTTTTTGTGCCACATGTCACCTCCTGATTTGTTGAAAGCTGATTTTTGCGTTTTAAGCTCGTGTTAACCTCGAAAACAACCAAAATTGAACCAAAAAATTTGTAAAATTATTTTGGTCAAAATGAAAACTTTTGAGCACCTTTTCAAGGGTATTTTGGTTACTTTACACCATAGGGGCATTTTTGTCACTTTTCTCGTTTTAGGGCCGATTTGATCCAAAAAATAGTTAAAATTGAACTGATAGAATGCAGAAAAATATTTTAGATAAAATACGAGTTTTTCAGAAATTTTCAAGGATATTTTGATAATTTTTATTTATAGGGGCATTTTGATCATTTTTCTACTTTCGAGCCATTTCCGAAAATCAACGCACACGGAAAGAGGGTTCTAAAAGAGAGTTTTTAAAAGAATTTTGTAAGAATGTGAAAAGAGACTAAAGGGGTGCAAAATTGGGGTGCTTACAATGGTGTCAGGGTTCCATTTGCGGCTGTACTGATCGTCAAGATAGCTTACAGGTATCTGATTGTAAGAGCCATTAGGACCGTGCTTCAAGCAGGCAGACTTGATATGTAAAAACCTCGAGAGGTTTGCCTTGTATGTTGTCTTGTAGTGTGGTTTTATGACTTCGCCATCCATGGTTAACCCTAGAATGAGCTGGATTTTTTCCAATGTTGGACGCAGTTCATTCTTCCCAAAATGAAACACCATGTAGAATGAGTTCCAACACTGGATAGCGGCATTTATGAGACACCAATTTGGTTTAACCATGGATAGGTCTAAGATGGACCCTATTTGTAGTACTGAGCCCAAGTGAAACACTGGGTAGGAGTGAGGGCTTCAATTGTTTTTTGGAGATTGTCATCACATGCTGCCTGATAGGTCAAATGCATGGGCTGTGACGATTGAACCATCGACTTAACGATCCCTGAAGGTCCTACCATCTACCTGGACAAAGACAGACTCTGTGTAAGTGTACTGTGTATGCAGAGATAAATACTGATAATGATGATTGTTTTTTTGATTTTTGATTGGGTGTGACAGGGCACATGTGATCTGATAGGACAATCAGACAGAGGTTGGCGACGTGACTTAACCTTAAATCAAACCTGCAAGGAATATACAAGGTGTGAGTATCTGATTTTTAACCGCCCGTTCCAGATCAGGATAAATCCGATAAGGAATAGTGATAAATTGCAATTGAGTTGAGAGTCACCACTTATCTAATTCTGAGGGAAATAGGTCCATAAAATTGTCGGATAAGACACAGTCTGGAAATCAGAAGTCAGGGTAAGCGATTCAGTTGAGTTAGGGGAAGGTGTTAGGCACCCCTAAACTCCCATTCGAAGATGGTTACCTACTCCTTAAGTCAGAATTAAATAAAGGAAACCATAAAGAAGTTTCTAATTCGATCTACAATGTAATATTGATTGAAATAAATACATTGAGAGTTTACAGGATAAGAACAAAAATAGGGATTCCATCCTAGGGGAGCTGAACCCGATCAGGGTTGCCTACGTATCCATTGTCAGTGGAATCAAGCCGCATATAGTTCTGGAGGGGAGTTGATGGTTTGATTTGATTGGACTGGATTGAGGGTGATTGAAAGGTTTGTGGGTTGTTGCTCCTATTTGAGGAGCAAGGTGGCCTTTTAAGCTCGTGCTGAGGAGCGAGGTGTTGGATGATTTGATTTGATGGATTTCGCGAATTTGGTGGCGAAATGGCCTTTTAAGCTCGTGCTGAGGAGCAATGAGGCAGTTTAAGCTCGTGCCGGGGAGCGTAGAGGTGGGTATCTGAACAGGATTTGAATCGAGGCTCTGACAGGGGTTTGACTAGGTAGATAGGGTTTAACTAGGGTTAAGCTAGGATTTACCTAGAGTTTAACTAGGGTTAACTAGGGTTTAGGTGAGGTTTAACCAGAATTAACTAGGGTTTAATCGGGGTTTAACTAGGGTTAACTAGGGCTTAACTAGGGTTTAACTAGGGTTAACTGAAGTTTAATCGGGGTTTTTGGGCAGAGGTTTGACTAGACAAGGTTAGTTTTGAACCGGGATTTGGGCAGAGGTTCGACTAGGTGATATTAGTTTTGAACCGGGATTTGGGCAGAGGTTCAACTAGGCGAGGCTAGTTTTGAACTGGGATTTGGGCAAGGGTTCGACTAGGCGAGACTTTATTTGAACTGAAATTTGGGTAGAGGTTCGACTAGGCGAGGCTATATTTGAACCGGAATTCGGGCAAGGGTTCGACTAGGCAAGGCTATATTTGAACCGGAATTTGGGCAGGGGTTCGGTTAGGCGAGGCTTAGCAGTCTAAATTCGAATTTTAAAGACAAAACTAGAAATTAAGCAATTAATAAAGCTAAAAAAATTGAAAGCAAGGCTAGGGATAAAGGGATTACCTGCCTGAAAATGCGGTGAACATTCGGACAAAGAGGGATTCTCCAAAAAAACTCCAAACTTAGAAAATCCTTGGATCGAACTCGAAAAACAAAAACCAAGGAGAGGGGTGAAATTGGTGAACTTTGAAGGAAGGGAGGAGAGGTATTTATAGTCTTTTGGAATAGCGCCCACGCCATTTTAAAGGGCACGATTTAATATATTTTAATGAATAGTAAAGTGGTGTGAACAGTGAGGCAGCATCGCAGATAACACTAAATCCGCGCCTTTTTAAATAGCGAGATTTAATACATTTTATTATGAACAAATAAAAATAAAAAAAATGAAGTTTGCAGTGTAGGTGGGGCCCACATGGGGCCGCGCCTTTTAAAAGGGCGAGGTTGCCTTTAGGGCCCTTCAAAAAATTGATTTTTTGGGTTTTTTTTGTTTATACTCCTATTTGCCGAAAAACCGTTTTTGTCGCTTTAAGCCCGTTTTGAGCCTAAAAATAGCCAAAATTGAACTGATAAAATCCAGAAAAATATTTTAGATAAAACATGAATTTTTCAACACTTTTGAGGGGCATTTTTGGTCATTTTACACTCTAGGGGTATTTTGGTCAGTTTCTACCATTTTAAGTCCAATTTAATCCCAAAAATAGCCAAAACTCATCTAAAATTTTGTAAAAACATTTTGAACCAAATAAATTTTTTTTAGCACTTTTTAATTGGTATTTTGGTCATTTTTCACCCTGGGGGTATTTTGGTCATTTTTTACCTCTGGGCTGTTTTTGAAAATCGAAACACCTGGAAAGAGGGTTTTAAAAGAAGGTTTTTAAAAGCGTTTTTAAGAGTATAAAAAAGACTAGAGGGGTGCAAAATTGGGGTGCTTACACAAGACATGCAAAATAGTGAACTAAAAATTTTCTTTAATCACTTAACTGTATTCCAAGTGCAATTGATTACAATAACTGAATAGAAATTAAAACATGTACATGAACTACTTAGCTTGAGTCCCAACTTAAGTGATACAAATATCGTCAAATATAAGAACCCAAAATACATGTCTCTCTCTCACTCAACCCAAACCTAGAGCCATATATCAAGACCCCTAACGTCCTCTAGAACATCCTAAACACTCCTACTCCCATGAATTGCTTCTATCCAAGGACCTAGAGCATATGTATCGAATTGTGTACCTGCCGACATGAAGGTACGGCTGAGTATGGAATATTCAGTGAGTACAAGCTATTAGCTAACAATAGTAATAACATAACATAACATGCATAATACAGTTCATCATCACATTTATAAAATCAGAGTGCGGAAGCTGGAATGAAATAACGAAATATAATCTTGAGCATCTAATAATTAATCATGCTTTAGATTCATGCTTTAACTCAATGTGTTTTCTGTTACATCGTGAGTTCCTTATACATCTCATGCATCTTGTGGTTACCTTACACATCTTATAAGATTATTCTTGTCTGGTGAGAATCATGCATGTCTTCTTGTTTACTTGCTTGTGAGTTTCTTGCTTGCATGAGAACAGATGATAATGCCTGTACTTGGTCTTAGTACATTATCACCATTCCATATTTCTTTATTCTTACTTGGAGACAAATACTAGTACCCGTACCTGGTCTTAGTATACTAGTATCCTCTCATACTTGTTGGAAACAGATGTTATTTCTAGTACCTGGTCTTAGTACATTAACTCCCTTTCATGATTGTCTTGGAAACATACACTAGTGCCCGTACCTGGTCTTAGTACACTAACATATTTTCATATTATTCATGTCTTGGAAACAGATACTAGTGCTCGTGCCTGGTCTTAGTACACTAGTATCCTTTGATGCTTGTCTTCTTGCTTGGAGACAGATGCTAGTACCCATACCTGGTCTTAGTATACCAACATCCTCTTATACTTGTTGGGGAACAGATGTTAATGCCTGTACCTAGTCTTAGTACATTAACACCCTTCTATGTTTCTTGATTCTTACTTGTCATGTTTCTCGTGAGCCAGGCATGACCTATCCTATGGATATGCCTTACCCTTGACATTCATGCTTGTTTACTTGTGAGCCCGGTATGACATATCTTAGGGATATGCCCTACCCTTGACATTCATGCTTGTTTACTTGTAAGCCGGGTATGACATATCGTAGGGATATGTCCTACGCTTGACATTCATACTTGTTTACTTGTGAGCCAGGTATGACATATCCTAGGGATATGCCCTACCCTTGACATCCATGCTTGTTTCAGTTCACATTTCTTGTTCTTGTTTTTTTTTTTTTTCATATACTTATACATAAAAACTTGATTCATGCATGCATGTGTACTTATGTGTGACCCTTGGTGATATCATGTTGACATGAGACAATAAAGTAAAATATATCATTTCATGCATTTCCATAGTTATGAGGGATGTAATGAAATGAAAACTCGTAGAGCAATTGATCAAATTCACTAATTAGGAAAACTATATGAATCATGCTTGCATAGTCTTTATTTAATTCCTTTAATTCTCATTTAGACATTTTATCAAACACTTGGTATACAACTTATTTCTAACCATTTATTTGCGTTCTTAGTTCATGCATTTCATCAACATACACGTGTGTTCATTATGTGTATGATGCCCATCCTCCATTCTCCACCACACATCATACCTCACATTCGTACGACATCTATCGCCTCAACCGCACATTCACACATCCACAATTTCTTCTTTATCTTGTTTAATTTAGGGATTTAATAAAGCAAATCAAGAAAAGAATGAATTAAAGAAATCTATAAACATGCTTTTAAAATAAACCTAAGTTATCACTAAAGTAGTTAGTAGGGTGTACTAACCTTGAGATCAAAGTTTGATCTTGGAAGAAAACCCTTGATTGAGCTCCCAACTCAATAGAGATGATCCCTATTGAAGAAAATGCTCCAAATTTGAAATGGGGGAAGATCCTTACTTGAAAAAGGAGATCAAAGCTTCAAGAAAGAAATCCAAGCTTGAGAAATGGATCGAAGCTCCACTTTGATCATGCAAGACCAACCCTAACTTCTCCCCTTTCCTTTCCTTTCCAAAATCCCCAAAACTTGAGCTTGAGGGTTTATGAGGACCCAAACCCATGAATTTGGGTTTATATAGAAAAATGGTTGGTCAAATGATCACCCTACACTTCAAATTTCAGTAAAAAGGACCGAACTGGGCAAATTTCAGCATGACCAGTCGATCGGTCAAAAATGACCTCTCTAGAAAAATAACCCATACAAAATTTTTCTTCACTGGTCGACCGGTAAAGGCATTCGGTCGACCGGTGGCTGTTCGGTTGACCGGTAGCAAATTTGGTCGACCGGATCCTTGTGCTTTTGCCCATTTTTCTGTTTTTTCTCATTTTTCCTCACTTCGGTATTTCGGCCATAACTTTTGACTCATTCGTCGGATTTTGACGATTCAACTTGCATTGGATTCCTCTTTCGAAGGAGAACATTTCTGACATTTTAGAATTGTCAAATTCTTCTTTATTTATTAATTAGAGTACATGAAAGGTCAATTGGTTATGGGAGCGCTATTCATTAGGTACGGAAAATTTCGGGGTGCTACATTCTCCCCCCTTACAAAAATTTCATCCTCAAAATTTGGACGGCACAAAATCAAGCGAGGACAACTTTTTCACACGCAAGCTTGAACTCTGTCACCTAGTTATACTAAGGACATACTAATCCTTCATCAACCAACATAAGACTAGGCACTTGCTTGTTGGTAAAATACTTAGGTTTTTCATGTCACTAACCATCCACGAAAAATAAGAAAACTTCCATAAAATAATATAATATGTTTATACATGTAGGCAACATATTGAAACACAACATTACGTCATCCTTTACAAACCCAAAATTTCTATCTTTCGACATTCATGCAACATCATTAGGTGCCTGAGCACCTTGCCCTGAGATAGCAAAAACTTGAACCTCATTAACCTGACGTGGAGGCTGTATGGGATGCTGGGGCCTCGAAGCTTAAAAGGATTCCTGTTGCGTGGGCAGACTAACTAGAAGTCTAGTTCCCTGGGTTTGAATACCTGGCCGACGGCTAGGACAATCTCTAATCCGGTGTCCCGGGTCACCGTAATGGTAACACGCTCCTGTAAGGGCTTGGCAATCCCTAGTCAAGTGCTTCCTCCTACAGTAACTATAGAACTCGAACGTAGATGTAGAAGATGGCTACACCTACCGAATAACTTGCGTAGTACTAGGGCGAGGGGCCAGAGAATGGTTCTACACCTGCGTAGGTCCAAAGGAATGGTATGGAGTCATTTTGGCCCTCCTCTCTGGCTGTGTTGAGCCACTGGACTGGCCTCTCAACATTTCTCTCCTATTGTAGAATTCCTCAACATTCGTTTCTGCCAACTGGGCCTTATCCACAACTTCAGCGTAGGTATCATGTGGAAACATGGAGACCCTGTCTTTGATGTGGGCCTGCAATCCCCTCTCGGATTTCCTAGCCTTCATTTCTTATTCATGAAAGTATCTTTTGTGTTTGCAAAACATGTTTGTCATGTTTCAAACTTGTTCTTGTCTTATTCTTGTCTCGTGGGAATCATACATGTCTCGTCTTGTTCTTGTTTGGAATCACTTGTCATGCTTGTCTAAACTTGACTTGCCCTGCCTTGCTTAACTTGTGAGCCAAATGTTAGTGCCCTTGTAGCGACTTGTGAGCCGGATATGGAAGTATCTTTCAGCGAAATATAGAAAGCAACTTGTAAACCGGACACATAAGTATCCTTCAGCGAAATAGAAAAGGTGCACCAACATCCTTGACCGGCCCTCTGTCCGGCATTATCATGCTTGTCTTGTTTTCTTGTGAGCCAGGTATGACATATTCGGGGATATGCCCTACCCTTGACCGGTCCAATGTGCAGCTTTATCAACTTGTCTTGTTTTCTTGTGAGCTAGATATGATATATCCGGGGATATGCCCTACACTTGACTGGCCCGATGTCCGGCTTGATCATTCGTTTCGTGAATCAAGTGTATTATCATTGGTTGATTTCTCATATACATATACTTTATAAAACCTCAGTTAATGCATACATGTGTGCTTGTGTGTGGCAATTCGTGGCAATCACACTAACATGAATGATTGAAGGGGTAACACATAGCATTTCAATCCTACTTATAATTATGTGAGAATATGAGCAATATAAAAGCATTTGATCAAAGTTACCATTGAAGAAGGATTCCACAAAATCATGCTTTTATGGTCTTCATTAAATTCGTCAATTTCTCATTCATGCATTTCATCGAACACTTAACATGCATCATGTATATATTCATTAATTTCACATTTTTCTTTGTCATGCATTTCATCAAACATCTTGGTGTGTGTATTATTCATCACACAACATTCATCACAGCCACATGGCATCCAATCACCTCAACCACACATTCATCCCTTCAATCATTCAATATTTAGTTTATCTTATATATGTAGGGAATCATTAGTTTAAGGCAAAAATAGAGGTACACATACTCAAATCATAATCATTTTAAAAGAGAACCTAGGTTACTACTAAGTTAACTAGGAGGGTGTATTAACCTTGAGGATTTACTCTAAATCTTGAAGAAAACCCTTGAAAAGAAAACCTTAAGATTGATGGAGGAGGATCCAACCTTGTGGATGAGGATCCTTGCTTGATGTGAAGAGCCAAACTTGAGTTGAGCTCTGAGCTCCTCTTGATCTTCAATCCAAACCCTTCTTGTACAATCCCCAAGTTTCTCCTCTCCTCTCAATCCCTCTTAGTCTCCTTTAGGTTTTAGGTTAACCCAAAACCCCCAAATGGCTTCCTATTTGTAGGCCCAAGGGTTAAAACCCTTATTTCCGTGTGTTAAAAAAAACAGGTTTTCACGATGACGATCGATCATTCACATTCCAGTAAGCTGTCTAGATTTTTGGGTTTTGGGTGATCAATCATCAGGCTTAGGACCATCGATTGTCCAAATTGCAGTGGGTTGCCCAGGTTTCTGGGTTCATGATGATCGATCGTCAGGTTGTGACGATCGATCGCAAGTGAATTTGAAAGTTTCCCTGATTTTCCTCAGATGACGATCGATCGTCGCCATGCTACGATCGATCGTCAATCCCAATTTTCTCCTTTTTCACCTGCAGACCCCTTTGGGGTAGTTTTAAATCTTGTTTTCATCTGCCTTAGGGCAATAACCCCTTTTATATACTACCCTAGCATGTTTCCATCCACCTTTTTCATTTATTCAAATTCGAGGTTCATGAAAGGCCCCTTGGCCTATAAAGTACTATTCATAAACCATATATAAAAGTTCTAGGGTTCTACACTTCGGCTGATGCTCAGGGTCTTAGTCGAATCCAAAAGTTCGAGCATAGGGGAGTAAGAGTGGTGGAGGATTCGGCAAGGTTTCTCCATGCTCTTCCCAGAATTTTTTTTTGATCTGTAGAATTGTGGAGGTAAGTTGGATTTATAGGGGGGTCCAGGGGATACCTTGGGCATTAGTACTAGGATAGGCGAGAGCCGCAGGAGGGAGTGGGGTGGTTAGAAGGCGTGCCTGGTGTATTGGGGAGCAGGTTTTGCGTAAAACGTAAACTCCAGAAATGACGGTAATTCTAGTATCGCCATTTCCTCTCATGGAAAAAAAAGATAATGGCGGTAGAATAATTAACGCAATTTCTAAATTTTGCTAGAAAAAGATCTATCAAGAGTTAAATGCTCATGCACGCGATACGAAATTTGGTACAAAAGGAATGTCAGTAATTGGATTACCGACATTCTAAGATTTTTGAATTTTTAGGGCTGGGTCCCTCCTCTAGGGCTTGGCTAGGGTCAGTGGGCCCTGTATGGGCCCAGAGTTGTTTTTCTATGGGTTTAGGCCCTAGAGGCCTTGGGTAGGTGTTGCATATGCCTTGGGCCCATGCACTAGGTTTGTAGGGTTTAAGGTTGGACTGGGGCTAGCAAGAGTTTAACTAGTGTTGACCTAAAGTTTTAACTGGGGTTAGACCTAAGGTTGACTTAGGGTGGACCTAGGGTTTACTTATGGTTTGACTAGGGTTTGACTCGAGGTCGACCTAGGGTTTAACTGAGGTTGAGGAAGTTAACCATGGTTAAGATTGTTAACCATGGTTAGGAAAGGGGTGTAAAAATTGGTGCTTATAGTGGACACGTGATAAAAATTCTTGTTGGACAATTCTATGTCATCTAATTGAAGGTTAAAAAATCATAGAATTTAATAGCCTAGGTCTAATGGCCTAAAAATACCGAATAGGCTCATTTTTTTGCCACTTGTCTCCAAAGGCCCACCTTTTTTGGTATACTCAATAACACCACAAGGTGATTACTGAAGGCAAACAAAGGAAACTAACATCTAATTTTCAATAAAAAAAAAACATGCCCATAATGCTAGTGAGCGTTGCCATTAGAATTTTGGGATTTTTCCAATACACCCACAGTTCTATTGGGGGGCTAAAATACACCCCCTTTCCCAATGTTTACTTTTATACTCCCAAATCATATTTATATGACATAAATATCCTTTGCCTTCTTTCAAATCAAAACCAAAGAAGCTGAAGCATCATTCTCTCCCCACTTCCTCATCCTCAAATGCAAATTTAAGAATCAAGAATGATAATGGGTACCCATTTTCCTATTCATTCTTGTCTATTACTTTCAAACATTGAAAGAAATGCAGGAATATATATTTTTAAAATTAATTTAATTTTTGTTTAGGGTTTAATTTGAAATTCATGGCAGGATGGTTGATTTTAACTGATGGGTTTGCTTTAGATTGCAACGAAATCATTCAAAAGCTTTAAGGTAATTGGTTTTGCTTGGGTGTTGATGGTGGTAAAGGTAAGTTTCGATGCTTGTTCGATCAGATTCTCTCCGTTTTTCTTGAAGAGATCTCTACGAGTAAACCTAGTCGGGCTCTGCCTACAATGCTTGGAAATGGGAGATGTGTGGAATTGTTCAAACCCTTCATGGTCATGAGGGAAAAAGGTGAAAATGATTTTGTTTTCAAAAATAGGTTCTGGGCTTCTATGGCTGTAGAATCAGGCTTGGAATCAGTGTTCTCTTTGTTTGTAATCAAGTGTATAGATGCATTAGATCGATTGTTACAGAAACTTTGTAGAGATAAGAGCATAGGAGGTAGTCTGTATTTATTTCTTAATTGGTGAGAATTTGAGGTTGTTGTCAGTGGAGTTAGAGATAGAGTTCAGAGGTTTCTTATTCGAGAGGAAAAAGATGAAGAGTACCCTCAGGATTGAGATGCAACAATCAGCTATGGGAAACATGAATAATACGAATGAGGTTAGAATTGTGTCGGGTTGGCCAATGTCAATAAATGTGCTGTGATCTTGGACCCAAGTATTCTTAAGGAAGACCTTTTTTCTTCATAAGAGAAAGCTAGAATCTCTATTAGGAAGGCTGAATTGGGTGACCGAGATTGCCAAAGATCCTGATAATTCTGCACTACTCATGTTTGGGATTGGTTGAAGAGGAGTGGGGAGAGAATGGAAGAGGGTTTCGTAACCCCACTTAAACTTCTTTGGAAAGAATGAAGGCAAAGGGTATTTATAGTAATTAATGTCTCATTTGATGATGACATAAAGTTCTATAGGTAACATTGTAGGAAAATCATGCAAAAGTTACGAGGAGATATGATTTTTCAGTTCCTTGTAAACCTAATATTGTTCAAAGCCTCTAGAGTACTAGTTGGGAATCGTACTTCATCATGGCTTGCACATGTGTAGTTCTATACAATAGTGTGATGAATCTCATTCAAAGAGAGTGTTGACGCTTGACTAACATGTGAGTATATGTATTAAGTACATAATACTGAACGGGGTCACAAGTGGATACCCTATGAAAAACACTGTCGGATTGTATTAAGGTTATCCATTTGAAAAATTATCCTTAGACCTGAGAGGTTAACATCTTCTCAAACATCTGTCTATATGGCTTTGATGTGCCAATCGGCAATGTCCAATACACATAACTAACTCTGGGTACGTTGGGTCATGTACACAATGTTTGGAGAAGTGTGTAAACACTCAATAAGGAATCCACTACTCCTTAATTGAAGATAATGATATCAAGATGATACTTGTTGAATTGAATTCAAAATCCAGTACTGGTGCTTTTCAGTAAAATGGTCTTTATCGAAGTTGATATTTTCAATATAGAAAAGCATATGTATATGTCAGTTTTTTTGTAAAGTTTCTTCGAAAGTGTTTTGGAAGTTCAGCTCAATGAAAAAGTATTCATGAGAAAAAGTTTTATTAATAAGCTAGGGACTAGACAGTGGAGTTGTTCCAATCCTTGAAGCTTATATGTGATATCAGATTGTGGAAGAATTTATTTATAAATATATTGTGAGATAGTATTTAAAAGCAATTTTCTAATTTCTGGAGGTTGATCACAATGTATTAATGGACATTATTGTGATTAGTGGAAGTCCAGAGACTTAGATAGTATTCTATGATCCTAAAGGAATTATTGGAAAGTGTTTCCTAGAAACAAGGCTACACCTTAAAGGTGATGAAGCACTTAGTCCCACAACCGGAAATAGGAGATCCCTTTAGATCCCACACACTAGGACTTTCTCAAGATTTTTAATTTAATTTAGAATTAAATTAATTAATTTCTCCATGTGATTCATTATATGGTATAGTGAAGCTCTTATAGATGAAATCACATAAGATGTGATTAACCAAAATGGGTAGGACCCTTATGGATTTTGATAAAGATCAAAATGTGACAAAATAAGAGGTTAGACCTCATAAGAGGCGTGAGATGTGGGGCCCACCTAGGGTGGGACGCCCACTTCATTGATTCATTATCTATTTAATTAGTTACTAATTAATAATCTCTTACAAAGTAGGAAATAGATTAGTTGGTTACTAATTAATGGTTTCCTATTAAATAGGGAATAGATTAGTTTGTTACTAATTGTTTTTCCTATTAAATAGGGAATGAATTAGTTTGTTACTAATTGTTTCCTATTAAATATGGAATGAATAATGTTGGTTTCTATTTTGATTAAATCCTAATTGGATTAAGATTATCATTAAAGAATTAAAGAGAGTTCTAATTTGATTAAAATTTAGAAAGAGGAGTTTGAATTGAGCTACAAGTTAGCTAAATGAGGAGTCTATATAAGGACCCCCATAGTGGAATGTCCACATAAGAAGAACTCTTTCTCTCTCCCACGTTTTTGTCTCTCTCTCTCCCTCTCTCTTCCTTTTTGGATGCCCATCCCTTTCCCCTATAGTGGTGTACGGCCACCTCTTCCTCTTCTCTCTTGATTTTGATTTTAATCTTGAATAATTCAGAAAAAATTTTGAATAATATTAGAACCAATCTTTGAACATAAAGATTCATTCTTTATTGATCAAGAAAGGATTTTGCATTCAAGAAAAGAATAAAAGATCATAGAGTTTGAATTGGAAGGTCTTGATCAAGAAAGGTTCTTGAATCAAAGAAAAGAAGAAAATATTAAAGAGCATTGATCGGAAGGGCCATTAGCTTCCATTGGAGAAAAGCTTTGGAGATTCAAAGAAGTTTCGTGTGAATCGACAGGAGACTTTACGCTTGATAAGTTTTGTAAGTATGGTATCTCACACCATGATTTAATATGATCATAAGATGACCCTTGGGGAAGATTTTGATTAGATCAAAATCAAGTTTGAATTAAAAATAGTGATTCGAAATTTATTTATAATCATGTCTTTCAGAAAGGGAACAAAAGAAAAATGAGATGGTAGGTCGGTTTCATCATCTCTAGTCTGTAATCAGTCCCATGCCATAAATCTCTCAAGGTTGTGCACTTTAAAGAGAGTGAATCAAGGAATGATTCCCCATTGTAACCATAATATTCTAGAGTCGAAAGAGATAGAACTATAGATAATAAAAATTATATTGACTATATCATAGGTTTTTTTGTTACTTCCCCAAAGGGATCACACATTTTTATGCCTTTTGACCAATGGAGAAGGAGGTCTTGTTCTCAACGCGATTAAGAAAAGTGATGATGTTTGGCATCAAAGATTAGGACACCCTCCAATGGAGATTGTTGGTTACTTAAAAAGAAATAAACTTATTTCAAGTAGTTCAATTAATAAAGTTGAGAACATTTGTAGTAGTTGTCAAATGGATAAGGCATGCCAGTTACCTTTGAAGTCTGCCAAATTTTGTGATGAACCATTTACTAACATACATTGTGATTTGTGGGGACCGGCCCCAGTCTTGTCATTTTAAAGGTTTAGGTATTATTTAACGATTAATATGATTTTGGCATAAAAAGGGTGGAACTCTCTTGAATTAGAAAGAAGAAGTGTGCTATATTGATGTTTCTATTCCAGAAAAAAGGAGAAAGCCTATTTTGGTCACAAGAACTCTTTATTTTGGGTTGATTTTGGAATTCAAGCAAGGAGCTTAATGGAGGTCAACTAAATCTACAAGAAAAGCAAGAAATTTCGTGGATGGCTAGAGGAGTGCTATTATTTAGCAACCAATCCCAAACAAAGAATGAGGATTTCCCGGATTCCCGCCTGATCTGGACAGTACTTACTAATTTGGACATAACTTTTGACTCAAAATTCAGATTAAGGCAAGGTTTGATGTTTTAGAAAGAAGACCTAAAGGAAAACAAAATTGTATTTCATGAAGATCTCCTCATTCGGACGTTTAAGGGGTCAAAACATGTCATCAAGAGAAGGGAAGTGCAATTTTGGTTGGAATTTTGGAATTAGAAGTTTCTCTTTTGTTTTTCTTTCCATTCTCTTCTTCCCTTTAGTCTATATAAACCTAAAGTGAGAGACTTTTGGGGCCCTCTGATCTTTTCTCATTTTCTTTTCTCTCTTCTTCTTTTAGTTTTTTTTGGAGTTATTTTATTGTAGTGTTTGGAAAACCATTAAGGAGGATGACAACTCCAAACATGGTTGGCTAAACACCCTTCTAAGGTTAGGGATTTGAAACCTTTTTCCAATTTATGTGGACGATGTGGATGATTTGATTATTTATTTTAATTGAATAATTTTCTTAGTTTGGTTAATTGTTCCTCTCTATATGTTCTTTGATTTCGTATGATCTAATGATATATGGAATGCTTGGATCCCCTGTGAGTTGGATACAAAGTGATTTTTATATTTCTCTAATTATTCAATTGAATTTAATAGTCAGTGGTTTTATCGTATAATTTTCCATCTAGATTAAATCTTTATTTAATTCTAGATGTGTTTTCATCCAAATCTAAGCATAAAGAGGGATAAGTGGATTTTCCTGAAACCTTAGATCTCTTTTTCATTGCTTTACAGTTATCAGTAATTTTTGCTCCATTCTCATTGAGTGGAAAACTGATTTTAAATCTCTCTTTTCTCTTGATTTCGTTTCCTTAATTCTTGTTGCACAATAGTCAATCCCTGTGGATTCGACCCTGTGCTCACCAGATACATCAACTGTGTCACTTGTGCACTTGCAAGTATATTATTTTTACTCTTGATTTTATGTCCATTAATTTGGATTAAATTAAGTTGTAACAAGTTTTTGGCGCCGTTGCCGGGGATTGCAACGTGTGACGAGAACACGGGTTACGAAATTCTCCCATTCCCCATTCCCTCTAATTCTAACTCCTAACTTTTACTTTCTGCACCTGACATGTAACTTTTACTTTCTGCACCTGACTTCTAACTTTTAACTGGTAACTTTTACTTTTTTTTGCTTCTAACTCCTAACTTCTAACTGCTAACTTTTACTTTCCTGCTTCTAACTTCTAACTTTTATTTTCTTGCTTCTAACTTGACTGAAAAAAAAAGAGTCTGATTTTTATTTTTTTTTAGTGGAAGGTTGGAATTCCGTGCACCCTCTCACGGTAGGAAATCAATTAACTTGCTTGAAGGGATCATATCACATAGGTGGAAGGTTGGAATTCCGGGCACCCTCCCACGGTAGGTAATTAAGCGGATTGATATTGCTTGTGTAAAACAGGTACATCTATTGCTTGCCTACTTGAAAACAGACATTGCTTTGCCTAAGTTCAGGAATTTCTTCACTTCTGGTAAACTCACTCATTCACTCTCGTTATTCTCCTACTTATCTTGCATCTACTGTCAACTTAAAACCTAGTGGGGAAGCTCGGCGTATACTCTGTATACGTGCCTCTTCTGTCGCCCCCTTTAGCTAGCTTGTTCGTATAGAAGACTTCTAGGAGGTGCATGCATTCTTGTTTGAATCCCCGACTTTCCCTTTAAGTTCTCTCATTTGTATGATCACGTGGCAACGAGATCACACAAGTCGCTTGAGGAGAACAGACTTTGAGATTGAAGACTTGTCTAATAACTTGTTTGAAGATTCTAATCATTCTTATTCATCAGACACTATAACTGACAATGAAAGTGATCATGGGGATAATGGAGTTCATAATAATCCACCAATGCTGACCTTGCGTGAATATTTGCAACCAACAAGGACGAGTTCTCCGTCTTGTACGGTTTTTCCTACTAATGCAAATACTTTTGACTTAAAACCGGGAGTGATTCAATTACTTCCTAAGTTCCATGGCTTAGACTCAGAAAGTCCTTACCTACACTTGAAAGAATTTGATGAGGTTTGTGCAACCTTGCGCAATCAAAATGTTAGTGATGATGTGGTTAGGTTAAAATTGTTCCCTTTCTCTTTAAAAGAGAAGGCCAAAAATTGGCTAAATTCTCTAAAGCCAAGATCCATTGGCACATGGCAAGAACTGACCAGGGAGTTTCTAAAAAAATTCTTCCCTACCCATAAGACTAATACTCTTAGGAGGAACATCATGAATTTCTCCCAAAAGGAGAATGAAACTTTTTTCCAATGTTGGGAACGTTTCAAAGAATTATTGTTGACTTGCCCCCATCATGGCTACGAGACATGGCACACCGTTAGTTTCTTCTATGAAGGTTTAACCTCTCAAATGCGCCAGTTTGTAGAGATGATGTGCAATGGTGAGTTTCTAAATAAAGATCTTGAAGAGGCTTGGGATTATTTTGACCAATTAGCTGAAAATGCCCAATCTTGGGATAACACTGACAGATCTGATAGGTCTGATAAAACCAAGCCTAATGCCATGACTAAGGGAGGTATGTACCTCCTGAAAGAAGAGAATAATGATGTGAATGCCAAAATAGCCAGTTTGACCAGAAAAGTAGAAGCCATGGAACTTATGAAAGTAAACTCAATTAAGGCCACTGAAAAAGTGGAAGATGTTTGTGGTATATGCGAGACTAATGTACACCGAACTCAGGATTGTCCAACAATCCCAGCTTTTCAAGAGGTGTTACATGATCAAGCAAATGTCATGAACACCTATAAAAGATATTTTTCTTCTCCCTACTCGGAAACTTACAATCCTGGTTGGAGGAACCATCCCAACTTTAGTTGGAAAAATGGTCCTACTGCAAACAACTCTCCTCAAGGGCCTTCCACTCATACTCCTTATGTGCCTCCACATAAGAAGACCCTTGAAGAGACGTTGCAACAATTCATGCAAGGTCAAACAAACATTAATAATCAGACAATGCAAGCTATCAATGATCTGAAGAATTCTGTCAAAGAGTTGACCTCTTCGTTGAGCTTTCAAGAAAAGGGCAAATTTTCTGCTCAACCTCAACCAAATCCTAGAGGTCAATTTGAGGTAAGTAATTTAAATTCTTCAGATTCCTAAGAGGAACATATCAAGTCCATCACCACTCTATGAAATGGAAAAATAATTGATAAAGATATTCCAAAGAAGGTTCACAAACCTGAGGAATCTTTAAAATCAAAGAGTGATGATGAACTTGTTAAGTCCAAATCTGATATGGTTTTGCAATGTCCAATACCTGCTCCTTTTCCCCAAAGGTTACAACCTCCTCAAAAGTTAGTCCATAATGCTGATATATTAGAAATCTTCAAACAGGTAAAGATCAACATCCCCTTGTTAGACGCTATCAAACAAATTCCATCATATGCCAAATTCTTAAAAGATTTAAGTACAGTCAAGCGTAGGCTTAATGTACAAAAGAAAGCTTTCTTAACAAAACAAGTGAGTGCAATCATTCAACATAATACCCCACCCAAATACAAAGATCCAGGATGCCCAACAATTTCTTGTATTATTGGGAGCTTCAGGATAGAGCTAGCTTTGCTTGACCTTGGGGCTAGTGTTAACCTCTTACCCTACTCGGTGTATGAGCAGTTGGGTCTTGGTGAGCTAAAGCCCACTAAGGTAACACTCCAACTTGCTGACCGTTCAGTGAAAATACCGAGAGGGGTAGTTGAGGATGTGTTAGTCCAAGTAGAAAAATTTTACTTTCCTGTTGATTTTATTGTCTTGGACACACAACCTGTGTTGAATGCATGCACTCAAATTCCTGTTATTTTAGGCCGCCCATTCCTTGCAACCTCCAATGTTTTGATCAATTGCAGGAATGGTGTCATGAAACTCTCGTTTGGCAACATGACTTTGGAATTAAATATTTTTAATATCTGCAAACAACCTGGGGATGATGATGATGATGTGCATGGAGTAAACTTGATTGAAACTCTTGTGAAAGACCAATTTCTTCAATCTTCTTTTTCTGATCCTCTAGAAGCTTGTTTGGCACATTTTAATGATTTTAATGAGGACATTTTAATTAATTCTCTAAACTCTTTGTTGGAATCTGTTCTGGTGTTGGATACTAACAAGTGGAGATCACGTTTTGAGGAATTGCCACCTCGCGATACCCTACCCCTCCCGTCAAGTATCCAAACACCAAAGCTTGAGTTGAAACCTTTGCCAGCTGATCTCAAATATGCATTTTTTGGGACAAGCAGAGACATTCCCAGTGGTCATCTCCTCACAATTGAATGAGACTCAGGAAGAAAAATTAATTGATGTTCTTGGAGAACACAAAGGTGCAATAGGGTGGACCATAGCTGATATTAAGGGAATCAGCCCCTTAATTTGTACCCATAGGATATATTTGGAGGATAATGCTAAACCCTCTAGAGAGATGCAGCGCAGGCTGAATCCTAACATGAAAGATGTGGTTAGAGCAGAGGTCCTAAAACTTTTGGATGTAGGGATCATATACCCTATTTCTGATAGTCAGTGGGTAAGTCCTACCCAAGTGGTACCTAAAAAATCCGGTATAACTGTAGTCAAGAATGCTAATGATGAATTAATCCCAACTAGAGTCACAACTGGTTGGCGAGTGTGCATTGACTATAGGAAGTTGAACTTAGAGACTAGGAAAGACCATTTCCCGTTGCCCTTCATGGACCAAATTTTAGAAAGAGTAGCTGGTCATAAATTTTATTGTTTCCTAGATGGGTACTCCGGTTATAATCAGATAGAAATTGCACCTGAGGATCAAGAAAAGACCACTTTTACATGTCCATTCGGCACTTTTGCTTATCGAAGGATGCCATTTGGGTTGTGTAATGCTCCTGCCACATTCCAAAGATGCATGTTGAGTATATTTAGCGATATGGTGGAGCGTTTTCTTGAAGTGTTTATGGATGATTTTTCTGTGTTTGGTGATTCTTTTGATGATTGTCTGTTTCATTTAAAGAATTTTTTGATTAGATGTGAGGAGAAAAACCTCATTCTGAATTGGGAGAAGTGTCATTTTATGGTCTCTAAAGGGATCGTGCTTGGCCACATTGTCTCCTCCTGAGGAATCGAAGTGGATAGAGCCAAAATTGATTTGATAGCCAATTTGCCCACCCTAAAGACCATTAAGGATATTAGATCTTTTCTAGGTCATGCAGGATTTTACAGAAGGTTTATTAAAGACTTTAGTGCAATATCTAGACCATTGTGTAACCTTCTAACAAAGGAAAACTCCTTCGAGTGGACTAAAGCATGCCAGGAAGCTTTTGCAAAGCTGAAAGACATGTTGACTTCTGCTCCTATAATGCAACCACCTGATTGGAGTTTACCATTTGAAATCATGTGTGATGCTAGTGATTATGCGGTTGGGGCCGTGCTAGGGCAACGCAAGGATAAGAAGCCTTGTGTCATTTACTATGCAAGTAGGACCTTGAACAGTGCTCAGATGAACTATTCTACTACCGAAAAAGAACTCCTAGCCATAGTCTTTGCACTTGACAAGTTCCGATCTTACTTGATTGGATCTCGAATTATTATATTCACTGACCATGCAGCTTTAAAGTACCTTCTTTCTAAGAAGGATGCTAAACCAAGACTCCTTAGGTGGATCCTTCTACTCCAGGAATTTGACTTAGAAATTAAAGATAAAAAAGGAGTAGAAAATGTAGTGGCTGATTATTTATCCCGTCTTGTGCTCTCTGATTCCTTGGAGACAATGCCGATCAAAGACACGTTTCCAGATGAGCAACTTTTTGCTGTCTCCCAATTACCTTGGTTTGCGGATATTGCAAATTATCTTGTTACAGGTAACCTTCCTATTCATTGGAAACAACAAGATAAAAAGAAATTTTTGACCGAGGTACCTAGATTTTTCTGGGATGATCCTTATCTATTTAAATATTGTTCTGATCAAATTATTAGGAGATGTGTGCCTGATTCTGAACACCTAAATGTCATCTCCTTTTGTCACTCTGAAGCATGTGGTGGTCATTTTTCAGCCAAAAAGACTACCGCAAAAATTCTGCAATGCGGTTTTTACTGACCCACTCTTTTTAAGGACACTCATGAGTTTTGCAAAGCATGCGAGTGTTGCCAAAAATTAGGAGGAATCTCCCATCGGAATATGATGCCTCTTAACCCAATTTTGATTATTGAAGTCTTTGACTGTTGGGGCATCGATTTCATGGGACCATTCCCTCCTTCTTTTGGGTATCTTTATATCTTAGTAGCCGTTGATTATGTGTCAAAATGGATCGAGGCTGTTCCAAGCAAAACCAATGACCACAAAACGGTCTTGCGATTTTTAAAAGAAAATGTTTTATCAAGGTTTGGAACACCTCGAGCTATTATCAGTGATGGGAGTACGCACTTCTGTAATCGGCCTTTTGAGGCCTTGATGAAAAAATATGGGATAACCCATAAAGTTTCTACCCCTTATCACTCACAAACAAGTGGACAAGTGGAGATATCCAATCGGGAGATTAAACATATTTTACAAAAAACTGTAAATCCAGGCCGTAAGGATTGGTCATTACGACTAACCGATGCGCTATGGGCTTACCGTACAGCTTTCAAAACCCCGATTGGAATGTCTCCATATCGAATTGTCTTTGGAAGAGCTTGTCACTTGCCTGTTGAATTGGAACACAAGGCTTACTGGGCGATAAAGACACTCAATTTTGATTTGGAGAAAGCAGGCTCGCTTCGCAAACTCCAACTGGATGAGTTGGACGAAATTCGAAATGATGCTTACGAGAGTGCCAAAATTTACAAGGAAAGAATGAAGGTTTTTCATGATAAGCATATTCTTCGAAAATCTTTTGAGCCTTCTCAAAAAGTTCTTTTGTATAATTCTCATTTGCATCTATTTCCTGGTAAGCTTCGATCTCGTTGGACCGGTCCTTTCATTGTGAAAACTGTTTACCCTTATGGAACTGTCGAGATTGAGAATCCTGAGAACGGTAATGTTTTTAAAGTCAATGGTCAACGCTTGAAACCGTTTTTAGAGAATTTCACCCCAGATGTTGAGTCCACAACTCTGGAAGATCCCATTTATCCTAATTGATCATTTCTCTCACTTGAGGAGAACTTCTGTGTATACTATGCATTTTTTGTTTTTTTTTTACTTGCTTTGATTGATTAGTTCATATCCCTATGATGTTTCATACCTTCTATCTCTTTTTGATCTCTCAATGTTATATTTCATATAAATCTCTATTTGAAACATTGAGGACAATGTTCGATTTAGGTTGGGGGGTGTAGATCTGTGCTTTATTGTTGGGATAATCTCTGCTAATAGTAGACCATCACATTCCTCCTTTACAAAAAAAAAAAAATTGTGTTTTTGTCCTAGCTACTGTCTATTTCTTCCTTGCCTTTTATCTATTGAGCTATTGAATTTTAGATTATAAAGGCACACGGAGAAAATCTTTAAGAAGCTCAATTCCAGCTGTTTAAAATGAAAAGTCTTTATTACTAATTCTCAGTTAGTGAATATTATAAATTTCTGAATTTTTAAACTTTCACTACACATCTGACTCAATATCTGGAGCTAGGTTGAATTTGGTAGTTGTTGACTGGATAATTGTCTGGAATGTAGGGAGAAACCAAGTCTGATGAACTATGACTATCTTGTTCACTTGGTTTGCTGGTAAGAAGAAAAACAGAACTGAGTTATGATGAAGTCATGGAAAGAAACCAGTGAATTAGACCAGGTACTTTGAAAAGGGCTACCTCTTGTCAGGTCTTTGAAAAAAAAAAAAAAAAAAAAGAAGAGAGAAAGAAAGAAAGAAAAAGGATATGGACATTTGAAAATATGCTCTCAATGTTGAAATATCAGTTTGATTTGCTATGACCTTGTTTAAACAAGTTGGGTGAAAGCCGTCATTGTAAAAAAGCGAATAAACTGGAATATCACAGATAAAGCCCATGAGGTATTAAGGTGAATATCCACAACTTTCGTAATCCTGTACAGAGTAGCTTAGTTTTGAATCAGATCCTTAGGCTAACCCGACCATTCTGTGGTGATTAAAAAGTTGACTCTGCTTAAGGAAATCGATACTTTGGTTATTTGTCAGATTGCACATGTACTCAAAATTTTCTAAATGGTGACTTAGTGATTTGGACTTTATTTAGAATGCTGGAATATACGGCTGAAATATAATGAAAACCAGTGCCCTAATAATTCGAAATTTGATGTCTTGATTAGAATGTGCCACATGAAGAAGTTTATTATGAGTAATTTTTGTTCTTCTTCAATTTTTTTGAAAAGATAAATTTGTTTTGAAAAGGAGGATTGTCAGCCATGCTTTATAGTTATTATCCTGATTAATTGATTGATTATATTCTACCTCTTCAATCTAAGTTGAAATCATTGTCACCACAGGGTGATGCTATTGAGAGATGAACTGAGATTCTTTCAAAATTTCTTGGTTATTCTGCATGATGAAAGTTTGCTATTTGTCTCATGGAATTGAAATGATGATACTTTGATATTGCTTCACATTCTTTTTGCTCGAGGACTAGCAAAATGCTGGTTGGGGGGTGTTGATAAGTGCTTAATTTTGCTTAATTATCCTCATTTAAATAAGTATTATCATACTTCTTTGGTTTATATCTTCATTTTTACACGTAAAGTGGTGTATTCTCTTCTTACCATTGTGTTGTCTTCTTTCTCTTAATTTTCATGATACATTTGCATGTATTCATACATGTCTTGGAAGGTCGCATGCAAAATATTTTTAAGAGAGACTTATTACGTGTATTTATTTTTTGTAGGAATCCTAACCCCAAACTACTCTCGGGATTCAAGAAGTCCAAAGTTTTAAATAACCATGTTCAACTCAAAGATCTAAAGGAGCTAGAGCCCAAAGAACAAAGCCCAAGCCAAAAGTCCAAGAAGCCAAGTCTCAAGTCAAAGAGTCAAAGCCCAAGAGCAAAGCCCAAGACCAAGTATAGAAAGATTCTACAACATGGCTGGAGAATCTTAGGAAGATATGGATTAATACGATTTTGGCATAAAAAGGGTGGAACTCTCTTGAATTAGAAAGAAGAAGTGTGCTATATTGATGTTTCTATTTCAGAAAAAAGGAGAAAGCCTATTTTGGTCACAAGAACTCTTTATTTTGGGTGGATTTTGGAATTCAAGCGAGGAGCTTAATGGAGGTCAACTAAATCTACAAGAAAAGAAAGAAATTTCGTGGATGGCTAGAGGAGTGCTATTATTTAGCAACCAATCCCAAACAAAGAATGAGGATTTCCTGGATTCCCGCCTGATCTGGATAGTACTTACTAATTTGGACATAACTTTTGACTCAAACTTTGGATTAAGGCAAGGTTTGATGTTTTGGAAAGAAGACTTAAAGGAGAACAAAATTGTATTTCATGAAGATCTCTTAATTCGGACGTTTAAGGGGTCAAAACATGTCATCAAGAGGAGGGAAGTGCAATTTTGGTTGGAATTTTGGAATTAGAAGTTTCTCTTTTGTTTTTAATTCCCTTCTCTTCTTCCCTTTAGTCTATATAAACCTAAAGTGAGAGACTTTTGGGGCCCTCTAATATTTTCTCATTCTCTTTTCTCTCTTCTTCTTTTAGTTTTTTTTGGAGTTATTTTATTGTAGTGTTTGAAAAACCATTAAGGAGGATGACAACTCCAAACATGGTTGGCTAAACACCCTTCTAAGGTTAGGGATTTGAAACCTTTTTCCAATTTATGTGGACGATGTGGATGATTTGATTATTTATTTTAATTGAATAATTTTCTTAGTTTGGTTAATTGTTCCTCTCTATATGTTCTTTGATTTCGTATGATCTAATGATATATGGAATGCTTGGATCCCCTGTGAGTTGGATACAAAGTGATTTTTATATTTCTCTAATTATTCAATTGAATTTAATAGTCAGTGGTTTTATCGTATAATTTTCCATCTAGATTAAATCTTTATTTAATTCTAGATGTGTTTTCATCCAAATCTAAGCATAAGGAGGGATATGTGGATTTTCTTGAAACCTTAGATCTCTTTTTCATTGCTTTACAGTTATCAGTAATTTTTGCTCCATTCTCATTGAGTGGAAAACTGATTTTAAATCTCTCTTTTCTCTTGATTTCGTTTCCTTAATTCTTGTTGCACAATAGTCAATCCCTGTGGATTCGACCCTATGCTCACCAGATACATCAACTGTGTCACTTGTGCACTTGCAAGTATATTATTTTTACTCTTGATTTTATGTCCATTAATTTGGATTAAAGTAAGTTGTAACAAGTGAGAGCATTGTAAACTGTTCAATTGAATATAGTGATCGATCACCGCTGCCCGTGGACGCAGGCATATTCCCAAACAATGTAAATCGTGTCTTTCTGTTTGGTTTGTTTTCTCTATTTCGTTTTTTTGATTTACTGATTTTTGGATTTGTTTCACTATTATTTGTTTGCTTTCGTACAACACCAACTGCATATGAGTACAGTTCATACTTCATAGCATACATCAAGCTTCCAGTTACACTAGCATATTCATTTTAGTTTATACTATCTCCTTCATTAGGTGATAGATGAACACTAAGATCATATGGAGTACAAAAATTACTACAATCATAATGATTGTATTTTAATAATAATTTTTTAATGTAATGAGATTGAGATAAAATTATTCCATCATCGTTCCTTATTATTTAATTCCAAGGATTAAATTTTCCTCTCGAAGATCCTTCATGTCAAATTTGGATGACAAGAATTCTTGTTTTTGTATGATTTTTTGATTTGTTCCAAAAATTAGTAAATCATCTACATATAGACAAATGATTACTCCATAATCACCATTATACAAATGATTACTCCATTATCACCATTATATTTGTAATATATACATATCACTTTCATTTGTATTATATTTATTAGTTATTATCAAATTTCTCATGCCATAATTTTGGAGCTTGATTTAAATCATATAATAATTTTATAGGTTTATAAACTTTATTAGTTTGTCCAGGAGCAATAATTCTCTTTGATTGATCCATATAAAATTTTTCATCTAAATCATCATTTAAGAATGCTGTTTTAACATCCTTTTGATGAATTATTAAATTATATATGAATGTTATAATAAATAATACTCGATTAGATGTAATTCTTGATATAGGTAAATATGTATCAAAATAATCTATTATTTCTCTTTACTTAAATCTCTTGGCTATTAATTTAGCCTTCTATTTTTCTATAGACCCATCAGCTATAAGTTTCTTTTTAAATATCCACTTATAGCCTCTAGTTCCAGTTCCAGGAGGAGGAACAACTAATATCCGAGCGAGATTAGACATTATTGAAACCATTTCATTTTTCACAGCTTCTCTCCAAACAAAGACTCATGTGACTCAAATGTCTCTTTTAAAGAAATAGGATCATTCTCTACCATATAGGAATAAAAGCCAGACCCAAAATCTTTACTCTTTTTAGCTCTTTTATTTTTTCAATGTTCAATTTCAGTCTCATCTGAATTAATTAATTCAATAGTTTTAGAACTAAGATCATTAGTTTCATATGATTTTGGTTTATTAAACCCCCAGTATTTGCAAAAATAAAAGGAAAATGATTAGGTTCCTTTAATTCAAATATAACATTATTTTCAATGCCTAAGAATCTATATGCTTTACTGTTAATCACATAACCAATAAAAAACATTTCTCCAAAACTTAGATCCTAATTTAATTATTTTAGGATCATTAAATCAAATCATTGCTAAACATCTTCATGTTCAAAAATAATTTTAATTTGCCTTTCTACCTTTCCATATTTCATATAATGCCTGACACTATCTCCTTCATTTGAAGATAAGTGTACACTAGTATTAGAAATACTAATTTATATTAGATCTTGATTTATAAACCCCCACTATTTTTAGAATTTAACAGGAAAAGAATATTTAGCTTTCCTTAATTCTAATATCACAATATTATCAAGATCTAAATTATATGTGTCTTATTTTTTATGAAAACACATCTCCTTTAATCATATCTTAATTTGGTTATTTTAAGATTATTTAGTCTTACCATAGCTAAATAATCACATATCTTAAAATAACTAAAATTAAGTTATCTCTCCATTTCATATAATCATAATCAGTTATATCCTAATATTATTATTTTAAGATTATTTAGTCTTACAACAACTAAACAATCACATATATTAATATAATTTAAATTAGAATTTCACCTCTCTCATTTTCATATATATTTAGTTAATTTTTTCTTTTACTTGTGTCCAACCATTTATAATTATTGCAATTTAATTATCAAGTCATATATTCATATATGACAGTAAAATATAGTATGCAATTTAACAAGTAAATTAACTGATAATATTTAAAAAATGAGTTTTAAAAATTTGACCGTCTATTTTCAATTTTATCGATGCGTGTGTGCAACTTCAGATTTTTTGACCACAACTCATCTATAACTGTGCTCTTCACATCTCAAGGAGTACGCCGGCTCAAATGAATGAAGAGTTAGCTTTTTTTGATTGGCTCAACCTGACTTGGATAGGCTAGGCTAACTTGGCTTAATTGGAATTGGCTTGGAAAGATTCATCTTAGCCTTACATGATCTTGAAAAGATTTACATGATGTCACAAGGTGCAAAGCCCACTTTAAAGAATGAGGAGAAAAAAGGAGTACACGAAGATGGACTTTCCTTTTTTTATATTGTATTCCCTTTCCTTTTTCACATCACCAACTTTTTGATATGCATAAGAAAACGAAACGTCCCCTTTTTTCTTCTTGAGATTAATTTTCAAGCAGAGCTCTGCATCATGTGGAGCTCCCTTTGTACACTACCGGGTGGCAAATTTGTTACACATTTGCCACCCGGTAGTGTATAAAGGGAGCTCTACATGATGGATCTCCACTTTATATTTAAACTGTTTCTTCTTCACCAAAACCATTTCTAACACATTTGCCACCCGGTAGTGTAAAAAGGGAGCTCTTCATGATGGATCTCCGCTTTATATTTAAACTGTTTCTTCTTCACCAAAACCGTTTCCACCAAAATCGATGGCTTCGGCGCTCAAGCCCACATTGTCTCAAAGCCACTATGCTATTGTGGTGGTCCAACTTCTAGAAGTCATTTATTCCAAAGCTTCTCAACAGCCCATATCGAGCCACAAAGCTTCATGCTAATAAAGACAAAAGCATCTTCTTTCTTTTCCTTACCTGATGCTTCTTATTCAATCAGGGAGGAAAACATAAAAAATATGTGTTTATCCTCCACCAGCACATGGCATCAGACCCACCACACCGGGTTGGCGAGCCTGCCAGATTCGGAAGCTAGCAACCTCATACGCCTCGTTTATTGCAGAAATTTTGGATAGCGGATCCAGTGATCGGCGAGTGAAGAAATGTCTTAAAATTTTTGTTCACATAGGGGTAAATTACCTGTAATCGCTATCCAAAAATAAGTCTTTGAAGAATTCGAACAGTACATAAACCTTTATTCTAAAAATCCTTGCACTTAAAAAATAGTTAGACAATTGGTAGCTCGTGTGAAGTGAGGCCCGAATCACGTCGCTTTCTTTAAGACATTTTCCGCTCCCCACATATGCACAGGGTTATAAGACACGATGCCTCCAAGATACAACAGCTCCACAGAAATCTAACCCTGACTATAGGCCTGCATAACCTATAGTCGCACACTTTACTCTGTTTCTTACCCGGCAATCTCTCAAAAGAAAAATTCTCAAACAAGAAAATAGATTAGTAGAGAAAAATTTTCTAATCTTCTCTATTACAATAGAAGGGAAAATACAGAGTATATATAGAAAACTAATTAGGTTTTTTGGAATTCTAAAACTATCACATTAGTGACTAATAATTGTGACAATAAACCTTGTGAAATGTTTCCCACCATTAAAGCCTTAAATGACTATAATAAAATTTAATAAATTAATATTTAATTTCTTTTATTTAATTAATTTTGAATCACAATCACCCAAAGGTACAACAAAGTACCCCTAGACTGACTCCTCACGTTATCAATCAATCGCTCCCCCCCGCGGCAAAAAAGAAAAAAAAAAACTAGCTCCGACCCAGGAGCAATGATTTTGCAGTTTGAAGAGGTCAAGCTTTCCTTTACAATTGATTGAGAGTAGGGCAGCAAGTGACCATGAGAGAAAATTATTTCTACAAAAAAAAAAGTGTAGGATTTTTTGAGATCATTGCAAAATAATCCACTTGAGTCTTAGATTAAGCCATAGAATACTAGAAAAATACTTTTAGAGATTGGAGAAGCAGTCTACTAAGATCTACCCTAATACCATGCAAAAGTTGATTACACCTTAATCATAAAAGAGAAAGGGTATAGAGAAAAGTGAAGGCATTCCAATCATTGTTGTATATTGTATTTAAACTATACTACTACACCATAAAATTTCCTCAGTAGGTCCAGCATTTTTTAAGAATCGTTCAAAGCTATGTAAACCGGGTTTCATCTCTTTCGTGTTCTTCCAATTCTTGTTCTTCATCTCTTTCGTGTTCTTCCAATTCTTGTTCTTCAGAAGCGACATTTTGAGTTGTCTGGTTAAAAATCGTCGAGGGGCTCTGTGGATCAACACTAGGTGAACCTTCAACTCCTCCAGCAGGAGCTAAGGGGTGAACCCTAGAGTCGGCTTTCTTGAAAGGATGTGAGGATAGATCTTTCTTGTCAAAGTGTTTGGCCACTATAACAAGTCTCTTCCAAAGGGAGTTATCAGAGTCAGATGTCACCAAAACATGCCAGTTCTCATGAAGGAAAAAATATGAGTATACAAGGAGGGATAAAACTGAAGCAGTTCCGGTGATGAGGAAGAGGCCCCAAAAACTATCAATGCTGAGACTATTTGAAGTGGTTGTGGCGACTTCATCCTGGTAAGAGATTTGATGCTTAAAATACTTTTCCTCAATATCTTTCATTTTATCTCCCTCGGTGAATTGTAGAATTGCCCTTGAAAAATAAGGGACCAATGGGGAATTTAATGGGAACGCCTGTAAGAGTGAGAGGAATTATGAAACCACAACCCTATAGAATTTCATGTCCTTATCATGCATCTATTAAGATGAAATAAATACTTAATTATCTATATAAAATATATATTTAGGAGACCAATCATTAAATGCAGTGTAGAGGACTTTTGTTCACTTCTGTAAATTTATTCAATATATGATTAAATATAATGGAAAGTGATTGAAAATTATCGATAGGACCTATTATCGAAAGCTGGACAGCCAATTGAAAAACCAACGGTGCCATGGGTGCAAATACATTCAATGGTCAGCCCCACTTGATGTTTGCCGCACTTTCAATCGAGTGGTCTAGCTCTCAATAGTAGATACTATCGAAAATATTAGCCCTAATTTCTCTCTTTCCAACTTTTTATAGGAAAGAACATGTGTGTTAGCCTTTTAAGGTTGTAAAAGTTAGCCCCAATTTCTATCTTCCAAACTTTTTGTAGGAAAGAACTCATATGCTATCTTTTCCAAGCTGCTTTTCAGCCAGCATCTTTGCTACTTAAAGCTCCTCTCACCTTAATTCAGGTCCTTTTGGTGAGATGTGGTTTGTTCCGCTTTTTGTAGTGTGTGTTATGTCATTACTCTTGACCAAAAAAATATTAAAGAAGGGAGAGCTTTTAATCTACTAAAGTTTTAATGGACAACAAAGTAATCGGAAAAATTTTGAACACATGTTCCTCCCCTAGAGAAAGTGGGGAAGAGAGAAATTGAGTTTAAATAACATGGTGGCATTTTTGTAATAACGCGAGAAACGATTTTGAAATTCCTAGTCTACTACTTAGTAATTATGAAAATGGCACCATATTCTACACTAAAATAGGAGTTCTGCATAGCTCTATTATATATATATATATATATATATATATATATATATATATGCTAGTCCCAGTCGCATTTACTCCAAATTTTTCCAAAGACGCAAGATGGGCCTAACACATGGAGATTTTCATTATTTTAATAGTTAAAAAAGTAAATGTGAGAGAATGTTTGACATTTGTAGCGCCCCAGTTGTGTCTTTGGAAGATTTGCGACTTTGGCGCCTGCGTGCAAATGTTTGTGAAAATAATTTCTAGATCCCCTCACCCGTTTATGTATGTATTAAAACTCATTAAAAACTACAGAAGTGCTTATGGAAAGCAACACTACTATTAAGAAAGATTTGCCAGCCAATTAAATAAATAGACCAAATGTTCTAGTGTTAGCTATTTGTTTGTGTGTGAATGCGTGTGTATATATATATATGTGAGAGAGAGAGAGTCTTACAAAGCCGAATCCAGCCGTCTTGTAGGTAGGTCCGACCATAGTGTATTTAGATTTGTACTTAGCAAGGAATAGCTTTATATAGGGGATCTCATCGATAATTGCAGCAACCCCGCCATTTCGACTTCCTTGAGATAAGGCCTTGTGAAAATCCTTAATTGTGCTATAATTTTTGAGCTTGGATTCGTTCAATCCCAACTGTTTTGTCAGAAGTCCTTTCACAAAGGAATCCGTTTGGTATCCCACATAATATCCATTATCTCTGATCTCTTCGATATCAGTTATTGTCGGTTGTAACCGTTGTACCGTGAGCATGGAAGTTAAGCTTGCAGTGTAACTCTGGGTCAGGATGAGCACTACAAACACCCATATAATCAATACAAATCTTGATAAGTTGTTCACCACCTTCTCCCCTGTTACCATAAAAAAAAAGTATCAGTAGTTAAGATAACTGTAAGTTCTCTTTTGAAAAATATAATGAGGATTGAATTTCTTATCAATCATCTTTGATCTAAGTGAATATTATTTGATGTTTATGCTAATGCAACAATGCAGTATTTGGGGGGGGGGGTGGGTTAGTGGCCAACACCACGCCTCAAGAAGCCGAAGTCTTGAGTTTGAGTCCCTTCCCCTTGTTGGCCACCCTTCTGGATTTATCCTGGCTTTCCTGCTTATATATAGTATAAGGGGAGACTTAGTCGCGTACTCTATGATGCCCAGATAACCTCGTTCCAAAAAAAAAAAAAAAAATTATGCAGTATTTGGGTTGTGGTCCATCTTAGACTTGTGAAAGAACTTTAACTATATATATAGTAGTGTAGGGGCAATTACTGTGGGCAAACACGAGTGTTGAGAAGGAAAACCATAACATCATGCCGAGTTGTTGTCCGCGAGGGCCTCTAAACTCCGTATTTAAACGGTGTTCTAGAATCCAGACCACAGCACCTGTGAAGATGAAGGCTGCCCCGGTTGTCAACCAAAGGTCCCAGCTAAGAGGCTTTAAGAAAATCCAAGCATTCTTGCTTTCGTCGTCTTTAATCAGCACTACCATTGACACCCCTGATTCTGAATATGGTAATGTGAAATCGACATACAATGATCGATTAGCTACGATCGTTATGTCTCCCACGACAGCATCAAAGTTCTGTGTTTTTTCTCGCAAAAGAAGAAAAACATATATTAATGATCATTTCTAAGAATTAGTTCCCTCCATTTATAGTGAAATTAAAAGGAATTCCCAACAAACCTGAAGCTTAACTTCCTTAACAAGTTCGTCATAACTCCCGTTACTACTTCCATCAGGCTTCATGTAGGGTTTAAATTCATAAGGGAGTGCAAATGGTAATGTGTCTAATACCGCGAGGAACACGTCTATGGAGAACCCCTCAACCAAATGAGAATCCCTTTCCACTTTCACGAATTCACGAAAACCTTTTTTCACTGGAACTCCGATTATCAACTTCTTCTCTTTTATCGGTACAGCCCAACCCTTCGGAATCGTTGTTGAGTCTCCTGGCCATATGGGATTCTTCAGGTTAGCCTTGGAAGTCGAGTATGCTATTTTATCCACAGTATCAAATCCTCGCGAAAGCCCTCTCTTTGGAGTCCAATACCCAATAACTCTCTCTCCTTTTCCAATCACATTGAATATTTCCAAGGCCGAAGACTGCAACTGCCCCTCAACCAAATGGAACTCCCCGCTTAGGCCTTTAAACCTAGTGTTTAAGATTGTTTTGAGAAGTCTTTCACCTATTTCTGAGATTCCCAATGTTGCAAGACAAGTTGAATTTTTGCCAGTTTCCGTTTTCGAGAAGCTAGAATTCGTGCCTCCAACTCGCTCAACTGCCATAGCTAATGCCCAAATTGTATCATATGCCCAGATGCCAAAGAGGCTCAACTCATCCGTCTTGCTGTTTGGATTCCTTAGAAAAATTTCCCTTGTCCATCTCATTTTAAAATCTTGAAGACGTTTCGACTCCGGTAGATAAGGTTGTATACCTAATACACCTTGCATTGAATCGATGGCAGAGGGATTCATGGGATCTAATATCATAGATAACCCATCTGTGATAATCCATGCATACCCATCACTCATCATTTCTGCCTCATGAGCATGTTTGAACAAGCGAGAGCCGAGAGAAGCCGTCATGTGGACCACAAATACCCTAGTCTGCATGGTCGCCAACTTGTTGAGCTCTTCCAAAATTTGAAGATCACTGGCAAATGGAGGAATGACGCTTCTATAAGGGACGCGAGTATCTATCCCTTGGAAGGCATCAATCAAATAAGGCATCATTCCGTTCCCAAAATCTGTGTCTTCGTATATAGGTACCACCTCGCGCCATCCAAAGGCTTCAACGATCGCTGCAATGGCTTTCACTTGAGAGGAGTCGTCTAGGGTCGTACGAACAAAATAAGGGCTATGTTTGGGAGAAAGAGAGGGACTCGTCGCAGAAAAAGAAAGAATGGGCACATGAGCTTTCCTTCCGAGATGTGTCACAAACTTTGCCTCTGCTGACCTTTGTGGCCCTATGATGGCTTGAACTTTTACATTTTTCAGTAAGTCCAATGCTGAATAACATACGAACAAGTAAAGAATTAGTCATGCCAAGTGAGAAACATAGACTTTTTTTTAAGTTTTTATTTTTGTGTCAGTTTGAGTAACATGATATTAGATATTGATAAGCTAGAAAGGAAGTTAGAAACTTCACATGAGCTATTTAATGCATGGAAAATAATCACCTCCTCGGTCCCATTTTAATGTCATGTGTCCCTCTTTTGGCTCTAATTAATTGTGGTTAAGATATACTAACCCTTAGGGTTCACCTATCTACCTTCCATTTTTAGAAAAATAATTTAACTATAGGGTTAAAACAACTTAAACCAAGTTCATGACAGGTGGAATGGGCGGCTTAGATAGTGGGCCCTCAATATTTTTTTTTACTATACTTGGCCCCCAAAATTTTTTTGTTTTATATATATAGTTCCCCCCCCTCCCCCCCCCCCCAAATTTTTTTGTCATATATATATAGTGGGCCCTCCAATGGAGTCCGGTTATGCCCTTTAGGTCGGCACTTGTCCCTACTGACATCTCTTACACCCTTTAACTATGGTTAAAATTCATCCACTCTTAGGGTTTACCTATTTATCCTTGGTTATTAGAAAAAAATATTAATTTTTTTTTACCTTAGGAATTAGTGAATTTTAACTAGGGTTTGAATTTTTTTTGACATTTTTATAAAAAAAACTAAGGATAGGTGGGCTGAATCTTAACCATAGTTAAGGGGTATCAATAGGGACAAGTGGCAACCTCAATGACATTACTGGAAAAAAAAAATCTCAAACAAAAAAAATAACCCCAAAAAAATATTTCTCGGGGGCTTAAAATGATCAATATTTGATCATCAATTATCAAAATATTAAATAATTTATCATTGGAATATATCATGGTTTCTCACATCTATTAGATATATATTTTTTTTAATATAGATCATTTTTATTTTATAAGACCAAAAATATTATAATCTTTAGAATTTATGACTTTTTATATAATTGGAGTTTATCTGTATTTTAGTATGATTTTTTACTGTTATTAACAAGTAGGTTTGGTTGTGGATCAAATTGGTTGTATAACAATCCATTCTCATGATTATCTAGAAACATAATTATCTATCTCATATCTGTCAACTAGGGCTTCACAAAGCCCGATTGGCTCGCTTGTGCGGCCCGGCTTAATCGGGCCAAGCCAAGCCTAAAAGAAAGCTTGAAAATCGAGTCAAGCCAAGCTTGAGCCAACCCCTGTTTGATTCGATCCTGCTCGATTGAGGTTCAGCTCGGCTAGAATATTATTAAAAAAATAAAAAATAATAATAAAATTATTTATATATATCATTATTATATGTATAAATAGTATAAAATATTATTATTAGTTTTTTTTAAAACAAGTATTCAAGGCGAGCTCAAGCCAAGCCCGGCTCGAGCTTGAATCAATTTGGCCAAGCCAAGCCGAGTTTCAAGCCAGGCTTTTTAATTCGGGCCGAGCTTTCAAGCTTGATTTCGGGCCAATCCAGGCTTCAGGTGTAGAACAAACCCTTTCAAGCCGAGTTGGGCTTGGCCAAGCCTAGAAAAGCTCGGCCCGAATACAGCCCTACTCTCAACCAACATATCAATTATCAAGAGGGCTCTTAGGTATCTAAATTGTAAACTTGAAAATCAGAACATATTTCTAGGAAATTGTGAGCAATAGTCCCCTCGTCGGCCCGAGGAGGGGACTATTCCTCCTCGCTCTCACATAGCCGACCCTTCAACTCCCATTTACTCAGGTTAGTTTTTTTTAACCCTTTAGTTAGTTTTTTTTTTTTTAGAAAAAAAAAAAATTAAGGGTATATGGGTGAACCCTACGGGTGGATGAATCTTAACCACAGTTAAATGGGGATAGAAGGGGGACACATGGCAAGAAAATGGAGCCGAGACACCCCTCCTCGCGTCACCGACCGAGGAGGTGACTATTTTCCTTTCACAATATCATTTGTACCCAAGTGAGGCCCAAATGACCACCTGATGCCTGGAAAAGATATTTTGAGAAATACCCTTTCTTTTTTAAAATGAGCAAAATATATTTACAAAATGCCCCTAGATATATTGAAAAAACAAATACACTTATATTTTCTTACTAAAATGCCGCACCTTCTTATAAATTGGCCAATACATATTTTTCATGACCCATGATCCTCTCTAGTTGTAACCGGACTCCGGGGAGTCCGGTTACGCCACTGACACTGCCACATATCTCTTTTGGCATCCCTTAACTGTGGTTAAGATTCACCCACCCCTAGGGTTCATCCACCTATCCTTGTCCATTTTAAAAAAATATCAAAAAGAATTAACGCTAGGATGTAGTAAATTTTAATCGGAGTTAAATCTTTTTTTAATATTTTTTCTAAAAACCAAGGATAGGTGGGAGAATCCTAGGGGTGAGTGAATCTTTACCACAGTTAAGGGGTGTCAAAAGGGACACGTAACGGGACTCCCCCCAAGTCCGGTTACAACTGGAGATGATTACTCTCTCACACCTGGACGGAAAGAAATTATCCTAAAATAGTTTTTTATAATTTCCCTAAATTAGGCTAGTTGCAAGACAAACATGATGGGACGACTACTCTAATTTTCCAACACTACCTACCACTGATTTCTTAATCGGACCGGGCATCGAACCGGTAGAGTGGCTGTTCCCAGTTCGACCGTGTACTTTTTGTAAGAAAAAAATAAAAAATTTCCTAATTTTTCCGGTTCTGCCGGTTCCCAACCGGTTTGACCAATTTTGACCGGTTCTGGTTCTCTGACAACACTGCTATCTACAAACATATGCAGAATCCTAACTACCTACAAACCAATGAAGTCACATAAAGCCCGCTACACATTCCTGGTTGTAAAAGCAAGCCTGTCTTTATATCCAAACAATGAACAAGGTTGCTCTTCAAGCCATTAGCGGGAATAGGGATAGAATTACTGTCATTTTAATTGCTCTTGATTTGAACCAAACAGCCATTAGCGGGAATAGGGATAGGATTACTCTCTTTATATCCAAACAATGAACAATGCACATGCTTGTTAAGATTAGAAGTATAAATGTCATTTCAAATTAGAAGTATCCTAGTAGGAATTTGTTTAATCATGCATGCATTCGTTAAAATTATAACGTGAAAGCAAGCACTCAAGATAGACCTCAAAATAGAAAGAGAAAAGCTCCTAAAATAGAAAAAGAAACAAACTAAAAATAATAATAATAAACTAAAATAAGAATAAACCAAAAAGAGACATGAGTCCATAAAAGAAAACGGCAAACGAAATACGTTCTACTGTTATGTTTTAGTCCATAAAAAAAAACAGCAAACAAAATACGTTATACTGTTATGTTTTCTTGATAAAATATTTTGTTTATAGAAATTTTTGATGAATTCTATCCAAAACAGGAAAACCATTATTTCGAAGGAAAATAATCACCTCCTTGGTCGGTGATGCGAGGAGGGGCGTTGGGCTCTCATTTTCTTGCCATGTGTCCCCCTTCTAACCCTATTTAAATATAATTAAGATTCATCCACCTTTAGGGTTCACCCATCTATCCTTAGTTTTTAGAAAAATAAAGGAAAAAAAAATTAACTAAAGAATTGAAAAAAACTAACCCAAGTTAACGAGAGTTGAAGGGATGGCTATCTGAGCGAGGAGGAATAGTCCCCTCCTCGGCGGACGAGGGGACAATTGCTCTATTTGGAAAGGATTTCTCATGGAATTACAACTTTCTCGCAATACAAATACGTCATTAACATTTTCAAACCCTGCTAATTGTTACTTTTAATACAAGTGCACCATTAGTTTTTTTCAAATGGTACGAAGCCATCATCCATCATTTATCTAAGGCTAGTAAATTTGTGGGCATATTAACGGCCTCATCCCAAGACGCGAAACGCAGTCCACCCTTAAAGGGGATATACTCCTATAATTTGGGCAAGGCATCAGATTATCTCTGGTAGATGGAAGAAAAATGGTGTCGGGCATCCACACATCATCTGACATGTGGCGATAAAGAGGAGAAATCATTTCATTTTCTCCCCATGTTTTTTACTTCTCCCCAATTGAAATCTCTTCCCCATTTTATCGCCACTTGTCGGATGATGTGGCCGAGACCATTTTTCTAGCATATGCAAGAGAGACAATCTGATGGCTTTGAGCAACTGGAGTTCAGAAAAATGCCCGAGACCATTTTTCTACATTTTATCACCATTAGCATTTTCATTCTCTCTCTCTCTCTCTCACAGTTCGGACTCAGCCCCAGACTGAAATTTTTTCAGGGCTGGATTTGAGCCCAGATACCCCGTCAGACCTGGCCCGAGTGCACCCCTACCAAGCATGAAACTTTGCAAGCAAAAGTATTAATAAAAATCTGTTTTGTAATTTTATGAATAGAAATCTTTATACTGTAGCATGAGAAGAGAAAAGTAGGTACCTGCAGATGCTGCACCAACAACATCCCCCTGGGAATCCCTTTTATGAAGAACTAGTCTCGTTTTATAATTAGCATGTGCGGCGTAGAAATCAGACAAAGCCATTGATACACACATCTCCCCCATCTCCCCGACCTTCGAGCTCAAATCAAGAACTACCCCTATGTCAACCATGGCATTCGATTCGACACTTGGGTTCCGATCAATCGCCGTCTCAGCCCAGAAGCTAAGAGAGAGAAAGATGAGATAAACCAGAAGATATGGGGATTTCACCATTTCGAGACTTGGGTTTCAAAGACCACTGAATGACAGTTCGAGTAGTACCCATGGAGATGTAGTCATTTTATAACCTCTTATGTTATGCAGAGAGTGAGAGAATTTGAGAGGAATGAACGGTTTAGATGAATTTTCTAAAACGCGTCAAAGTCTAGACGAGCTTTACTTTCTAGGCCGTTGTCATATTGGAAACTTTCAAATGCCCCACTATCATTTAAATCTTTTGTAAATGAATAGTGATTGGCGGACCCATGGATCCCATTTGATCACCTAAGGCACCACTATTGGTGCCTTAGCTGATCAAATGGGATCCATGGGTCCCTTAACTATTTTCCTTTCTAAGTCCACCATTCCATCCATAACTTGGCTAACAAATAATCAATTTTTTTAATGAAAATATCATTTTAACCTTTTTTTTTTTTTAAATTTCAAAGAGATTTATGAAATAAAATCCATTATCATCTATTTGTAAAGAATGGGTTTTTACAATTAGGATCAACTAAGTAGATCTTGTAATGCGGTGACAAACCAAAAGAAAGAGCTCCTCTAGTTAGGAGGATGGTTCTCAAGGGAAGGACGGGGGGTGGGCTGTGTTATAACATTTCCCAAAGGAGGATGGTTCTCAAGGGAAGGACCCGGGGGGGGGGGGGGGGGGGGGGGGGCTGTGTTATAACATTTCCCAAAAAATACTGAATCAGCATAAATCTCTATGGGCGTAACCTAAGTTGGGTGAACCATGTAAATTGCTATGTTGATTGTTTTCTTTTTCTTCATTTTTTGCAACCCAGTGAAGGCCTAACAGTGTGACATGCACACATAAAAAAGAACAAAAGAATAGAAGGGTGGGTACTTTGTACATGATTCTCTCAAGGCTTATCATTTGGCTCTAATACTGGTTGGGTTTTGTTCGGTTCAATTTGATTGGCTCTAATACCACTTTTCTATGTGAAACGGAATAATAGATTTAGGTTTCAAAGACCAATGAATGACAGTTCAAGTGCCCATTGGACTCATGACAATGCATTCCATATCCTTATCCGTATAACATGCAAGGCAAATTAACTATGAGTTTAAAATTTTATTCCATATCAAATAAAACTCTAATCTAATAATATAAATCAACTGTCAACCAACTAATAAAATAATAATCCGATCACCCATATGATCTCAAATGCTGAATTTAAAACTAAAGCAACATCTTTAACTTTATCTTATTACATTCTTTTAAATTGAAATAAAATAACTAACTAAAAGCTCAATAATATAAATAGTAGTCCGGATTGATCTTTTCCTTGAGATAATCACCTTCCTGCTCTTCCTGGTACTCTTCTTCTATCCAAGGTCCCAGAGCACAAATATTGAACCCTCCTGAAACTACCAACATAAAAAGTACATTTGAGCAAATAAAAGCTCAGTGCACACTAAGTCTAGCTAACAATATAATAACTTATAATCATGATCATGTTTTATCAAAAAATAAATATATTTTACAGTTCATGTGCGGAAACATGTAAACATAACATCATCCATGACATGTAAGATTCATGACTTGTGTAGACATGTAAGACTTATGCATGATTGTGAAAGTTCATGAAAACATGTGTATCAATGCATGTAATTATGTCTGTAACATGAAAGTTTCCCAATGCCTGTAACATGAAAGTTCTCCAATGTCTGTAACATGAAAATTTCTCAATGTCTGTTACATGAAAGTTCTTGTGCATGGACTTGCACTTGAGTTTGGACTTGTAAGACATGTGCTTATAATACTTATCATACGGTACAACATGTGTTTGAGTCTCATGGTCAACTTCCATCTAGGTTATCCCTTAGATTCTAACATCAAAACATAGAATTCCATCAAAGTCACCCAAATAACTAAGGTGAATGAATTCTAAGTTTTGAGATCATCCTCTAAGTATTTACCTATTTAAAATTTTAAAAATCCATATTTCATGCATAATTAGGCATAATTTACATGAAAATCATAAAAGAATAATTTATGTACTTAGAATAGAATCACAGTTAACATCTAGAAAGCATGGATACTTCAAATAAGTCTTTGTACCAGTATTGGATATGAATTGAATACGGATATGCCTCCGATACGGTGGGATCCGTACGGGATATGGCTTAGACGTATCCAGTTAATTAAAAATAATTTTTTTATTTCGGATACGACTCCAATACGGAGTGATACCGCCGAGATACGAGATTTTTTTTTTTTTTTTTTGGGTGACCCAGTGGTGTGACCCTATCTCTTTTGTTTTTGCATGGACATGGTCTTCCTTATATTTTGCTTTGTGGATGATAGGATGACTTTCTTTTTTGCTTAGTGGATGATGAGATGACCCTATTTCTTTTGCTTTTGCATGGACATGGTCTTTTTTATACATAAACAGAAATGAACCAATGGTTATTTTATAATTATAATACAAAATATAGTATTATTATTATTTTTTTAAAAATTACAGACATATCCTGGCCGTACCCTTATCCTATTTTTTTTTGTTCTGCCGTATCGTCGTACCCGTATCGTATTGTACCCATATCTCATATCTGTATTCGTGCTTCCTAGGTTAACATCATAGAATTCCATATATAATCATCATTCAACTATAGTCTCTCCCTTATGATCTCATTCATGTGCAAACCATAAAAATCATCTCCTTCATCAAGATCAATAAATATATGTACGAGAGTTCCTAAAAAAAATCATAATATTATGCCCAAACCTCAATATAATTTCTAATCCATCATCACAATATCAATAAAATATTAAATCTCATATAACTTATTTCATTCACGATCATTAATACAAAATCCTCTTGAAATCATACAAAATCTTCATCAACATAACTTAAAGGTATGAAATCACCATTCTCAAATCTTAAAATCAAAATAGCATACATATTATTATGCTAGAACAATATTGTGTGGTACCTAATCATTCATTCACTTCCAATTCTCAACATCAATTCCTTTCATTTATTATATACTTGTAATAACGCTTTGCTACTTCGGGTTTTTAACTGAAATGCATCAATATGTAAAATTAGTATCTGCTCTCCAATCTCAGTGTGTGTTTTGGAGTCCCTAATGATTAAATAAACCAAGATTTTACCATGACTGCAATTTTAGAGAGAATTTTTATTAGCTCTTTCAAAATCTCTTTTAAATTAGGGGATTAAAATAATAAGAAGAATTTCATAAGAGTGGACTTTGCCTCAAGAAGAGAGATTCAATAAACACTTCAACCAAAAAATCAAAACAAGAGGATTTTACTCTCTAATAAACTCTTAAAATCTGTTCGAACAGTTTTTAATGAAAAAAAGTAACTTAAATCACTCCAACATCATTTATGGGTTAGTAGTCATCCTTGCACTTCATTCTAACCGAAATTTCTAACAACTCGTTGGGAGTTTCGAGCTAGAACGACAGCTGAATAGGCCAGTACTTTAATAAGTTCTTTTCACTATTTTAATAATTACAAAAACACACAAAAATACCTTCTAGAATTCAACTTGGCCTCTCAGGCCTAGAATTTTTGGATACCTTTTTTTTTTTTTTTTTTTGACTCGGGATTCTCCATTTCGGCACTTGTATTCTTGTTAACTAGCGGGTGGCACGTACGATGCACGTGAGAGTGATGGGAAGGAATTAACCACAATTAATAGGAGTTAAAAGGGACACGTGTTAACCCGGAGGTGTGATTGAACTCTCCCCAAGTTCAATCGCAATTGGCTGTGATTCTATGGATACAACACATGGCGTTGCTACCAATCAACATTTTTAAGAAAGACTTGGGATTCTCTCCAATTGTTGCTGGTGAGGATGTCACCAACAACACTCAGGACACATCACATACCGTGTGCATGTTAATTGAAATATATATATATATATATATATATATATATATATATATATGTGTGTGTGTGTGTGTGTGTGCACGCAAATGAAGGTCCCAATTGGCATGCACGGGTATGTGGGACCTCCTAGGTAACTGTTGGCGATCTCCTCACCAGCATCAATTGAAGAGCATCCCGTGTGTTTAAGAAAACAATAATTTCAAAAGAAGAATTGATGATTTATGATTTGGGTTTTTGCAATAAAAAAGGGTTTTTTTTTAAAATAAAAAAAACATTTATCTTTTTAGCTATTTGTAAATAGATTTTGTATTATGGGCCCCACTAACATTTAAATCTTTTGTAAATCCACCATTCTATCCATAACTTAGTTACAAGTATTCTATTTTTTTTTATATGAAAATGCCATTTTAACCTTTTTTTTTTATTTCAAAGAGATTTATAAAATAAAATCCATTATCCTCAATTTGTAAATAAGGGGATTTCACAATTAGGATCAACTAAGTAGATCTTTATTTTTTCTATATTTTTCGCATTCTTATCAATCTCAATTATCATGTTTCCCCACAACCCACCTGAACCAACCCCAGCAAAATTAATAGGAGCTGGAACCGATTAGATGTACTTCTTCCGTTCCCAATCCGAACCATTTCTTCTTATTATCAAAACCTTTGGATGGAGAAAGAGCTGGAAAGTTCATGCTGGATTCAGTGCTTAAGCTTTACATTCTCATTTTTAATTTCTTTTAAAAAAATTAGTGAGTGATATGTTGCACTTGCGAACAATGTGAGAACATAAGGGAGGACCACCTGGATCCCAAATGATCCTATTTTGGGTCTGACACTCACAATGCAGCTACAGCAAGGGAATGAACAGTAGTATTTACCATTGCTTTGGCAATCTCTGTATAAATCACCTGCTGCCTTGAATGCAGAAGAGCAACCTGTAAACATGCCTTTATATCAGAGAACCTAGGCTAGTAAGCCAGAAGAGCATACCATGGCTGGTCATAGACTTCAGCAATGGCTTGGGTTCAATTTGGGTCAAGGTTAACCCAAAACCAGTAAAACCGATTCACTAAAAGGTCATGTGACTGGGAAAATCCCATTTCATCCTCACAGAGTGCGATGGGTGAATTCAGCTAGGGCAAGATTACCTTGCAGGGTAAATTTCGCTGCTAAGGATGATAAACTCTACAAGGATTCGTTAAAATATAATAAGCAAATTTGGTCTATGGAATGATAGAAGTAAACTGTAATGGGATTTGAATAATCTCCAATTTTTATAGAACAATGACTCATTGTCAATGAGCAGTGTGATTAGCAGTAGTGGACCACAATGTCAGCTTGGTGGCTGAAAACAACTTTCTACTCACGTGACATCTAGAAAATCAGATAATTACCTATTAAATATTGTTTTCATTATTATAACTGGCAAAGACATTATAAAGTATCTCACTGCCACATGCAACATTCCGATTGGGTGGTGCTCTAGCAGGCTGGCCTTGCGGTCCGTTCTTCATTTTTCCAGGACAATAAATGGAAGGGGGGCAACCAATACAAAATGGTTCTGAAGAGGAATTTATAAATGCTCCATTTGAACAAGTCCTCACCACCAAGTGATGCAAAAAATGGAATGCTAAGATCACAATTTCACACTGGCCCCTCTTGAAACAACTTAAAGGAAAAGGAAAATGAACAACAAGAGGAACCTTAGCTAATTACCGATGATTGAGGAACAAGCAAACTTTATAAATAGCCATTAATTAGGTGTATTGAATTTTTGTGAACAGTGGCCCCAGTAAGACTCGATTAAGATTAAAAAGAATTACAGAGAATATAAGGAACATTGTAATTTCCAAATGTTTCAAGTCTTGTATGGTGGAACACCTAATTGAACAGGCATCTCCTTTTTCATTTTTCAATGAAAAGGAAAATCAACGAGGAAAAGTTCCTTTGAAAGCAGGAAATAGTTAGTTATAAATGCTACGAAACAGAAAAACAAAATGAAGAGCTAAGCAGAGACATCTGCTTTCATGAAATGTACAGCAAAAGCTCCAAGAAATCTCAAGCTGGCTTCAGTTGAGGGAAATAAATTTTTTACCCTAGTTAAGCTTTCAATTTCACATCTCTAGGGATGCTTAGCAATCTTACCTGGTTACTTGATATGCGCCAGAGTCCCTTGGACAACGTTCGAACAAATGGAAGCTCAAGAGTCTTCAAATTTCTGTTAAACATATCCTGCACAGCATACATTGTCTGACATTCTTTGGCTAATTATATAAGTTTCAAAGATCCTGGAGTGTAAAAGCATCATGATAAGTTATGTGATATATGGATGGATGTTTAGTTGATGAATGTACTTAAAAGAGATGCAAATGATTGCCAGGGTAGTGGGATAATAGATTGATGAAATGATTTTCTAAGTTCTCCATAGCTTAAAAAGTATGTCATGGCATGAAATTGAGAATTATCTTCATATGACATGTAATAAACCTACAAGAGAAAAGTTAAAACAGAGAGATGCCTACAATAGTATTCCTAATGATAATGCACAATATAACCAAGATGAGGGTCCTTGCACGCAAAATAAATAAAACTATGACACCATGCACAATTCATCACCTATAAAAACAGAACAAAATATGAGCCCCTGCTCAATTATCCAGGCTTCTCAGAAACTAGCAAATGCATGTCTTCAAAAGATCACCCTTGTGGATCATGGACCCAGCGGGTCACGAGATGTTGAGCTTCATGGACGGGTATTCGGGTTACAATCAAATCCTCTTAGCTGAGGACGATCAAGAGAAGACGTCCTTCATAACGGAGCGTGGCCTATTCTGTTACCGGGTCATGCCCTTTGGCCTGAAGAATGCCGGGGCCACTTATCAACGATTAATGAATCTGATGTTTGGATCCTTACTTGGTAAATCGGTGGAGGTGTACATTGACGATATCGTTGTGAAAAGCCGAACTCGGGTTTCTCTTGTAGCCGACTTGGCGGAGTCGTTTTCTATTTTACGCACTTTCAATCTGAAGTTAAACCCTGAGAAATGTATATTCGGCGTCGCCTCGGGCAAATTCCTTGGTTACCTCGTCAGTCAACGGGGCATCGAAGCAAATCTCACGCAAATCCGTGCTCTGATAGATATGCCGGAACCGAAGACAAGGAAAGAAGTTCAGAAACTGACAGGACGTATCGCTGCTCTTAACCGGTTTATATCGAAATCTTCTGACCGTTGCAGACCTCTGTTCGGTTATTGAGGAAGGATTCCGTTTTCATGTGGACAGAAGAGTGTTCCCGATCTTTCGCCGCCTTGAAGACGTATCTAGGCTCCGCTCCAATCCTCTCCGTACCTGAACCTGGTGAAGTGTTGTACCTTTATCTCTCCGTTTCAGAACAAGCCATTGGCTCCGTGCTGCTCAGAAGTCACAACGGCGTAGAGAAGCCTATTTATTTCGTCAGCAAAACATTCCACAAGGCAGAATCCAACTATAGCAGAATGGAGAAGATATGCCTGGCTCTTGTCTTTTCCGCTGAAAAGTTACGTCCTTATTTTCAGGCACATACCATCGTCGTAATCACTACGTACCCTTTGAAAACTGTGTTGGAGCGACCTGAAACTGCGGGACGTATGTCAAAGTGGGCAGTGGCACTCAGCGAGTTCGATATCCAATATCAGGCCCAAACCGCAGAGAAAGGACAGGCTGTTGCAAGCTTCCTGGCCGATTTCCCCATAGAGGAGGTCGAAACTTCAGTAGAGCCCGACCGTCATGAGCTCCCGGACGATGCGGAGGAGGATACCGTTGTGGAAGACGAGGCGGGAGATGGAACCAAACTGACGATGTGGTGCGACTGAGTCTTGTACGTAGACGGGTCGTCTAATGTCAGCGGTTCGGGCCTTGGCGCTGTTCTTGTCAGCCCAGATCACGTTAAAGTACAAAAGCTGACGCGTCTTGGTTATGCTGCCTCCAATAATGAAGCTGAATATGAAGCGTTAATACTTGGGTTGCAAAGTGCACGAGAGTTGGGAATTTCTAAACTCAGAGTGTTCTGTGATTCACAGCTCGTGGTGAACCAAGTCAACGGTATCTATGAATGTCGAGATGAACGGATGAGACGCTACGCTGCACTTTTACAAGAACAACGAAAGACCTTTGATGTCATCGAGATTAAACATGTCCGAAGGGATGATAACAGGCATGCTGATGCATTGGCATACCTCGCCTCGATGATGCAAACTGATGAATCCAAGACAATCCTCATGGAATATAAAGAATACCCCTCTATTGAGCTGCAAACACAACGCACGGTGTTATCCGTGAATCAAGTGCCAAGCTGGATGATGGGCATAATAACGTATTTGAAGAATGGAATTCTCCCCTCCGACACAAAGGAAGCAAGACGAATACAATATAAAGCTCCCCGTTATACCCTTGTGGATGAGAAACTGTACCGTAAATCCTTTAGAGGACCCCTTTTGAGATGCGTACATCCTGAAGACGTAGAGAAGATCTTAGCCGAGCTCCATGAAGAGATTTGCGGCATTCATTCGGGAGGACGGACTATCGCTCATCGTGCTCTGGGGCAATGATATTTTTGGCCATACATGCAAGCCGACGCACAAAAGTACGTACAAAAATGCAGTCAGTGTCAGCGTTATGCGAAATTAATTCATGCCCCCGCTCAGGAACTCAACATCGTATCTCAACCTTGGCATTTCGCTCGCTGGGGACTTGATATCATAGGACTCTTTCCTAAGGCTCCCGGTAACCTAACTTTTCTGCTGGTTGCCACGGATTACTTCTCTCGGTGGATCGAGGCTGTTCCACTTGCGCGTATTAGAGAACAAGAAGTGAAGAAGTTCTTGTGGGAACATATTGTCTGTAGATTCAGCATTCCGCAGTCCATCATTTCTGATAACGGGAAGCAGTTCGCAGGAAAACTCATTGCCGACTTTTGCCGAGAGTTGAAAATCAAGCACATCTTCTCTTCTCCGTATTATCCTCAGGGGAATGGCCTTGCCGAAGCAGCTAACAAGAACATTTTGAATGCCCTCAAAAGAAGACTGGAAGATTCCAAAGGAAAGTGGACCAGTGAGTTACATAATGCGTTGTGGGGATACAGGACAACACCGCGGAGCCCTACGAACGAGATCCCGTTCTCTCTGGCATACGGGGCGGAGGCCGTTATTCCCACCGAAGTCTGCCTGCCAACGACACGTTCCCGAAAGAAGCACGGAGAGGAAGACAAAAACGTCGAATTGATGGCTATTCATTTGGACTTGCTGGAAGAAAAGCGGGAAGATGCTAGTATCCAGATGAAACGGTATCAGCAACAGTTACGAAAGGCATACAACAAGAAAGTACGGAAAATGATTCTTCAAGTCGGAGATCTCGTTCTTCGAAAAGTCTTCCAAAATACACGAGAAGTCAATAGCGGAAAGCTGGGTCCCAACTGGGAAGGGCCATACATCGTGGACCGTGTCGGGAGCCCCGGTGTGTACTACCTTAAAGACCTACAAGGTAATGTAATTCAGAAGTCTTGGAACATCGTGAATTTAAAGCAATTTTTCCAATAAAGTTGTGCGTAATGAGCCTTTGCTATGAGCATGTGATCAATCATTTTTATTTACATATCCAGTACTTGGTAAAATGTTATAGATGTGTTACCATGACGGGTGTATTTCACTCGCACTGGGTACTCACCACGGGACACAGGTGGCTCATACAAAGGAATTGTCATGTGAGCATATTGGTGGCTTATACTAATGGAATGTCCTCTGAGCATGGTGTCCCACCACGAGTTACCACAGCGGGTGCATTTCACACGAACAGGGTACTCACCACGGGACACAGGTGGCTCATACAAAGGAATTACTATCTGAGCATTCTGGTGGCTTATACTAATGGAATGTCCTCTGAGCATGGTGTCCCACCACGAGTTACCACACGTTCGTCTTTATGAAATGAACCATTAGTCGAAGTACGTCTGTAGTGTTAATCCACGTCTTTGACAACCTCTTATTAGAATGATATATTAAATTATATTCGTTATTAAAGGGGTATCCAATCACGAGTTAATTATATGCTATTTGTCTTATTTGAACGAGATGCCTATTCCGGATCGATCGGTTGCTACACGGTGACCGCAAACGGAGATATATATATAATTTACTAACAGGAGTACATCCAATACAAAATATGAAAAGAAGGAGATAGGAAGGAGGAAAGATCAGTCTTCACCAACTTCAACAACTTTGACAGCGTCATCGGGAACGATCGGAACGTTGTCAGCAGCGGCAGCGGGATCGGCGGAAGCAGCTTCAGCTGGAGCCTCGGGGAGAACGGGAGATGGTCCAATAGGTGACGGGGGTTGCCCCCCTCCTTGTACCTCGGGCTCTTCACCGAGCGGGAACTCCATGCCCACAGCCTCAGAACGAGTGGCCTCGTCCTTCGATTGCTGGGGAGACTCTACCAGTCGTCCCGATTCTCGAAGCTCGTTCATCAGCTCCCTCTCTGTCTCGACCCGATCTTCGGCTATCAGCCGTTCCATCTCTGTCTGGAAGTGGGCTCGAAGAGACTCCGTTAAAGCCTCCTTGGCGGCTTCAACCTCCTTGTCCCTCACGGCCGCGGCCTCCTCTAGCTGTTCGGCCAACGCTGCCTTCTCGGCTTCAGTCGCCTCTAGCCGTTGACGGAGAGTGTTCACGATCTCGTCCATCTCGCTGATCCGAAGGACGGATCTCTCGGCCTGTTCCGCCGCCGCCTTCTCTCCTTCCATCGCCTTACGGGCTTCGTCACGAGCTTTGTCCCGTTGTTTCACGGCCGTGACAATCGTGCCTTTAGTAAACCGCAAGTTAGCTTTAACGGACATCAGCTCGTGATTCAGCCGTTTCACGTCCTCGGCCCCCCTCTTCTCCAGGTCAAGGACTTTGTCCCTCAGCCCATTGGCAGTACGCCTGTTTTCGGCGGTGACCTCGTACATCCCGGCGAGCATGTTGCCCAGCCAAAAAAAAAAAAAGAGAGAGAGAGATGGTATCAAAAAAAAAAAAAAAAAACCTACCGTGGCAACAGCTCGACTCGCGACACTGAACATCCCCATCCAGTGCATGTCTCTCGTTGCGGCCATGTCCGCTGGGAGTCTCATCGCCAACATCATCGATGTGGCAACGGAGTCATGCTCCATCGCCGAATGTGCGATGGTAGGACGAGCATACCCTCGGGGGAAGACGGGATTCCACGGCTCGGCGGGGCCCCCCATGGTGATCATCTCTCGAGGAGGGCCAGAAGACGGAGAAGCAGAAGATGAAGCCACGTTTGCGGCTGGTGAGGAAGTAGAGGCCGGGATAATCACAGGGGCATCCGTATCCACCACAGTAGTCGGAGCAGCTACGACAGCCACGGGAGGGCTAGTGCTAATAATTGGAGGCTCCTCCACGGGGGTACCACTCCCCTCGCCGAATGTTGCGGCTTGAGTAGATGACACCCCGGCTGCCTCCCGTTCTCGAACCCGTTGATCGTGCTCCGCCTCTCGCCGAGCTTTTTTCGCCTTCAGGGCTTTGAGGGCTTCTTCCCTCTCTCTTTTTTCCATCTTCTTATTCGCCGTGGATAGACGGGAGGGACGAGAAGGACGGGGAGGACGAGTCAACGTTGGAGCCTGTGAGGATCGCGGTGGTAAGGGAAGTTGGTCAGCCATGTCTTCCTCTATCTCCTCGTCAAGGAAAGCTGACGGCCCGAGCGGTCTCTGAGGCGGTGGATGAGCAGGTCGGCGAGGCTATCTAGGTAAGGTCCCTGCCCCTACAGCGAACCCTGTCTCTTGAGCAGAGGACGGCTTCCAGGTGACGTAATCGTCCCCTTTATTGATGCGAACTTTTCGAAACGCGTACTCTTCTTCCGCGGAAAGTTCAGAGAAGCGTGGCTTAGAAGTATCTGCAGAAAGAGTAAAACGTTATTAGCCATGAAACAGGAAAACGTCTTCAGAACAGATGACGGAGAACGATTCAAACATAACAGACCTGAAGTAAATTCGTGGGGAACAGGACGGGCAGTCTCTGCCCTCCAAGCTCCGGAGACCACGAAAGGCATCTCCTTCCAGTCCCGTTCCACATCAGGGAGGTGTGAGATGATATCGGGGATCCTGGGTTTTTGCCTCCAGGTGAAGTACGTTTTCTTTCCCTCCTCATCAACCCCGGGACATTTCAAGACGTGGCGGAAGTGGAAGACGTGCCTGGCCTCTACATTGTACCCGTCTCTGTTGAACTTGTCCATCAGAGACATGTATTTGTAGAACTTCGGGTGCATTTGCCCCGGGGCAACTTGGAGGACGGACAGGACGGAGTCCGTGATGGGAGACAAGGGAAATCGAAGTCCAGCCTCGAACTGGGCGAGGTAGACGATAGTGCAGGAAGAACGGTGGTCTGGAAGAACACCTTCTTCCTCAAAATGAATGTGGACATTAGGGGGAATTTGGAAAAGGGTTCTATAATGGTCAAGTGCGTATTTGACAACTGGTTTGGTTTTGGGTTTGGAAAGACTGGTAATAACACCGTGAGGGGCACTGCCTGAACAACTGGCCTCATCGGCACTGTCTATCCTAACTATTTCGGCAGACATGGTGGCAAACAAGTAGAAAAAGAAAAAATACAGGGAAACGACCACAGAACAAAAGGAAAAGAGGAGGATCTTACCAAAAACTGTATCTAGGAAGCAAGGAGCACAGTAAGAGAAGAGAGAAAAGCAGAGCAGCAGACCGTCGGTGAGAAGAATTTCCGGCAGAGTAGCAGAATGCAAGAATTCAAACGAAGAAGATGAAGTACCAGGCCTTCAGTACTTATAGACCAGTCTATAACTCGAAGGACGATAATGACCTCGATCTATACCGTACGCGTGTCCACGCGTACAGACAACATGAAGGACAGGATGGTCTTCTGACCGAGTTAAGTAACCGTCGGGTAAAACGAAACGTCCGAAAGTTAATGATGACAGCCTGCCAAACATTTATGAGGTATGACGTTTCGGCACGCGCAATACAGCTGGCACGACGATACATCTTCGCGTGCAGAATACGTGACCTATCACCACTTTGAGGTTAGCAGTATCTTCTCCTCCGTCGTTTCGCTATATTTATGACACTCTGAACCACGTTCAAAGTATCATAAAGGGGTAATTTGTAATGGGTAAATTTCGAAAAACCCTAAGTATGGTAGTAATGAGCTCGTCCTCGGTGTGGTGTTATCATTTGAGCTCATTTCCGTCGTCTCTTCGACAACGGGCCCGTTGTCATATGGACAACGAGAACGTTGTCTACCGAACAACGACCTCGTTGTCTCATAGACGACGATCACGTCTTTGTTCTGACGACGTACCCGTCGTCTTATTGTCAACGACCCCGTACTCCAACACGTAATGAGATCCGGTGCTATTGCCCAGTCGCCTGGGACTGGTCCTACCCCTACGATGGTAGGTAAGAAACACTGTCTTGGCATTAAATACAGCATTAAATGTCATTTAATGCTAGTCACCTCGGACGAGTTCCTACTCTTTGTCTGCTCTCTTTTATATGCAAATACGTGTGCAGTACGAATGACTGGGAGATCTATCTAAAATGATTACTGAAGTACACATCAGAGATTTGAGGTGTGCATGGACATCCATGGGTGCCCATGGCCATGGCAGGAGTGGCCTATAAGAACCTGTGAAAAACAGTGTGAAGGGGACGGAATTTTCAAGAGCTAAGACCCTCAAATTTTCTGCATTTTCTTACTGTTCATCATCTTCTACACCTACTGACTTTATCATCGGAGTACAGGTCAGGGTGCCACACCCTCCACTCCAACCTTCTACCGGTAAACCAGAGCTTAGATGGAGCTGTTGTTGACGCGTGTCCTTTCGGTAATTTCCCCTCACACAAGCATTATCAGAAAATGATATCTTTTTTCTATTTCCTAAGCATTAAATATGACAAATGATGTGTCAAGATTTTTTCATTATTGACTATTGACTATTTTCTCGGAACAGGAGGCAGAGGGTATATTCTACCCCCAACTGACCGTGCATTATTTAGATCATTTTCAACCATAAAAGAAGAAACGCCCTTCCTTCTTCCCTCCGGTGGTATTAAAAGAGTCTCTATTGGTGCTCTCAAATATACTTTTGAATTTTAAATCTTTAATTGAAATAATTACAAAACCGTTTTAAAGTTGAGTTGGTATTATAAATGATGAAATAAACCCCGTGAAGAAAGCTGTCAGGTAAAGAAACATTCTATCGTGGTAAAAATAGGCAATTACGATTGAGGTAAAGCATGAAGGATACTGAAGGGAGTGGTTGAATCGTCGTGTCGACGTGTGTTTTTAGCTTTCTAGGAATCTTACTAGTTTCCGGACCTCATGTGTATCTAAGGTACGGAAAAGAGAAGATTGGGATTAATATCCAAGACAGGTAATTTTCAACAGATTTTGAATTGAAATTTGATGGAAGAAAATAAAGATAAGAGGGAACACAGACAGAGACAGATATTTAGTGCAGCATTTTACAAGGCTAGACATTATTTCATGATGGACGTCAATTGACTTTAAAAATGATATTCATGGCATCATGGACCGAAAAAATTCCTAGCTCTACTCCTATATGAAGTCATCTTCTTTGTGTAATTTCCTGGAACTTCAGATAGCCTAGAGTCGAAAGCTACTATGATGCTCACCCAAGGAAGTGCAGCCTTAAGTCATCTCGCAGCGGCATACAAGGAAGTGCAGCAAGTGCAGCGACTTTCTTTGTTGTTCCTCCCCTCAAGGAGGCAGTGAAGCAGATTGTTGGAAAAATGATATATAGCACTATAATCTAAATAGAAAATATACTGAAAAAAAAAACTCGAATCCATTTATTATATTATATTAAAAAAACGAAGGGTAAATCACTTATCAACTTGGAGACTGAAGCACGTGTTGAACACGTTGTCCTTAAAGTGATTAATGTCCCTGCTTTGATGTTTACAGGTCTCTGACGGACATCCCCAAGATTCAACAGTCTCAATCCATTAGCATTGAGCATTCACAAATTGACAGTCATGACAAACTTGACAATATTAATAACCAAAACTTAAGAAGACCAACACAATAGTAGTAGAAGAGAGCATCCAAAAAAATCTGTATCTTTCTTCATATAATTCAAAGAGAGAAGGTTTTTCATACTTCTCCCAATAGGAAAGGAATGTTGTAACACCCCAAAATCCATGTTAGCCTAAATAGGACTTTAGACCCATGACACTACATTTCATTTTCTTATCCGTATAACATGCAAGGCAAACTAACTATGAGTTTAAAATTTTCATCCATATCAAATAAAACTTCAATCTAATAATATAAATCAACTGTCGACCAACTAGCAAAATAATAATCCGATCACCCATATGATCTTAAATACTGAATTTAAAACTAAAGCAACATCTTTAACTTTGTCTTATTACATTCTTTTCAATTGAAATAAAATAACTAACTAAAAGCTCAATAGTATGGATAGTAGTACGGATTGATCTTTTCCTTGAGATAATCTCCTTCCCGTTCTTCCTAGTACTCTTTTTCTATCCAAGGTCCCGTAGCATAAATATTGAACCCTCCTGAAACTACCGACATAAAAAAATACGGTTGAGCAAACGAAAGTTCAGTGCACATTAGGTCTAGCTAACAATATAATAACTCATAATCAGGGTCATGCTTTATCATAAATAAACATATCTTACAGTTCATGTGTAAAAACATGTAAATATAACACCATTCATGGTATGTAAGACTCGTGACTTGTGTAGACATGTAAGACTTGTGCATGATCGTGAAAGTTCATGGAAGCATGTGTATCAATGCATATAAGATAATCTGATTATGCCTCTAAAATGAAAGTTTTCCAATGTATATAACATTAAGTTCCCCAATGCCTATAACATGAAAATTTCTCAATGTCTGTAACATGAAAGTTCTTGTACATGAACTTGTACTTGAGCTTGGACTTGTGAGACGTATGCTTATAATACTTATCATGCGATGCGACATGTGCTTGAGTGTCATGGTCAACTTCCATCTAGGTTATCCCTTAGATTCCCATATCAAAATATAGAATTCCATAAAAGTCACCCATATAACTAAGGTTAATGAATTCTAGGCTTTGAGATCATCCTCTAAGTATTTACCTATCTAAAATTTAATCAATCCATATACATGCATAATTAGACATAATTTACATGAAAGTCATATAAGAATAATTTATGTACATAGAATAGAATCATAGTTAATATCATAGAATTCCATATATAATCATCATTCAACCATAGTCTCTCCCTTATGATCTTATTCATGTGCAAAGCCTAAAAATCATCCACTTCGTCAAGATTAATAAATTTGTGCACGAGAGTTCCTAAAAACAACCATAATATTATGCTCAACCCTCAATATAATTTCTAATCCATCATCACAACATCAATAGCATATCAAATCTCATATAACTTATTCCATTCATAATCATTAATACAAAATCCTCTTGAAATCATACAAAATCTTCTTTAACATAACTTAAAAGCATGAAATCATCATTCTCAGATCCTAAAATCATAATAACATGTATATTATTATGTTAGAATAGTGTGTGGTACCTAATCATTCATCCACTTCCAATTCTCAACATCAATTCCTTGCATTTATTATATACTTATAATAGCGCTTTTCTACTTTGGATTTTTAACTGAAATGCATCAATCCGTAATATTAGTATCTGTTCTCCAATCTTAGCGTGTGCTTGAGAGTCCCTAATGATTAAATCAACCAAGATTTTACCATGACTGCAATTTTGGAGAGAATTTTTATAAGCTCTTTCAAAATCTCTTTTATATTAGGGGATTAAAATAATAAGAAGAATTTCGTAAGAGTGGACTTTGCCTCATGTAAAGAGATTAAATAAACACTTCAACCAAAAAATCAAAACAAGAGGATTTTACTCTCTAATAAACTCTTAAAATCAGTTCTAATGAACCGTTTTTATTGAAAAAAAGTAACTTAAATCACTCCAACATCATTTATGGTTTAGTAGCCATCCTTGCACATCATTCTAGCCGAAATTTCTAACAACTCGTTGGGAGTTTCGAGCTAGAACGGCAGCTGAATAGGCCAGTACTTTAATAAGTTTTTTTCATTATTTTAATAATAAAAAATGGAAAACACAAAAATATCTTCCAGAATTCAACTTGGCCTCTCACCCCATAAATTTTGGATACCTTCTTTTCTTTTTCTCTTTTTTTTTTTTACTCGGGATTCTCCATTTTGGCACTTGTATTCTTGTTAACTAGTGGGTGGCACGTGCAATGCACGTGAGAGTGAGGGGAAGGAGTTAACCACATTTAATAGGAGTTAAAAGGGACACATGTTAACCCGGACGGGCGATTGAACTCTCCCCGAGTTCAATCGCGATTGGCTATGATTCTGTTTTTTAAATAGATAGATGAGCAAGGGGTAGTTTGGGAAAAAGTAAAACATTAAATCAAAGTTTTGTTTTATATAAGGGTAGTTTGGGAATTTTTTAAAAATCAGGCTACGCCTGTGTCTCACATTATAATAGTAAAAGTTAAAATCATTTCCCTTTCACAATTGGAAATAATAAGATAAGTGCACTCAGTTTCACAATTCAAATTTATTTCCAATTAGTGGTACCTTACAGGGGTTTCATGGTTCATGTCCTGTACATTCGTCTGCATGTGTACGTCATCCGTCCCTTTGTCATATGGCACACTCTTCAAAGGAGGTGACGTCCGTACATAATCGTCCATGGTTCAGCTCGGGTTCGTCCTCCATAAGGTGGCCAATCGTCCGACCTATCATACACTTCGACAATCAAGTTAGTCTAAGGCATAGGCATATGAGCATGAGAGTGTGGAGATACTTATCGTGAGGTCATTGAGCATATGTGCTTGAGGACAGGCTCTAGCGTTGTGCTCTGGAGGACGAACGATGGAGATATAGAGGACGTAGCTCGGGAGTCATAGAGCACGTAGCTCAGGTACAATAGAGGACGCAGCTCGGGAGACACAGAGGATGTAGCTCTCGGACAATGCAGCTCTCCGCAACGCAGCTCTCGGACAACGTAGCTCGGACAATGCTCAGACAACGCTCAGCTCGGGCACAACGCGGGTACAACTCGGGTGACAACGGGTACAACTCAGGCACAGCTCGGGTGACAACTGGTACAACTTGGGCACAGCTCGGGCATAACTCGGGTGACAACGGGTACAAATCGAGCACAGCTCGGGTGACAACAGGTACAACTCGGGCACATTCATGGAGAACATTAGGCAGACATGACCGATTCGAGAGAGCATCCGGTGGTCATAAACGACCGTGAGGCCGTGGAGAGCATCAAGTGTCCGGAGAACATCAAATAAAGATGAGAGAATCAGGTGGGTGATTGTCTACATAGCCCTTTGGGTTGAGGTGTGATCAACTCAAGCCTTCCAGTTCTCCTTCTTCTTCTTCTTCTTTTCTCTTTCTTATTTTCTCTCTTGCCTTCCGCACCATCCTCTTTTCTTTGGTGATTCTTGCTTGTTTTTAGGTATTTGGAGTCATCATGACTTGTGTAATCATGATGAGGTCACCTGTCAGATAACACTTAAGAGAGCCAGCACATAGCCCAAGTGGGCTTATATCGGCTAAATTGTTAGAATTTGCTAGACTGAGAAATTTCCATTTTACCCCTTCTTTTTATTAATTTTTTCCATTACAATTAGCCCCTTTATGATTCTTTGAACCCAGTTTGAAGTGTCATAAATCACTCAGAACATAAGGTGAAGAATACCTCGGTCAGCAGATGCTAATTGTGCTCCGCTCTCCGTTCTCTTTCATTGTATATGCTCCGTTGTCATTGATACGTTGTGCTATCACATGAAGACTGATGTTGTGGAAGCAGAGCTCGCCGAGGAGTTAGAGCGAATCATTGAGAACGAGGCCGAGCTTGCAAACAATGAGGACGAACTTCCGTCAACGAGGACGAGCTTGTGCCAGCAAAGACAAGCTTGTATCAGCCCCTAGTCAGGTCAGAGCAGCTACTTCTTGTGCATAGTGCCTCAGAGCATGTTTACAGAACACAGGGATGTACATGTATCACTACACCAAGAAAAAGGAAGTCATTAGGTTCTTCGAGCATAGGAAGGTGCATGAACACGTGAAGATGCATGAGCACAGGGATTCACTTGATAAACACATGGATGAGTTTGCTGTAAAAACCATCATAAATATAGACAAATGCTATTTCACGCGAATGACTCGTAACAGGGCATCATGACACCATGCTCAGATGGCATTGCATGAGGATAAGCCAATTGGTCGCTTAGCGGACAATGCATCTGACTGAGTCACATAGGTCCCGCAGTGAGCATCATGCTTAGATATGTGTTGAATCGTGTGGTAAGACACCTTGCTCGGATGACATGTCATTGATAAGCTACAAGTGTCCCGTCACTATGTTCAGACATATCAGATAAGACATCATTTGACATTGCATTCACAAAGTTTTTTACTTGAAATGGCACCGGTCGCTTCTCTTGATTATGCACTTGACAATTCACTTGATAGGTTGATAATTCACTGATAAGTCACTAGATAATTCACTTGAGATTGTCAATTCACTAGAGCATGCACTTGACAGTTTATTTGATAAAGCACTTGAGAATGTACTCGATAATTACCTCTTGGTTGTTGCCATGTAGTGAAAGCCTCATTCAGGTGTAGAAGACGCTCGTCATTTACGTTTGTCTAAGGCCCTTTGCCTCGTTCCCATAGACGGCGCCATTTTGTAAAGGAAAATTTTGGGACTAGCGGTACCTTACAGAGGTTGCATGATTCATGTCCTATACATTCATCTGCATGTGTACGTCATCCATCCCTTTGTCATATGGCACGCTATTCAAAGGAGGTGACGTTCCGTATATAATCGTTCAAGGTTCAACTCGGGTTCGTCCTCCACAAGGTGGGCAGTTGTCCGATCTGTCATACACTCCGACGATCAAGTTAGTATAAGGCATAGACATATGAGCATGAGAGTGTGGAGATACTTATCGTGAGTTCATTGAGCATATGTGCTTGAGGACGGGCTCTAGCGTTGTGTTCTGGAGGACAAGTGATGGAGATGTAGAGGACGTAGCTCGGGAGGCACAAAGGACGTAGCTCTTGGACAATGTAGCTCTCGGCAACTCAACTCTCGGACAACGTAGCTCTCGACAATGCTCAGACAATGTAGCTCAGACAACGCTCAGTTTGGGTACAACTCGGGTGACAACGGGTACAACTCGGGCAAAGCTCGGGTGACAACGGGTACAACTCGGGCACAGCTCGGGTGACAACGAGTACAACTCGGGCACAGCTCGAGCATAGCTCGGGTGACAACGGGTACAACTCGGGCACAGCTTGAGCATAGCTCGGGTGACAACGGGTACAACTCGGGCACAGCTCGAATGACAACGGGTACAACTTGGGCACATTCATGGAGAACATCAGGCAGACATGACCGATTCAAGAGAGCATCTAGTGGTCATAAGTGACCGTGAGGCCGTGGAGAGCATCAAGTGGTCGGAGAACATCAAATAAAGATGAGGGAATCAGGTGGGTGACTGTCTGCATAGCCCTTTGGGTTGAGGTGTGATCGACTCAAGCCTCCTAGTTCTCCTTCTTCTTCTTCTTCTTCTTCTTTTCTCTTTTCTTATTTTCTCTCTTGCCTTTCCCACCATCCTCTTTTCTTTGGTGATTCTTGCTTATTTTTAGGCATTTGGAGTCATCATGACTTGTGTAGTCATGATGAGGTCACCTGTTAGATAACACTTAAGAGAGCCAACACATAGCCCAAGTGGGCTTATGGCGGCTAAATTGTTAGAATTTGCTAGAGTGAGAAATTTCTATTTTACCCCTTCTTTTTACGAATTTTTTCCATTACATATATATATATATATGCACGCAAATCATGGTCTCAATTCGCATGCACTGGGTATGTAGCACCTCCTATGTGACTGTTGGCGATCTCCTCACCAGCATCAACTGAAGAGCAGCCTGTGTTTAAGAAAACAATAATTTTGAAAGAAGAAATGACGATTTATGATTGAGTTTTTTGCAATAAAAAAAGGGTTTTTTTGAAATAAAAAACATATATCTTTTTAGCTATTTTTAAATACTCTTTGCCTTTCGTGATTTTGTATTATGGCCCCACTAACATTTAAATCTTTTGTAAATCCACCATTCTATCCATAACTTGGTTAACAAGTATACTAATTTCTTTTTATGAAATACCATTTTAACCTTTTTTTTTTTAATTTCAAAGAGATTTATAAAATAAATTTTGTTATCATCTATTTGTAAAGAAGGGGTTCTTACAATTAGAATCAACTAAGTAGATCTTGTAATGCGGTGGACAAACCAAAAGAAAGAGCTCCTTTAGTTAGGAGGATGGTTGGAGGATGGTTTCTCAAGGAGATTGAATCACAGCAATTAATTGTAATTGAACTTGGGGAGAGTTCAATCGCACCCACAGGTCAACACAAGCCATCACGTGTTACTTTTAACTCATATTAAATGTTGTTAAGATTCAGTAACACTTGGTATTTAACAATATAATCTTGGTTTTTAGAAATAATATTAAAAAATATTTAACTATAATAAAAAAATTTAACCCTTAGGGTTAAATTTTTTAAATATTTTTTATCTAAAAATCAAGGTTATATTATTGAACTCCAAAATTTAATAAGTCTTAATCACAATTAATAAGGGTTAAAAGGGACACCTGTTAGACTCTTCCCGAGTTCAATCGCAATTGGCTGTGATTCGATCGTCAAGATCATTATGGTTGTTTGTGGGTACTTGATTTCCAAAGTGCTTGGAACTCCATTGGAAATGAACTCAGTTCCATTGTCCGAACGTAAGATGTTTATTATTTTTTCAAATTGAGTCAAAACACTTCTAATAAGATTTGAAAACAGACAAGACATCACTTTTCTTTTCAACAAGTAAAGCTCAATCACCAATAAAAATAATAAAGTTTATACAAACTCTTGAGTATGTGGGTAGAGGGAAGCTTCGGGTTTCTTTCTAAACGCATGGTCCTAATTTGAGTCAGTTTTGATTGCAAAAAAAAAATAAAAATTGGTCAGTTTCATGTAGGAACCAAGAAATTGATGGGCTTCACTAAAAGTCCTATGCACTATCTTAAGGGGAATGCATCCATAGGTCAACAAGTGTCACTTTTAATTTTTATTAATTATGGTTAAAATTTATTAATCTTTGGGTGTGTTATTGTTTTGTAAAAATTTGGGTGTGTTAGTTTGGCAAGAAAGTAAGGGGAAGTCAAAGGAAAGTGAGTTTTTTTATCACCTTTTGATAGTTATTTTTAAAAAATATTTAAGTTTATTTTCTTTTGTCTAACCCACTTTCTTTTCAAATGAACACACCCATAAGGTTCAACAACTAATAAAATGAGAGACCTTAACTATCCTTAATAAGAGGAGGAGATAAGATCACAGCTAATTGCAATACGTGTGATGTGTGAATTGAAGAGAAAAAAAAAATGAAATTGAATTTCTTGTCTTTTTTTTCCTTCTTCCAACACATAACACATGCAACTCAATCCTTTTGCAATTGGCTGTGATCGTATCTTTCAATAGAGTAGCAACTCATCAACCAACACGACACCATTTACTCTTTTTGTCTTTCCTGTGATCCTATCTTCAATAGAGTGGCAAGGCATCAACGAACACGGCACCATTTACTCCTTTTGTCTTTCCTGAGGACTTTGGTTTATTATTATTTGTAGCAACACGGCACCATTTACTCTTTTTGTCTTGAGGACTTTGGTTTATTATTATTTGTAGCAACACGGCACCATTTACTCTTTTTGTCTTTCCTGAGGACTTTGGTTTATTATTTGTAGGGAAGTGGTTTACAACTCTTGATAGTACCTACTAGAGAGCTGAGCCCCAGATTAAAAGTCCAGTAGTGCCAAAGTGAAACTGCATTAAAATGGTAGGTCCCACTTGATGTTTAATGCTATTGGATTTTTAATCCGGGTACTACTGAGACTTTTAAATCACTTCCATTTAGGGGTGTAAACGAGCCGAGTTAAGCCAAGCAACTGGGTTGCTGCTCAAGCTCGACTCATGAAATCAAGCTCAATTCGAGCCCTTGAATGCTAGCTTGAGCTCGGCTCATCTATTTATAATCGAGTTCATTCCGGCTCGCGAGCTTGCACTATTATTTAGGCTCATTTACCCTTATTTTAGTAAAAAGAATTCAAATCAAAATCCTAAGGATTAAACATGCTCATTAGATTCTCTTTGGAAAAAAAACTTAAGAACCGAAGATAATTAGTTTTGTGAGTCTAATCGGAAAAACATGATATTGAGAATTTATATATTTTGGAAAGATGAAGTTATATTAAGTTTCTTAACTTTTATGTGAAAACTAATATTATTAATGTATTATAAGTATTACAGTAACATTAATCGAACCGAACCGAGTAAAATTAATTGAGTTGAGCTGAGCCGAGCCGAGCCGCTCATTGCTTGTGTTCAGCTTGATTAACAAAAGAGCTCAATCATTTAGCTCGGCTCAGCTCAACGGTCTCAAATACCCAACTTAAGCTCGGTGCATTTTAAGATGAATCAATCCTGCTCACGAACTGGCTCGGCTCATTGACAACCCTACTTCCATTATTGTATCAATGATTCTTTTATTTTACTTTAATTTTTGGTATTTGGTATTGTTGGTACTGTGGCCCTCTTACCAAATCACCTTAGTGCAAGTCACCAAAGTCGGTGCAAAGGACCTTCAAATGTAGCGCACAGAGTCTCCAATCACCATCTTGGCCAGAGGAGAGGAATCAAACCTTAGAATTGTATCCTTCACATTGAAGAGTCGATGGATTTAATCCCTTTGAATGAGTTTTATATTTCCACTAGCTAACTAAAACATATACTAACTAACCTAACCAGGGTCGCAACCTAACCGAATGACATTCACACACAAAAAAAAAGGCTTAGGAAATGTTTGGTAACACTAATCTAAATAGGTAGAGCTTATTTGAAAATTATGCTTAGTTGAACTTTAGATTATTAAGTTGAAGGTTAATTGCATGTCTACATCTTTTTAAAGTAAGGTTTTTACCTCTAGAGTACAAAATAGCTATCAATTGCTTTTTAAAGTGGAGGTTTTTACCTCTAAAATCTCTACTTCAAAAAAACATAGACATGCAATTAACCTTCAATTTAATAATCTAAAGGTCAACTAAGCACAAAATTTTCAAATAAGCTCTACCTATTTAGATTAGTGTTAACAAACGCCACCTTAGAGCATTCTTAGCAGCCTTACCAAATTTTACTCACCAAAATAGCCAAAATTCACTTTTTTCTATTTTGGTTATCCACTTTTTTAAAACACTCCTAGTAGCCTCACCAATTTAACAAAAAAAAATAAAAGGAGAGAAAAATATTATTTTATTATTTGTGTGGGAAAATAAAAAAGGATAGGGAAAGAGAAACATTATTTTACTATTTGTGTGGGAAAACAAAAAAGATAGGGAGAGAGAAACATTATTTTATTATTTGTGTGGAAAAACAAAAAGAGTAGTGATAGGCATACCCATGAATTCCATTTCATGGCCTAAGGCACCACCTAATTGGTGGATGCCCCCCCTCTTAAATGCTCACCAAATGTACGTTAACTATTTCCCAAAAAAAAAAAAGGTGGGGAGAGAAACATTATTTTATTATATTTGTGTGGGACCACAATAATGGAAGGGGGAGAGAAACATTATTTTATTATTTATGTGGGTCCACAAAAAGGAAGGGAGAGAGAAATATTTGATTTGGTGAGTGTACAGTAGTCACCAAAATGGTTACTTTGAAGATGAAGCTGGAGATCTGTTTTTGCATTTTTTTGTGTTTTGGTTAGGCTGCTAGGAATGCTCTTAGAGGGTGGATACTGTGTAAATTACATTAGAGCGTATATTTTATCTTGTGAGCATGTTCTCTCTCTTTTTTCCCTAGTACTATTTTTCTTGACATTTTTTGCATTGTATATCTTGTCTTGTGAGCATATTCTTTATTTTTTTTTCTATATTTTTCGCATTGTTATCAATCTCAATTATCATGTTTCCGCACAACACGCCTAAACTAGCCCCAGCAAAATTGACAGGAGCTGGAACCGATTAGATGTACTTCTTCCATTCCCAATCCGAAACATTTCTTCTTATTATCAAAACCTTTGGATGGAGAAACAACTGGAAAGTTCATGCTGGATTCAATGCTTAGGCTTTACATTCTCATTTTTAAATTCTTTACAAAAATAATAATAAATAAATAGTGAGTGATATCCTGCACTAGCGAACAATGTGAGAACATAAGGGGGATTCATTTCTTTGGTAATCTCTGTATAAATCACCTACTGCCTTGAATGCAGAAGAGCAACCTGTAAACCTGCCTAAATATCAGAGAACCTAGGCTAGTAAGCCAGAAGAACATACCATGGCTGGTCATAGACTTCAGCAATGGCTTGGGTTCAATTTTGGACCAGTAAAACCGATTCACCAAGGTCATGTGACCAGGAAACCCCCATTTCATCCTCACAGAGGCAATGGGTGAATTCAGCTAGGGCAAGATTACCCTGAAAGACAAACTGGTTCACTCAGGTCCGATTACCAATTGTATTTTAATCAAATGCCACCCCTACACAGAAAAGTTGCACGGTAAATTTCGCTGAGGATGATAAACTCTACGAGGATTCGTTAAAATATAATAAGAAAATTTGGTTTATGGAATGATAGAAGTAAACTGTAATGGGATTTGAATAATCTCTGTTTTTTATTAAACAATGAGCAGTGATTAGCAGTAGTTGACCACAATGTCAGCTTGGTGGCTGAAAACAACTTTCAGATAATTACCTATTAATAATTGTTTTCATTATTATTGCTGGCATAGAAAACAGACCAAAGATATTATAAAGTATCTCACAGCCACATGCGACATTCCGATTGGGTGGTGCTCTAGCAGGCTGAACTTGTGGTCAGTTCTTCATTTTTCCCATGACAATAAATGGAAGGGGGGCAACCAATACAAAATGGTTCTAAAGAGGAATTTATAAATGCTCCATTTTAACAAGTCCTAACCACCAAGTGATGCAAAAAATGGAATGCTAAGATCACAATTTCACACTTAAAGAAAAAGGAAAAAGAACGACAAGAGGAACCTTAGCTAATCACCGATGATAGCAGAACAAGCAAACTTTATAAACAGCCATTAATTAGGTGTATTGAATTTTTGTGAAAAGTGGCCCCCAGTAATACTCCATTAACAAAGATTAAAAAGAATTACAGAGAAGATAAGGAACATTGCAATTTCCAAATGTTTCAAGTCTTGTATGGTGGAACACCTAATTGAACAGGTATCTCCAATAATGTATTTGGAAATATACTCCAGAATATTAATAATCAACAAGACAAGTTGTTAGATGTTCAACTTCAACTAGAGGTAAACTAGACTCAAGGTAAATCTGATCTTCAGTACTCTATTACTAAAGAGTTGGATGTTGCGTTACTTCAGGAAGAGATATATTGGAAGCAAAAATCTAGAATCAAATTGATGAAAGAAGGGGACCCAAATTTTTTAATGCTTTAGTTAAAATCAGAAATAAAAGAAATCGGACTCATCGTTCAAAAGATTGAAAAAATGAGGCGGTCTCCCATTTTAGGTCTGTTCTGACTTCTCAAAAGATTGTTATTAAAGATGATCTCTTGAATGTTATGCCTAATTTGTTGTCAGATGGTGACAATGAAATGCTCACATTTGTTCCTTCATTACAATAGATTCGCAATACAGTCTTTAGCATGTCTTATGACAGTGCTCCGGGACTGACGGCTTTTCTAGTAAATTCTTTCATGTCTGTTGGAACATTATCAAAGATGATTTGCTAGAAGCTATAAGATCATTCTTTGTGGATGGTTTTACTCTCATTTCAGTAAATGCTACTACTCTAGAATTAATTCAAAAATGTGATAATCCTTCTTTTTTTGTTGAGTCGCGTCCGATAAGTCTTTGTAATTTTTTGTACAATTTTTTACAAAGGTTAGTGCTACAAGACTTGATGAGCTCAACTACCTCTTATGGAAAATCCAAATCCATCCAATCCTCGAATCCAAGATTTCTTTGGCGACATAGATGGCTTCTGCACCCTAAAAACACCTAGACGACCAAGCAACCGGAGTTAAGCTGCCATTTTTGGATCAATTGAGCAGAGCCAAGCATTTTTCCTGGCTGAAAATTGTGTTCAAGCGTAGCTCAGGTCAGTGTCCATATGATTCAGCTCGCTTCATCTTTACCTTGGCTTGACTTGAATATTATTATATATTAATAATACAATAATAATAAATACTACTTATAATAATATTATTATCAATAAAAAAGGTTTTTAATTAATCAAGTCAAGCACGAACCAGGTCGAGCTTAGCCGAGCTTGAATTAATTTGAGCTCAAGCCGAACCATTCAATTCAAACCAAGCTTCAAGCCTAACTTTTTGATCTTGAGCCTAGCTTTAACAAGTTCAAGCCGAGCTCAAGCTCGACTCAGCTCATGTTGAATACACCCATGATTGCACGCCAAATCCAGCACATTCGTATTGGAAACACTGCAATAAATATTAACTGTAGTCAATTGATTTAAATAATAAACCATGGGTGTGATTCCCTTGCAAAGAATTTAGAGTTGAAGTTTTAGCTGCACATCATGGTTTGAGCTAAAGAGACCTTAGAAAAGTGTGGCATTAAGACAGATGACATATTTGTCATAGTGTTTCGAATACAAAAATGATGGATATCGTGTGTCATCATCAAAGTGTTTGTGGTGTAGATGGTGCCGTCGTATATAATGCCGCCGAAGAGATATTGGGATACAAGGATTGGATGGATTTTGATCTTCATAAGAGGTAGTTGAGCCCACCAAGTTTGACTAAAAAAAATTGGATAGTATTGGTGATATTCAAATGATGAGACAGAGCAAAATAGGAAGAGGATGATCAAGGCTATCATGTTTCAATTGGTAAGAGTATAATGGTGTTGAATGTCTAAACTTTCTTCTGTTGTTTATCCCTTTAAAGAGCATGTTATGAGTAAGCAAATAATGTTAATGTTTAATTTCGTGCAAGAATCTCTATTTATTAGTAACTTTATAATACATAGAAATCACCCAATAGTTTGTTTACAACTTCTAATCATTTAACATGTAAATTCACTAAAATATAGCGAACAATGGTAAGAGGATGAATTGTGTACAATGAGGATTGCATGTCTATAGATGGATTACATGCTATGGATACTCAATTCTTCTCTTTCTTTTTTTGCGGTTCTTCTTTAGTTGGAGCAGTGTTTAAAGATGTAGGTTCAAAATTCTTGGGCAGCTATGTGAACCAACATTAGCTGAACCTTCCATATCTTGAACAGGAGTTAAGGGGTGAACCCCAGACTCATCTCTCTTGAAAGCGTGTGAAGAGAGATCCTTTTTATCAAAGTGTTTGGCCATTTCAACAAGTTGTTTCCAAAGGGAGTTTTCCGAACGGGTAATCTCTGGAACATGCCGGTTATGATAAAGGAATAAAAATAAGTATACCGAGAGTGATAAAACTGTAGCAATTCCTGTGATGAGGAAGAGGCCCCAAAAATCATTGATGCTGAGACTATTCGAAGTAGGGGCTGAGGTCTCTTCATCCAAATAAGTGTTTTCATGTTTAAAATACTTTTCCTCAATATCCTTCATTTCAGGCCCCTCAATGAAGTTTAGAATTGCCCTTGAAATATAAGGGACCAAGGGTGAGTTTATTGGAAACACCTGCAAGAGAGATGAAGTAAGAAAACACATGCATTGTACAATACCAAGCCCTTTAGTTCATCTATTAAGATTATAAACATTTAACTAATGTTACCAAATTCACTAGTATGTGTGTGTGTGCGCACGTACACTCTTAGAGAGAGAGAGAGAGAGAGAGAGAGAGGCTTACAAATCCAAATCCAGCAGCTTTGTAGGTGGGTCCAGCTCTGATGAATTTAGAACCGTACTTGGCAAGGAAGAGCTTGATATAAGGGATCTCGTCGAAAATGGCAGCAACACCATCATTCTGAGTTCCTTTAGTCAAGGCATCATGATACTCCTCAATGCTACTATAATTTTTTAGCCTACACTCTTTAAATTTCAACTGATTTATTAGAAGCTCTTTCACGAATGAATCTGTCTGGTATCCCACATAGTAACCTTTTTTGATGAGCTCATTCACATCAGTAACTGTTGGTTGTAAACTTTGTACAGTCAACATCGAACTTAAGCTTGCAGTGTAACTCTGTGTCAAGATGAGCACTACAAACATCCATATGATTAACACAAATTTTGTCCAGTTGTTCACCACCCTCTCCCCTGTTCCCATCAAAAGAAAGCATCTATTTATTGTCTTCACTATAATTAGTAATCTAAGATTTGTGATAGCATACACTGGAAATGAAGATAACTGTATTTTTCCTTGAATAAAGAGGAAAGTACATTAACTAACTTGTAGGCCTAGCAACCATTACATCTAATATTTTATCCAGTTTTTCAATCAAAGAATCACATATTGGATTGTTCGTCATAATAAATTGCAATGAATTGAAGAATCCTAATCATCCAATCAACAAGATTTGTGTTAACATTGCACATTTTCTTATTGATCAATCCGTTGTGTTAACCTTAGAAGTTGCAGATCGAGCAATCAAAGTATTCTTTGAATCTTGAACAAGGCTGGAAGGTCTTGTGGTGTTTGAATATTACATATTATAATCCAAGCATGAGATATTTAGGTTGTTTCCCACTTAGGTATATCCTATCATTCTGGAAAGTCTGAAATAATTTTAAATAGTCAGTTAGAGAGCATGGACTAGCAAATCAAAAATGAAGTTTGAGAGGCAATTACTTTGAGCAAACACGAGTGTTGAGAAGGAGAACCATAATATCATGCCAAGATGTTGTTCCAGTGGGCCGCGAAATTCTGGGTTTAAACGGTGTTCCAGAATCCATACCACAATACCAATGAAGATGAAGCCTACCCCAATTGTTAGCCAAAGATCCCAGTTTAGAGGCTTTAAGAAAATCCAACCGTTTTTCATTCTATATTTATTCGGTACTACCATCACCACCCCCGATTCCGAATATGGTAATGTGAAATCCACAAATTTTGATCGATCGGCTCTAATTGTAACGTCTCCCACCACAGCATCGAATTTCTGTGTTTTCCCTCGCAAAGAGAAGAAAAATATTTAGTGTTCATTATTCGAATTTCTATATTGAAATGGGTTTACCGAAATAACCCCCGCTATCCCTCTTCCTTCTATTCAAAAGGTGCGCAGCCCTTAAACAAAAAGGGCCGAGGATGGGACCGGAGTGTTTTAATATGAATATCTTCCGAAAAGCGGCCGTTATTATTATTATTTTTTTTTTTCAATTAAAAGGAATGGACAACATACCTGATGATCATGAACTTCATAAACAAGGTTGTCATAACTCCCAGCACTACTTCCATCAGCCTTCATGTAAGGTATAAAGTGAGGAGTGACACCAAATGGTAATTTTCCTAATACACCGCGGAATACGGCTATGGAGAACCCATCTATATGGGTTGTCTTTTTCGACTGAGAATTCCATTTCACATCTACAAATTCTGTAAAACCTTTTTTCATTGGAACACCAATCCTCAACGTATTCCCCTTTGTTGATATAACCCAACCCTTCGGTATGGTTATTGAATCTCCTGGCCATATGGGCTTCTTGAGATCAACCATGGAAGTAGAGTTTGCTACTTTTTCCGCAACATCTAATTCCTGAGAAAGTCCTTTCTTCGGAGTCCAGTACCCAATTACTCTCTCTCCTTTTCCAATCACATTGAATATTTGAAACGCTGAAGACTGCAATTGCCCTTCAACCAAATGGAACTCCCCACTTAAACCTTTAAAACTAGTGTTTAAGATTGTCTTGAGAATTCTTGGACCCATTTCAGAGGTTCCTAAGGTGGCTAGGTCCGTCAAATTTTCACTAGTTTGCGATTTTAAGAAGCGATAATTCATAGGTCCAACTCTCTCTACTGCCATAGCTAATGCCCAGGTTGTGTCGTATGCCCGAATTCCAAAGAGGTTTAGCTCATTCATCTTGTTGTTCGGATCTTTCAAGAAAAGTTCCCTTTTCCATCGCATTTCTACATCTTCAAGATCTTTCGATCTTGGTATGTAGGGCTTTATACCTAATACACCTTGCATTGAATCAATGGTAGAAGGAGTCATGAGATCTAACATGCCCGATAAACCGTCCGTGATAATCCAAGCAGACCCTTTAGTCATCATTCCTTCTTCTTTTGCAAGTGCAAAAAGGCGTGACCCAAGAGAAGCTGTCATGTGCACCACGAATACCCTAGTCTGATTCCCCTTCAACTTCTTGAGCTCTCTTATTATATGAAAATCATTGGCAGATTTAGGAATGATGGACCTATAGAGGACACGAATGTAGATCCCTTGAAAAGCATCAATTAAATAAGGTATGAACCCATTACCATATTCTGTGTCTTCGTAGATTGGGACAACCTCTGCCCATCCAAATGCTTGAACAATGGCGACAATGGCTTGCGCTTGAGAAGAGTCATCTTGGGTTGTCCGAACAAAATAAGGGCTTTGTGTGGGAGAAAGAGAAGGACTCGTCGCAGAAAAAGAAAGAATGGGCACCTGAGCTTTCTCTCCAAGATCTATCACGAACTTAGCCTCTCCTGACCTTTGTGGCCCAATGATGGCTTGAACTTCTACATTTTTCAATAAGTCTAGAGCTGAATTTCATGAAAATAAGAAAAAAAAAAATGAATTAGAGCATAATATGATCGTTGATGAAGAAACATAATAGTAATTTAATATATGAATCTAAAAATATTCTTATCGATCGATTTAGACAGAATTTGGAAATGCTTAATACATTGAAAATTTTTCTGAATTGTGAAAGTATGGCTAGCACTCGGCATTTGCAAGGAATCTAAAAATTTATAAGGAGTGGTTTTTAAATTTTATTTCTTAATTTAAAAAACAAGCGAATGTGTAAGTCTATGGTACGCCCAAAGATACTCCCAAATCTTGAGCCTTTAATTCAATTAATAAAGGGCCAAGATTAGAGCTAATGTGGCATTAGAAAAGACAACAAAATATTGACCATTGGTGATTAGTAGGGTTGTCAATGCACCGGGTCGGGGTCTGTCCAAGCCTAGCCCTCACTCACAAGGTTCGGTCTAAGCCCTCGAAGGGCTTGAACTGCCATCAGGGTCAAGGCTGGACCCAAGCCATGCTTGAGCTCGAAAAAAAAAAACTTATTTGTCATGATATTTATTAAAAAGAAAAAAATTAACCACCACCAACTGATGAGTGATGACAAAGACGATAGAGTAATTGAAAGAATGAAATGGATGTAGATTATATAATTTGAATTAGAAGTTTGTCCATGGTGGGCGGTCTTAAAGTAGGAGGATATTGTAGTCAAAATACTACCATACCCCAATAAATATTCTGTTAAAGAAGGCTATATACATAATTTTAAGTTAAAAATTTTAAAATAATTATGAAATTATATATTTAGCCCAACATTTATGTTAATGGGACTAGTCTTTTTGGGCCCACTTGGATTTATGGGCTTTATAAATAAATAAAAAGCCCTCAATTTTTGGGCTTTTGAGGGCTTGGTACCCTCACATGAAAGCCTAATTGATAGCCCTAGTTGTTAGCCATAGATGGTTAGGATGAGGGAATATATTTGGGAGTACCCATAGACTGATTTCAATAGAATATTGTTATAAATGAATTTTATTGGAATTATTACAATTAGAAGACATCAACTAATCTCTCTTTGTGTATATATATATATATGTATGTCTATTTCTGTTGCATAGGAAACTTTGTCCATGCAGCAACACATGGAACTCCTTTGTGCCCCTAACAGATGGAAAAAGGAAATTTCAATCAAGGAAGTCTAAGTTGTCCATTCAAATGATGGAAACTATAACTTAGGTTGGGTTGTATTGACCTTAGGGGTGAATATTTGCCAACTATGGTTAATCACGGACCTTTTTGGTCTCGAATCGTATGCATAGACTTGTCCAACTAACATGTATTTTGCTATGTGTTAGGAAAGAGGGAGCCGCACATTTAGTGTTTTTGCAGGCCCAAAGGAGTGCCATATGTTACTTAAATATGTGATGCCTAGTTAAGGTTACCTATACTCACTAGAACCTCTAGTAATTGTCCTTACAAAATCAATACATGGCATGTTGTTTTGGATTTCGGCCTTTGGATATCACGATAGGTCTTGTGTAAAACATGTGGTAAAAAATAGTTTAATTGAACATTTTCAGTTGATCCGATTTGAAATAATTTTTTTTAGAGTTTTTTTATCGTCTAGGTAGGGACTAGGAAACCCTATGATGTTAATGCCAACCAACTAAGTTCTAATCAGACGGTATAAAAATGATCATGTCACGTGTGCAAAGGGACCTATGTTGACATCGAACTGTTAGTCTCCCAAAAAGAATGTTTGGCAAATTTCTAAAGGCATTGCGGGTTGTTTACGATTCTAGTGTTGGAGGTAAAGGTGGACACGTGATAAAAATTGACTTGTGGACAATTCTATGTCATCTAATTGAAGATTAAAAATCATAGATTTTAATTGATTTTAATTGCCTAGGTCTAATGGCCTAACAATACCGAATAGGCTCATTTTTTTGCCACTTGTCTCTAAAGGCCCACCTTTTTTTTGGTATACTCAATAACACCACAAGGTGAATCCTGAAGGCAAAGAAAGGAAACACCAAAGGCCACCTTAACATCTAATTTTCAATAAATAAATAAATATATAATGCCCATAATGCTAAACATTAGAATTTGGGGAATTTTCCCTGAATACAACCACGGTTCTTTTGGGTGGCTGAAATACGCCCCCTTTCCCAATGTTTACTTTTATACACCTAAATCATATTTGTAAGACATAAATATCCCTTGCCTTCTTCAAATCAAAACCAAAGAAGCTAAACGGGGTTACTAAACCCTTTTCCATCCTCTCCCTACTCCTCAATGTAAGTATCATTCTCCCCCACTTCCTCATCCTCAAACGCAAATTTAAGAATCAAGAATGATAATGGGTACCCATTTTCCTATTCGTTCTTGTCTGTTACTTTCAAACATTGAAAAGAAATGCAGGAATAGAAAAAAATTATTAATTTAATGTTTGTTTAGGGTTTAATTCGAAATCCATGGCAGGATGGTCGATTATAACAGATGGGTTTGCTTTAGATTGCAACGAAATCATTCAAAAGCTTCGGGGTACATAATGGGTTTTGCTTGAAGGGTGTTGATGGTGGTAAAGATAAGTTTCGATGCTTTTTCGATTAGATTCTCTCGGTTTTTATTGAAGAGATCTCTACCAATAAACCTATTCGGCCTCTACCTGCAATGCTTGGAAATGGGAGATGTGTGGATTTTTTCAAACCCTTCATGGTCATGAGGGAAAAAGGTGAAAACAATTTTGTTTTGAAAAATAGGTTCTGGGTTTGTGTGGCTGTAGAATCAGGCTCGGACTCAGCGTTTACTTTGTCTGTAATGAAGTGTTTAGATGCGTTGGATCAATTGTTACAGAAACTTTGTAGAGATAAGAGCATAAGAGGTAGTCTGTATTTATTTCTTTGGTGAGAATTTGAGTTTGTTGTCAGTGGAGTTAGAGATATATTTCCGAGGTTTGTTATTCGAGATGTTGGATCGAGAGGAAAAAGATGAAGAGGACCATCAGAATGAGATGCAACAATCACCTATGGGAAACATGAATAATACGAATGAGGTCAGAATTGTGTCATCTTGGACCCAAGTATTCTTAAGGAAGACCTTTTTTCTCGTAAGAGAAAGCTAGAATCTCTATCAGGAAGGCTTAATTGGGTGACCGAGATTGCCAAATATCCTGCTAATTCTGCACTACTCATGTTTGGGATTGGTTGAAGAGGAGTGGGGAGAGAATGGAAGAGGGTTTCGTAACCCCACTTCAACTTCTTTGAAAAGAAAGAAAACAATGGGTATTTGTATCAACAAATAGAGTTTAGGTGTATAAAAGTAGACATTGGGAAATGGGGTGTTCTTTGGGCCCCTTATAGAACTTTGGGTGTATCCAAAGAAAAATTCGTAGAATATTTTGAGCCATCGCGTGGTTAACAAATGTCAGAAATGCTAGCCTTAGTGTAGTCTTCCAAAGATGCAAGATGGTGGCAACAAGTGTCAAAACATCACCCTATTAAAGGGTAGCAACACCACGTGTTGCACCCACTCCGTGTCTTAGGAAAGAATTTGACTTAGTAGGCCTTTAACAATTTTATGGACTGTGCTTAATTGAAGAAGTATAATCCAAGAAGGGACCTATGCATCGTTTAGGAACAAGCTATTAGCACATGATGATGGTAATAAGGAAATGAAAGGATAACTTGGACTTACCAGCAGTTTTCGCACTGACAACATCTCCCTTTGAATCCCTTACATGGAGAACAATCCGCGAGTTTCAGTCTTGATGAATAGCATAGAAGTGGGATATTGTCATTGAAATGTAGCAATGCGCTACTTTCCCGACCAATGAATTCAAATCAAGAACAACGCCATCATGGAATAATGTCGTGGAATTTGTACTACTGCTATTTTGAGCAGTACTCAAATAGGCGAAGTAGCTTGGCTCGGAGAAAGGGAACAAGAGAAAAATGAGATGGTAAGTCAGTTTCATCATCTCTAGTTTGTGATCAGTCCTATGCTACAAATCTCTCAAGGTTGTGTACTTTAAAGAGAGTGAATCAACAAATGATTTAACTCCACAGAATCAAGCTAAAAATTTCATGGAACTTTCCTTGTAATATCTAAATGGTCGCGTATGACACACTATAACTATAATATTCTAGAGTCGACAGAGATAGAACTATGGATGATAAAAATTATATTGACTATATCATAGGTGTTTTCATTACTTCCCCAAAGGGATCACAAATTTTTATGCCTTTCAACCAATGGAGAAGGAGGTCTTGTTCTCAACGCGATTCAGAAAAGTAAGTGATGATGTTTGGCATCAAAGATTAGGATACCCTCAAATGGAGACTGTTGGTTACTTAAAAAGAAATAAACTTATTTCAAGTAGTTCAATTAATAAAGTTGAGAACATTTGTAGTAGTTGTCAAATGGCTAAGGCATGTTGGTTACCTTTGAAGTCTGCTAAATTTTGTGATGAACCATTTGTTAACATACATTGTGATTTGTGGGGACCGGCCCTAGTCTTATCATTTTAAAGGTTTAGGTATTATGCAATATTCGTTAATGATTGCACACGTTTCACATGGTTTTTCCCTTTGAAACATAATTCTGAATTTAGATAGTGTTTCATTGATTTTCATAAATCTGTACAAACACAATTTGACAAGAAAATCAGAAAATCAGATGGAGGAGGTAATTTTGTTGGTAAAGAATTTATATCTTATCTAATTCAAAATGGGATAAAACATCAAATATCATGTCCATATACACCGGAACAAAACGGGATGGCAGAAAGAATACATCGAAATATAACAGAACTTGGCTTAACCATATTATTTCATGGAATGTACCCAAAATATTTTGGGTTGAAGCCTTTTTTCTTTTTTTTTTCTTTTGGGTTGAAGCCTTTGGTACAGCCATCTGGATAAATAGGCTCCTAACAAGAGTTCTAAATATGTCAACTCCTTTTCAAAAGTTATTTGGGAAAATCCCAATTATGATTCTGTGAGCATGGGATCTTCCAACCCACTTTCACAATTGTATGTTTTGACTTGAGTCGCCACCTATTCATTCTTAGGGATAGGTCCCGGGTATTTGTTTGTTTGGATAAGGCAAATGGTTTAATCAGAGTTAGGGTAAGTGGTTCGATTAAGCCCTGAGGAAGGTGTTAGGCACCCCAAGACCCCCGTTTTATAACGGTTACCTACTCCCTAAACTTAAGCCAATTATAATCTCAAAGTTTAATTAGAATGTCTAAAGTTTTTAAGTGAGTGCTAATCCAAGAAAAATAGAAAGCTAGATGGCTAGGGTCGAACCCGAGTTGAGTTGCCTACGTACTCACATGGTGAGATCAGACCGAGCGTAGTTCTGGCACATGAGCCCGTGCCGAAGCTAGGGGGTAGTGCGTGTGCATAGGGTGGTCAAAGGGTCTAGCCTAGAAGGCTATGGTTTAGTTGACCGGGGAGGTCAAGTGCACAAGGGGTAAGTCTAACCGCGGTTAGAGGAGATTTAACTATGGTTAGGTGAGCTAACCAAAGCTAAAGAGGTCCTACAAGTCTCTTTTTGGTTTTTTGTATTTTTATATTTTTTTGGGATTTTGGAGATATTTGAATGTTTTTGGTATTTTGGTTATATTTGCATGTTTTTGGTATTTTGATTATATTTGAATGTTTTTTGGTATTTTGAGATTTTATTATGTTTTTGGTATTTTGAGCTTTTATCATGTTTTTTGGATTTTCATATAGGTAGGGTTTTGAAAAACTTAGCTAAAGTCACATTTAATCTAAGAGTTTGGCTAAAAGATTATATTTTAAGACATAAAGAGGGATGTGCCTTATGAATGTAAATGGTCTATTGCCAACACCTATTTTGTTGAATTGGTGTTAATAATAGATCAAATATCATTGTCTTTGGTATGAGATATTTTTAAGAATGTCCTCTTTAAGTCCTTAAACTATCATTTATTTTAAGTCCTTAAACCATCACCTACCCATTCAACATAGAACATGAAGGAAAAATAAAGAAATGAAAGAAAATAAAAACTCATCCTCTCCCTTTTAAGGTGGTTCATTTACACCATTATTAATGATGTAATGTTGCTCTAAAGAATGTTAGGGAGGGGATGAGCTTTCACAAAAAATTCTAGAAAGAGGACTAGAATCTCAAAAGGAAACAAAATGAAAAAGAGAGGTATAGCTTTAGCTTCCACTCTCTATGGGCCTACCCATATCCACACTTGTGGGTACATAAAAAAGAAGAAAATATGTACATGGAAAGGAAAAGAAAAAAGGAGCATCTCCTTGTCTTTGATATGGGGTCCCTCTACACCATTAGATTGGTGTAGAGAGGCCCAACTATGCTTGAGAAATGAGAGATCAAGAAGAGAGAACCAAATAAGAAAAAGATAAAAAAGAAGAGAAAATGAAAGAAGGAGTGCCTACTTCTCCAAGAATTCTCCTTCAATGCTCCAAGGGGTAGGGTTTTAGAATCCACAAAGAAAGAGAGTTAGTGAAGAACTCTAAGCTCTTAGTTTTAGAATTCTTTCCAAACTCTAAACCTTAGTTTCTTCTCCCTTCTTCAAACTCAAGAGAAACACAAGTGGGTGGGAACCTTCTAGGGGTCTTGAGGGATGGATCTAAGGGGCTAAGGGATTGGTATTTATAGGAAAACTAAGAAGTTGGGTTGTGTCTTTTACATGGGGGATAAAAGGAGCTAGTGGGTAAAGACTTGAGTGTTGTAAGGTGAGTTGATAGATTGAGTGTTGTAGGGAGTGTAAGAGAGTGTAAGAGAGTTGGTGGGTTGAGTGAACTATGAGTTATATGAGTATGGGTTGTAGGATGTAGGGTGTAAGAGAGGTGTAAGAGAGTTGGTGGGTTGAGTGAACTATGAGTTATATAGGTATGGGTTGATGTAAGAGAGGTGCAAGAGAGTTGGTGGGTTGAGTGAACTATGGGTTATATGGGTATGGGTTGTAGGATATAGGGTAGGTGGATATGGATATGTGGATTAGGTCTTATGGATCATGGGTTATTAGTAGATGGGTCATGGGTTATGATTATTGGATTTTGACTATGACATTTGGGCTTGGGCTATGGAAATAGGCTTTGGCTTAGGCAATTGGGTGATTGGATATTTGGGCTTGACTACTTGGATTGGGTAATGAAATTAGGTAATTGGGTTTGATTGAGTTGTTTAGGTATAAGTTTGGTCAAATGGGCTTGGGCCTTGGGCCTTGGGTATACCTAGGGCTTACTAAGGTTAGGCTAGGGCTACCTAGGGTTTGGGTTTAGGACTACCTAGGGTTAAGCTTAGGGTTAACTAGGGTCTTAACTAGGGTTTAGTCCTATGGTTAAGGGTTTACCTAGGGTTTGGAACTAGGGTTGATCTAGGGTTTGGACCATAGCTAAATTAATTAACCACGGTTAAGGGGGTGTAAAAATAGGGTGCTGACAGCTGCCCCTCTTTGTCGGAGAATGCCGAGTTGGCAATTGAACGACAAAGACTGGAATCAATCAATTTTTATACCGAAGCCGATGGGATGAAAGCAAGCATGAAGAGTAAGGGGAGTGAACACGCGTCCGCTCCAACGGATATGAGATGAGGGTTGATCACACAACCATTCACTGGAAATGAGGTGAAGGTTGATCACACAACCATGAACCATTCACTGGAAATGAGGTGAAGATTGATCACACAACCATTTCGCCGGAGATGAGGTGAAGGTTGATCACACAACCATTTCACCGATGATAGATGAGGTGAGGGTCAATCACACAACCGTTTCACCGAAGATAGAGTGAGGTGAGGGTCAATCACACAACCGTTCACCGAAGATAGATGAAGTGAGGGTCGATCACACAACCGTTTCACCGAAGATAGAGGAGGTGAGGGTCGATCACACAACCGTTTCACCGAAGATAGAGGAGGTGAGGGTCGATCACACAACCGTTTCACCGATGATAGATGAGGTGAGGGTCGATCACACAACCGTTTCACCGAAGATAGATGAGGTGAGGGTCGATCACACAACCGTTTCACCGAAGATAGAATAAGGTGAGGGTCGATCACACAACCATTTCACCGAAGATAGATGAGGTGAGGGTCGATCACACGACCATCTACCGGAGATGAATCAAAGCAATGATGGGTGCAAGATTAGCGTCACTGGAGGCTGTAAACGACACCCGGTCACACGACCGCATCCGCATACCCCTTGATTAGTGAGCTAGTAGAGCAAGAAGAACTTCACTGGAGGCCGCAACTGACACCCGGTCACACAACCGTGACAGTATACTCCTTGATTAGTGAAAGGGAAGCGAACCTGTAGACAACCGCCCGATTGTCTGACAAGGATAAATAAGGATAAAGATAGCTGCCCGACTGCTTCACCTGGTAGCAAGCTAAGATAGTGTAGACAATCGCCGGATTGTCTCACTGAAGGGGAATGCGACACAGTGCAGACAACGGCCCCATTGCCTGACTGGGTAGCAAGATGAGGAGGGTAAAGACAGCCGCCCGACTGCTTCACCTGGTAGCAAGCCAAGATAGTGTAGACAATCGTCCGATTGTCTCACTGAAGGAGAATACAACACAGTACAGACAACGGCCCCATTGTCTGACTGGGTAGCACGATAAAGAGGGTAAAGACAGCCGCCCGACTGCTTCACCTAGTAGCAAGCCAATATAGTGTAGACAACCGCCCGATTGTCTCACTGAAGGGGAATGCAACACAACACAGACAACGGTCCCATTATCTGACTGGGTTGCAAGATAAAAAGGGTAAAGACAGCCGCCCGACTGCTTCACCTGGTTCCAAGCCAACATAGTGTAGACAACTGTTTGATTGTCTCACTGAAGGGGAACGCAACACAGCACAAACAACGGTCTCATTGTCTGACTGGATAGCGGACTAAGGAGGGCGAAGATAGCCATCCGACTGCTTCACCTGGAGAGATTTGAATAGGTTGCTGATAAGAATAAGCGAGAGTTATAGAGAGTATGACAATGAGTTTGAAAATTCGAATGAATTGGATATGAGGGAGCGAGAGTTGTGACCCTGAGCCATTGCATGTATCTTTGCCTCTCTGTATATATCTGACCTGCCGAACAGGATTGCCCCCGGCTCAGATGGTCCAATTGTTGGTACTTGCCCCCCAGGGTGTACTGATCTTTTTTAAACATCTGTGACATCCAGGATAGTCTACTGACTTTGCCTTGCCATGGTTCCAGTGTTTTCCTTGCACCAGCGAGAGTGAACAGTCGACTTTGAGCTGACTCTACTGGGGAATGGACTTTGACTGATTATGAATTCACACGACTTGATAAAAGACTGATGGATTGATTGACAGGTGATGCGAACAACTTAAAAAGATTGATGGACTGACTGACTAGTGGTTTGACGGTAGACTGACAGTTGACCAGCAGATTGTTTATAATGAAATTGACCACTTGTATGTGTGTCTGAGATTGCCTGCAGTGGGAGACCTAGCTAGGTTCCTTTGCCTTCAGGTAACATTGATGAAGCTGTGGTTGATCATCTTTAGAATTGATCTGCATCTGTTCCTGATTGATTGATACTCGCACTTGTATTAATTATGCTTCCCTATTTTGCTCCCGAGTTTCTCAGCTTCTCACCGCGACTAGGTTGCACATTTTGATTTTTATCCCTTTTTTGCCCCTGGGCCTTTTCAGGTTTTTACCAGGACTGGGTTCACGTAATTTTTGCGCAATAGTAGGATTGATGATTCCTTACTATGCCCGTGAAATTTGATTTATCCCTTTTTTGCCCCTGGACCCTTTCGGGTTTTCACCAGGACTTGGTACAAAAGTTTTGCATCTTCTCATCTGTTCTTGAACCTTTCTCCAATAATTCTCCAATCTTCTCTCATCATCGCCTGTCGAACAATGAGGACGAATGCTTTTGAACGTTAATGCTCAATTCCTTTTAAAGATCAATGAGGGCTTAATGTTTCGGACGAAACGTGGTTTGGCTAGAAACGAGATATGGCTCAAATTTACTGTTTCAGCAAGGGTAGGGCAGCCTATGATACTTGTTCAGTGTCGGGGTGGAACCAGCTTCTGTATGCCTTGTCCTTTGGTGAAGCTTTGTTTCTTTGTTGGCCAAGTACTTTTTTTTTTTTTTTGTTTTGTGTTTTTTTTTTTTTTTTGTGCATGATTGTCTTGTATTGTTGGCATTTGCTATATTATGACCGAACCTGATTTCAGGCTGCCTACGTACCCAAATAGGGATCAGGTCATGACGTAGTTCGGCTAAAAAGCCACTCTGTTATTGTTCTTTACTGGTTGTTTCTCTTGCATTGTTCTTTTGACTTTCACGGGGTGCCCATGTGTGGGTTTTGAAAGAAAGGCTATTAGGCTCAAAGGTCTAACTAGCGGATATATATAGCATAGGTAAGCGAGGTATAGTGAGGTTTATCAAAAGATGGCCTCTTATCATTTCCTTGATTGGTCGAGAGCATGTATGGTCATTGCATTGCCTCGTTTCAGTTGATTGTCCTTTGATGCTCAGAGAGGTCTTCACTGTTTCTGCATTTGTTTAAATAGTTGTTGAACTTCCCATTGAATGATCAAGTTGTCCCTTACAGGCATTAGGAACTAGTCCAGCTCCCAAATTAAGCATTCAGAACACAATAAAACTTGACTTAGACTTAAAACAGCAATTTTCATTAAAATGTCAAAATGGACAGACTTGACAAAAAGACATCGCAAGGACCTCTGGTCACTTGCTTGGACTGGACTGATGATAGGGATAGACATGGACCAACATGGCCGACTGAGGTACCAAGAAAAGAGGTACAAGATAAACATAACAAAAGTGGGATTGTTCAAAAGTCAACTACAGAACTATTCCGGCTGAAACGCCTTAGTTTGCAGGAGGAGAATGTTCTGGGAGAGGAGCTTGATTGATGTCCGTATTTGCCGGTGCAAAGCAAATTCTGTCAGTTTCCAGCAAGTCCTGGATTGCGTGTTTCAAATCATAGCACTTGTCAGTAAGGTGCCCTGGTGATTGGTGATACACGCAGTGCTGATCCGCCCTGTAGTTCTTGGGAAGATTTACCGGTGGAGGCTGTGGATCTTTCTGAGTGATCAGTTTCTTGTCCAATAGGAATGACAGGAGTGCCATCAGAGAGTATGGTAGTGGAGTGAATGCCCGGTTTCTCTTCTGTTCAAGAGTCATCTGGTGAGAGAGTAGCTTCCCCTGGGGTTGCTGAACTTGCCGTGGTCGTTGAGCTTGTTGGCGAGGCAAGTTGGGCACCCGGACTGGTATGGCTGATACCGTGTGTCCATCGTCCTCTCTCTTTTTGTTTTCTCTTTTCGGATGGATGAGAGGTCGAGAGGAAGATGCGCCCTTCGTTCCTTGAAAAATGTCGACTGACCCGCTGTCACCCAATGTCGTTTCAATTCTGGCACCACACTTGGCCATGGTGCTAAAGTTAGAGATGGGCTGTGACGCTAGGAGAGTCTTGAGTGGGTGTTTAAGGGTGCGGAGGAAAGTTGTTACCAATTCTTCTTCCGGCAGAGGGGTGCTCATCTTGCCAGCCATTTCTCTCCACCGAACTGAATACTCGATGAAGGTTTCATTGTCCCTCAGGGACATTCTCTCCAGGTCTGCCCTTTGTGGGACCAGATCAACATTGTAAGAGTACTGGGCAATGAAGGTTTCGCAGAGATCTTCCCAAGTTCGTACCTTGCTAGGGTCCAGCTTGGTGAACCATTGCAGTGCAGGCCCTTTTAGGCTTTTCTGAAACAACTGTACCAACAATTTGTCTCCATGTTCAAGCTGAAATAATTCTCCGCGGTATGCCCTCAAGTGTGTCTCAGGACAACCCTTCCCATTATATTTTTCAAAGTCAGGAACCTTGAAGTCCTTGGGCATTTGGATTCCAGGGTGTATACACATGTCCCTGAAGTTAGTGGACTTACGGGATCTCTGATTTTGCTTTATCAGCTCTTCTAATTTCTCGATCCTCTCTCGGTATGCATCCGGGATTTGAGCAGTACTTGAAGATACATGGGCGGACCCCGTGTGAGGTTCACCGCCAGCCCTGGCCTCCTCTTCCTTGTAATGGTCTATGAGTGGTGTGGAGATGTGGTGAGTAGGTTGTAGCTGAATTGGCGGAGGAGGAATGTTGAGGGTATGTGATGGTGGCGTAGGTTGTGGTGTGATGTTGATGGTGGGTAGAGAAGGGGTAATGTTGGTTGTAGATGGTGGGTTTGGTTGTGACGGCCTTTTTGTCTCGGCGGGTTGAAGGTTGGAGGAAGAGAGGGCATGAGTCACTGCTCGCATAAAATCCTGGACGATATTTGTTAGATTCTCAATGCTCAGGGCATTTTCTGCTAGTCTTGTCTCAAAATCCGGGACCTGAGGTAGCGATCTCGGGGTGTCAGGGTCAGTCTCTTGTCCGTCTCGGGGGTCCATATCGTATCAGGTATTCTGCTTTTTAGATCCGTGCTTGGCTCAGGGTATGCTCCCTGAAAAGATGGAGGTATGAAGTAAGTTGAAGTAGCTAGGAAAGTCGAGAAGAAATAGAATGCATGTAAATGACCAATCTGTCTAGTTGACACAGGGGCGATGCCCCTGATGGGGAGATTGGAGTGACATGTAGGAGAAGGGAAGGAAGTCGGAAGGCATGCAAAGAACCTAACCGTCTAATTGACACAGGGGCAATGCCCCTGGTCTGGAGTTGGAATGTCATGCAAGAGGATATTTTTTGATTTTTTCCATTTTCTAATTTTTTTTTACTTTTTGATTTTTATTTTGGACAGGGTTTGACATGACAGGTGTAGCCCGATAGGGTAGGCGGAGAGAACTCCGTTCTACTAACCTGGGTTGTTGGTAACCAGGGCCTACTGGGCCAAAGCTGGAGTGGGTTAATGAGCTTACCCATGTGAATCTCACCTGTATGTCTGAAGACAGGGTAGGAGGTATTTTATTACAAGCACAAAAATGGCTCAGTACATGCCCCCTGGATGGGTGTTTATCTGGACAAAATGTCCTGAAGTTCACCCATGATTGGGGGGCAGATATAGGGTACAAGCAGGTTAGGGTTTAGAATATCCCTCCAGGGTGGGCTGCTTGTAGACTATACCTCAGCCTATTCTATATGTATGCATGCTGGGGTAATGCAGGGTGTTCCTAAAGGATGGGGGATCACTTAACACCGTATATGCGACTCCCCGGTATAGAACATACCTGGGACGATTGGTGTAAGCGGGAGCGTTCAGAATCCTTCCCTGAGAGTAGTCACCCAGCAGGAGTAATTCCGCGGACCTCCAAGACTGTTAAGCCCCTGTCACTGAGGATAGTCATCCAACAGCCGTGAGCGTAATAAGTCTGTCTAATGGGTATTGGGTTGTTACACTAGTATGCTATGCATGAAATGCACTGTACAAGAAACATCCCAAAAAGTATAAAGAATCAACACTTAATTAAATACTTAGGTATTTTAATTAATTTTGAGATTATTTGGCTTAAATTTAAGTTCCGGCTTGAACCTTATCCCCAGCAGAGTCGCCAGAGCTGTGAGCATGGGATCTTCCAACCCACTTTCACAATTGTATGTTTTGACTTGAGTCGCCACCTATTCATTCTTAGGGATAGGTCCCGGGTATTTGTTTGTTTGGATAAGGCAAATGGTTTAATCAGAGTTAGGATAAGTGGTTCGATTAAGCCCTGAGGAAGGTGTTAGGCACCCCAAGACCCCCGTTTTATAACGGTTACCTACTCCCTAAACTTAAGCCAATTATAATCTCAAAGTTTAATTAGAATGTCTAAAGTTTTTAAGTGAGTGCTAATCCAAGAAAAATAGAAAGCTAGATGGCTAGGGTCGAACCCGAGTTGAGTTGCCTACGTACTCACATGGTGAGATCAGACCGAGCGTAGTTCTGGCACATGAGCCCGTGCCGAAGCTAGGGGGTAGTGCGTGTGCATAGGGTGGTCAAAGGGTCTAGCCTAGAAGGCTATGGTTTAGTTGACCGGGGAGGTCAAGTGCACAAGGGGTAAGTCTAACCGCGGTTAGAGGAGATTTAACTATGGTTAGGTGAGCTAACCAAAGCTAAAGAGGTCCTACAAGTCTCTTTTTGGTTTTTTGTATTTTTATATTTTTTTGGGATTTTGGAGATATTTGAATGTTTTTGGTATTTTGGTTATATTTGCATGTTTTTGGTATTTTGATTATATTTGAATGTTTTTTGGTATTTTGAGATTTTATTATGTTTTTGGTATTTTGAGCTTTTATCATGTTTTTTGGATTTTCATATAGGTAGGGTTTTGAAAAACTTAGCTAAAGTCACATTTAATCCAAGAGTTTGGCTAAAAGATTATATTTTAAGACATAAAGAGGGATGTGCCTTATGAATGTAAATGGTCTATTGCCAACACCTATTTTGTTGAATTGGTGTTAATAATAGATCAAATATCATTGTCTTTGGTATGAGATATTTTTAAGAATGTCCTCTTTAAGTCCTTAAACTATCATTTATTTTAAGTCCTTAAACCATCACCTACCCATTCAACATAGAACATGAAGGAAAAATAAAGAAATGAAAGAAAATAAAAACTCATCCTCTCCCTTTTAAGGTGGTTCATTTACACCATTATTAATGATGTAATGTTGCTCTAAAGAATGTTAGGGAGGGGATGAGCTTTCACAAAAAATTCTAGAAAGAGGACTAGAATCTCAAAAGGAAACAAAATGAAAAAGAGAGGTATAGCTTTAGCTTCCACTCTCTATGGGCCTACCCATATCCACACTTGTGGGTACATAAAAAAGAAGAAAATATGTACATGGAAAGGAAAAGAAAAAAGGAGCATCTCCTTGCCTTTGATATGGGGTCCCTCTACACCATTAGATTGGTGTAGAGAGGCCCAACTATGCTTGAGAAATGAGAGATCAAGAAGAGAGAACCAAATAAGAAAAAGATAAAAAAGAAGAGAAAATGAAAGAAGGAGTGCCTACTTCTCCAAGAATTCTCCTTCAATGCTCCAAGGGGTAGGGTTTTAGAATCCACAAAGAAAGAGAGTTAGTGAAGAACTCTAAGCTCTTAGTTTTAGAATTCTTTCCAAACTCTAAACCTTAGTTTCTTCTCCCTTCTTCAAACTCAAGAGAAACACAAGTGGGTGGGAACCTTCTAGGGGTCTTGAGGGATGGATCTAAGGGGCTAAGGGATTGGTATTTATAGGAAAACTAAGAGGTTGGGTTGTGTCTTTTACATGGGGGATAAAAGGAGCTAGTGGGTAAAGACTTGAGTGTTGTAAGGTGAGTTGATAGATTGAGTGTTGTAGGGAGTGTAAGAGAGTGTAAGAGAGTTGGTGGGTTGAGTGAACTATGAGTTATATGAGTATGGGTTGTAGGATGTAGGGTGTAAGAGAGGTGTAAGAGAGTTGGTGGGTTGAGTGAACTATGAGTTATATAGGTATGGGTTGATGTAAGAGAGGTGTAAGAGAGTTGGTGGGTTGAGTGAACTATGGGTTATATGGGTATGGGTTGTAGGATATAGGGTAGGTGGATATGGATATGTGGATTAGGTCTTATGGATCATGGGTTATTAGTAGATGGGTCATGGGTTATGATTATTGGATTTTGACTATGACATTTGGGCTTGGGCTATGGAAATAGGCTTTGGCTTAGGCAATTGGGTGATTGGATATTTGGGCTTGACTACTTGGATTGGGTAATGAAATTAGGTAATTGGGTTTGATTGAGTTGTTTAGGTATAAGTTTGGTCAAATGGGCTTGGGCCTTGGGCCTTGGGTATACCTAGGGCTTACTAAGGTTAGGCTAGGGCTACCTAGGGTTTGGGTTTAGGACTACCTAGGGTTAAGCTTAGGGTTAACTAGGGTCTTAACTAGGGTTTAGTCCTATGGTTAAGGGTTTACCTAGGGTTTGGAACTAGGGTTGATCTAGGGTTTGGACCATAGCTAAATTAATTAACCACGGTTAAGGGGGTGTAAAAATAGGGTGCTGATAGATTCCTTAAGGGTGTTTGGGTGTAGATGCTTTCCATACTTCAGAGACTACACTCAAAATAAACTTGACTCAAGATCTCTACCATGTACGTGTTTTATTAGGTTACAGCCAACACCATAAAGGCTATCGTTGTTTATATCCTCTCAGACATATCAAATCTATATCTCAAGACATGTTGTATTTGATGAAGGAAATTTTCCATTTAAAGATCCAGGAAAGCTATTTTCTACTTCTAAAAATCAAACAGAGCTAACCACATGCGATTTTTTTTTCAAATATAGAAGTAGATTCAACTTCAAATAAAGCACCAACATCTACACCAATCTTCCAAATGGGAGATGATCAATCAGAATCAATTTCTGAATCCCAAGTGCCACTTGAAGTAATTAGTGATCCAATAGAACAAAAAGTTTTAGATAATGTCACATATCCTCCTATTCGGCATCAGGAAGATGAGTTGTGCCCACAAGAAAGTCCAACTTCAAACCATAATATTTTTCAACCCTCACTCATTGATACTAATGCTTCTTCAAATTTTGAGACAGGTGGTCAAGGTATTCCGCAACATCACACTATGATTACATGATCAAAACATGGGATAGTCAAGCCTAATCCTAGGCATTTTCTTGTTGTCACTAATGTTCCATGCGAGCCTCAGTCAGTAAAGTCAGCTTTAATGCATCCTGGATGGTTTCTTGCAATGAATGAAGAAATAGTAGCTATTAATTAAAACAACACTTGGGACTTGGTTCCATACAAACCTAAGATGAATATAGTCTGGTGCAAATGGGTGTTCAAAACCAAACTCCAATCTGACGGTTCCCTAGAGCAATTAAAGGCACGATTGGTAGCAAAGGGGTCTACTCAAATTCCAGGACTCGATTTCTCAAGAACCTTTTCCCCCGTTATTAAACCAACAACTATAAGGATTGTTCTAACCATTGCCTTGGCTCATAATTGGGGCATTCGTCAAATGGACATCAATAATGCATTTTTGCATGGCCATCTAAATGAACCTGTCTACATGGAGCAGCCACCAGGATTCAAGGATCTCGACCAACCAGATCATGTGTGTCGCTTAAAACGAGCGCTATACGGTCTTAGACAAGCCCCTCGAGCATTGTTTGATCGATTTAGTAATACTATCTATTGATTTCTTTTGTAGTGTGGCTGATTCATCCTTATTCATCTGTCGTAGTAATCATGGCACAATTATTTTACTTTTGAATGCTGATGATATTATTTTGACAGGAGATAACAAAATCTTTCACACTCAATTCATTGATCGCCTTAGCAAGGAATTTTCTTTGAAATATTTGGGCTATCTTCACTACTTCCTAGGTGTGGAGGTCCACAGATGTTCATATGGACTTTTCTTCAATCAAGCCAAATATGCCTATGACTTGTTGAACGTGCCCAGATAGGGCTGTATTTGGGCCGGGCTTGGCCAAGCCCAACTTAGCTTGAATGGATTTGATCGAGGCCCGAAGCCTGGCTCAGCCCAAAATGGGGCTTGAAAGTGCGGTCCGAATTCAAAATCGTGACTCGAAGCTTGGCTCGGCCCGAATTGATTCAAGCTCGAGCCGGGCTTGGCTTGGCTTGGCTTGGCTTGGCTCGAGCTTGGCTTGAATCTTTTTTTTTTAAATAATAATATTTTATATTATTTATATATATATATATATAATAATGATATATATATAAATAATATTTTTATTTTTTTAATAATATTCGAGCTGAGCCGAGTTCGGGCCGAACCGAACCTCAATCGAGCTGGGCCAAGCTGCACAAGGGTTGGCCTGAGCTCGGCTTGATTGAGTTTTCGAGCCTTATTTTTAGGCTTGGCTTGGCCCATTTGAGCCTAAAATTCGGGCCGAGCCGAGCTGCACCAACGGGCTAATCGGGCTTTGTATAGCCCTATGCCCAGATGAAGGATTGTAAGCCTATCTCTACTCCCATGGTGGCCCACTCTCAAACCTCAATGGATGAGGCACCTTTCCATGATCTCAATTTTTATCGGAGCATTGTTGGAGGATTGCAATATCTTACTTTTACACGGCCAGATATCTCTTTCAGTATTAACTATGTTTGTCATCATATGCACAAGCCAATTAATTATCACTTTCAAATGGTAAAACACATATTGCGCTACATCCATAGAACTATGGACTATGGAATCAGACTTTTATCCAAGAATCATATGGTTCTATATGGATTCTCCGATGTTGATTGGGCAGGATGTCCAACTACGAGGCTATCAACATCGGGATATTGTACTTACTTAGGAGGAACTATATTTCTTGGCTAAGAAGCAACCAACACTTGCCCGATCGAGTACAGAAACAGAGTATCGTGCCCTTGCCTCCACTACCACTGAACTTACATGGATTTCCCTCATTCTTCGAGACATTGGACTCTATCTTGAACAACCGCCTACACTATTTTGTAACAACATCTTAGCACTTTATATGACTGTTAATCCAATTTCATGCTCACACAAAACATATAGAAATTGATTATCATTTTGTGCGCGAAAAAAGTTGCGCTAGGGTCACGTGTCACCAAATTTGTGTCTTCTACAAATCAAGTAGCAGATATCTTCACTAAAGCCCTACCAAGAAGACTATTCGATGGTCTATGGACCAAATTGGGTCTTTGGTCTCCATTTTGGCACAATTTGAGGGGAGCTATAGAGAACCATGTAGAGATACATGCTTGTGCACACCAAAGAAAGGATAAAGGTTGATCAAGACATACAAGGAAAGAATTCAAACTTGCCAGCCGTTGAGGAGATCTTGGCGAGTCGTTGAGGAGATCGTGGAGGACAGTGATCGGTGCTAATAGTTATACATTTATGCACCTCAAACTAAACTTGTTAGTTCTTTAGAGTTCTATTTTAAACCATTTTACGGTACTTGGTTGTTTTATCCTTTTCAGGTTCATGCGAGGAAAAGAAGATAAAATGGAAGATTAGATGCTATAAAGAATCATAAGAATCTTAGAAAGGAGTAGAGCAAAAGAAAAAAGAATAAAAGAGAGCAAAATTGTAGAAATCTACCTTGATGGATCGATTGACCAAAACCGTATTTCTATCAATAGAAGGTTATTTTGGTCATTTTCCTTTATCCAAAATTTATAAAAATTTTCAGGTAGATTCTAGATGACCTAAAGTAGGTCAATCTGATAAGAATTGAACTCTCTAGAATTATTCAAAATTTAGTTGCAAAATTGTAAATAGGGTGAATAGAGTTGCATGAATAGTGTTTTTAAGACTTCTAAGCACTTTCCAACTCTATTGTTGCCTACATAAGTGAAGGTTTGATCCTCATTCAACCCTAAAAGAGTTTAGAGAGAGAAAAAGGAGAGTTTGACCTCAATTAGGATTTCTAAATTAATAAGGATTCTCTCTCTCTCTATAAATAAGAGAGTCATTGGCCATAATCATTATGTAGAGATTTTGGAATTTGAAGAAGAGAAGCTTTGGAGATCAAGGAAGCCACAAGGATGAGTTCTTCGTTTTTGTCTATGAAGACGGCGTGCTCCTCCCTCGCGATGAACTAATTTTCCATTCTAGGGTTTTAATGAAACCCTAACCAAGCAACTGTGTCGTTCTTTTTTTTATTTAGATTTATTATTTGTAAAACATCGATTGCATAATGAGAAGGTTGTTTTAACAACCAGATTTATTGGATTTAAATTTGATTTCAATAGAATTTCTATCTTTGTCTTAGGTGTTAGGAAATTGGAATTGAACTCACTTGTATTAATTTTCAGTAGAATTTTAATATAAGTTTTATGCAATGGTTTTAATAGTTCAAGAGAATAGATCTAATGATATTTTATGCTAAGGGAAGACTAGTGATCATACTACCCTAGTTTAATGTATATCACTCGTGCCAACTGAATATACTATATGCATAGGATTTAATTCTTCTATTTTTCTTGATCAGTTGAGAGGGGACATGTCGTCACTCTCACTATAATGTTTAAAAATTGAGAGGTCTTAATAAAATCAAAGTATGATTAGTTAAAAAGCTAGTGGTGGATTCAAACACCTTAAATTTTCTCAACCGATATATAACCAAAAGGTCTCAGTAATTAGGTTAAATAAAATTTGATAGTTTAAATACGAAACCAGCGTAGTCCTCAGAGGTTCGACACCCTTACTAGTAGTATTCTACAGAATTATTACTATAAGGAATAATTAAATTGTGTAACGATTAGACAGCACACATGATTTATTCTTTCTATGTATAATTGCAAGAATGATAGAAATCTATATATATATATATAAAAACATGCAATTAATAGAAAGAAATAAGAAGAGAAATACATGACTTCCTTTGTTTCAGAATTCGTTTAAACAGTACCTGCAGATGCTGCACCAACAACATCCTGCTTGGAATCCCTAATGTAAGGAACCATTCTGGTTTTAGAATGAGCATATGCGGCATAGAAATCAGAGAGAGCCATTGATATAGAAATATTTGCTATCTTCCCGACCATCGAGTTCAAATCAATAACTACTCCTACGGGAACCCTGACCTTAGATTCAACACTTCCATTGCGAACAGTTGCCGACTCAGCCCATAAGCTGAGAGAGAATAAGAAGATATAAACTAGAGGATACGATGGTTTCACCATTTTGAAGTCTAATCGCAATGTAGATTTGGGTTTCAAAGTGAATGACAGTTCAAGTGCCCATGTAGTCCCTTTATAACCTCTTATGTACAAAGTTTCAAATGAATGGACAGCAATAAATAGACATCTTATGGGTGCGTCTACGATGAATTTTTATAATGCCTAAAAGTCTTCGCTATGCCATGCAAACTTTCAAATGGTGGGCCAACACTCGGTGAAAATGATGTTAGTGTTTTTAGATAAAAACCCATATGGTCCCATGGAAATTTCCTCTTTTATTTAAGTTTATTTTGAGCTCGGATTGTGTTGCTATCATTAGAGAATTTCAAGGAAACTGGTCCCACTAGGAAAATGAGATCAATTCTTGGGACTTGTACGTATTCTTAAACCCAACAGATACGGTTGGGGTTGGATACCGTTAGATCATAGTGTGACTCCTCTAAATCCTTGGATCTTATGATGGGTAGGGTTCCAAGGTATTTAAAGAAAGGGAAAAGTCCATCTTTTCTCTCAAGTTAATTGTAGCCCCATTGAAATCAAACTTGAGGACAGAAGAGAAGACTCTGATCCTCAAAGACAATACGTAAGCTTCACAGTGTTTTCGAATTCGGAAGGCAAAGGATATTCTAGCGAATCAATATGTTATTGCTCTCTTCGATTGTATTTTTTGATTATTTATATTGAAAATTTTAATTGCATAGACTAGATCAGATTTAATATTTCTGTCTAAATGAATATTATTTTATCCTAACAAATAAAACATGGCAACAATTGTCACACAAGCCATAATCCGGAATCCGCACAAGCTGGATCGTATCACTTGTGGTCATGAAGGAGATGTGAAGTATAAGACTTTTTAGTTTGTGGTCTCGCAATAATATCATGGATTTTTTTTTAAGTAAAAAATTTCCGGTCTTCTCGATTAACTAAAGCATACAGGATTAGGCTTGTGATTATATTTATAGGGCATGATACACCTAAGATACATGGTATTGTATCTTAAGGGAGCACAATCAGTTTTGATCGTGTGCATGGCCCGGAATGCTTGATGGGTTTTTCTGGTTACTTTGTATATAAAGGGAGTTGATCCCAACTTTTACTCATTACTTTCATACTTGAGGCAAAAAGTCAAAAAGCTCCCCATCAAGTTGCCTATTAGAAGAAAGAGTTGCCTATTAGAAGAAAGAGTTGAAAACCTTCAACCCAATCTGATCATTCAACTCATCAAAAGAGTAAGAAGCATGAAAACATGTACGAATGGTAAATTCTAATGGTTTGAAAATTATTCTAATTTTGATGCATGTTTAGATGAAAAATCCTTCAATTGGTTAAGTTTGTACTCATAAATGTCTAAAATGAAGATAGGAGGAATAATATACTATTTCTGAACACAATCAGCCATTGTATTTGTACAATCAGCCACTATATTTGTTGGAGAAGGAGAACACTGTTCTATCTTTATTTATTAAGAAAAACTGCAATGACAATAATTTGCTATGTTCTCAGTCGTAAGTCATAACTGTAGGAAGTCTACTATTTATAAGAAATTAAAGACCTAATCCTAATCTATTTTAATAACATCAACATATATCTCCTAACAAAGTTTAAATAAAAACAAACTCTATCTAACATGAAGTAATTTAGATAGAATCAATTTTTAATTAAAACTAGATATAAATTAGGGTTAACAGTAATATTTCAGAGTGAAGGGAGAAACAAAGTTTTCTAGTAGAAAATGAAGATAAGGGTTGTTACTCTCATTTTTCAAAGTTTATTTCTTAGTTTGAGCAACTCTCGTGTGTGTGGTTGGCCTTGTGTGTGTGGGGGCTGTGTTATACCATTTCCCAAAAAAAAAACTGAATCAGCATAAATCTCTATGGGCGTAACCCAAGTTGGGTGAACCATGTAAATTGCTATCTTTGATTGTTTTCTTTTTCTTCATTTTTTGCATCCCAATGAAGGCCTAACAGTGTGACATGCACACATAAAAAAGAACAAAAGAATAGAAGGGTGGGGTACTTTGTAAATGATTCTCTCAAGGCTTATCATTTGGCTCTAATACCGGTCGGGTTTTATTCGGTCCAATTTGATTGGGTACTTTGTAAAATGGAATAGTTTCTAGTCGGCCGGGTTCGGTTGGGTTTCATATGATTAGACTCCAACCTGTGTAATATTGGGCTCAACCCAGACCTATGTAAACAAAACCCATGCCACCCTAAGGGATGCCAATAGGAAACTGTAATAGTCTAATTTAGATAAAGTTGTTAGGCCAACAGTTGCATTGTATAGATTATACCCTTTTCTTTTATAAGAGGATAATGTTAAGTCCATTTTCTTTCTCACCTATTTTTTCTTTTTCTTAAACAAGAAAAAAAAAATATGAACCATTCAAATTTCTTTTAAGAGAAAACCAATGAAGATCATATCGAGACTTCTCAACATCTCGTAGTGCAAATCCTCTGGTCAGGCCTAATTAGTATTAGGGACCCACTCACTCAATTCAATTTTGACCCGTTACTCAGCCTCATTTAATGCCTAGAAAATAGGATTGAATATGGATGGCTATTATGATTTCGAGCAAGCCGCCAGCGAAGGGAGGCCTAAGGACGAAAGCAAAACTCAATGTTTGGCCTTTTCATGTTTGGCTCTTTCATGGGGGCTAACGTCTAACTAAAGGATAAATGTGTCTTATATAGATTCATGGTTTTTTATGAAGTAATTTAACCGGCAAAAGACTCAATACCGTGTGTTCTTTGGGATCGGATTTGGTCTTGCCCTCGCCTGACCAAAACCGCCTGGCCCACTCTCATACATCCTTTAGGCTTAGGCTGCTTTTTGACATACATTAAGAAATTTTAACTCTTACGGCTAAAAAAATTTAATATATTTTTTTTTTTTAAAAGTTAGATACATGAACCTTAGGGGTGACTGAATCTTAACCATAGTTAATGTATTAAAAGGGATACACGGTGATCTCTAGAGCATGGGCTAGACGGTTTTCGTCTGGTGAAATCCCGATCAAATCTCATCCCATCTTCTTCTTCCACCCTCAAAAGAAAAGGTAAAAACCTATGTTCTTTAACAACTCTCTCTCTCTCTCATTGAACTTAACCAAATTAAATTGTGAGACCTTATTTTTGAATTTTGGTTCGCCCAATCGAGATTTAACTGTAAAGCTCTTTATTTTTCTCTCTTGTTGTAACCGGCCACGAGGGAGCCCAATTACACCATTACGTTGCCACATGTCCCTTTCGACACCTCTTACCTATTGTTAAGATTCACCCACCCCAGGGGCGGAGATAGGATTCTCTTGCAGGGGGCTAACAATGGCGGTTTGGGGGCATAGCCCACCAAAAAAAAATTGAGCTCCAAGTTTATGGATCATCACCTCTGTTTGTATCCGTTTATAAAGAAAAAATTTTATTTTAAAAGTTTAGAGGGGGCTAGGGCCCCCATCCTCCCCGGCTCCACCCCTCTCCCAAGCTACAGTACCCCTATGAACACTATAGGATTTTTTTTTTTCCAAAATTTCAGGGGAGCTCAGCCCCCTTGGGCCCCATGTGGCTCCGCCCCTGCCACCCCTAGGGTTCACCCACCTATCATTGGGTTTTAAAAAAATATTAAAAATAAAATTTAACCCATGTTAAAATTTATTAACTTCTAGGGTTAATTTTTTTAAAATAACTGTTACAAAGAACCAAGGATAGATAGGTGAACCCCAGATGTGGGTGAATCTTAACCATAGATAAGGGGTGTAAAAAGGGACACATGATAGCGTCAGTTGCTTAACCGGAGTCCCCCAAGTCCAGTTACAACTGGAGATGATTACGTCCTTTATTTTAGATAATGATTTTTTTTTTCTATTTTAGAAATTTTTTTTTCCCATTTTGAGTTTGTGAACACAGAATTGAGAAGGCTTATTCGTTTAAAAGTTATTCTTCTTATTGAAAAACAAGCTTGGAATAAATGAGGGAACTCGAGTTGTACAAGCAGAAGAGAAAACCGAAAGTTTTTTTTTTCTATAAGAAACATTTACCCTTTACTTTATATATTAGCAAGCATTAACAGAAATGGTATCTTTTTTCAATTTCCTAAGCATTAAATGAGACTAAGTGAAGTCTCAAGATTTCTCATTATTGACTATTGCAGAAACACCCTCCCTTCGTCCCTCCTATAGCTGAGGTGGTATTACCGTATTAAAGAGTCTCTATTGGTACTCTTAAATATACTTTTGAATTCTAAGTCTTTAATTGAAATAATTACAAAACCGATTTAAAGTTGATTTGGCATTATAAATGATAAAATAAGCCCAGTCAAATCTAGTAGAGCCAAATCTAAATCTTAACCCTTAATCCTTGTTGGGCAATGCTATCTTGACAGCTTTCTCTATCTTGACCTTAGCTAAGGTTGATAGGCCCTGTAAGTGCTTTTGCCTTCCCAGTGAAGAAAGCTGTCAGGTAAAGAAACCTTCAATCGTGATAAAAATAGGCAATTATGATTGAGGTAAAGCATGAAGGATACTGAAGGGAGTGGTTGACTCGTCTTGTTGACGCGTGTTTTTAGCTTTCTAAGGAATCTTCCTAGTTTCCGGGAGTAAGGAATCTTGCTAGAATCTTCCTAGCTTTGCAGGAATCGTCATGTGTAGAGAGAAGGAATTTTGCTAGAATCTTAATATTCAAGAAAGCTAATTTTCAACAGATTTTGAATTGAAGTTTGATCGAAGAAAATAAAGATAAGAGGGACAAAGACATCTCTACGACATTTGAGTTGTCAATAATATTTAGTGCAGCATTTACAAGGCCAGACATTATATCATGATGGACGTAAACTGACTTAAAAATTGATATTCAAGGCATCATGGACCGAAAAAATTTATGGCTCTACTCCTATATGAAGTCATCTTCTTTGTGTAATTTCCTGGAACTTCAGATAGCCTAGAGTTGAAAGCTACTATGATGCTCACCTAAGGAAGTGCAGCCTGAAGTCATCTCGCAGCGGGGTACAAGGAAATGCAGCGACTTTCTTTGTTGTTGCTCTGCTCAAGGAGGAAGTGAAGCAGATTGTTGGAAAAATGATATATAGCACTATAATCTAAATAGAAAATATATTTTATAAAAACAAACTCGAATCCATTGAGTATATTATATTAAAAAAACGAAGGGTAAATCACTTATCAATTTAGAGACCAAGGCACGTGTTGAACACGCTGTCCTTAAAGTTATTAATGTCCATGTTCTAGTGCTTACAGGTCTCTGACGGACATCCAAAAAATTTTTATCTTTCTTCTTATAATTGAAAGAGAGAAGGTTTTTCTTACTTCTCCCAATAGGAAAGGAATGTTGTAACGCCCCAAAATTCATGTTGGCCTAAATAGAACTTTGGACTCATGACAATGCATTCCATATCCTTATCCGTATAACATGCAAGGCAAATTAACTATGAGTTTAAAATTTTATTCCATATCAAATAAAACTCTAATCTAACAATATAAATCAACTGTCAACCAACTAATAAAATAATAATCCGATCAACCATATGATCTCAAATACTGAATTTAAAACTAAAGCAACATCTTTAACTTTGTCTTATTACATTCTTTTAAATTGAAATAAAATAACTAACTAATAGCTCAATAGTATGAATAGTAGTCCGGATTAATCTTTTCCTTAAGATAATCACCTTCCTGCTCTTCCTGATACTCTTCTTCTATCCAAGGTCCCTGAGCACAAATATTGAACCCTCCTGAAACTACCAACATAAAAAGTATGTTTGAGCAAATAAAAGCTCACCAACATAAAAAGTACGTTTGAGCAAATAAAAGCTCAATGCACACTAAGTCTAGCTAACAATATAATAACTTATAATCATGATCATGTTTTATCAAAAAATAAATATATCTTACAGTTCATGTGCAGAAACATGTAAACATCACATCATCCATGACATGTAAGATTCATGACTTGTGTAGACATGTAAGACTTATGCACGATTGTGAAAGTTCATGAAAGCATGTGTATCAATGCATGTAATTATGTCTGTAACATGAAAGTTTCCCAATGCCTGTAACATGAAAGTTCTCCAATGTCTGTAACATGAAAATTTCTCAATGTCTGTTACATGAAAGTTCTTGTGCATGGACTTCCACTTGAGTTTGGACTTGTAAGACATGTGCTTATAATACTTATCATACTGTACGACATGTGTTTGAGTCTCATGGTCAACTTCCATCTCGGTTATCCCTTAGATTCTAACATCAAAACATAGAATTCCATCAAAGTCACCCAAATAACTAAGGTTAATGAATTCTAAGTTTTGAGATCATCCTCTAAGTATTTACCTATTTAAAATTTAACCAATCCATATTACATGCATAATTAGGCATAATTTACATGAAAGTCATAAAAGAATAATTTATGTACTTAGAATAGAATCACAGTTAACATCTAGAAAGCACAGATACTTCAAATAAGTCTTTGTACCCGTATCGGATACGAATCGAATACGGATATGCCTCCGATACGGTGGGATCCATACAGGATATGGCTTAGACGTATCCAGTTAATTAAAAATAATTTTTTTTATTTCGGATACGACTCCAATACAGAGGGATACGGCCGAGATACGAGATTTTTTTTTTTTTTTTGGGTGACCCGGTGGTGTGACCCTATCTCTTTTGTTTTTGCATGGACATGGTCTTCCTTATATTTTGCTTTGTGGATGATAGGATGACTTTGTTTTTTGCTTAGTGGATGATGAGATGACCCTATTTCTTTTGCTTTTGCATGGACATGGTCTTTTTTATACATAAACAAAACTGAACCAATGGTTATTTTATAATTATAATACAAAATATAGTATTATTATTATTTTTTAAAAAATTACAGACATATCCTGGCTGTACCCTTATCCTATTTTTTTTTTGTTCTGCCGTATCGTTGTACCCGTATCGTATCGTACCCGTATCTCATATCTGTATTCGTGCTTCCTAGGTTAACATCATAGAATTCCATATATAATCATCACTCAACTATAGTCTCTCCCTTATGATCTCATTCATGTGCAAACCATAAAAATCATCTCCTTCATCAAGATCAATAAATATATGTACGAGAGTACCTAAAAAAATCATAATATTATGCTCAAACCTCAATTTAATCTCTAATCCATCATCACAATATCAATAAAATATTAAATCTCATATAACTTATTCCATTCACGATCAAGAATACAAAATCCTCTTGAAATCATACAAAATCTTCATCAACATAACTTAAATGTATGAAATCACCATTCTCAAATCTTAAAATCAAAATAGCATTCATATTATTATGCTAGAACAGTGTGTGGTATACCTAATCATTCATTCACTTCCAATTCTCAACATCAATTCCTTTCATTTATTATATACTTATAATAACACTTTGCTACTTCGGGTTTTTAACTGAAATGCATCAATCTGTAATATTAGTATCTGCTCTCCAATCTCAGCTTGTGTTTGGGAGTCCCTAATGATTAAATAAACCAAGATTTTACCATGACTGCAATTTTGGAGAGAATTTTTATTTGCTCTTTCAAAATCTCTTTTAGATTAGGGGATTAAAATAATAAGAAGAATTTCATAAGAGTGGACTTTGCCTCAAGTAGAGACATTAAATAAACACTTCAACCAAAAAATCAAAACAAGAGGATTTTACTCTCTAATAAACTCTTAAAATATGTTCGAACATTTTTTAATGAAAAAAAGTAACTTAAATCACTCCAACATCATTTATGGGTTAGTACTCACCCTTGCACATCATTCTAACCGAAATTTCTAACAACTCGTTGGGAGTTTCGAGCTAGAACGACAGCTAAATAGGCCAGTACTTTAATAAGTTCTTTTCATTATTTTAATAATTAAAATAAAATATAAAAAAAACACAAAAATACCTTCTAGAATTCAACTTGGCCTCTCAGCCCTAGAATTTTTGGATACCTTTTTTTTTTTTTTTTTGACTCGGCATTCTCCATTTCGGCACTTGTATTCTTGTTAACTAGCGGGTGGCACATATGATGCACGTGAGAGTAATGGGAAGGAATTAACCACAGTTAATAGGAGTTAAAAGGGACACGTGTTAACCCGGAGGTGTGATTGAACTCTCCCCAAGTTCAATCGCAATTGGCTGTGATTCTATGGATACAACACATGGCGTTGCTACCAATCAACATTTTTAAGAAAGACTTGGGATTCTCTCCAATTGTTGCTGGTGAGGATGTCGCCAACAACACTCAGGACGCATCACATACCTTGTGCATGTTAATTAAAATATATATATATATATATATATATGTGTGTGTGTGTGTGTGTGTGTGTGTGTGTGCACACGCAAATGAAGGTCCCAATTGGCATGCACGGGTATGTGGGACCTCCTGGGTAACTGTTGGCAATCTCCTCACCAGCATCAATTGAAGAGCATCCCGTGTGTTTAAGAAAACAATAATTTCAAAAGAAGAATTGATGATTTATGATTTGGGTTTTTGCAATAAAAAAGGGTTCTTTTTTAAAATAAAAAAAAACATTTATCTTTTTAGCTATTTGTAAATAGATTTTGTATTATGGGCCCCACTAACATTTAAATCTTTTGTAAATCCACCATTCTATCCATAACTTAGTTACAAGTATTCTATTTTTTTTTATATGAAAATACCATTTTAACCTTTTTTTTTAATTTCAAAGAGACTTATAAAATAAAATCCATTATCATCTATTTGTAAAGAAGGGGTTTTCACAATTAGGATCAACTAAGTAGATCTTTCTTTTTTTTATATTTTTCGCATTATCAATCTCAATTATCATGTTTCCCCCACAACACACCTGAACCAACCCCAGCAAAATTAATAGGAGCTGGAACCGATTAGATGTACTTCTTCCATTCCGAATCCGAACCATTTCTTCTTATTATCAAAACCTTTGGATGGAGAAAGAGCTGGAAAGTTCATGCTGGATTCAGTGCTTAAGCTTTACATTCTCATTTTTAATTTCTTTAAAAAAAATGAGTGAGTGATATGTTGCACTTGCGAACAATGTGAGAACATAAGGGAGGACCACCTGGATCCCAAATGATCCTATTTTGGGTCTGACACTCACAATGCAGCTACAGCAAGGGAATGAACAGTAGTATTTACCATTGCTTTGGCAATCTCTGTATAAATCACCGGCTGCCTTGAATGCAGAAGAGCAACCTGTAAACCTGCCTTTATATCAGAGAACCTAGGCTAGTAAGCCAGAAGAGCATACCATGGCTGGTCATAGACTTCAGCAATGGCTTGGGTTCAATTTGGGTCAAGGTTAACCCAAAACCAGTAAAACCAATTCACCAAAAGGTCATGTGACCGGGAAAACCCCATTTCATCCTCACAAAGTGCGATGGGTGAATTCAGCTAGGGCAAGATTACCTTGCAGGGTAAATTTCGCTGCTGAGGATGATAAACTCTATGAGGATTCGTTAAAATATAATAAGCAAATTTGGTCTATGGAATGATAGAAGTAAAATATAATGGGATTTGAATAATCTCCAATTTTTATAGAATAATGACTCATTGTCAATGAGCAGTGATTAACAGTAGCGGACCACAATGTCAGCTTGGTGGCTGAAAACAACTTTCTACTCACGTGGCATCCAGAAGATCAGATAATTACCTATTAAATATTGTTTTCATTATGATAGCTGGCATAGAAAACAGACCAAAGACATTATAAAGTATCTCACTGCCACATGCAACATTCCGATTGGGTGGTGCTCTAGCAGGCTGGCCTTGCGGTCCGTTCTTCATTTTTCCATGACAATAAATGGAAGGGGGGCAACCAATACAACATGGTTCTGAAGAGGAATTTATAAATGCTCCATTTGAACAAGTCCTCACCACCAAGTGATGCAAAAAATGGAATGCTAAGATCACAATTTCACACTGGCCCCTCTTGAAACAACTTAAAGGAAAAGGAAAATGAAAGACAAGAGGAACCTTAGCTAATCACCGATGATTGAGGAACAAGCAAACTTTATAAATAGCCATTAATTAGGTGTATTGAATTTTGGTGAACACTGGCCCCAGTAAGACTCGATTTAGATTAAAAAGAATTACAGAGAAGATAAGGAACATTGCAATTTCCAAATGTTTCAAGTCTTGTATGGTGGAACACCTAATTGAACAGGCATCTCATTTTTCATTTTTCAATGAAAAGGAAAATCAACGAGGAAAAGTTCCTTTGAAAGCAGGAAATAGTTAGTTATAAATGCTTCGAAACAGAAAAACAAAATGAAGAGCTAAGCAGAGACATCTGCTTTCATGAAATGTACAGCAAAAGCTCCAAGAAATCTCAAGCGAGCTGGACCAATGAGGTCTAGAGGTGTGGCTGCTTGAGCGAAGATGAATAGATCGTGTATTTAAAAAGGAAAATAGTTAACGTACCCGTGAACTCCACTTACAAACCTAAGGCTGTACCTCATTGGTCCAGCTCTCTCCTCTTAAATACTCACCACTGGAGCGAGCTGGACCAATGAGGTCTAGCCTTAGGTTTGTAAATGGAGTTCATGGGTACGACTATCACTGCTCATTTAAAAAATAGGATTTTGTTTTTTATGAAAGGGTAATTTTTGGAATTACTAATTTCTGTAAATCATGCCACCTCACTTGCTTTTATAGCCATTGATCTTTTTTAATCAAGGGCTTAGTTAAAGAGTAAATATAGGGGAGTAAGAAGAGGGAGTATGTTGTTCCCATAAGGGTAAATTACCTGTAATTGCTATCCAAAAATAAGTCTTTGAAGAATTCGAACATTACATCAACCTTTATTCCAGAAATCCCTGCACTTAAAAAATAGTTAGACAATTGGTACCTCGTGTGAAGTGAGGTGCGGATCACGTCACTCTCTTTAAGACATTTTGCGCCCCCCACAGATACACGAGGTTGCCAGATACGATGCTTCCAGGATACAACATCTCCACACAAATCTAACCCCGACTATAGGCATGCATAACCTATAGTCGCACACTTTACTATGTTTCTTATCCAACAATCTCTCAAAAGAAAAATTATCAAATATAAGAAAACAGATCAGTAGAAAAAATCTTTTCTAATCTTCTCTATTACAATAGAAGGGAAAATACGTAGTATATATAGAAAACTAATTAGGTTGTTTGAATTCTAAAACTATCACATTAGTGACTAATAATTGTGACAATAAACCTTGTGAAACGTTTCCTACCATGAAGCCTTAAATGGCTATAATAAAATTAAATAAATTAATATTTAATTTCTTTTATTTAATTGATTTTGAATCACAATCACCCAAATGTACAACAATCCCCCACTTGATTCAAAAATAATAAATCGCGATAAGAAAATAACATTACTGGGTAAGATTAGATTTAATGCATAAACAAATGTGTCACATAGATTTGAACATTTGGATAGAAAATTCTCACTAGATATTCAGTTACCATAGATCATAGATCTTGGTATTCAAAACTGAGCTCTTTTAGTGATGAGTCTTTATACTTTAAACACACAAACTCTTACAGAGTCTACAGGTGTCTAAGCCAGCACTTTTCGGTCATATGCTTTATCCTGGTTTAATAAGTGCTCTAAAGAAATAGTCAATTTCTCATAGAAAGCGGCCCCACTCCCAAACTTATAGAGGTGAGTCTATCAAGGATGCCTATGTGACTCTACATCCCATTCAATAGAGTTATAGATCTCATTAAGAGAAAACTCTCAACCTTTAATGGTCACATACTTTATGCACTATTCACACCATAGGAAGGGACTTAGAAAATAATAACATTATTCTCCTATTATAGTGCATCACCTTAAACCACTCTGTAACTTGTTCTTCCCATTAAACCTGTTTTTGGGATCTCTAGTCTTCAGGTTGGGTTGCCATTACAGTTGGTAAATTTTCAATAAGCTTAAGTCTCATTCCCCTCAATGTGCTCCCTTGCTAGGCCTTTAGTCAAGGGATCTACCAGATTTTTCTCACCATCTGATTTCATTTTCAGATATAACTCCATCTTATAGGAGTTCTCAAATATAATTTCATCTCGTATGAATTCTCTTAGATATAATTCCATTTTATAGGAATTCTCTTAAGTATAATTCCATCTCATAGGAATTCTCTCGAATATAATTTTTAAAATTTTTCTCAAATATAATTCGAGACTTACCATTATACCGAGTGTTATTAGCTCTACCTATTGCAACATTGCAATCACAATTAATTTTATAATAGAGATTAGTTTATTCTATAAAGGAATATCAAACAAAAAGTTCTGAAGTTACTCAACTTCTTCTCCTGCTACGACTAGACTATTGGTGCCAATTTCAAAATAGAAATTGACCCAATTAATTGTTTCTTAGAATATTAGAAACATCACCACTACCAATAATGAATATATAATCACTTGTTATTTTATATTCATTAGAAATTAAATTTCAACAAACATTATTATACCTTTCGATTTAATAAGAGTATCTACCATAAGGAAAATCAGAATATATGATTCTCCTTAAATATTTAAATACTTTAAATATTTAATCACTCTACTAATTGCATCCCAATGCTCCCTACTGGAATTACTAGTGTATCAACTTAATTTCCCAATGGTTGGATGTTGTCATGAATTCAACCCGGATTCATGATGACCCGTTTGGCGACCCATTTGGCAACCCAACAAATGGGCAATGGGTGGCCCGACCCGTTTTGGGTATTTTACCCATATTATCTTTATTGTAATCCTAATATAAAAGGGATTTTTTAGGGGCTTTGTTCCTTTGAAAAAACAAAGAACTGGGAGCCATTCTTTGGGTGTATTGGGAATAGGGTTTTTTGAGTGAGAGCATTGTAAACTCTTCAATTGAATATAGTGATCGATCACCGCTGCCCGTGGACGCAGGCATATTCCCGAACAATGTAAATCGTGTCTTTCTGTTTGGTTTTTTTTCTCTATTTCTTTTTTTTGATTTACTGATTTTTGGATTCGTTTCACTATTATTTGTTTGCTTTCGCACAACACCAACTACATATGAGTATAGTTCATACTTCATAGCATACATCAAGCTTCCAGTTACACTAGCATATTCATTTTAGTTTATACTATCTCCTTCATTAGGTGATAGATGAATACTAAGATCATATGGAGTACAAAAATTACTACAATCATAATGATTGTATTTTAATAATAATTTTTTAATGTAATGAGATTGAGATAAAATTATTCCATCATCGTTCCTTATTATTTAATTCCAATGATTAAATTTTCCCCTCGAAGATCCTTCATGTCAAATTTGGATGACAAGAATTCTTGTTTTTGTATGATTTTTTGATTTGTTCCAAAAATTAGTAAATCATCTACATACAGACAAATGATTACTCCATAATCACCATTATACAAATGATTACTCCATTATCACCATTATATTTGTAATATATACATATCACTTTCATTTGTATTATATTCATTAGTTATTATCAAATTTCTCATGCCATAATTTTGGACCTTGATTTAAATCATATAATATTTTTATAGGTTTATAAACTTTATTAGTTTGTCCAGGAGCAATAATTCTCTTTGATTGATCCATATAAAATTTTTCATCTAAATCATCATTTAAGAATGTTGTTATAACATCCTTTTGATGAATTATTAAATTATATATGGATGTTATAATAAATAATACTCGATTAGATGTAATTCTTGATATAGGTAAATATGTATCAAAATAATCTATTCATTCTCTTTACTTAAATATCTTGGCTATTAATTTAGCCTTATATTTTTCTATAGACCCATCAGTTATAAGTTTCTTTTTAAATATCCACTTATAGCCTCTAGTTCCAGTTCCAGGAGGAGGAACAACTAATATCCGAGCGAGATTAGACATTATTGAAACCATTTCATTTTTCACAGCTTCTCTCCAAAAGAAGACTCATGTGACTCAAATGTCTCTTTTAAATAAATAGGATCATTCTCTACCATATAGGAATAAAAGTCAGACCCAAAATCTTTACTCTTTTTAGCTATTTTATTTTTTCAATGTTCAATTTCAGTCTCATCTGAATTAATTAATTCAATAGTTTTAGAACTAAGATCATTAGTTTCATATGAATTTGGTTTATTAAACCCCCAGTATTTGCAAAAATAAAACGAAAATGATTAGGTTCCTTTAATTCAAATATAACATTATTTTCAATGCCTAAGAATCTATATGCTTTACTGTTAATCACATAACCAATAAAAAACTTATCTCCAAGATTTGGATCCTAATTTAATTATTTTAGGATCATTAAATCAAATCATTGCTAAACATCTTCATGTTCAAAAATAATTTTAATTTGCATTTCTACCTTTCCATATTTCATATTTTGCCTGACACTATCTCCTTCATTTGGAGATAAGTGTACACTAGTATTAGAAATACTAATATATATTAGATCTTGATTTATAAACCCCCACTATTTTTAGAATTTAACAGGAAAAGAATATTTAGCTTTCCTTAATTCTAATATCACAATATTATCAAGATCTAAATTATATGTGTCTTATTTTTTATGAAAACACATCTCCTTTAATCATATCTTAATTTGGTTATTTTAAGATTATTTAGTCTTACCATAGCTAAATAATCACATATCTTAAAATAACTAAAATTAAGTTATCTCTCCATTTCATATAATCATAATCAGTTATATCCTAATATTATTATTTTAAGATTATTTAGTCTTACAACAACTAAACAATCACATATATTAATATAATTTAAATTAGAATTTCACCTCTCTCATTTTCATATATATTTAGTTAATTTTTTCTTTTACTTGTGTCCAACCATTTATAATTATTGCAATTTAATTATCAAGTCATATATTCATATATGACAGTAAAATATAGTATGCAATTTAACAAGTAAATTAACTGATAATATTTAAAAAATGAGTTTTAAAAATTTGACCGTCTATTTTCAATTTTATCGATGCGTGTGTGCAACTTCAGATTTTTTGACCACAACTCATCTATAACTGTGCTCTTCACATCTCAAGGAGTACGCCGGCTCAAATGAATGATGAGTTAGCTTTTTTTGATTGGCTCAACCTGACTTGGATAGGCTAGGCTAACTTGGCTTAATTGGAATTGACTTGGAAAGACTCATCTTAGCCTTACATGATCTTGAAAAGATTTACATGATGTCACAAGGTGTAAAGCCCACTTTAAAGAATGAGGAGAAAAAAGGAGTACACGAAGATGGACTTTCCTTTTTTATATTGTATTCCCTTTCCTTTTTCACATCACCAACTTTTTGATATGCATAAGAAAACAAAACGTCCCCTTTTTTCTTCTTGAGATTAATTTTCAAGCAGAGCTCTGCATCATGTGGAGCTCCCTTTGTACACTACCAGGTGGCAAATTTGTTACACATTTGCCACCCGGTAGTGTAAAAAGGGAGCTCTACATGATGGATCTCCGCTTTATATTTAAACTGTTTCTTCTTCACCAAAACCATTTCTAACACATTTGCCACCCGGTAGTGTAAAAAGGGAGCTCCTCATGATGGATCTCAGCTTTATATTTAAACTGTTTTTTCTTCACCAAAACCGTTTCCACCAAAATCGATGGCTTCGGCGCTCAAGCCCACATTGTCTCAAAGCCACTGTGCTATTGTGGTGGTCCAACTTCTAGAAGCCATTTATTCCAAAGCTTCTCAACAGCCCATATCGAGCCACAAAGCTTCATGCTAATAAAGACAAAAGCATCTTCTTTCTTTTCCTTACCTGATGCTTCTTATTCAATCAAGGAGGAAAACATAAAAAATATGTGTTTATCCTCCACCAGCGCATGGCATCAGACCCACCACACCGGGTTGGCGAGCCTGCCAGATTCGGAAGCTAGCAACCTCATACGCCTCGTTTATTGCAGAAATTTTGGATAGTGGATCCAGTGATCGGCGAGTGAAGAAATGTCTTAAAATTGTTGTTCCCATAGGGGTAAATTACCTGTAATCGCTATCCAAAAATAAGTCTTTGAAGAATTCGAACAGTACATAAACCTTTATTCCAAAAATCCTTGCACTTAAAAAATAGTTAGACAATTGGTAGCTCGTGTGAAGTGAGGCACGAATCACGTTGCTTTCTTTAAGACATTTTGCGCTCCCCACATATGCACAGGGTTATAAGACACGATGCCTCCAAGATACAACAGCTCCACAGAAATCTAACCCTGACTATAGGCCTGCATAACCTATAGTCGCACACTTTACTCTGTTTCTTACCCAGCAATCTCTCAAAAGAAAATTCTCAAACAAGAAAATAGATTAGTAGAGAAAAATTATCTAATCTTCTCTATTACAATAGAAGGGAAAATACAAAGTATATATAGAAAACTAATTAGGTTTTTTGGAATTCTAAAACTATCACATTAGTGACTAATAATTGTGACAATAAACCTTGTGAAATGTTTCCCACCATTAAAGCCTTAAATGACTATAATAAAATTTAATAAATTAATATTTAATTTCTTTTATTTAATTAATTTTGGATCACAATCACCCAAAGGTACAACAGAGTACCCCTAGACTGACTCCTCACGTTATCAATCAATCGCTCCCCCACCCGCGGCAAAAAAGAAAAAAAAAACTAGCTCCGACCCAGGAGCAATGATTTTGCAGTTTGAAGAGGTCAAGCTTTCCTTTACAATTGATTGAGAGTAGGGCAGCAAGTGACCATGAGAGAAAATTATTTCTACAAAAAAAAAGTGTAGGATTTTTTGAGATCATTGCAAAATAATCCACTTGAGTCTTACATTAAGCCATAGAATACTAGAAAAATACTTTTAGAGATTGGAGAAGCAGTCTACTAAGATCTACCCTAATACAATGTAAAAGTTGATTACACCTTAATCATAAAAGAGAAAGGGTATAGAGAAAAGTGAAGGCATTCCAATCATTGTTGTATATTGTATTTAAACTATACTACTACACCATAAAATTTCCTCAGTAGGTCCAGCATTTTTTAAGAATCGTTCAAAGCTATGTAAACCGGGTTTCATCTCTTTCGTGTTCTTCCAATTCTTGTTCTTCATCTCTTTCGTGTTCTTCCAATTCTTGTTCTTCAGAAGCGACATTTTGAGTTGTCCGGTTAAAAATCGTCAAGGGGCTCTGTGGATCAACACTAGGTGAACCTTCAACTCCTCCAGCAGGAGCTAAGGGGTGAACCCTAGAGTCGGCTTTCTTGAAAGGATGTGAGGATAGATCTTTCTTGTCAAAGTGTTTGGCCACTATAACAAGTCTCTTCCAAAGGGAGTTATCAGAGTCAGATGTCACCAAAACATGCCAGTTCTCATGAAGGAAAAAATATGAGTATACAAGGAGGGATAAAACTGAAGCAGTTCCGGTGATGAGGAAGAGGCCCCAAAAACTATCAATGCTGAGACTATTTGAAGTGGTTGTGGAGACTTCATCCTGGTAAGAGATTTGATGCTTAAAATACTTTTCCTCAATATCTTTCATTTTATCTCCCTCGGTGAATTGTAGAATTGCCCTTGAAAAATAAGGGACCAATGGGGAATTTAATGGGAACGCCTGTAAGAGTGAGAGGAATTATGAAACCACAACCCTATACAATTTCATGTCCTTATCATGCATCTATTAAGATGAAATAAATACTCAATTATCTATATAAAATATATATTTAGGAGACCAATCATTAAATGCAGTGTAGAGGACTTTTGTTCACTTCTGTAAATTTATTCAATATATGATTAAATATAATGGAAAGTGATTGAAAACTATCGATAGGACCTATTATCGAAACCTGGACAGCCAATTGAAAAACCAACGGTGCCATGGGTGCAAATACATTCAATGGTCAGCCCCACTTGATGTTTGCCGCACTTTCAATCAGGTGGTCTAGCTCTCAATAGTAGATACTATCGAAAATATTAGCCCTAATTTCTCTCTTTCCAACTTTTTATAGGAAAGAACATGTGTGTTAACCTTTTAAGGTTGTAAAAGTTAGCCCCAATTTCTATCTTCCAAACTTTTTGTAGGAAAGAACTCATATGCTAACTTTTCCAAGCTGCTTTTCAACCAGCATCTTTGCTACTTAAAGCTCCTCTCACCTTAATTCAGGTCCTTTTGGTGAGATGTGGTTTGTTCCGCTTTTTGTAGTGTGTGTTATGTCATTACTCTTGACCAGAAAAATATTAAAGAAGGGAGAGCTTTTAATCTACTAAAGTTTTAATGGACTACAAAGTAATCGGAAAAATTTTGAACACATGTTCCTCCCCTAGAGAAAGTGGGGAAGAGAGAAATTGAGTTTAAATAACATGGTGGCATTTTTGTAATAACGCGAGAAACGATTTTGAAATTCCTAGTCTACTACTCAGTAATTATGAAAATGGCACCATATTCTACACTAAAATAGGAGTTCTGCATAGCTCTATTATATATATATATGCTAGTCCCAGTCGCATTTACTCCAAATTTTTCCATAGACACAAGATGGGCCTAACACATGGAGATTTTCATTATTTTAATAGTTAAAAAAGTAAATGTGAGAGAATGTTTGACATTTGTAGCGCCCAGTTGTGTCTTTGGAAGATTTGCGACTTTGGCGCGTGTGTGCAAATGTTTGTGAAAATAATTTCTAGATCCCCTCACCCGTTTATGTATGTATTAAAACTCATTAAAAACTACAGAAGTGCTTATGGAAAGCAACACTACTATTAAGAAAGATTTGCCAGCCAATTAAATAAATAGACCAAATGTTCTAGTGTTAGCTATTTGTTTGTGTGTGAATGCGTGTGTATATATATATATGTGAGAGAGAGAGAGTCTTACGAAGCCGAATCCAGCCGTCTTGTAGGTAGGTCCGACCATAGTGTATTTAGATTTGTACTTAGCAAGGAATAGCTTTATATAGGGGATCTCATCGATAATTGCAGCAACCCCGCCATTTCGACTTCCTTGAGATAAGGCCTTGTGAAAATCCTTAATTGTGCTATAATTTTTGAGCTTGGATTCGTTCAATCCCAACTGTTTTGTCAGAAGTCCTTTCACAAAGGAATCCGTTTGGTATCCCACATAATATCCATTATCTCTGATCTCTTCGATATCAGTTATTGTCAGTTGTAACCGTTGTACCGTGAGCATGGAAGTTAAGCTTGCAGTGTAACTCTGGGTCAGGATGAGCACTACAAACACCCATATAATCAATACAAATCTTGATAAGTTGTTCACCACCTTCTCCCCTGTTACCATAAAAAAAAAGTATCAGTAGTTAAGATAACTGTAAATTCTCTTTTGAAAAATATAATGAGGATTGAATTTCTTATCAATCATCTTTGATCTAAGTGAATATTATTTGATGTTTATGCTAATGCAACAATGCAGTATTTGGGGGGGGGGGGGGGGGGGGGGGGGGAGTGGGTTAGTGGCCAACACCACGCCTCAAGAAGCTGAAGTCTTGAGTTTGAGTCCCTTCCCCTTGTTGGCCACCCTTTCCTGGTTATATAGTATAGGCCTTGGATTGTCTCTGGCGAAGCCATAAAGGGCTCTCGGGGTTCCATACATTGTGCGGCAGCTGGCAGAAAAATGGGGAGAAGTCATTTATTTTCTCCCCATGATTTTTGACTTCTCCCCATTTGATATCTCTTCCCCTTATTCTCAAACACTTATCGCCACATGTCAATTTGTGTGTGGAGAAGTCAAAATCATGGGCCCCATGATTTTGACTTCTCCACCACTTGTCCTCTATTCTATGGAACCCCGAGACAAGCTCTTTCTGGCATCGCCAGAGACAAGCCAAGGCCTATACGGCCTCGGATTGTCTCTGGCGAATAAGGGCATCTGCATGGCCTGAGAGACTTAGTCGCGTACTCTATGATGCCCAGGTAACCTCGTTCCAAAAAAAAATAAAAATTATGCAGTATTTGGGTTGTGGTCCATCTTAGACTTGTGAAAGAACTTTAACTATATATATAGTAGTGTAGGGGCAATTACTGTGGGCAAACACGAGTGTTGAGAAGGAAAACCATAACATCATGCCGAGTTGTTGTCCGCGAGGGCCTCTAAACTCCGTATTTAAACGGTGTTCTAAAATCCAGACCACAACACCTGTGAAGATGAAGGCTGCCCCGGTTGTCAACCAAAGGTCCCAGCTAAGAGGCTTTAAGAAAATCCAAGCATTCTTGGTTTCGTCGTCTTTAATCAGCACTACCATTGACACCCCTGATTCTGAATATGGTAATGTGAAATCGACATACGATGATCGATTAGCTACGATCGTTATGTCTCCCACGACAGCATCAAAGTTCTGTGTTTTTTCTCGCAAAAGAAGAAAAACATATATTAATGATCATTTCTAAGAATTAGTTCCCTCCATTTATAGTGAAATTAAAAGGAATTCCCAACAAACCTGAAGCTTAACTTCCTTAACAAGTTCGTCATAACTCCCGTTACTACTTCCATCAGGCTTCATGTAGGGTTTAAATTCATAAGGGAGTGCAAATGGTAATGTGTCTAATACCGCGAGGAACACGTCTTTGGAGAACCCCTCAAAGGTTGTCTTATTGGTATGAGAATCCCTTTCCACTTTCACGAATTCACGAAAACCTTTTTTCACTGGAACTCCGATGATCAACTTCTTCCCTTTTATCGGTACAGCCCAACCCTTCGGAGTGGTTCTTGAGTCTCCTGGCCATATGGGATCCTTGAGGTTAGCATTGGAAGTGGAGTATGCTATTATTTTATCCACAGTATCAAATCCTCGCGAAAGCCCTCTCTTTGGAGTCCAATACCCAATAACTCTCTCTCCTTTTCCAATCACATTGAATATTTCAAAGGCTGAAGACTGCAACTGCCCCTCAACCAAATGGAACTCCCCGCTTAGGCCTTTAAACCTAGTGTTTAAGATTGTTTTGAGAAGTCTTTCACCTATTTCTGAGATTCCCAATGTTGCAAGATCAGTTGAATTTTTGCCAGTTTCCGTTTTTGAGAAGCGAGAATTCATGCCTCCAACTCTCTCTACTGCCATAGCTAATGCCCAAATTGTATCATATGCCCAGATGCCAAAGTGATTCAACTCATTTGTCATGCTGTTTGGATTCTTTAATAAAATTCCCCTTTTCCATCTCATATGAAAATCATGAAGAGATTTCGACTTTGGTATATAAGGTTGTATACCTAATACACCTTGCATTGAATCGACGGCAGAGGGATTCATGGGATCTAATATCATAGATAACCCATCTGTGATAATCCATGCATACCCATCACTCATCATTTCTGCCTTATGAGCATATTTGAACAAGCGAGAGCCGAGAGAAGCCGTCATGTGGACCACAAATACCCTAGTCTGCATGGTCGCCAACTTGTTGAGCTCTTCCAAAATTTGAAGATCACTGGCAGTTGGTGGAATGACGCTTCTATAAGGGACGCGAGTATCTATCCCTTGGAAGGCATCAATCAAATAAGGTATCATTCCGTTCCCAAAATCTGTGTCTTCGTTTATAGGTACCACCTCGCGCCATCCAAAGGCATCAACGATCGCTGCAATGGCTTTCACTTGAGAGGAGTCGTCTAGGGTCGTACGAACAAAATAAGGGCTATGTTTGGGAGAAAGAGAGGGACTCGTCGCAGAAAAAGAAAGAATGGGCACATGAGCTTTCCTTCCTAGATGTGTCACAAACTTTGCCTCTGCTGACCTTTGTGGCCCTATTATGGCTTGAACTTCTACATTTTTCAGTAACTCCAATGCTGAATAAAATACGAACAAATAATGAATTAGTAATACCAAGTGAGAAACCTACACCTTTTTTATTTTTTTAGCTCTTTGTTTGACCCAAACACACATCGTCCAATTAAAGTTGAAGGACTGAACTATATTCACGTGCTTGTTGAGATTAGAAGTATAAATGTATATCAAATTAGAAGTATCTTAGTAGGAAATTTTTTAATGGTGCTGTTACGAGCACACCATTATTTACTGTCTGGACACCATTTAAAAAAATTACTTACATTTTTTTTAAAGTTTGTATTTCTATGCACACTCACACCCGAAATCCTTAAAACCTTACTAAAAAACTTTCCTAAAAGACGGTCTTCTCATTTAATAGAAGTAATCTTCTCAATATCTTCTCCTTTTATATCCATTATAGTCTCTTTCAATATGTTGTCTCCTTCTATATGGTTTGTGCTTTTATTTTTCATATTGATAATCCTACAGAAACAGTTGTTTCACGGTGGTCACAGGGCTACCAAGGTACTCTTTCAATAAAATTGGACATGTGGCGACTTATATGGGTGAACCCTAAGGGTGAGTGAATTTAACCACAGTTATTGGGTGTTAAAATTGACACGTGGTAGCGTATATATCCCCTTTAACTATGGTTAAGCTCAATTTACTTAAGGTTAGTATTTTTAAGGCCAATATATTTTCTTTTTTTTTTCCTTCCAAAAACCAAGGTAATATGAAAGAACTTTAGAGTTGAGTGAATCTTAACCACTATTAGTGAGAGTTAAAAAGTGACACGTGGGAGGGTGTAGAGGCACTCGAGAAAAAAATATTTCCCTTAAAATGGTATATAAGTAGAAAATTTATAGGTATTTTTTTTTTACTCTTGGTGTGCTCGTAGAATTTGTTATATTTTAATGGTGTCCAGTTATTAAGTAATATAAATGGTGTCCAGTTAGTAAATAGTGGTGTGCTCCTAGCATCACCGCATTCGTTAAAATTATAACGTGAAAGCAAGCACTCAAGATAGACCTCAAAATAGAAAGAGAAAAGCTCCTAAAATAGCAAAAGAAATAAACTAAAATAATAATAATAAACCAAAAAGAGACATGAGTCCATAAAAGAAAACAGCAAACGAAATACATTCTACTGTTATGCTTTTATATTTTCTTGATAAATATTTTCTTTATAGAAAATTTTAGGTGAAATATATCCAAAAACAGGAAAACCCATTATTTGGAAGGAAAATAATCACCTCCTCGGTCGGTGATGTGAGGAGGGGCGCTCGGCTCTCCTTTTCATGTCATGTGTCCCCCTTCTAACCCCATTTAATTGTTATTAAGATTCATCCACCCTTAGGGTTCACCCATCTACCCTTGGTTTTTAGAAAAATAAAGTAAAAAAAATAATTAACTAAAGGGTTGAAAAAAACTAACCCGAGTTAATGGGAGTTGAAGGGACAGCTGTGAGAGTGAGGAGGAATAGTCCCCTCCTCGGCCGAGGAGGGGACTATTGCTCTATTTGGATTCTCAAGGAATCACAACTTTCTCACAATACAAATACCCCATTAACATTTTCAAACCCTACTAATTGTTACTTTTATCACAAGTGCACCATTAGTTTTTTCTAATGGTACGAAGCCATCATCCATCATTTATCTAATGCTAGTAAATTTGTAGGCAGGCATATCAACTGTCTCATCCCAAGACTCGAAACAGAGTCCACCCTTAAGGGGATATACTCCTATAATTTGGGCAAGGCATCAGATTATTTTCGTAAATGCAAGAAAAATGGTATCGGGCATCCACACATCATCTGACATGTGGCGATAAAAAGAGGAGAAGCCATTTCATTTTCTCTCTATGTTTTTGACTTCTCCCCAATTGATATCTCTCCCTCATTTTATGGCCACATGTCGGATGATGTGCCCGAGACCATTTTTCTGGCATCTCCAAGAGACAATCTGATGCCTTTGAGCAACTGGAGTTTAGAAAGGTGCCACCATTAGCATCTCATACTCGATCTCTCTCTCTCTCTCTCTCTGTGCCAGTTCGGACTCAGCCCAAGACTGAAATTTTTTCAGGGCTGGATTTGCTTCCCCGTCTGACCTGGCCTGAGTTCACCCCTACCAAACATGAAACTATGCAAGCAATTGTATTAATAAAAACCTGTTTTGTATTTTTGTGAAGGAGTCAATCTTCTACGGTGATAACGGGATTTGGCAAATCCAGTTATCACCCCTAGAGGTCGCCACGTGTCTCCTTTGACACCCCTTAACCGTGGGTAAGGTTCACCTACCCATCCTTGCTTTTTTTTTAAAAAATATTAATTTTTTTTTTTATTATTAAAAAACTGTTTTTAGAGTTTTAAATGAAAAAACTGATTTGGCTCCTTTTATGAATAGAAATCTTTAGGGTGTGCTCTGTTGGCGAGAAAGTGGGTGAAAGAAAAGAAAAGAAAAGAAAAGAAAGTAATGTAAAAAAAAAAAACCTTAAATTTTCTTGCAAAACAACCACCAAAAGATGGATGGAGATTTTAAAAGAAAATTTGTCACTTTTGGAAAAATGCAAGAAAATGAAAGTACGTTTCTTGCTAACCAAACACAAGAAATGTGCAATAAAACACACTTTTTTTTTTCATTTCCCTGACTTTCTCGCCAAATGAATGCACCCTTAGGAGTCAGATCCTCTATTGTGATACCCGGATTTGGCAAATCCGGTTATCACCCTTTGAGGTGGCCACGTGTCCCCATTGACACCCCTTAACTGTGGTGCATATTCACCCACCCGTAGGGTTCACCCCCCATCCTTGGTTTTTAGAAAAAAAATATTAATTCTATTATTTAAAATTAAAAAACTGTTTTGTAATTTTATGAATAGAAATCTTTATATTGTAGCAGGAGAAGAGAAAAGTAGGTACCTACAGATGCTGCACCAACAACATCCCCCTTGGAATCCCTTTTATGAAGAACTAGTCTAGTTTTATAATTAGCATGTGCGGCGTAGAAATCAGACCAAGCCATTGATACACACATCTCTGCCATCTTCCCGACCTTCGAGCTCAAATCAAGAACTACCCCTACGTCAACCATGGCATTCGATTCGACATTTGGGTTCCGAACAATCGCCATCTCAGCCCAGAAGCTAAGAGAGAGAAAGATGAGATAAACCAGAAGATATGTGGATTTCACCATTTTGAGGAGGTCTAATGGCAACCTAGACCACCACATGACAGTTCGGGTAGTACTCATGGAAATGTAGTCATTTTATAACCTCTTATGTTATGTAGAGAGAGAGAGAGAGAGAGAGAGAGAGAGAGAGAGAGAGAGAGAGAGAGATGAATTTTCTAACGCGTCAAAGTCTCGACGAGGTTTTTTTTTTTTTTTTTTTTTTTTTTTTTTTTTTTTTTTCGCTACCCCACGCGTTGTCATATTTGAAACTTTCAAATTGTGGCCCCGTACTTATGTTTCAATAAATTTAAATAATAAATTTGAAAAAGATATATATTTGCAGTGGTTGTGTATCTCCCTTTGAGAAGGTGTGACTCTGGTCGAGTCTTGGTACGGCTGTTGAGGACCACTCATAACCCCGCTAACCCCTTACCCCAAACTTAGGTAGATAAATGATTCCGATTAATCAAAAAAAAAAATTCTATATCTATTTGTGTTTGGAGAAACAGTCACAGTTTTGCAAAAATACTTTCCCTCAATAGGTAAAAAGGGGATATCAACTGGAGTTTAGAAAGGTGCCACCATTAGCATCTCATACTCGATCTCTCTCTCTCTCTCTGTGCCAGTTCGGACTCAGCCCGAGACTGAAATTTTTTCAGGGCTGGATTTGCTTCCCCGTCTGACCTGGCCTGAGTTCACCCCTACCAAACATGAAACTATGCAAACAATTGTATTAATAAAAACCTGTTTTGTATTTTTGTGAAGGAGTCAATCTTCTATGGTGATAACGGGATTTGGCAAATCCAGTTATCACCCCTAGAGGTCGCCACGTGTCTCCTTTGACACCCCTTAACCGTGGGTAAGGTTCACCTACCCATCCTTGCTTTTTTTTTTTTAAATGTTAATTTTTTTTTTTATTATTAAAAAACTGTTTTTAGAGTTTTAAATGAAAAAACTGATTTGGCTCCTTTTATGAATAGAAATCTTTAGGGTGTGCTTTGTTGGCGAGAAAGTGGGTGAAAGAAAAGAAAAGAAAGTAATGTAAAAAAAAAAACCCTTAAATTTTTTTGCAAAACAACCACAAAAAGATGGATGGAGATTTTAAAAGAAAATTTGTCACTTTTGGAAAAATGCAAGAAAATGAAAGTATGTTTCTTGCTAACCAAACATAAGAAATGTGCAATAAAACACACTTTTTTTTTTTTCATTTCCCTGACTTTCTCGCCAAATGAATGCATCCTTAGGAGTCAGATCCTCTATTGTGATACCCGGATTTGGCAAATCCGGTTATCACCCTTTGAGGTGGCCACGTGTCCCCATTGACACCCCTTAACTGTGGTGCATATTCACCCACCCGTAGGGTTCACCCCATCCTTGGTTTTTAGAAAAAAAATATTAATTCTATTATTTAAAATTAAAAAACTGTTTTGTAATTTTACGAATAGAAATCTTTATATTGTAGCAGGAGAAGAGAAAAGTAGGTACCTACAGATGCTGCACCAACAACATCCCCCTTGGGATCCCTTTTATGAAGAACTAGTCTAGTTTTATAATTAGCATGTGCGGCGTAGAAATCAGACCAAGCCATTGATACACACATCTCTGCCATCTTCCCGACCTTCGAGCTCAAATCAAGAACTACCCCTACGTCAACCATGGCATTCGATTCGACATTTGGGTTCCGAACAATCGCCATCTCAGCCCAGAAGCTAAGAGAGAGAAAGATGAGATAAACCAGAAGATATGTGGATTTCACCATTTTGAGGAGGTCTAATGGCAACCTAGACCACCACATGACAGTTCGGGTAGTACTCATGGAAATGTAGTCATTTTATAACCTCTTATGTTATGTAGAGAGAGAGAGAGAGAGAGAAAAAAAGAGAGGAATAGATGAATTTTCTAACGCGTCAAAGTCTCGACGAGGTTTTTTTTTGGTTTTTTCGCTACTCCACGCGTTGTCATATTTGAAACTTTCAAATTGTGGGCCCGTACTTATGTTTCAATAAATTTAAATAATAAATTTGAAAAAGATATATATTTGCAGTGGTTGTGTATCTCCCGTGACTCTGGTCGAGTCTTGGTACGGCTGTTGAGGACCACTCGTAATCCCGCTAACCCCTTACCCCAAACTTAGGTAGATAAATGATTCCGACTAAGCAAAAAAAAAAAAAATTCTATATCTATTTGTGTTTGGAGAAACAGTCACAGTTTTGCAAAAATACTTTCCCTCAATAGGTAAAAAGGGGAGCTCCCCTTTTTCCGCCTTGAAGCAGAGCTCTGCTTTCTATTAAAACTCATTATTTATCTACCATCAAATGTTAAGTCGGGGAGTGGATCATCATATCATATTACTTCAACTGAAATTTCTAGTAAATCATTAGGAGTTTCTTTATCAAACGATCGATACTTTCTGTGAATTTTGGCTCAAATGAAGAGAGGCGTTTGAATGGGCCTTGACGGCGTTCGAACGACCAAGACAGGAGGTTAGGCGTTCGAACGCCCTCTTAGGTTGTTCAAACGCCCAGAGCGGTGTTAAGCGGGTTGGAATTTGAGTTGTGTTTTGGGAACTCCTATTTCATTAAGAAGTTGCCTTGTTTTGGGATTCCTAATTTGGAGAAATTTTAAAAGGGTTATGACTCATTACTTGCCTATAAATAAGTCTAAAGTAGAAACTTAAGAAGAACCTAGCAAGAGAAAACCTAAAGAATAGGAAGAAGCAGGATGTGAGGGGTGTGGTAAGGCTTCCATGGAAAGCGAGCTAGGGCATCTCCCATGGAAAGGTGTAGCTCTTAGGAAGAAGAGCGTTTCTCACGGCTTTATCTCAGTGTGCTCTCAATGTGGGAGAGTTATCGCACCCCAAAACCCTACCTAAGAGAATGTGAGATCTTGGCACGTGACTTACTTAACAAACCATCCTGTTAAAAGCATTTAAGGCATACTAAAATACGAACCTAAAATTTCTTCAATTAATTACATCAACGAAATCAATAATTCATAACTGCAACTGCAATAGAATAAAATCCTGATCATCCAGTATGATCATTATCATAAACTAAGCTGAACATGAACCTCTATAAAGTCAATTAAAGTCTCCCTGAAATTTAACTACTAATAAATCAACTTCAATAATAGGGTCATCAATCAAGATCTCGTTCTTCTTCGGGATGATCACCTTCGGGTTTTTCGATTTACTCCTCTTCTTCCCAGGGTTCAGGCACACAGATATCAAAATATGAATCTACCGACAACAAAAGTCATCAGCTGAATAACAAGTTACTCCGCGTATATATTAGACCATAGTAGATAATATAATAAACATTAACTTGCATGCATTCTTACAAATTTATACATCAGTTCACATACAAAATCAGAATGCGGAAACAAACAGGTACATTACGTCAATTTCTCTCTTTTCTTACTTTTTATACTTCATACTTTATAATTTTATGAACAACACATCCACGTGCATTGGTAATAAATTAAAATACCAATTTACCATATGAGGAAATGAGTTACTATACTTTACTTTACCGAGATATCACAATTTGTACATTATCTGGCACGGACGGCTTAGTACATTTTTCAATACAACGGCTTATTTACTTTGACATACTTTTTGCCATTTTGACGGTATTCGGTGGTCCAAAACACAAACATGCATTATCACTTTCGTGTATCTTTTTTTCTTACTTACTTACTTACTTTACTTTTGGTCTTACTTATAATCTTATTAGTGTCTTTAATTTCCTCCTCATACATGTGCATATTTTTTCATTGGTGAGTGCACAATGATAGACCTTTAGTTAAATTACATCTAAGACTAACCATCAAGGGTCACTGGACATCTCATCATAGCGTCTCATTCTACTATGTTAATCCGGCCTAAGCAAGCTTGACTCTCATCAAAGGTTTATTTAATCAAATGTATATCACGTGTAAAGAAACATAAAATAAAAAATAAGACCTTTCATATTTCCAATGATTCAACAATCTAAAACCACAGCTTATATTTAAATACACATAAATTACAATCTAATTTCAATATCAAAATCACATTTTGTTTAATCATGATCAATATCCCAATTATACCACAACTTTCATCAATAATAATTCTCATAAATTATAATCACAAAATCAAAATGACATACAATTAAAGTCCTGCAATTTAATCATCTCAATCATTCCATTCATCCCATTCTCCTCATAAATCCACATACATTCAATACAATTTTTCAATCCCCTTGTTGAATCATAAACAAATTTTAACATGGTTCTTCACATCCTAATTTAGCGATTCAAGAGATAATGAAGCAGGAATCATAAATATAGTTATTCACATCCTATTTTAATGAGTCAATAAATAACGAAATGAGAATCATAAGCATGTTAATAGATCCTACATATTTTCACGTTCTTACTTAGGTTTTCTTCTTTTAATTCCTCTTTTAAATTAATATTCAAAATATAACAAACTAGGTTAGTTATTTATCTCACTTGATCACTTCCCTACGATTTATCGCTTGCGAATAAGGCTCGATCTCGATCTTCAGGCTTTCGTCTTCCTTTTTCTGATCAAATCTTTGAACTATTTAAGTTTCTCCATTTTGATTCTCTCAGAAAACTCTCACTTTTCTCTCTTTTAAGTTTAAAAACTTATAGAAACTCTAACTCTCGAGTTTGGAGGGTTATTTATAGAGTTTGGAGACCTTAGGGAGTTAGAAAAATCAAAACAAATCGCGCAACACGAAATTCACCGCGTCGGGCGATCGATTGGCCAGTGCGCCAATCTCCAGATTAAAATTTTTTTTTTTTTTTGAAGTCTTTTGCTGCTTTTTATTTTTCTTTTATTTCGTGCAATTTATTTCTCCAACTAGCTAAATTGAATTAAATAAATGGGTTTTCTTATTCAAGATTCTAACACATTAATTTCTCAAATGATTAATGCATATTTATCTAGAAAAATTAAATCATATAACATGACAACGAAGAATTTAATTCGGGTCATTACAAGAGTATTGATTCGGTTCGGGTTTGTGTTTCTTTTTTTCCTAAAATGATTCGGGTTTCAATTTAGATTTTGGTTGAGAGTGAACAATTAATCGTGAGCTGTGTGAGAATCTTTCAAGAGCTATGTTAGAGTATTTGAGGGTGTGTATTCTTGTTTATCTTCTCTCATGTAATCTTCTATTTTATTAGTGAAAATATGTCTAGGCCGTTTCTAGTGTGGATAGAGCCCAAGAGAAGGGTGAACCACGTATATCTTGTGTATTGTATAATTGTCATATTATCTTGAGAATACCCCTTGATAGCATTGCTTCCGTCATTGCACAACACTTTCTCTCAATATTTGCTATAGTGGGAACGTTGAAGACCATCACCCGGCTCAGAGAGCCCTCAACTTGAGCACAAAGCAGAAGTATTGAATCTAATAGGGAGGGCCCTTTTTCCTTGAGATCTAGGGATTCTCCCTCCATTTCGGCACTGCTGTACTCTTCTTATTAAAATGATCTCTTTCACCACAAATAAATAAAGGATGTTGTTAGGTGCACCAAAATATTTGATGACTGTACCCCCATTATTAAAAATTATTAATTACACAGTAGTAAATTCATAAAATTACTTGTCCATAAAAAAAAGAAAATTACACATAAATTTTTATAACTACACACCAACTAACAATACCTCTTAGTAACTCTGATTGAGCACTCTGAATCCATAATTTGTGATTAGAACTACGAAGGACAAGCGGTTGCAAAAAAAAAATCTCAAAACTGGTTTAAACCATTTGATTTGAGCCAAACCGAACTTGGAACCAATCCAGTTCATAAGAACAATTTGAAAACTAAGAACCACATTTTTCTTTTGCCTGACCCATTGTAACAATTACAATTGAAATATTACCTGGATACCTATTAGAAAGTATTAGGACCAGATGGTTCAATTAGTTTGAACCACAGTTGAACCCAAAAAGATTGAACTTGAAGCTTTCCATGACTCAACTAGAGCAACCGCAGGAGAATGGAGGAAGGAGCCAAAAATGTTGGAAGGAGTAGGAGAACGGAGGAAGAAGAACATAGAAAAATGACTTTCCTGTTACAGAGATGGAATTAGGTTGGGGTACAGCTATTAAAAAGAGTGAAAACTGAAAATGCAAAAAAAAAAAAAAAACATTATAAATGTAGTGGAGTCATCAAACATTGTGGTGCGTATAACACCAATTAACCTAAATAAATTATGTTCTTAGCTTTTTTTCTTTTTTTTTAATTGTCACTAGCGGGTAGCACACGTGCGATGCACGTGAGAGCGAGGGGAAGGAGTTAACGACACCCGATTGAAGTCGCTAGTGGCACGTGTAATAAACGTGAGAGCGATGAGAAGGAGTTAACCACAGTTAATAGGAATTAAAAGGGGCACGTGTTAACCCATGGGTGTGATTGAACTCTTCCCGAGGTCAATCATGATTGGCTATGATTCTAAATAGATAGATGAAAGGGGTAGTTTAGGAATTAAAATAAAACATTAAATAAAAGGCAAGGGTAGTTTGAGAATTAAAGTAAAGTATTAAATCAATGTTTTGTTTTTATATAAGAGTAATTTGGAAATTTTAGAAAGTAAAAATGTTTTCACACCACAGTTAGCATAGAGCCTCACACCCAACTTAGAACAACCATCTCACCGTCAATCCCATCAATCGAGGAAATGGGCACGAATTGAATTGCACATGTCGTGCATCTATAATGGATGCATCTAGGGGAGAGGATGTGTGAACCCTAGGGGTGACTGAATTTTAACCACAATTAATGGAAGTAAAAAGAGTACACGTGGCCCCGAAAAGGGAGACGAAACGGTAAGTCACACCTCCACTATTTTCCTTTTAGACGAGAGACTCGTCAACCGATCGACTTTTCATTGGTTCTGTTGCAGTTTTGGATTCTTCCCAAGGTCTAGGTTTTGTTTAATTGAATTTTTCAACCTGTTTAAATCATGTCAGACTTTTTGATCCATATCGGACCCAACCCATTACTAAGGAAAAGCTTTGGTACATATTTATGGCTCATTCAATTGCTGGTCGGCAAGATTTGGCTGGATCGGTTATGAACTGAGCCCATGGCATTAATTACAAGATTTGGCTCGAGCCAATTCTTTGTTTGATTAGTTCGACTTTTTTGGATCAGTTCGACTTGAGTTCAGCTCGGCTCCACATATATATATATATGGGTGTTGCTAACCTTTACTCAGCTGGTCAACTTGGTAACCACCACCAAGACATTTGTTTTTTGTAACTCGGGTTGTCCCCAACCCTTTTGGTCGGGGCTAATCCCCGAGGATGTGGCGTGAGCCTGCAACCTGTCACACCGGTTAGTCCAGGAAAATCCCGTGTGGGATTGGCCCTAAAGGGAGAGTCAGAAGTTGAACCTAGGACCTTCCGCTTCATGAGGCGTAATTCTCGGGAACCACTGGTCCACCGCCTTGGGGTTGCCACCAAGACATTTTTTACTCGGCATTACTTATCAAACTCCACGAAAGTTAATGGTACTTTAGTCTTTTAACGGGAGACCACTCATTAAATGCAGGAGAGAGACAATACAATTTGACTTATCTTTTATTTTTTTCCTTCCTATATAATAAATTGTTCCCTATGAAAATACCTAATACTCTTATATTTAATAGAATAATACATAGGAGTAAAACATTTTGGAGAAAGTTAACAACTTCACACACACTGAGTGAAAAATAGCATTCTCCATATATATATAAGAAAAAATAATGATCTACTTTGCTATATGTTTAGATGAAATCATACACCATCAATCAACTAACGTGAAACTTGAGAATATTCCCAAAGTTATGTTTTTAATTCAGCCAAAAACAACATACACGAACTCATTGCTCGAATAACTCCAAAATTACAAATATCTAGAATTAATTATACCATAGGTGGCTCTGAGAAGTACTAAGACGAGATTATGTCTATTCTAAATGCCATCCTCTCCACGCTTGGTTAAGAGAATCTTTGCACTTTGGTATAACCTTGATTTTTTACTTTTATGAGATTGAATATAATTCAAAAAGAATTCTAGTTTCGTTAAATTAGGAATTAAATAATAAACATTTCATAAACTCATAAAAGCAAATAGATAAGTATCATAGTTTGTATGGATAAGATGACCGAAGATCTCATGGAATTTAGACTAGGTGCATTGGATGATACTTGGGCTATGTCCAAGCTGTTGGACAATGCAAAATACAAAGTTAGTACTGTTCACCTCCTTTATGTAAAAGCATTAAAAAAAATATTTCTCTATCAAACTAAAAAAATAGTTCTCTTTACCAACTTTAATATTCTTTCTTATTCTATAAGCGAGTAGTTCTAATATAATTTAAGTAAATGAAAAGGAGATAAGAACTTCACATGTGATTTGATTGGGAGGGAGTTGTTTTTGAATTCATTTCAAAATGGGAGAATTATATATGAAATCACAACATATAAAATTAAATGAAAAATAAGGGGGAAAAACTTTGATTTTGTGTGAATTCAATAAGGCCTTTTGCAGCTAACCATCAATATATATATGTCTCAAACACCATGGGTTATGAAATTTGGAGTGCTCAAACCTCTCATATGCTTTTGATAAAAACTTGCAGGTTCATGAACCGTGATCATTGTTTTTTTTTTTTTTGTGATATTCCTCTATTTTTTTTCCAGTTAAAATCCTCCTGCATGCAACCCCTATCACCTGTAGTTCTTTACAACCCCTTCAAAATTTATACATGAATAAAATAACGCATTTTATCCACACACCAACATGTAAATAATATAATAAATTACATTCACAATGAATAATATAACAAAAAATTTTATTTTCATTAATTAATTAAAAAAAAAGTTATATTGTTGTAAAGTCCAGTTTTGGATTGCCCAATTCCGTAAGACAAACCATCGTTAAGGGTGTCTCAATCCAAGAAAGTTCAAACGCTAAAAGTCATGTGAAGACAAAGACAAGTTTCTGATCATATGCCACAAATGTACCTAGGAATGGTAAGTGACTTAAAAGACATCTACCTTAGGAGGAATTGACCTAGTCAATATCAGATATCCCCTAAGAAGTTAGAAACAAGCCAAGGTTTTTTAAAAAATCATTTTTCAGGCAAAAACCATGTTGGTGGTTGGAACCACTGCTAAGGCGTTCGAACAACTATGCAAAAAATGTAATGGAAAAAAATCCAGAGACGAGTTATACTTCTACACTAAGAGTGTTCGAACAACCTGTACAGATTTTGAATTTTAGAAACTTCCTTTTTCCCCACTTTGGTATGCCAATATAATGTATTGTTTCTTATCACGAATTAGGGCTTTTAAGACTGAGTAGAGAGGCTCCCAAATCACTTTCATTTCCCCATTATGGATGTTTTATTATTTTGAACTTTCTCTCATGTTCTAGACTAGAATTGCAAGTTTACCTCAATATATCTTTAACATGAATTATTGATTTTCATCATTAATGAGATCACTTTAGGTCTTCTTTAAACTGAATTAAACCCCTCAAACTCCCTATGAGTATAAACTTGGTTGGCACATGTCAAAGCCTTTGAAAACGGAGATCAGTCCCTATAGCAGATCGTGGTTATTGTGGTCAGAGTAATCCAGAGCCGTCTAGGCGGAGATCAATCGAGAGATCGTGGTTTCGAAGTTTTGTGAAGAGCACAATTTGTTGTTGGTTGATCACATTGCTTGCGAGCGCGTGTTTGCTTATTGATTACTGATGATCGTTGTGTAAAGTCCGGTTGGGTACAAAGTCCAAGTTTGTAAGTATTTGTTGTTTTTGCTCTTAGTTAAATCTCTTCCATTTGGACTAGGTCCCGTAGTTTTTCCTGAGAGAGTTTTCACGTAAAAATCTTGGTGTTATGGTTTGTTTATTTGTTTGCATTTTCCGCACTTTAATTGTTAAAATTAAAATTAAAATTGGTAGAAAGACTTTAGCAAAACCTATTCACCCCCCCTCTAGGTCTGGATTGATACATAAAGAAATAATTTCAATTGGTATCAGAGCGGGTTCACTAATAAAGTTAACTACTTTAGTATGATCTTGTTCATATATCCCTAAATATGTCATCAATGAAAGATGTTAGTTTAATCGCTCATCCTCCCCTATTTAAGGGAATAATTATGCTTATTGGAAAGCTCAAACGAGAGCTTTTCTAAAATCGATGGATGAGCGAGTTTGGCTGACCATTGAGAAGGGTTGGAAAAACCCCAATCAAAATTGTCGAGGAACTGACAGTTGTTAAAACCTCCGAATGATGGAGTAAAGAGGAGACGGAGACCGCTGGTTGGAATACCAAATGTCTCAATGTCATATTCAATACTGTCACACCCGAAGAACTTCGGAGAATCTCTAAGTGTGGCACATCGAAAGAGGCTTGAGAGATATTAGAGATTACCCATGAGGGGACTACAACTATGAAAATCTCTAAGCTCCAGATGCTTACAATTAGGTTTGAAAACCTTAGGATGAAAGACAATGAAACCTTTGATGAATTTTATACGAATTTGAGTGACATTGTTAATTCCTGTTTTAATTTAGGAGAGAGACTTTCTGAATCTAAAATTGTTCGAAAAGTCTTAAACTCTCTTCCTGAGAGATTTAAGGCCAAAATTACGGCCATTGAAGAGAGCAATAATTGTGATGCTCTTAAGATTGAGGAGCTAGTCGGTTCACTCCAAACCATTGAACTCAATCTTAAATCCTCTCAAAATCCCAAAGCGAAAAATATGGCTTTGAAAACTATAAAGGAATCATTGGTTGGTTCAAATATTGAATCTGAATTTGGGTTGGAAGATATTTCTTTATTTGTTAGAAATTTAATAAATTATTGAAAACAAATAAAAACTTTAATTCTAAATCTAGCCGAAAACCTCTTAAGAAATCTAGGCCTAAGCACCAGGAAGTAAGAAAAGATTTCAAAAGTGCTGAGAGGATATCCCTAGGCGTTCAATGTTATGAATGTCAAGGCTTTGGCCAGATTTCGCTTGAATGCCCTAACAAACTCAAAATTTAAGGGTACGGCAATAAATGCCACATGGAGTGATAGTGATTCTAAATCTGAAATTCCGGATAATTCTCCTTTTGAAAAGGAAAATTGGAATCATACTACCTTCATTGCCAGCTCCAAGGGAATTGAGAAATATCATTCATCTTTGTGTAATAAAGATCAAGACACTGAGTGTCTAAAATATGAGAATGAGGAAGAAAAACAAGAGAGTCAGGACTCTGATGATGAAGAAGCTGAGAGTCAGGATGACTTTGAATCTGAGGATGATATCCATACAGTATACAAAGAGTTGTATAAGCAGAGTCTCAAACTTAAAAGAACTAATGTTTCTCTGGTAGAAAGGGTCAATCTAACTAAGAATGATAGATATGAGTTTCTTCAAGAGACTTAGGATTTGAAAATCTTGATTTCTAAGATAGAGTCGGACAAAGAAGTTCTCAATGAAAAAATTGGATTCCTTGAGAGAGAATTTCACAAAGTTTTGGCTGACAAAGTTAGCCTAATCAAGAAAGTCGCTGACCTTGAAAGTGAACTTTAGAAAAGGGCTAAAGAAAATTTTGAATTATTTGAGAAAGTTATTAAACTTCAAAAGAAAAATAGATTCTTTGGGATAATTGAGATTATCGATGAGCTAAATAGTCATAGAAAGAATTATGGTAACAAGGAATGAATTGGTCCTTCCTCTCAGAGAGGCCACCATGTCGTTGAAAAGCTTAAGGCCAAAGTTCTGGATCCTCCTAGAAATCAAAATACCTTTCATGCTGATGAAAACCTAGTATGTCCTCCATTGTATCTAACGTTTATATCATTTGAGACTAATAGGGTTCCAGTACCCCCAGCTCCTGCGAGAACCCCAGTATCCTGTTAAGAGGAATTACTCCTCTCATTTTTTTTCCCACTTGTTTTCAATGTTGGTGAAGGATCACACAAGACCAAAGTGTCCTGCCTTCAAGATAAATAGGCACCAAGGGTTCAATGAACTACAGACAAAATGTTCAAGGTAACCTCCAAAAGCAAATCAAAATACTTGCTAAAAGGTCTAAGAGTTTGAGTGAGAAGGTGATGAAGATTACTCACCTATCCAAGGATGGTCATGGTCAGGACACTCCTACATACACTATTTATGGAGGAGGGAATAGGGTGAACTAAAGAGATTCTAGGAATTTGCCCAGGAGGGGCAAGAGGTCATGCCCCTGGAATCTTCAAAAATAGTTAGGGACCAAACGGTCTATAGAACCCCTGATCTCACTTTTATAGCCTATGAATAGTGCTATGAATAGTGACCATGTAATCAAATTTTTTGAATTTAAAAATAAAAAGTCCCGGTAATGGTTGTTTATAGGTTAACTAAGCTTTGTTAATTTTATGGGATTTTATTCATATGATTAGAGTGGTTTCCGGAAGATAGGAAAAGTTACGACAAACCGGATTTATCGGGTTTTGCCTAGAACTAGAAAATCAGATTTTGAGTTATGAGGAATTGGATTTTCTAAGTATGTTTATTGGATTCAAATCGGGGGTACTTCCTTATTTTAATTTAAAACTAAAAGTTAATGAAATGAAAGGTTAAAAGCATTAACTTAAATGTTTTAAAGTAAAATAAGTATAGGAGTAAGTAGAAGAAGGGAGAAGAACAAAGCACAGGCCAGAAATAGAAGAACAGGAGAAGAAAACAGGCAAAACCGGTTGACCGATTTTGCTACCGGTCGACCGAACAGCCATCGGTCGACTGAACCTCATTACCTGTTGACCGAATGCTCGAAAAACTGTATGAGTTCTTTAGACAGAGAGGGGTCATTTGACCGGTCTACCGAACCTCTCTACCGGTCGACCAGTCTGGGCTATTTTGCCTTGTAACCAACTCCTTTGAGATATTTTGAGGGTGTAAGGGTCATTGGCCTCACCCCTTGGCCTATATAAGCCCGCAAATTCGTGGGTTAGGGTTACCACAACCCTTAGAGGAAATTTTTGAGAGAAAGTTAAGGAGAAAGAAGGAAGAAAAGCTTTGAGGCTTTGGGTTGAGTTGATTTTCTCAAACTAAGAAGGTGTTCTTCTTATTTCTTGGAGCTTGAATCTTGCCTTCAAGGATTCCTTGTGAAGGTTTTAGGTTCTTCTAAAGGTAACTACACTTTACTAACTAGCATAGCCTAAACTCTATACTATCTACCTTATGATATTCTCTCAAGCTAAACTATGGTATGATTGAGTTGTTCTTGAATGAAATGGATGGATAAAAATTGGATGGTTTGTAAGCTATCACTATTTTGATATCTCTATGCCTATGATTCTATGTTTCTAAGACTTCTAAGTATAGAATGTTGTTCACAAGCACTCGATGCACTTTAAGATTTCTAAGTACTCTAAGGTTTACATGTCTCGCATGTCTCTATGATTTCTCATAAGCATAGTTTATCGAAGCATTCATAAGAATCTCTAAAACTCATAAGCTACCAAACTCATAGGCATTGATAAAGCCAAACATCGGGTTGGTCAAGGGTAGGGTATATCCAAGGATATATCATGCCTGACTCTAAGAAATCTCATAAGAAATTAAGAATCTTGGCAGCCCACTTCGATGTATTCAGTGAAGGGTATTTACATACCTGGCTCTAAGTTTTTTTACAGGTGCTAAGGTCTGGCTCTAAGTTAATGCTCATAAGAAATCTCACAAGAATCAAGGACGTTGGTAGCCCTAGGTTGTGCGGGTTCTAATTTCTGGCTCACAAGAACTCATAAGAACCTCACAAGCTCATAAGATCTCATAAGTCTCATAAGTAAATGCTCACAAGCTCATAAGTGCTCTAAGACTTCACGGCTCACAAGAATTTATAAGAACTCTAAGGAACTCAAAGAACTCACAAGACTTGATTCTCATACGCTCATAAGACTCATACAGTTTTGGATTTCATAATAAACTCATAAGAAAATGGTTTCAGAACTAATACGGGTTTTCATGGATTTCTACGCTCTACGGCTCTATGTCTTGTATGCTCCATGATATTATTGTTTCATTGTTTGTTAGTAGTTTGTAGACACTGAGTATTCCATGCTCAGCCGATTATTGACTTCGGCAGGTGTACGTGTTCCATTTGATATCTGTGGTTCGGATCCTTGGATAGAGGAAGAGTACTACGAGCCCAAGCTTTCTATGGATCATTACCAGGACAAGGGAGCACTAGACAAGCGGCCCGATTTTGACTTTTGTTGAGAGAATGAGAGAGAAAGTACACTTATATTTTGATAGTATTGAGAATGGGACTTGTTCACTTCATACTTAATATTTTTTGATATTTTGTTGGTTCAGAGTTGAACCTGATGATAGAAGTACGTTGTTTGAATTGCTTCCGCTTTATTTCCGCTATTCATAACTTGTGTACTCTGACAGGATGGTAAATATGTCTTATGTATCATACAGGAGGGTATGATATGGCGGTCACGAGCTAAAGTAACCCTAACTCCTAGGGGGTATTTTGGGTCGTGACACGGTCACTTCAAAACTGAGAACCATTTGGATGAGGAGGGAAGACCTCCAGGACTATGATTAGTCCAATTGTGTCATAACCTAGGTTGTGCACTTTAACTGCTATATCTATACCTAGTGTTATGCTTAGTCTTGTATAATAGTAGGATTACTTTTTAATTGCTTTTGTTTATGTTTGCACTAGTTATGCTTGCATCCAAAAACCCACTTTTATAATAGTAGCCTAGGTTGTGCTTTAATTGCTATATCTATACCTAGTGTTATACCTAATTTACATAGAAGAGAAAATATTAATCTCTCCCTATTCTTCAATCCGAAACAACATCTAATTAAATTTTCTCTAATGGAACTCACTTTAACACTACCATTGGTTTGCATAGTATAACAAAATGCAAAATCAAAATCAAATAGAGATACTATATCAAGACGCCCAATTTCTTATACAGTATTTACTAATTAGAGAGTTAATTTAATTATTATTAGTTAAGTAAATCAATATAATATATATAAGAAGTGACTAAGGGTAGGGCATTATTTTAGGAAATATCTCTTTAATTTTCTTCGTTTATTTAGTGTTAAGCTTTTTTTTTTTTTACCATTAATCGATACATTAAAGATTTTAGAGGAAATCACTGGATACTTTGACACCAATGAATGTTAAGAATAATTTGAATTTCATTTTATAACTTTTAATACCAATGATAACGTAAATCTCATTAATTTCAATGAGGATAATTCATGTTATTTTCGAACAGCTTCCAATAGCATGAAATAAATGTAAGATTAACAAACCATTAACGTCGAGTACACGTATAGTTAATAAATAATGAATGAGTTAGAAAATGTGAGAATGATAGGTATTGCAATTTAATAAATTGCAATTAAGGAATGAGGATGAGGATGGAAGAAAGAAGAGACCTTTAGGCTTTATATTTTTAAAATTTTAAATGTTACAACTTAATTAGTTACAATTAAATAGTAGAATTAGAAGAAAAAATTATTAATGTTTAATGTTACAACTTAATTGTAATTAAAAAAAAAAGAAGGTGAGAGGATGAGGTGAGCATTTAACCCATCACTTAACTATGAAGGAAGAACAATAATTAAAAAGATGCCATGGTGTCTTCATATTGGATCAATTAAAAGACATATGGCATGAATCAAAATAGAGAATAGAGGCCAATGAGATATGTCACATGGAACCAACTGCCATTTAGTATTAGTATAGATAGATATATTAGGTGTTGCTAATGTTCACTTTTTTTTTTGATCGAGTGCTAATGTTCACTCAATGGGTGAATTTGGTAACAACACAAGACATTTTTAACCATGCATTAATTATCAAAATCTACTAAAGTTAATGGTACTTTAGTCTTTTCACTAGAGACCACTCATTAAATGCAAGAGAGAGATAATACAGTTTGACTTTTCTTATATTTTTTCTCTCTTATATTTAAGAAACTGTCCCTTATGAAAATATAAAAATACCCTTGCATTTAATAGAATGGTATTAAATACATAGGAGTAAAAAAGTCTCGTGAAGGTTAATAACTTCACACACTGAGTGAAGAATAACATTTTCCACATATTATTTATTTATTTATTAGTATAATATTATTAATAAAAATATACTTTTAAATTTCTTTACCAAACCTTATTATAAATAAGTTTAATAGATAAGGGTATTGCCAACTTTCACTTAGTGTGAGAACTTGTTAGCCTTCACCAAGACACTTTTATCCCTGCATTAATCATCAAAACCCACTAAAGTTAAGGGTACTTAGTATTTTCATAGGGAATCAGTCATTAATAATAACAAAAAAAAAGTTAAGAAGTTAAAGTATAAATCTTGATCCTAACTCTACTTTGGATTAAAGAACAATCTTCAAATCTTATTTTTGTATATAACTATATTAATTTTCTGTAATTTCTTATATTTCAATTTAATAATAAATAATTTTTTTATTAAAATCATGTGAAGTTCAATAAAATAATCACTTGAATCAAGCTTAGCTAATCACTCGACTTGAATCAAGTTCGTGCTCGAGCTCATTTAAGTTGAGTTCAAACCTAAACTTTCATGATCAAATTAAGCGCAAGCCAAACTCAAGCATGTTCAAGCCAAGATTGATATTGGCCAAGCACGAATCAAATATAGATCTTGTTAAGAACTAGAGAAGGGAGAGGACATGCCAATTAGTCCAATTTACGTATGGAAAGAGAAACAAAGAGAGACGTCTGTTGGTACTCATCCTTCACTATCCAAAATTTGCTTAATAAGAGTGGCAACGCGTCAACCAAAAGGACACAACCATTTACTCTCTTTATCTTTCTCACGAACTTTGGGTTATTATGGGGAATTCTATCCTTCGCCAAGCCCAGTGAACTTGTTAACCTTTACTAGTTTTTTTTATCCCTACCTATTGAATATTATTCTATTAAACATAAGGAAATTGTGATATTTTTAAATGGGATAATTCATTACATAGGAGTGAAAAAATAGAAGAAAAGTTAAATTGCATTAATTATCTCTTGCATTTAATGACTAATCCTTCCTTTAGGAAAAGATTAAAGTACCCTTAACTTTAATGAGTTCTGATAATTAATAAAGTGGTAAAAATGTCTTAGTGTAGATTAACAAATTCACTGGCTAAGTGAACGTTAGCAACACCTAGGTTATTATTGTATCAATGTTATTCAATTTTACTATTTTTTGGTACAAGCATTGTTAGCAATTACAAGTGTTAGTAAATTCACAAGTAGCCCTTAATAGAGTACATGTATGGTTATGATATGCATGAGATGCACCATATCATTACTATCATCACAATTGGAAAGAATTGGATTTAGAATGAGATTGAGATTATTGGAAAGAATCGGATTTAGAATGAAATTGAGAATATTGGAAAGATTTGGATTTAGAAGTGTATCCCTTCCGTAAGGAAGTGGTTTCAAAATCCAATTCTTTCCAATAATCTCAATCTAATTCTAAATCCAATTCTTTCCAATTGTGATGATGGTAATGATATGGTGCATCTCATGCATATCATAACCATACATGTACTCTATTAGCCCTCTTACCACATCCCTCCATTGCAAGTCACCCAACTCGAGCGAAAGACCTTCAAATGTGACGCAAACCTTCTCCCATCACCATTTTAGCTAGCTAGAGAGGATACTTCCATGTCAGACAGAGCTCATAATTGAATCCCTCACACAAAAAAAGATAATGAATTGAATTCAGTCAAATGAGTGTGACAATTGATATGCCTAGAATATATATTACCCAAACTATCCGGGGTTGTGGCCTAACAGTGCGACATCTTAAAAAAAAAAACAAATAGCTTAGAGGGATGGGTAGTGTGTAAAATTTTCTCACTAAGGCTCATCATTCTTATATCATTCCATTTTTGTTCCTTTCGATTGATTCGCTCTAAATTCCAGGAAATTCTTTTTCTTTGAAAACCAAACCCATGCTACCCTAATTGATGGCATTATATAGGCTCTAGCCGATAGGCAACTTTATGATAATAAAGTCTTAGAGTTTATAGACCCCGCCTCCAGTGAATGACAAGGAAATTTTTTTCCTTTCCTTGTAAGACTTTAAGGAGGATACAGGTTAATACATCCTTTCCATCTACATTTCTCTCCCCCCCCCCCCCCCCCCCCCCACACACACACACAACTTCTTTGGACTGCCCATCACGTCAATTCTATATGACCATGCATAATTTAGATCATTTTCAGCCATAAATGAAGAAACGCCCTCCGCACGCAGCTAGACGTGGCATATTTAGAGTTTAAATATGAGATGGAGCTCTACTTCAAGTGTTGAGTGAAATTCTCATTTTTAATATGTAAATGATGACAATCTTGTAATTATTTAGGTAGTGACAATTTTGCAAATATTTTTCTCTCCATAATTATAAGATTGCGACAAACTTGGCAATAAAATAAGGGGCTAGTTCAAAAGCACATCTTCGCCTCATATTTAAACTCTTCATGAGAGAACTTCTACTGGATTATTCACCTCTACCACTAACACTGAATATCCAGATTATCGAATAAGCAAAAACAAAAGTGGGAGTTTTATCTCTTTTTTTTTTTTCTATTAAAGGCATGCTGAACTATGACATCAATTAGTATTTTGATGTTTTTGTAATTTAGATTAGTTTGCACAAATAGAAAAACAATCTAGTATGTCATGTACATATTATCAAGATGAATGCTAGCCTCAATTGTATTGTATCAATTATTATACCACTCTTTTTTTTAGAGTAAAAAAAATACCCTTATGGATAATATGAGTACCAAAACTTAATTCATTTTTTATTAACGTTTGATGTAATATAGCACCCGCCTATTATCATAGCTCACTTAAATTTCTTTACTATTATAATGCCGATTCCCTTGTTCAAAACGTCAACGGAAGTTTTCGCTAATTCCAAATTTTCCCTTTGTAATAAAAACTTTGATTATTTTTTGATAAATTTCAATATGACCCTTTTTATTACTAATGATATTTTACTAAGAATAATGACTAGAGAACACACATTAAACATAAACATGCATAATATTTATTGTTTCTATTTTTTTCAATTGAATTTTCACTTATCATGAATTATGTGAGTTTACTTTATAAACTCTTCACTACTTACTGTTGTGGATCTCGACAAGAATTACAATAAATAATTACTACAATTTATAGTATTCTTATTCATTTTAAATGAAAGTTAATGCTAAGTGGCCATATTTGTGCACTTCGTATTATATGTTTATCATTTTATATTTTTAGTTGATATATACTTTCTAAATACTAAGCAAGAGTGTGTCTGATGTGTGCCCTTCAACACTCATAAGCCATGCCATTTGAATTATAATATATAGTTTTAACATCTTATTATTAAACTTCGAATTATAATATATAGTTTTAAGATCTTAGATTTATTAGTAACATATATGGCTTGATATCTGTTTGATAATTTGTTATTTAGACTATCAAAGAAATTCCTCCCCCAAAAAAATTAAGGCTCTTGAAAAAATAAGGAAGATTTATTACTGATTCAATGTTTTTAAATCTAAGATTAATTATAATATACAGTTTTAAAATTTTAAATTAATTGGTAACATCTATTGCTTAATGGGGTGATCAGTTACGATAAAATCCGGCCCTTTGTACTGCCGGTCCAGCCCTTCAAATCCAGTAAAATAGAGGGTTTTTTCTTCTTCCTTGACGTCCTAGGACTGTGTCAGGCAAAATTTCAAAAGACCCTCTTAGTTAAGGGCCGCACCTGATAAGCATGAGCCCAACTGAAACCTCTACTTTATATGTTATATCATTAATAACATTATATATAACATATTGCATATATAATATAATAGTTTAATACATATAATAACATAAGGTTGAGACTTACTGTCGTTCTATTTTTATTTTTTTTTGAGTTCCGAACAACATCATAATTCATTCAAGACTGAAGCATTACAGAGGGAAGGGGCAGAAGCTTTACAGAAACATCACATAGACTATGATGGATAACATCTACAAGAGCTGGAGATATAACTCAAGGCCTAACCGAATGAATGTAATGTAGTATCACTGTAATGTAGTCATGTTTTTCCTCTTTTAAGAAAAAAACTAACCGGGCTATTGTGTGTATGTGTAATAGAAGTTTAGTATTTTTTCAAAATCTTCTTGTAAGTTGTAATTTGCTTTTAATCTAACATTTTAACTGTAACAATCAGAGGGTGTGGTGATAATTTCGTCAACAGCCTCACTATAATTAAACCTAACCTAACCTAACCCCGAATTGTACTACAAGTGTAAATCAGGCTAGCATCCCTCATCTTGCATAATCTATCCTAAGCTCGAACAAAGGAGGAGTTGTATATTAGGATGGTAGTCAATGTAGAAAAAAATTTGTTAGAACATGTTTTCAATTGTAACCAGATTCAAACAATATCAAGAAAAACATAAATTCAATCAAGCATCAAAGAAAAACATGGCAAAAAATCGAGCAGAGAGAGAGAGAGATTCAACCTGAGATGATCGGCAGTGGTGGTCAGAGGTCGTCGACGACAGCGGGGTGGTCGGAGATGGTCAGAGCCAAGAGGAGAGAGAGAGAGAGGCACGGTAGCTCCGTTTGGGGTGAAATTTGAGTTTCGCGGGTTAGGGATTATATAATCCGAATATAACATTATTAGACACAGAAATATTTCCATTTCTAATACTATTTAATGACTAGAGATGGAAATATTTCCGTGTCTAATAATATTTAATGATCGGAGACGGAAATTTTCCGTCACTAACAACAACATTTGTGTGTACATATATTAGACATGGAAACTATTTTGTGTCTAATATATGTTTTATTTAGAAAATATACATAAGTGTTCGAATAGATATTAGATACGGAATGTTAGTGACGAAATTTATTTCTATGTCTATTAGTGAGTTATTAGAGATGGAACTATTTCCGTCTCTAGTATTCCGTTGCTACTTGGTAAATTTGTTGTAGTGCCACACACACACCCAGTACAATATCAACCCAAGCCTATAACCACACACACCCCTCAGGACTTTGGTTTATTATTGTAGGAAAGTGGTTTATAACTCTTGATAGTACCTACTATTGAGAGAGCTCAGCCGCCCACATTAAAATGGATTTTTTTTGGTTAACTCAATTACACCACAAGGCGATAGCTAAAGGCAAGACAAAGGAAACACACACCCTAACACTCACACACACACACACACAACCACACTTGCAACCCAACATAAGCATCACCCAAGCACTCGATGTTAAGTGCTATTGGATTTTTAATCCGGGTACTATTGAGAGTTTTAAATCACTTCCATTTAGGGGTGTAAACGAGCCGAGTTAAGCCAAGCCGGGGGCTGCTCAAGCTCGATTCGTGACTATGCTGGCTTAAGCTCGTCTAAAGCTCAATTTGAGCCCTTGAATGTTAGCTTGAGATAAACTCGTCTATTGATAATTGAGCTTAAGCCGGCTTGTGAGCTTGCACTATTATTTAAGCTCGTTTGCCTTTATTTTAGCAAAAAAAATTCAAGTCAAAATCCTAAGGATTAAACATGCTCATTAGATTCTCCTTAAAAAAAAAAAACCTAAGAACTGAACATAGTTATTCTCAAGGGGAGCCAGAAAAAATTTTCATTTGGAGAGGGGAATAAATGTATTAAAAAAATAATGGATTTGAGGGTATGGAAGTTGGCGGTTCGGGGGCGTAGCCCCGGAGAAAAAAAAACTTTGGGTAATTTTTTCCCAGTAATGTCCTTGAGGTTGCCACGTGTCCCTATTGATAGCCCTTAACTGTGGTTAAGATTCACCCACCTATCCTTGGTTTTTCAAACCCTAGTTATTCACTAACTCCTAAGGTTAAAAAAATTTTAATTTTTCTTTCTAAAAACCAAGGATAAATAGGTAAACCCTAAGAATGAGTGAATTTTAATCGTAGTTAAGGGGTGTCAATATGGACATGTGGTGACCTAAAGGGCATAACCGAACTCCAATGGAAGGCCCACTATATATGTGACAAGAAATTGGGAGCTAATTGAAGAAACATGACCTACTTGAAGAAACATGATATTGCAATTTTATAAATTTTTGAAATATGAAGTTATATTTAAGTTTCTTAACTTTTATGTGAAAACTAATATTATTAAGGTATTATAAGTGGTACAGTAAAATTAATCGAGCCGAACCGAATAAAATTAAGTGAGCCGAGCTGAGCCACTCATTGCTTGTGTTTGGCTTGTTAACAAACGAGCTCAATCATTTAGCTCAGCTCGGCTCGGCTCAATGGGCTCAAATACCCAACTTAAGCTCGGCTCATTTTGAGACAAATCAAGTCGACTCACGAGCTGGCTCGGCTCATTGACAACCCTACTTCCATTATTGTATCAATGTTTGTGCACTGGGGATTTGGGTTTTTACTTAAAAGGTTTGTAGCAACGGAAAACATTCCATCTCTACTTCATCAGAGCATTAGTGACGGCTATAATTCCGTCGCTATATATTTAAAAATCTGTAGTGACGGAACCAAATCCATCCCTATTTCATCTGACCATTACTGACAGAATTATAATCGTCGCTACATATTAGCGATGGACAGGTGCCTGACACTAGTGTATATAACCGTCCCAACTTAATTATCTATTAATATTTTTTATTATACAATAGTATTCTGATATGTAATGACGCACATATAGCGACGGTAGTATTTCGGTCGCTGTAACACTAATTTAGCCACGGTTTCCGATGCTAAATTTCTGTAAACCATTTTGTTGTAGTGTCATATTATAGGTTTCTATGTTAGGGAAAAATTTAACATAATTAGAATATATGGTCCGGTTTTGTTTTTTTTTTGGGTTAAGAATATATGGTCCAGTTCAAAGGAAGATTATTTTATGGGATAGGACACATGTTTGTGGTTGACCCTGCAGACTGGGCTGGTGGTATTTGTATGTAGAAGGACACGGTAGTGCACGTGCATGAAGATTATGTGTGTAAAATAAATATGAACAACGGGAATTGGAATAGGGAGAAATTAGAACAACGAGAAATTAGACCAGGCTTAAACTATATTAAGTCTAATTGATTATTCCTTGAAGCAAATAGAAGTATATGATAAATGATGGCCATCAAACCCTAATAAATTGGTTATTATAATTTTTTTTCTTGTGCATCTTAAAAAAGGTTAAGTACCTCATTTTTTTGTCGAGTAGTGTAAGCTCATAGGGAAGATGAAAGAATTCGAGTTTAGTTGTATCCCGAGCATAGTTTTGTCATATAATATTCCTTGCACATGAGAGGCTCGACTATCTTCAAGAAAGGCTTTTTAAAGTGCTCTCAACTAAGCAATTTTCATTTTCATTAATCATCTCATTCTATTATTATATATGCACTTTTGAAGTGGCTATGTACGTAGGGATTTATCCCAATAACGCAACAATTGTTACATCCATTGGATGATGAACAAGTTTTGCGATTATGATTATTAAAGGCTTATCCTCGGCCATGGCCATAGTTATTGGCTTGTGTTAGCACTAGCAGTAGAAAGCCATGGAGGGATTCCCATCATGTTTGTTGGTATAGACTAAAACTCTGTTCAGGACGCTGCTCATGAATTGAGGAGCTAAACTTTGTGTTCAAAAAAGATGATTAGTTTGACATGATGAGAAATCATGGTGACAAAGGATTCATACTCAACAAACGTATCATACTAATCAAAAAAGATGATTAGTCAACCACCAAGATCAAACATAAGAAGGTTTCAATTAGAGATGCATTTCTTGACTGGTGCCAAGGCATTGACAGTAGTCAATTGATTTAAATAATAAACCATCGGAGTGATCCCCTTGCAAAGAATTTGGGATTGAAGTTGTAGCTGCATGCATCATGGTTTGAGCTAAGAGCTAGGTTTTAGATAAATGTTGCATCAAGACAGTGTGACATATTTGTCATAGTGTTTCAACTACAAAAATGATGGATTTCGTGTGCCATGATGAAAGTGTTTGTGATGTAGATGGTGCCGTCTACGACGCGGAAGAGATCTTAAGATACAAGTATTGGATGGATTTTGTGAGTATTTGGCTCGAATTTTGGGCAGGGGGATCGATCGCCCAAACGGTGTTTTGTTATGGGAAATTCCTAAAACTTATTTTAGAGAGCTTTTAGCTTTGGGAAACTTCTATTTAGGTAGAGTTTCGTTTCCTCTTTTGTTTGGGGTCTCTTTTGGGCTATAAAAGAGAGGCTAGGGGTTAGGGTTTGTAAAGAAAGAAGTCAAGTAAGATTGTCATAGTTAGGGTTTGGGTTGAAAGAGCAAGAAGACTTTTGTGAGAGAGAGCATTGTGGGCTTTTCTTGGGGTTTGTTCTTCATTGTGGGTTCTTCTCTTTTATATTCTTCTCTTCGATTACGGAAGATATTTGGTGTGCTGTGACCGTGGACGTAGGTATTTAGGCCGAACCATGTAAATCTTTCTTTGTGATGTGTTTTCTTGTTTTGCTATATTTATTTTCTTACTGTTGTTTATTCTATCTAAGGGATTTCCACACAACATTTTGATCTTCCATAAGGATAAAAGGTTTACTCTTGTGCTCCCAAGAGTATCCCTCTTGTGAGCACAAGATCAGTGGACAAAAAAATTGACTGGGAAGAAGTCAAAAAATTGGGGGGGAGGGGAATGACTTATAGTGAGGTGGCCTTTTTTTGTCCATTGATCTTGTGCTCACAAGAGGGATACTCTTGTGAGCACGAGAGTAAACCTTTTGCCTCCATAAGAGGTAGTTGAACCCGCCAAGTTTACATAAAACAAATTGGGCGATATTAGTGATATTTAGATGACAAGACAGAGCAGAATTTTCTAAAATATAGTGAACAACGATAAGAGAATGAATTGTGTACAATGCGGATTGCATGTCTATAGATGGATCACATGCTATGGGAACTCAATTTCTTCTCTTTCTTTTTCTTGTTCTTGCAGTTCTTCTTCAGTTGGAGCAATGTTTAGAGATGTCTGGTTCAAAATCCTTGGGGGGCTATGTGAACCAACATTAGCTGAACCTTCCATATCTTGAACAGGAGTTAAGGGGTGAACCCTAGACTCATCTCTCTTGAAAGTATGTGAGGAGAGATCCCTTTTATCGAAGTGTTTGGCCATTTCAACAACTTTTTTCCAAATGGAGTTGTCCGAATGGGCAATTTCTGGAACATGCCAGTTATGATAAAGGAATAAAAATAAGTATGTCAAGAGTGATAAGCCTGTAGCAATTCCTGTGATAAGGAAGAGCCCCCAAAAGTCATCAATGCTAAGACTATTCGAAGTAGGGGGTGAAGTCTCTTCATCCAAATAAGTGTTTTCATGTTTAAAATACTTTTCCTCTATTTTCTTCATTTCATCCCCCTCGGTGAAGTTTAGAATTGCCCTTGAAATATAACGGACCAAAGGAGAGTTTAATGGAAACACCTGCAAATAGAGGAAGTAAAAAAATCACATGCAATGTACAATACCACATCCTTTATAAAAAAATTATGTCAACAACATATATATATGTGTGTGTGTGTGTGTGAACGTGCATGCTTAGAAAGAGAGAGAGAGAGAAGCTTACAAATCCAAATCCATCAGTTTTGTAGGTGGGTCCAGCTGTGGTGTATTTGGAACCATGCTTGGCTAGGAAGAGCTTGATATAGGGGATCTCGTCGATAATGGCATCAACACCACCATTCTGACTTCCTTTAGTCAAGGCATCATGATATTCACTAATGCTACTATAATTTCTTAGCTTAGTTTCTTCGAAGTTCAACTGTTTTGTTAGAAGCCCTTTCACAAATGAATCCGTCTGGTATCCAACGTAGCAACCTTTTTTTATGAGCTCATTCACATCAGTAACTGTTGGTTGTAAACTTTGTACAGTCAACATCGAACTTAAGCTTGCAGTGTAACTCTGCGTCAAGATGAGCACTACAAACATCCATATGATTAACACAAATCTTGTCCAGTTGTTCACCACCTGCTCTCCTGTTTCCATCATAACAAAGCATCTATTTATTATCTTCATCACTATAATCAGTAGCTAAGATAGTTTCAATTTTCCCTTGAATAAAGAGGATAACACATCAACTTGTAAGCCTACCAACCAATGCTTCTAATATTTTATCCAATTTTTCCAATAAAATTGAAATAACTTGAAGAATACTAATCATCTAACAAACAATATTTGTGTTAACATTTCAAAGTAACTATTAGATGCTTATAATGTAAGATTTCCTATCCAGTTTATGTTTTGGGCAATATTCATTGTCTAACATTTGAATAAATTCCACTCTAATTAGGGCTTTAGTTATAGCCAAACAATAGTGTATTATGAATTAATTAAGTAATTAAGGTTTTAAGGAAGTTCAATGTCTCACACAACTTGGGGGCTTATTTGGTTAGATTCCTTGATAGGTTAAGACACTAATAACTAAATACCCGATATACTAAAATTAAGCAACTGGTCCTAGTTCCATCTCTAGAAAATGCCTATCGAAAGCATTTTCCGAACATTAGAAGTTAAAGACCTATGCAGTTCGTGGATAGCAATCAGTATTCGTTGATTCTTGAACAAGGCTGAAAGGTCCTACATGTGTTATTGTATGAATATTACATATCATAGTCCAAGCATGCAATATTTAGGTTGTTGCCCATCTAAGGTATATTTCATCATTCTTCAAAGTCAGAAAATAATTCTAACTATTGAGTTGGAGGAGCATGAAGTAGCAAATAAAAAAAGAAGTTGCGAGGCAATTACTTTGGGCAAACGCAAGTGTTGAGAAGGAGAACCATAATATCATGCCGAGATGTTGTCTAACTGGGCCTCGAAACTCTGTGTTTAAACGGTGTTCCAGAAACCATACCACGATTCCAGTAAAGATAAATCCTAGCCCAGTTGTTAGCCAAAGATTCCAATTCAGAGGCTTTAAGAAAATCCAACCATTTTTCCTTTTGTATTTAATCGGCACTATCATCAACACCCCCGATTCCGAATATGGCAATGTGAAATCAACATATAACGATCGATTTGCTACAATTGTTGTATCTCCCACCATGGCGTCAAATTTCTGTGTTTTTCCTCGCAAAGAGAAGAAAAATAGTTAAAGACCATTTCTAACAAGTGCCCTTTGTTTGTATTGAAATTAAAAGGAATGACCAACATACCTGGAGATGAACTTCATAAACAAGGTTGTCATAACTCCCATCACTACTTCCATCAGCCTTCATGTAAGGTATAAAGTGAGGAGTGACACCAAATGGTAATTTTCCTAATACACCGCGGAATACGGCTATGGAGAACCCATCTATATGGGTTGTCTTTTTCGTCTGAGAATCCCATTTCACATCTACAAATTCTGTAAAACCTTTTTTCATTGGAACACCAATCCTCAACGTATTCCCCTTTGTTGATATAACCCAACCCTTCGGTATGGTTATTGAATCTCCTGGCCATATGGGCTTCTTGAGATCAGCCATGGAAGTAGAGTATGCTACTTTTTCCGCAACATCTAATTCCTGAGAAAGTCCTTTCTTCGGAGTCCAGTACCCAATTACTCTCTCTCCTTTTCCAATCACATTGAATATTTGAAACGCTGAAGACTGCAATTGCCCTTCAACCAAATGGAACTCCCCACTTAAACCTTTAAAACTAGTGTTTAAGATTGTCTTGAGAATTCTTGGACCCATTTCAGAGGTTCCTAAGGTGGCTAGGTCCGTCAAATTTTCACTAGTTTGCGATTTTAAGAAGCGATAATTCATAGGTCCAACTCTCTCTACTGCCATAGCTAATGCCCAGGTTGTGTCGTATGCCCGAATTCCAAAGAGGTTTAGCTCATTCATCTTGTTGTTCGGATCTTTCAAGAAAAGTTCCCTTTTCCATCGCATTTCTACATCTTCAAGATCTTTCGATCTTGGTATGTAGGGCTTTATACCTAATACACCTTGCATTGAATCAATGGTAGAAGGAGTCATGAGATCTAACATGCCAGATAAACCGTCCGTGATAATCCAAGCATACCCTTTAGTCATCATTCCTTCTTCTTTTGCAAGTGCAAAAAGGCGTGACCCAAGAGAAGCTGTCATGTGCACCACCAATACCCTAGTCTGATTCCCCTTCAACTTCTTGAGCTCTCTTATTATATGAAAATCATTGGCAGATGGAGGAATGACAGACCTATAGGGGACACGAGTGTAGATCCCTTGAAAACCATCGATTAAATAAGGTATGAACCCATTACCATATTCGGTGTCTTCGTAGATAGGGACAACTTCACCCCATCCAAATGCTTGAACAATGGCGACGATGGCTTGAACCTGAGAAGAGTCATCTTGGGTTGTCCGAACAAAATAAGGGCTATGTGTGGGAGAAAGAGATGGACTCGTCGCTGAAAAAGAAATAATGGGCACATGAGCCTTCTTTCCAAGATCTATCATGAACTTAGCCTCTGCTGACCTTTGTGGCCCAATGATGGCTTGAACTTGTACATTTTTCATTAAGTCTAGAGCTGAATTTCATGCAAAAAACAAAGAAGAAGATGAATTAGAGCATAATATTAGAGCTTATAGTAACCTTCTAAATAGTTGTTGAAAAAGAAACGTAAGTAATTTAACATATGAATCAAAAAATATTCTTATCCATCAATTAGACAGAATTTGGAAATGCTTAATTGTTAAGTTAAAGTCTTTAGCTTAAAGGCAATGTCAATAGAATTTTGCTAGCCATACTCACTTTTCTACACTCTCACCCCTTTTGAAAATACAACAATTGACATTGTAAGGAGCCAAAAGTGGACTGACACAAAAAAAAAGCTCTGTTGTCAAAAGATGTTTTTATTTATTTATTATTTTTTATATATATATTTTGAATTGTGAGAGCATGGCTAGCACTCGGCATTATATAAATAGTGTAAAGATTCTGAAGGGCTAAATTTAAACATACAAAATTTCAATGCATTTGCAATGAATCTATAATTTTATCAAGAGTGGTTTTTAAATTCTATTTCGTCTTAATAAAAAAAAACAAGAGAATGTGTATGTCTATGGTATTCCTAAATCCTGACCCTTTTATTCAATTGTTCAACGGTCAAGATTAGAGGTGATGTGGCATTAGAAGAGAAGCAAATCTTGACCCTTAGTGATTACTAGGGTTGTCAATGGGCCGGGCCGGGTTCTATCCAAGCCCAGCCCTCACTTATAAGCATTCGGTCCAAGCCTTGGAAGGGTTTGAACTACCCATGAGGGTCAAGGCTCAAGCTTGGGCCTAAGCCATGCTTGGTCTCAAAAAGAAGATAATTTTTTTTTTTGTCACAATATTTATTAAAATTTTTATAAACCACCACTAATTGATGAGTGGCCACAAAGACAATAGTGTAATAAAGAGAACGAAAGGGAGGAAGATTAGATAATTTATATTAGAAGTCTCTCAATGGTGGATGGTTTTTTTTAGTAGGGGATATGATAATGAAAATACTGCCATTCATTTAGGTTATAATATATATATATATATATAATGAGGGATTGGGCCAAGCTTTAGGGACCCTCATGTCGGGATTAGTTTTTTTGGGTCCACTTTGATTTGCGGGCTTTATAAATGGAGAAAGCCCTCAATTTGTGGGGTTTTGAGGGCCAGGTACCTTCACATGAAGGCCTAATTGAAAGCCCTACTTGTTGGCGACGGGTTAGGATGAGGGAGTATATTTCCAAGTATCCATCCAAGAGAATAATGTTATAAATGATACCATTATTGGCAATTATTTGCCTCATGCAGCAACACATGGCACTCCTTTGTGCGAACTCCCCCCTCCCCCCAAACCCATGGCTCCTCTTTCCCTAATACCAGGAAAAAAGAAAGTTCAATCGAGGAAGTCTAAGCTATCCATTTATATGATGGAAACTACAACCTAGGTTGGTTTGTATGAATCCTAGAGGTGAATACTGACCAAATATAGTTAATAACAAACATTTCTGACGTCGAATTGTACGACATAAACTTCTCCGTAAACATTTTTTGTCATGTATTAGGAAAAGAAGGTTGTCTATGCTCACTAGAACCACTAGTGAGTGTACTTACAAACTCGACACATGGCATGTTGTTTTATACTTCGATCATCGGATGTCAAGATAGGTCATTTGTAAAACACGTGCTAAGCATGCAAGGTGGTGGCAACAAGTGTCAAAACAATACGCCTTTGAAAAGAATTTGATTTAGTGCATCTGGGGCTAGCACACCTCTAAAAATATTGTGGACTGTTTTTAATTGAAAAATTAAGTATAATCCGAGAAGGAACCTATGCATCGTATATGAACAAGCTATCAACGCATGATGATAATGAGGAAATGAAACGATAACCTGTACTTACCAGCAGATGCCGCACTGACAACATCTCCCTTTGAATCCCTTGTATGGAGTACGATCTTTGAGTTATAGTCTTGATGACGGGCATAGAAGTCGGATATTGCCATTGAGATGCAGCTCTGCGCCACCTTCCCAACCCATGAATTCAAATCAAGAACGACGCCAACATGGAATAAGGCCGTGGAATTTGTACTACTGCCCACACAGGCAAAGAAGCTCAGCTGGGAGATAAAGAAGAAGAGAAGAATGGGATGGTAGCTCGGTTTCATCGTCTCTAGTCTGTGATCAGTCCTAAGCCATAGATCTCTCAAGGTTGTGCACTTTAAAGAGAGTGAACCAAGGAGAGAGTCAACTCCACAGAATCAAGTTAAAATATTTCATGGAAGTTTCCGTGGCGTATGTTACATTGTAACCGTAAAATATTCTAGAGTCGAAGGAGATAGAACTATGGATTCTAAAAAGGAAAATAGTTAAACGTACCAAATGGGAATGGCCGATCCAACCATGGTTAGTATTCACTCATCCCTAAGGTTAAGCAATCCAACCATAGTTTTTCCATTAAAAAAAATCAAAAAACCAAAATCTTACTTTTAATTTAATCATGCTTAACCAGGGTTAAACACGTGGACATGGGTAAGATAGGAAACCGAAGGGTCCACTAAGCACTGCTCAAAAAAAAAAATTATATCCTAAGGAGAACAAATCTGATTACCGAAAAAAAAAAAAAAAAGAAGAACAAATCGGCTGATGCCCGAGTAGTAGACTCTAGCATCCCTCTTTGCATGCCACTTGAGAAAGGCATTTAATTGAAGAGGTGATAGCATGCCCACATGTATATCACTGGCAATACATGCATACCTCCAAGCTTGTCCCATGTCCTCTGTGACACTCATTAACTGTAATTAAGATTCACTCATTCATATGGTTAAATAATATAATATAGATTTTTAAAACACAATATTAAACACATGAGTGACTGAATCAAAACTCGTAAGCAAGGATAAATTTAAAAAAAAAAGAAAAAACAGAGGTTAGATTATTTAAAGGATGGGTGCACAGTTAATAGATGTCAAAGAAGAGAATAAAGTGCTAGCCCTACTCTCAGATTACACCAACCACTTATTCTGCATGATAGAGAATGCTTTAATCATTGAAAATTTGACAAATGGTTAGTGGAGACTAAGAGTAGGGATTGATTGAGAGTAGGGCTAGCATTCCTCAAAAAGAAATGTGGCGAGCTTGGAGGTGCACAATGTACCACCCATGACCCAACTGAACACGCAGCTTCTTTAGTTAATACTTAGTTAATACTCGGGCATCTGCAAGAACAAATCCGTTGCCAAAAGAGTTATAGTATAGTCCCTAAAATTTCCATGTCTTACGTATTAGTCAACGTGAGTTTACCAAAAAAAAAAACAAACTGAAAGCAATTGCTCAACTGTCCATAAATTATATATAGTGAAACTCAGTGCATTTTCAGGACAGGTACATGGTGTGGTATACTGAAGTGCTTTCTCTAGACAAGGGAATCCTCATGTCAACATTCTCTGTGTTGTTCATGAAGCTTTCTGGGAACCTTCCTGGTTCCCGTGACCTCAATTGTAGAATCTGTGAAGAATAAAAAATAGAAGATTGGTTTAGCATTCAAGAAACCTAATTTTCAACACGAATTTTGTATTGAATTGAAGTTTGATTGAATAATAAGATAAGAACAGACTAAGACATCTTTAAGATACCTGAGCTGGATATTCAATCCACCATTTTATAAGGGGAGACGTTATTTCATGATGGACCCCATTGAACCTCTAAAGCGGATCCCGTGGGTACCTCAGTAGTGGTGTTAAAAACATTTATTTTTTTACAGTTCAAATACTAAGAGGAGCTCCGCTTTAGGGTAGAAAACAGAGCTCCCCTTTTGACATTTGGCGGCGGCAATTCTGTAATTATGGAAATAAAGTGTTGTAAAAAATTGCCACTGTTTTTTCCATAGTTACAACACTGGTTTTACAGTAAAAAAGAGAGCTTTGCTTTAAGCAGGGCTCCACCTCAAAATCATTCGTTTTTTAATCAATTAACTTTGAAGAGGAGATCGGTTGAACAAATAATTGGAGCAACCCAAAAAAATAGCCTTGGACAGTGGTAGTTTTGTAATTATGAATACATAAAAGGGTATTTTCAATTACTAATTTTTTTCCCTAAATATCGCTTCTGAAGTCTTTTTTTGAGTTGCTCCTGTTGTATTTTCAACCGGCGCTCTTGTTTATAATTAATCTCTTTTTTTTTAATCAAAGACTTTGGGTAAGTATTATGACATCACCAGCCTTTATTGTTTAGCTCTAACACTACTTTGTGGTGCACAAAAGAGATTCTAGGGTGAACAGTTACAATTCGGGTCTGGTTCAGTACAATTTGATTTGATTCTAAAGTGGCTTAACCCAAATCTGTTTCATCCGGATAAATCCGACCCACGTCTACACCCTACTGGGCCTACTCCCAAAACATGACCTATCTAAATATGTTGTCTGTTGTGGGGCCTTGTAGAGACAATTTCTTAATTATTGACAAAAAATAAATAAAAAATGGGGGATCATTTCTTGTAAGAATTGGGCAAGTTTTTTTGGTGAGAGAGATGGGGTTAGGCCGCAACCCCGGTTAGTAGGTTAGTATTTGTTCCAGGTCATAGACGGGTGGAGATGACAACACATCCTCTCGGGAGTAAAACCCGGATCAATGGAGTGTGAATAGCACAAACTACCAATGGGGCAAGCAATGCTTCCTAGAAAATAAGAAGCATTAACATAAGTTGATTATTTCATTCAGAAAATAAGAAAGGGGCAAGTGATGCTTCCCAAAAAATAAGAAGCGTTAACATAAGTTGATTATTTCATTCAAAAAATAAGATGGGTTGAAATTTAATTTTTATCTTTTTACGAGGCAGGCTAGACGAACCACTTGCAGAAGTATTACTAAAAGAGCAATGATAGGCGTAATGGTGAGCATTTAAGAGGGGGGCATCCACCAATGGGTGGATGCCTTGGGTTTACAAATGGGATTCATGGGTACGTTAACTATTTCCCTTATGCTATGTTTGGTTGCCGAGAAAATTGATGAAAACATGGAAAAGAGAAGAAAATTTTGGATTTTCAATACAATTTTTAGTTGTGTTTTGTCTACTTTTCTTTTCTTTTCCATGTTTTTACTTATTTTCTCGACAACCAAGCATAGGGTTACTAAAATTCCCTCTTTTCCCTGTTCCAATAACCAAAATACCACTACTTGGACACGTATATGTCACACAATGCTACTCCTGCAAGTTAGGTAAGTAATCTCATTCATCATTTTATTAGTGATAGCTTTGGTAGTAATAAGCAGTCAATGACTCTAAAGTCATCTTCTCTTTGTAATTTTCTTGAACTTCGCTTTGAGTCAGAGAGCTGGTATGATGCTGTGAACATCAAGATACCAACAAATGATTAAATTATTGGAATTTTTCTTGTAATTTCCAGTAGTGTTTTGATATGACTAAGCAATTTAGTGCATAACCCGTAGCCAACTCGCTCGAGAAAGTATGAGTTGGATCAAGCTAGCTCCAGTGAATTTGATTTGTTCTTTCGGGAAACTCCTATTTTGAGTAGGACTTTGTTTCCAATTAGGTTTCTACCGTCTATATCAGTATATATTCGGTTTAGCATTTATTAGTGAGAACAAAGAAGATTTGTGTGAACTTTGGGATAAATTGTCTTCTTAGTTGCTCCTCTTTTGTAATCTTTCCAATTATAGTGAAAGTTTTTCGGATTGGTTTTGATTGTGGACGTAATCATTAGTTGGTGAACCACGTATATATGGTTTTTTGTGGTGTTCTATCTTTTCTATATTTTTCTATTTACTTTGTCGGTATTAATTTGCATTGTCGTTGATCTCATTATCACGTTCTGCACAAGAATTGGTATAAAGGGTTTTGGTTTTGAGTTTAGGATGACGACAAAGGTTTCGAGTTCGAGGATTGAAGTAGAAAATATTTGATGGAATGAACAAAATTCAAGTTATGGCAGATCAAGGTTTATGATATGTTAATTCAATAAGGTTTGCACAAGGCTTTGAAAGGAAAGTCTTAACAAACCTGAAAATTTGATGGATGAAGATGGAAAAGATTTTGATTTGAAGGCTATGAGTTTAATCCCCTTATGTTTGATAGATGGGGTGTTATATAAAAATATTAATGAGGTTTTGGCATCAGGACTTTGGTTATTCTTTCGGGAATACACTTGTCAAACTGCTTAACTGATCCGGCTAGCTTGGAGGGTATTTAAGCAAGTCATTGTGCTACACGTCTATCTAGGCTATGGATTATCTAGCAGTTAACTCGTATTAGTACTAAAAGGTTAGCTTGTGAGTGACAGCCTTTGCGAGAACCCTCGAGTGCAAGTTAGTCCGACGGACTAATACAAGATAAAACCAATGGTTCCACCCACTATCATAACTCATTTGCCAACAAAGATAAAAAGATTCACCTAGGATTGTGTCTCCGTTTGGCAACTTTTTGCAAGGTCTTGGGCGTGTTTCTTCAAACATATGTCCAGTTGGGTTAGGCCCAATCTCCGTTTGATTCGATCTAAGAATCATTCTAACTTGGAATCTTTTCCAGAGTCTTCACCTCCAACCTCTCCTCAAGCACCAATAGTAGCCATGGCTGCTGAAAGGCCTCTTATTGAGACCTATACACCCATTTTTGCTAACCCTCTCAATTGCATTGTAATTTCACTAACGGATGTGGCTCATTTCGAAATCAGACCGCATATAGTACAAATGCTACCTACCTTCCATGGTCTTGCTATAGAAGACCCATTCACTCATTTACTATAGAACCCCGAATTTATTATTTCTTAATAATTGTGATCTTTATTAAATGCTATGGAAACATGTGTTTAAATTTTTAATATATTTAAGCCTATAAATTTAATGTGAAAAGTAGTGATTTTAAAACCCAAATAAAATACTAAAATTAAGTCGTTTTTGAGGTTTAATTGCATGAAAAGGGAGATAATCAAAAAGTAACAAAAGAGTTAAAAAAATAAAAAAAAATCGGCGCTATGGCCGATCGATCGCCCCTGGCGGAAACTGATCGCCAAAAACGCCGTTTGGGCTTCTTTTTGCGTGTTTTTCCGACTTGTGGAGTCCCTAGGGCTCCCAACACTATAAATACCCCCTTATACTCATGGGTTAAGGGTTTCTAAAACTTTTTAGACCTAAAAGAGAGTGAGAGAAGGGATTTTTGAGAGATCCAAGAGGGGAGATTAAAGGTTTTTTAAGTAGAAAGGGTGAAAAAGCTTAGATCCGCTCCATTCGCAAGTGCTCGATCGTAGGGAAGTGATCGTGAGAGGTAAATATGACTTCCTTCCTATCAATATAGGGATTTTTGATATAAATATGATGAATGTGATAGATCTAAAGCAAGAACAATAAGAGTAAACATGTTTGTGATGTTTCAATCTATTATGGAAAATAAATATGATGATCTTATGATGTTTATACCAGGATTTTCTTATGGAAAATATATGTGATAACTTTGTGATGTTTAAATCATGATTTTCCCTTGAAAAATCTATATATGATGTTAGAGAGTTTTAAATCATGATTTCCTTATGGATAGTATATATGATGAATAGAAAATGTTCTAAATGGTGATTTCCTTGTGAAAATTATTATGTGAAAGATGTTCTTCATGAGTTTAATTTTATATCAACAAGGCAAAAGGAATTGATTTTGTGGTGTATGGATGATGGAGAATGGAGGAAGGGGATGATGTTTGCAATTGATAAAACTATTATAAGTTTGCTTTGAGATTATGATGTGTTATAAAAACTAGGGTCCTGTGAGATTTATTTGATTATAATTGTGTATTGAAAATTTAGACATGATAAATAAAATTGTACTTTATTTTATTTGATAAATCTGTGTTTTATATTGATCATTTATGAGGACTCCTACATGTTTAAATGTATGCATGATTTGAAATCATTATTATTTCACTCACACTAATTCATAAAATTTAAATATGAACAAGCATGAGAATAAACAAGATGACAAGTATTATGCAAGTACACAAGGATACAAGCATTATGCATGATTGAGTTTTGCACTGACCGAGTACCCACAGGCCTATGACTAAGGCAAGACCAGCCGTATACACCGGCGAATGTGTAGACAAGCCGTATACATCGTATAATATGTAGACAAGCCGTATACACCAGAGAATGTGTAGACAAGCCGTATACACCGGATAATGTGTATATTGTGTGGTACCTCAGAAAGTAGGGTATATGTTAGTCTCTACCCAATATATGGGGTAGAGTTATATTAAGTTATTGCATTTGCATGTTGTTGGATAAATTCAAAAACAAGAAAATAAGTAAGATAAACAAGATAAATAAGCACAAGTGATCATGTGTAAGAATCGAATTGAATTATGCTTCCCCACTCTGAAATGTTATATGTTTACATGTTATGTTGAATCTTAAACTATGTTTATATTAAATATCGTCATATTGTTAGATAGGATTTTATATATACGCTGGGTAACTTATTACTCAGCCGATGACTGTTGTTATCGGCAGGTTATAGATTTGATACCGGTGCTCCAGGACATTGGGAAGAGGAAGAGTACGAGGAGGAAGAGGAAGAGTCGACAGGTGATTACCCTGACGGGAATGGAATTTGGATTGCTGGCCATATACTGGACATTAGATTGCTAGTGTTTTGGATTTTGAAGTTTAGACATTGTAATAAACTTAATTATAGATTTATGGTTAGTTTGAATTTATGGTTAGGGATTCATAGAGGATGATTTAAATTAATTATGATGTCTTAGCATTTATTTTAGATATTAGACTTGATTAATATTTATTTGAAGAGAAAATTTTTAAGTTCATGTTTTAGAATTGCCTTAAATGCTTTATGACAGGAAGTTAATGATTAAGTCACGTGTCAAAGTCTCACATTAAGTTAGGTGGGATTTTGGGGCACGACATTTATGGCAGTTCCTAAATATCTGCCCATTGTTTAAAAATTAGTACGTCAATGAAGAAAATGTCAGATTAATGGTCTTCTCATTCTCTCTAAAAGATAAAGCCTCTGCTTGGCTTTACTCTCTTCCTGCTGACTGTATTACAACTTGGCCGAGTTAGTTGCTAAATTCATGTCCAAATTCTATCCGATGTCTAGGACAAATGAAATGAAACAAGTCAACAAAAGTTTGATGAAAAGTTCTATGAAGCTTGGGACAAATTTCAGGATTTTCAAACTAAATGTCCCCATCATAACTTCGACAAGTGCAGCCTTGTTAACTTTTTCTATAGGGGACTTACTGACGAGTCCTGAAACATGCTGGAATCTATGTGCTAGGGAAAATTGATGCACAAAACTCCTACCGATGCCTACACATTCTTAACGGAATTAGGAGAGAACTCCCAGCATTGGACAACTAATTTTGAATTTAGTCCTACTACTCTACTCTCTAAGACTTCCACGGGACATGAGGTCAAAAGTGATCCAAAGTTGAAATCCCTGCTCCTGGAACTCAAAAAATCTGTTTCTGCTCTAGCCGTATCAGTTCAGAAACCAATCCCTTCAAATACTGTCATGCATGTGGGCTAGGATAATCCAGTCATGCATTGTGACTTCTGTTTGCAGAATACCCATTCCACTTCTACATGTCCTTTAAATGAAGGATGTGCCCCACAAATCCAAGAAGAGGTCAGTAACTTCAGTACCTTTAAACCTCCCACTCAGAATTCCTATAGCCAGACTTACCATTCGGATACTAGGAATCATCCCAATTTTTCTTGGAAGCAACAGTTTGCCCCATAGCAGCAACCACAATAAGGTACTTATCGTCCCGGGTTTCACCAACTCAATAGGCCATATAATGGGCAATACTTGCAGCAGCAGTACTGCCAGTATCAACAACCTCACTTGCAGAGATCCTTGAATTCTTCAAAGACTTGTAGATAAACATCCTGTTCCTAACTGTGATCAAACAGATTCCTTCTTATGCTAAGTTTCTCAAAGACTTATGTACCGTCAAGAGGCGTACTTATGTACCCAATGATGGCTTTTTAGTCGAGAAGGCCACTGCATTCATTCAACGCAATGGTATTATTAAGTTTAAGGATCCTGGAAGCCCTACCGTCTAGTACGGAAGAGGGAATAACTTTACTTTCACCACCTTGCTCAACTTAGGAGCCAGTGTGAATCTCCTACCCTACTTAGTCTATCGACAGTTAGGCTTAATGGACATGAAGCCTACTAGGGTCACATTGAAACTTGCAGACTAATCTATAAAGATCCTTAAAGATATCATTGAAGATTTCCTCGTAAAAGTCAAAAACTTTTATTATCTTCATCATTCTCGACATTGAACCATGTCCAGATAATAAGATTCCCATCATTTTAGGCAGGCCGTTCCTCCCTATAGCTAACGCACACATAGGGTGTTGCGACGGGAATATGTCCATCACATTTGGAAACCTCAAAATTGAGGTTAACATCTTCCGTTTAATGCAAAAACCGATCAATTTTAATATGGTTGAAGAATTGGGTGCCTTTGAGAGTCTAACTTAGAACTCTCCTAAAGATATACTCCATCAGTGTCTTGAACACTTTGGGGCTGATTTTCAATCTGAAACATCCATTTATAAAGTCAATGATCTCTTATAGTGTAGAGACCCAAATCCTTTTTCTTTGCTTTTATAGAATAAATAAGGGTAGTATAGTCTGCTGTCATGTTTTTATGCGTATTTAATTATATCTAAGTAGCGTAGTGAGGTCTATTTGGTTAAGTGTTAAGATGGTGAAAATTTAGAGTTGACAATCGATCACAGGGTACCGACGATTGATCACCCAAAACCTAAAACCCAGGTAAGCTACTGTTTTGTGCGAAACCCAGGTAAGCTACTATTTTGTGCGACAATCGATCGTACTAATGTGACGATCGATTGTCCTGGACCAGAAAATATGGGTAAGATTTTGTTTCTTCGACGATCGATCATAGCAGATGCGACTATCGATCGCCAGGTGAGCGACGATCGATCGTAATTGTGCCCAGAATTTTTAAAAAAGGATTTTGGATTTTTGAGTTTTTAATCCTAGGCTATAAATAGAGGTTGTATTTGTTAGAAATGATGCCCAGAAAAGTCATTTAGATTGTTAGATTCTTATTAATTTGATTGATAAAGACTTCTTAATCTATTGTGTATTTATTATGGGTAATTGACCATGATCATGAGATGATCTATACGATATGAGATATCGATAAAGATCCTTAGGATATATTGTAGGAAAGTTATGTGATTGGATTATAACAGGCATATATAGCTTTCTAGTTCCTTATACCTTATATAGTCACAGCTGTAGGTGAAGCTGGGCACTTCACTTATATGGCTGCCAGAATGCTAAGATGTTCTCAATAGTTGAAATGTAGTTCTATCTCGAACTATTATAGTGGAGACTACACATCATCATATGGGTGCTTAAATGTACACTGATTAATTGCATTCAATGAGAGATCTCTTGCATAAACATACTATCAGATAGTTGGTCTCCCATTCACATTGAACAGTTTTGATGATCCTTAGATCTGATGTGTTCATCTATGACTGAGCAGTGATCTGACTGTTTTGATTCCACTAACGTATTTTCTATCTTAGGGAATACAATACAATGATAGTTGGATAGTCAGAAAGTTGTTCAAGTCATGATGAATTTCAAACAAAAAATCTATGCCCATTAATTTGAGAGATTATCCAAGTTCCAGGTAAGACAGTTGATTAAGTTCAAATCCTACGCAGGTGATTTTGAAATAAAAAATAAGTTTTGAAATATACTTTTACTAAAAGATATTATACTTATCAAATGATTTTCTCAAAATATTTTTCATAAGAAATTGTTTCTCATGGCTTAATAAAAAGTCTTGGAAACCCGGATGATGTGCAATGGGCTATGAGTTAGATAGTATTAAAAATCTCAAAGGCCCATTAGGGATAATGTATTTGGAAGGATAAATCGAATTAAAAAGTTAATGTAGCGGGATCCATATTGGTTAATGTTCATACACTAGGATTCAATTGCAACATGGATATCTCACGTCACTTGCAATTTCGATGTGATTCATGTTTAGGGTCAATGAGATAACATTAGGTAAGCCAGGGTAAGAATGTCCCAGAGCAATCTGTAGAGATGCTCAAATAAGAAATACAAGCTCAATAATTGATAAATTTTAATTAATTATTTAAGTGATTCAAAGTTAATCATTAATTAAATAGATTAAAAGTTCATCTATGCTTTAAATTAATTGTTAATTTAAATCTAGGGATTATTTTAATAATTATTTAACTAACCTAATTAAAGGGGAAATGAGTTTGACCCATATCCATAAACATATTTAATATGGGCCCAAGCCCATGGGTTTAAACCCTAAGGTGGGGGGCCCACTTTGGAAGTCCTAATTGGATTAGGACATGGTTACTTGAATAATAATTCTATTTATTATGGAATTTAAATCCAATGGTTGGATTGCAAGTAGGATTAAGATGAGAAGAAGTTGGATTGCAACAAGGAGTCTAAAGCTCCCAAAACTCACGCCCCCTTGAAGCTCATGCCCCCCCCCCCCCTCTGGTTATGATTTCCTAGTTTGACTAGGATACCTCTCTTATGTTGGTTGTTGACTATTCCCTTTAATAAAGAAACCCTTTTTGGAAAAGGACTCTTTAATTAGTAGGATTTCTATAACTAAAGTAGTTATAGTCAAACTAGGAGTTTATTAATAATAAGAGTTAGTATTAATAAATAACTCTTAAAGGGATAAGTTATAGTTGGAGTAGGATATGGAGTAGATCCATTCTATAAATACCCCAAGGCCAAAAACGTGTGGGAAGGAATTCATAATTCTATAGAATTTTTTCTCTCTCCCTCTCCTCTCTCTCCAAACCGTGAGCCCCTAGGGATATTCCCTAGGGATTTTCGTGAGCTACTAGGGTGCTTCAAGTTGGTTTTGCAACTTAAGGGTTTTTGAACCTTAAGGTTGTGGGTGATAGAAGGTTTGCACCATTACTCCATCTTCTTCATCTTGCTTCTACAATTCCAAAGAGAGATTCTAAAGCTTTGTGGGGATAGCGAAGAACAAGGATCGAGCTTCGAGTATTTCTTCGAGAAATCTCTACAAAGAGTTCTAACGGTTCGAGTGGATTTAAGCTTCACCGGTGAACAAAATTCACCGAGGTGATATAACTAAAACTTTTAGATAAATTTTATGCTTTCATAGTATAAAGATCTAGGGGATCCAGTTTCTGCATAAATTTTTAATCCGGATCCCCTTACAGTATTTCATGGGTTTTAGTATTCTAAGCATTTCTAAACCAAATTAAGAAAACCTATGATTTTGAGGGAGAAATTTCTTGGAGAAGAAGGAGATAGCTTGGAAATTGCAAGGAGAGCTTGGATATCAACCTCAAATCTTCTTGGGAGCGATTTGGATTCAAGGGAAAGACCCCTAAGGTCGATAAACTCTCTAACTCAACTCTACTATTGATGTTTTGTGAATATTAGCATAATAGAAATGATAGAGATGAAGATTTGTTATGTTTTTCTTAATTATGTATGGATTAAGATTATTAAAGATGGAAATGGGTTTGATACTATGAATGGAATGTATGGGAAATGTGAAATACTATGAAGTATGGGATGAACTTGTGGATGTGGATTATATTGGGTTGTATGAATGGATTATGCTGTGGTGGAATGTTAAAATGGGAAAGGGCAAAGTATCCATAATTAACGCACTCAAGGTGTTTGTTGAAATGCTTAAGAAAGATGAATGCTAGTATGATGTTATTAATTTTTAAGAAACTATGTTAAATGGATATTGTTGTTATCTTGATAAGTTATGCCCTATGTATTTGTATGGTGATCGGTATTCGGATAGGCCAAATCTTAGAGGAAAACCTTCCACGTTGGGAATTCTCTAACTAGGGAGAAGTAACCTAGCGGAGTTTCTTAACGGATGATTAGAATCTAAAGGATGACTCATTTGAATTCAATCATGACAATCAAGCACACGTTCACTTACATGATAAGTAATTATGTCTCTACTATGAACATCCACTCCACGCGTTGTCGCACTCATGTTATGCTATGAAAGAATGATCCCCTGTTACGAACATCCACTCTACGCGTTGTCGAACACTATGAATTGTGCGTTGCCAGGACAAAATACTATGATTATGTATTGTCGGGACAAACACACTATGAATTATGTATGTATGAGTCTATACATTTGTTAAGTTCAAGTTCATGAATAAGAGTCACACAAGTACACGAGTCAAGATGATGTTATGACATATTATATGCTCCGCACTCTGATTTTACCTATGTCATGTGAATCTATTATGTTTAAGCATAGATAAACTAAGCTATGATATTGATATTGCTCGTGCTACTTTATGTTGTTGTTAGTTTGTTTATCCACTGAGTATTCCATACTCAGTCGACCTGTCATTGTCTTCAAGTTTAGGAGAGGAGTCATGGACTAATGAGGTTTACACAGAAGAGGGAGAAGAAGGTGAGCTTCCTGAGGAGGAGGCTAGGGATATTGATAGTCATCCCTATTGATTTGTTTTAATGTTTCTTTTGGGAAGAGATGGTTGTATTAGACATTTTTACCTTTAGTTGATGTTGTTCATTAGACTACCTTACGGTTGGTATCAGACTATTTTGGTTTATGCTGGATAATGTAATGTTGGGCAGATTATCGTTGTATAGGATTATTTTGTTTTATATAATCGAAACTTTATTATCCCTATTTTTGGGGACTCGTGTTAGTATGCCTTGCATATCATGGATTTAAGTAGGTTAAGGAAATGTGACAATTCCAAAGTCCTATTTTAGCCATGTAGGATTTTGTGGTCGTTACAGAGGTGGTATCAGAACACAAGGCATTAGAATCCTTAGGGCTAAGGTATTAAGTATAAGATAAGGGCAGTTGTCTAACTTGGGGAAGCAACATCAAGTTTAGGATTTTAAAATTGTTGAGGATTGGATTTTAGTTAAGCGTAGACTTAAGAATTTATGTGAGTGTGTTCCTAATTGGATTGTTTTCTTCTTCTCAAAATTATAGATATGAGGAGAGGTGGAAGAAACAATAGGAATGATGGGAGCAGTGTGACTAATGGAGACTAATGGAGATACCCCAAATGGTACTCCCTAGGCCAATGTGAGTGGGGCTATGGAGGCTGTTGCTGCAGCCATAGAGCGATAGGCTGAAATCATGGCTCAACAAACTGCATTGCTAGCAGGTGGTCAAGCTAGGCTAGAGAGGTTAGTTGAGGTCCACCCACCCTGACAAAATAGAGTGGAAGCTTTCAAGAGGATGGGTCCTCCAGCCTTATATGGGAGCACGAATCCATCGGTGGCATAGTTGTGGATAATGTAGTTGGAGAAGATATTCTTCGTGCTTGAGGCTACTGATGAGTAGAGAGTGAGATGGACCTCATTCATGATGGAAGGAGAGGCAGAACATTCGTGAAGGGCAACATCTAGGAAGAGAAATGAGGTACGAGTTGGTAAAGAGTGGACATGGGGAGAGTTCTTTGATGTCTTTTATGAGCAGTGTTTTTCGTCATCTGTGAGGGAGCAGAAAGAGATTAAGTTCTCTACTCTTAAACAGGGGAGTATGTCAGTGGCTGAGTATGAGGCCAAGTTTGTAGATTTTTCCCAGTTTGTGCCTTATCTGATCACTACGAAGAGCATGAAGGCGAGGAGATTCGAAGGAGGCTTAAGAGATTATATCCGAGACAAGGTAGAGATCCTACATCTTGGATCATGCCGGGAGGTGAGTGAGCGAGCTTGGATTGCCGAGAGGAGATCGGTGGACTTTTTGAGGAAGAAGGGAATGCAGGAAGGCAAGTATGGCCTATAGGATAAGAGGCCAAGGATGACAAGCCCAACATCAGTGGACAGGCCAACCCCGTACCAGAGGCCAGTAGTTGCACCTACCGTTCATCATACTATTACCCAGACCCCTCGAGCCTGCCTACCTGCTCCATGGGTGACTATGTATGAGGTATGCCGCTATTGTAGTAAAAGGCATGTGCTAGGTGAGTGCCAAACAGTCATAGGAGGATGCTTTCACTGTGGCAACATTGAGCATCAGATTCGTGATTGCCCAGTTCGGGGTATGCAGATGCCACCACAAAGTTAGCCCCAGGGAGCTAGACCCCCAGTCAGGCAGACAATACAGTAGAAGCCACCTTAGGGTCAGAGGCCCTAGCAGCCTCGCCAACCAGTTCAGGGTCGGGTGTTTGCCATTTCTGAGCAGGATGCACAGGCGTCCGATGACATTGTGCAAGGTACAATTAATTATAAATTTGGTTATGTATTCTAGTATTGTGATTATGCTATGATGATTTTTGCTATTATGTATCAACATACTAAATATATATTATCTGTTTGTGCACATGTTTTGACACACCTAGCTATGTACCCAATCTAGGCACCTTGTTGGTAAATGATTGTTTAGCTCGTGTGTTGATTGACACCGGGTCGATTCATTCTTTTATCACCCCTAGTTTCGCTCAAGCTTTCCCTTCGGAGCCAAGTCTGTTAGATCATAAGCTAGCTATCGCCACTTGAGTTAGTAGTGCAGTCAACACTGATAAGGTCTATCACGCTTGTGATATTCGGGTAGGTTTTAAAGAATTGTCAGCTGATCTGATTGTCCTGGATTTCCAAGATTTTGACATCATATTAGGCATGGATTGTCTTTCCACTTACCATGGCCATGTGGATTATTTCGGGAAATTTCGGGAAGGTGGTTAACTTCAAGCCAGTCAATGGGCCTCCCTTTCGTTTTCGGGGTTTGAATAAGAGGGATGTAGCTAGATTTGCATCTTTGTGTATTTCCACTTCAGAAGTGCCAGACTCATCTACTATCCCAGTGGTAAATGAATTCCTAGATGTCTTTCCTAAAGATTTACCAGGTTTGCCACCTGAGAGGGAGATAGAGTTCGCGATTGAATTAGCTTCGGGCACGACACCCATCTTTAAAGCACCATATAGGATGGCCCCAGTAGCGTTGAAGGAGTTAATGGAGAAAGTTAAGGAGTTGCTCGGCCTTGGGTTTATCCGCCCAAGTATGTCACCTTGGGGAGCTCCGGTCTTGTTTGTGAAGAAGGATTGTTTGATGAGGATGTGCATTGACTATCGGCAATTGAACAAGGTCACTATCAAGAACAAATATCCTTTACCAAGGATCAATGACTTGTTTAATCATTTGCGAGGAGTTAAGTAATTCTCTAAGATTGACTTAAGGTCAGGCTACCATCAATTAAAGATCAAGGTGGATGACATCCCTAAGTCTGCTTTCCGAACTAGATATGGGCATTATGAATTTTTAGCATACACAGTACACTCATCGAGTCTGTCCTTATTCAAGTAGATGATAGGTCCTTCAGGGATTGTAAAGACAACTGCTCAACCCTCGTGGCCCGTGCATTTGACTTTCGAGGAGGATGTGATCGAAGCCTCTAGAAAGCAGTAGAAGTCCTCACTTCCAATCAGCGTTGGGCTTGGGCCCAGCATTTCAAATTGGGATCCGTCTTAGACCTATCTATGGTTAACCTAGATCCGCGTCTCCTAAACGCTGCAATCCAGTGTTGGAACCCCTCGTACATGGTCTTTCATTTTGGTGAGAATGAACTATGTCCGACTTTGGAGGAAATTCAGCGCATTCTGAGGTTAAACATTGACGGCAATGTCAGAGTACTACGCTACAAGACAAATTACCAGGCAAACCTATCAAGGTTCTTGCATCTCAAGTCTACCTGCTTGTAGCCCAGTCCTAACGGCACTTTCGATCGGATACCTGTACAACCTCTGGAGAAATTGTACCACCCCAAGTGGAACCCTGACTGCTTCGTAACAGAGCTCCCAAGTCTCAATGCCTTTACACTGATAGTTGTATCTCAGTTGCTGTTCCTAAGATGCCGCACACTTGTCGAGTCTGTACTGGTGGGAATTATCAAGGACACCTTCGGTTCCAAAACCATCATACCAGTCATCTTTACAGAGCTTCTCAGGGCTCTCAATCAGGCAGTAGGCCGCCAAAAAAGCATCTTCCTTGCTAGCACACCACTCTTGAACCTCTGGTTGGTAGTACACCTGCCGACGATCATATCTTTACTGGCTGACCTCTGTGAAGCTTACAGTATACCCCAAAATATTTCTCAAGGTCAGGGTCCAATTGCAACCACAGACGTCCGAGAGCTCTGCCAGCTTCTCCAAGACCTGACAGAGAAGGATATCGTGTGGCAGTGCAAATGGCTAGTTATGTCGAGACTATCTCGTGTCGTCATCTCAGGGAGACGGTGCATAATCCTTACTGGTCTTACAGGCTCTGTAGCCTATGTACCACTCAAAGTCTTACGCCAGTTTGGACTCCCTCAGCGCATTCCAGTCATAGACCGGTAGGGAAATGATTTTACTGACTGAACAGTGCACTCCAAGTGCCTCACCGGTCGATTCCAGTCCAGTTGGTGAACTTCCAAGCGAGATCAGTAGCCAAACTTTGTGGTCACAACAGGACCACATACAGATGTAGCATACCAGCTTTGGGTGGAAAACCCTGACATTCTATCACCCATGCTTGCACTTAGGGAACTACCCACCCCAGTCTCAACTCCTTCACGAGGAACCATACCGTTGGCTGAAATGGTAGTCCCCTAGACAGACATTTTCATGGAGAAACAGCTATACATCCAGATAAAAGAATAGCGGCTTCGGAAAGCCCGATGGGCATTTAGGCTACAAGAAGCGAAACGGGACCACAAACTACAGGCCAAGTAAGAACAGATTGAGCAACTTGGACAGACAATCCGCTCTTACCAGAAGAAGCGGAAAGGCGACGCCAAAGAAACGTCCATCCTCAGGGCCCAGTTACACTTCTATCAAGAGCAGCTTGAGAGTGCAAAGGCAGAGATGATTGACCGTATCCGACAGTTCAGATACCAGATGTTCGGAGCTATAGAGTCCCTTGCTAACATGGAGGTTGAGGTCACATCCCTCTAGCAGCAGATCATAGATATGGATGGGGTACCTCGACCCCTTGATTTATGATCTCAGATGGACCTATCTAGGATCGATTCTTTTTCTTTTCTTTGAGTCACAGTCTTGTATTCACTGCACTAGCATGCATCAATGAAAAATCTTTTTCTAGCATCATCTCTCCTATCTTCATGCATATTCATGGTCAACCGTTGCATCTTTTTCAGTTTGCATGAGCCGATCCATGACTCGTATGACTATGATTCTCATAGACTTCACAAAAGCAGTCTTGACGAAGATACCAGTCACAGAGCTAGTACCTTACCGGCCTCTATCTGAGAGCAGCTCAGAAGTGATGACAGAACCATTGGATCATCAAAAGAGAATTGAAGAACTAGTAAAGTCACATGACCGGAATATTGTTGCTATGCAGAACAAGCTAGACCGAGTTTTGGAATCCCTGAATATTCTTATTCATGCTCGAGAGGAAGAACCCCCTAATCGGATCCCGACTGAAGAACCCACTGAACAGTCTATCCTTGAAACTGGACCGATTCCCATCAGAATCCCTAATCTTGGACCCGCAATAGGCGGAGGAGAAGCAGAATTTGAACAATATGATGAACAGCCCAGGACCTCACATGACCATCAGGACCGGCCATCATCATCTGACCCTACACCATCCCTCAAGGATCAGCCTGACGAGATTAAGGAGGAGATGAGGAGGATGAGAGGGGCATCTGCCAACCTCGCTCTATCATTGGAGGATCTGACATTCTCATCTGGGGACGCAGTACCCCCAGGGTTCAAGGTTCCCGACTTCGACAAGTACGACAACTTAAGCTGTCCTAGACAACATCTGCAAATATACTTGGGGGACATGCTCTTATACAACAAGAACCAGCCATTGTTGATACAGTACTTTCAGAAGAGTTTGAAGGGAGCAGCCCTTACCTAGTGGATGTCAGTCGACAAGCAGAAAGTTAAGACCTGGTAAGATGTCTTGGACATGTTTATAGAGCAGTACTCCTTTAACCAAGAGCTTCGGCCTCCGCGAAGCCAATTAGAGCAGATGAGCCAGCGGTATAATAAAATATTCTTAGAGTACGCCTCCCGTTGGAGGGCAATGGCTACAAAGGTCTCTGCCCCCATTCTTAAGGAAGATCTGACAAACATATTCATGGGCACTCTGAAGCAACCCTATTTGACCCTGATGGTCACTCTATCGGTTGTAGACTTTGGCACAATTGTTAAAACAGGTGCCCGCATTGAAACAACAATTAAAAGTGGTGCCATCTATTCCAGTCTTAGGCTTGATCCTCCCAGAGTAGCAGTAGCCTCTACCAGCAGAAACAGTGGTCCCCGTGACCAGAAGAGAAAAGAGAATGTCAACTTGGTGGCTTCCGCAGCACCGATCAGATTACTAGCTTTGGCGGCTCAGCAACAGCCAGTACCAGGGAATACCCGGCCGGCCAGACAAAACCAGGGGCAACCTCATCCTCCAGAAACTTTACTCCTCTCCTTTACACCCTCAGTCAACTCCTTGACTTTTTGACCAAGCAGGTGTGAGCACAAATTTATCTTTGCTTTTAAATTTCTTCCATTGTTGTATGGAGTTTATTGTTTGTTGTGGGGGACTATCCTTCCAATCTGAGTAAACTCAAACTGTTAAATTACCTTCCCTGTATCGGGAAAGAACCTCTGATTAAGATGACGAATAAAAGAAGAACAAATATTGAATAAAATATTTTATTTATTCAATGGGGTTGCCCAATTCCCATATAGGCGTTACAAGTGCCTCATTGAGGTCTTTTTTTAAGAAAAGAAAAAGAATTGTGACCATATTTAAGGGCTCACCTTGTGTTCTCCATATCGTGGAGTCTTCTCCTTCACTTGCTTGCTTGTGTTTGTTGCTGCTTAAAAGAGAGCTTTTTCTCTTGTTCTCGTTTCTATCTTCTGTGTGTGTTTCTTGTGAGAAACACACCTTTTATGGGTTTGGGACTCCTTTTTGACTCCCTTATTTTAGGAAAGTCAAAAGGGGTTCTCTTCTTAGAGGATGCCAGCTTGCGGGTCTCCTTTATCTGGGAGAGTCCTCAAGTTCAAGAGAATCCTCTTCTTTTGGGGACTCTTGTACCAGGTTTTTCCTTTTTGGGAGAAAATCCCAGTACTACTCGAAAAGGAGGATGTTTAATCACATTCTTTTATAGGATATAGGATAAAGTCCTAATCTAAAAATAATCATGGGGTGCCATGTGGCGTCCCATGGGATTTTAAAAGAGGGGATCCTTATCTTGGGATTCCCTATAGCTTGACAAAGAATCCTTTTTTTATTAAGGATTCTCTGTCTTACAGTCAAGTACTGACTGTCAGCTAGGACAAACTGACTTAGGCCAGTCCACGGACCAGGGTGAGACCATAGGTTTCAACCATGGATCAGAAGGTGAGACCACAGGTCTCAACCACGGATCAAAGGTGAGACCACAAGTCTCAACCATGGATCACAAGGTGAGACCATAGGTCTCAACCACGGATCACAAGGTGAAACCATAGATCTCAATAACCACAGATCGTAAGGTGAGACCATAGGTCTCAACCACGGACCACGAGGTGAGACTATAGGTCTCAACCACGGACCACAAGGTGATGCTTGTGGTCTGGATTAGATCCAGGATATTATATTTGATCTGTGAGGACTTGTCCTCAATAATTGGACACGTGTCAGCCTCTCAGAGACTGGCACTCCAAGCTGAATCCATGAGGTTTTGTCCTCACGGATGAACACGTGTTAGTCTCATGAAGGCTGACACCAAATATTGGATCCATGAAGTTTTGGTCATCACGGATGAACACGTGTCAGCCTTATGAACGCTAGCACCAAATATGATCCGTGGGGGTTTTATCCTCACAGATGAGACAGGTGTCAACCTCTCAGAGGCTAACACCAAAGTTGGATCCATGAGGTTTTGGTACTCACGGTTGGACACGTGTCAGTCTCTTGGAAATTGACACTAAATATGATCTGTGGGATCCGTGAGGTTTTGTCCTCACGGACATGTCACGTGTTAGCCTAATGAAGGCCAACACTGAAGGTTGGATCATGAGGTTTTGGTCCTCACGGATAAATCAGTGGTCGGTGGTTGGATGATGCCTCTGCGCTGTTGGAGAGGGTGCAAACCTGTTTTTCCGTTAAGTATTCTGGTTCTGCTTCTGCATCTTTAATTGCCAACTCTTTGAACATCTGGGAGATGCTCAAGACTTCTGGGTCAGGAATCCCTGAAGATTCGGTGCTAGGTTGATGGTAAGGGATGTTAGCAACGGGTGCAAGGGAAGTTCCTGGATTAGTTTCAAAGATTCCGATGGGGAAGGTTATAGAAATATGGGGTCGGGTTCAGGTTTCGTCGACTATTTGCTTTTTCTAGTCAGCTTTGAGAGATAGTCCTCGTACTTGGGCTTGTATCCTAGCCTGAATGGAGAAGTGTAGTGAGGAGGCACATATCTCTTTTTCATGCTCTGGTTCCAGGCCCCGAGGCCTTGTCGTGACTGATAATTCATTGTGGCCATCATTCTGACAAATGGCGGTACTACTTTCTGGCTTTGCTACTCTACCTAGGTGATAGAACTATCCTGCTCGAACTGAAATGACATGAAGGCTGAACCCTGCCCCAGCTCTTCGATGTCCCCGAAGAAATTTGCCGAATGATGACTAGATGGTCATCCTAGATGAATTTTATTCGTTGATGTAGAGAGGAGGGAATGGTTCCGGCCGAGTGGATCCATGGCCTTCCCAAGAGTAAGGTGAATGAGGCTAGCACATTCACAACTTGGAAGTTTTTCACAAATTGAGATGCTCCAACCCCGATGGTCTGGTCAATATCACCCAGGTTCTGCCTAGTAGAGAGTTATCAAAAGCTCTGATTGTCATAGGCCTTTTCTTGACTTGACTGGTGTTCAAGGCCAGGCTCTGCAATGTAGACAGTGTACAGACGTTCAGGCCGGAGCCATTGTTAATGAGTACTGAGAATAATGTCATGTCCATGCACTGAATGGTGATAGAGAACCCGGGTATGATCCCTATCTCCGACCAGTATTTTCACTTCAGTGAAAGAGATGATCCTTGATTCGAGTATCTGCCCCACCATTTCCATTAATTTTTTTAGGCAAGATTTCTGGTGTTACATGAGCATTGTTAAATACCTAGAGGAGCTGCTTCCTGTGATGTTCAGATGTCAAGAGGAGACCCAGGATGGAAATTTGTGCCTGTGTTTTGCCAAACTTCTGGGTGATACTGAATTCTTCCGCCTTCTCCAGTATTTTCAGTAAAAGAGTTGAGTCTGCTGTCTCTTTCTCTAGGTCTGTCACCCTTGCCTTGTCTTTTGCCTTGTCCTTTACCAGCTCAGTTGTCGGAGGTTGCTATACTCGGTCGGATTGGGTGAGGTTGGCTATGTACTCGCTCTCCAGGATGAGAGAGTGAGGGGCGGGTACATGGTTATGGTTGAAAGGCTCAAAAGGGATGTAAGGGATCTTGACTGGGGCAGAAGATGTTGAGGCTTGAGTGAAGGTTGTGGGCCAATTGGCAGGACAGAGAATGGTGTAGACAATTTGCTCTTTGTCATATTCAAGAGTGGGTAATTGCACTGGATGACTTGAATGTTTGACTGAGGGAGAGGGATTATGACTGGGGGTCGGTATAAGGGCCTTATGATGTCGTCATTGACTGCAGGTGCACAAGGTCTTGGGTGCCCTACCCCGGGCTCTACCCACTCAATGAAATTGACTTGATTATTATGTGGGGGCAGCGACACTTGGTTAATGCTGGTATTGCCAGTGGCCAGCTCAACCCTACCTGCATCCAGAAGATCCTAGATGGCACACTTCAGGTCAATGCAATAATCTGTAGCATGGCTCGGGCCTCTGTGGGAGGCGCAGTGTTGGTTAGCATCATAGTTTTTGCTTTGCTTGTTAGGTAAAAGGAGAGGGGTAGGGCCTCTCAATTCGAGAAGACCCTGCTGTGGGCAGTGAAAATTTCACCGTCCATCGCCCAGGTTTGTGTGTAATGACACACACCTGACACAGTCTCTCGGAGAGACGGTTAGATTCACGCGTGCCTGTGGCACGCACAGTACCTGTAGCTGTCAGCATTAAATGCTGATGGCTGGTACCATGCTACAAGCAAGGGTAGGGTTGATCCGTGAGGATAAACCTCACGAATCCACCCTAAGTGGTAGCTCCCAAAAGGGTTAACACATATTCATCCGTGCAGGTGAAAACCTCACAAATCCAACCTTAAAGTGTTGGCCTCTGAAAAGCTAACACATATTCATCCGTGAGGAACAAAACCTCACAGATCCAATATTTGGCATTAGCCTTCATGATGTTGGCACGTGTTTATCCGTGAGGACCAAAACCTCACGGATCCAACCTTCAATGTTGGCTTTCATTAGGCTAAAATGTGACATGTCCGTGAGGACAAAACCTCACGGATCTCACGGATCATATTTAGTGTCAGTTTCCAAGAGACTGACATGTGTCCAACCGTGAGTACCAAAACCTCACGGATCCAACTTTGGTGTTAGCCTCTGAGAGGTTGACACCTGTCTCATTCGTGAGGATAAAACCCCCATTGATCATATTTGGTGTCAGCCTTCATGAGGCTGACACGTTTTCATCCGTGAGGACCAAAACCTTATGGATCTAATATTTGGTGTCAGCCTTCATGAGACTGACATGTGTTCATCCGTGAGGACAAAACCTCGAGGATCCAGCTTGGAGTGCCAATCTCTGAGAGGCTGACATGTGTCCAATTCTTGAGGACAAGTCCTCACGGATCAAATATAATATCCTGAATCTAACCCAAACCACAAGCATCACCTTGTGGTCCGTGGTTGAGACCTATGGTCTCACCTTACGATCCGTGGTTATTGAGACTTGTGGTTTCACCTTGTGATCCATGGTTGAGACCCATGGTCTCACCTTATGATCCGTGGTTGAGACCTATGGTCTCACCTTGTAATCCGTGGTTGAAACCTATGGTCTCACCCTAGTCCGTGCACTGGCCTAAGTCAGTTTGTCTTAGCTGACAGTCAGTACTTGACTGTCATGGGGTAGAGAATCCTTGATAAAAAAAAAAGGATTCTCTGTCAAGCTATGGGCAATCCCAAGATAAGGATCCCCTCTTTTAAAATTTCATGGGTTGCCACATGGCACCCCATGATTATTTTAAGATTAGGATATATCCTAGGAAATGATGTGATTAAACATCCTCCTTTTCGACTAGTATTGAGATTTCCCCCCAAAAAGGGGAAATCTGGTACAAGAGTCGTCAAAAGAAGAAGATTCTCTTGAACTTGAGGACTCTCCCAGATAAAGGAGACCCACAAGCTGGCATCCTCTAAGAGGAGAACCCCTTTTGACTTTCCTGAAATAAGAGAGTTAAAGAGGGAGTCCTAAAAAGGACTCTCTCAAACCCATAAAAGGTGTGTTTCTCACAAGAAACACCCACAGAAGATAGAAACGAGAACAAGAGAAAAAGCTCTCTTTTAAGCAGCAGCAAACACAAGCAAGCAAGTGAAGGGGAATACTCCACGATATGGAGAATACAAGGTGAGCCCTTAAATATGGTCACGATTCTTTTTCTTTTCTTAAAAAAAGACCTCAATGAGGCACTTGTAACGCCTACATGGGAATTGGGCAACCCCATTGAATAATAAAATATTTTATTCAATATTTGTTCTTTTTTTATTTTTCATCTTAATCAGAGGTTCTTCTTTGATACAGGGAAGGTAATTTAACAGTCTGAGTTTACTTAGATTGGAAGGATAGTCCCTCACAACAAATAATAAACTCCATACAACAATGGAAGAAATTTAAAAGTAAAGATAAATTTGTGCTCACAAATTAAATGGTAGGCCTGGTGGGACTTTCTTCTCCTCTCATCTTTGATGAAGAATTAAAAAAATAAAAGAAGAATAAAAAAAAAGGAAAGTGAGTAATCCTTTCCCTATCTTCTCTTCGATTGGTGTACATGATAATCGAGACTGTCTACGTGCGACCGGGCTACATGTTCACCATCAAGAGGAGGGTCTATGCCCCTCCAATGTCGATCCCAGTGACTTACCCCCTAACTTGGGCTGAGATCGCAGCAGCCCCAATCATGAGGGCTTGGTCTACTGATCGAATCTTCAATGAGGGTCTTGCTGTCTCTCCACGGAGGAGTCAACCCTGTCAGGTCCACGGATAGGGTGCATCCCCAAGGATACCCCACGGAGCAGGTGTATCCCCAAGGGTACACCACGGACAGGGTGCATCCCCAAGGATGCACCACGGAGCAGTGGCATCCCCAAGGATGCTCCGTGGACAAAGGGCATCCCCCAGGATGTCCCATGGAGAGGCTGCACCCAAGAGGATGCGCCACGGAGCGAACACATCACCCATGATGCACCACGGATTGGGTGCATCCAACTAGATGCCTCACGGACAGAGTGCATTCCAAACAGAATGCGCCACAGAGGGTGTACCCAACGGGGTACACACATTGCAGGATGGTTCAACCGGGCCAGGCCTAACAAGCCGTCCCAAATCCCAACAGTCCGTAGTGGAAAGGCCACAATTGCTGGGGCCGACCATAGGACCAGTTGGATATAAGCCCCCTCAGTCCAAGCTGATTGATGGAGCTCCCCCTTTGAAAAATTTTTCGGTAGGGGGAGATGCTGCCCAATTTTCACCAGGACAAATGAATAAGGCCAAGGGCCTCAAGGAATGAATGAATAATCCCTCAAATAACTTTAAAAAATACAAAGTAATTGAGGAAGGTGCCTTAGGGCACTTATCCGTGAACAAGAAACGTCCACGGACAGACTCCACAGACCAAGGTCCAGGATATCCCACAGAGAGAAGCAAAAGATTGTCCACGGATAAGAATACAGGATTGTCCACGAACAAAAATGCCAAACTGTCCATGGACAAGCAATCAAGACCATCTGTGAACGGAAGAAGCCAGATGTCCACGGATAGGAGATCAGCTCCATCCACAAACAGAAGAATAGCTCTGTCCACGGACAGAATTCTAACTCTGTCCACAGACAGAAATTTAAGATTGTCCACGAATGGGAGGCCAGCTCTGTCCAAGGACAGAAGAGCAGCTCTGTCCACAGACAGAATTTTAGCACTGTCCACGGACAGAAATCCAAGACTATTTGTGGACAAGGCTAAGCCTGATCCATGGTTTGAAGACCCAACCACTCGAAGCAGAGACCCAAACCAGTCCGAGGGTCAGAAATATGCCCTCTTTATAGGTGCAGGTCCAAGACAATCCGTGGACATGGTCCACGGATAGGAGTCCTTTACAAGGAAAGGGGATCCACGGATAGGCACTTTGCCATCCGAGGATAGTTCTCCTTCTAAGGAAGAGAGGAGTTGGTACTATACAACCAACAAAAGAAGGGTATTCTCAGAGCCGAATCCACCATCTGATGATGATGCAAAGAGCATTAACAGTCATGATCAATATCGTCCAACTATTAATGCAAGAAACATTTCGAGTCCAGAATAGGCAGATAAAGACTTATTAAACAGATTGGGTCCGAATGCCTTCTGAGGCGCTAACCTTGCAACCTTCACATCAATTATGGCATCAGTCCGTCATCAACACCAGCGGCCTCCATCCAGAGATGTAAGCCCATTCTGGGGCAAAGTAAGTGCTAAACCAGAAATAAGAGCAGTAGTACCATATGACCCTAGGTTTAAGGTGTTAAACCGAAGCACTTCTACCTTTGAGATGCCCAGGAAGAAAACTCCTAAGGAAATCCTCAAACTCATAAACCGGAGGAACCCTTTAATTCTGCCAAAGAAAGTGTATAACTACCGGTTGAGGCCAAGAAGGTTCAAGAATCAGAAATCAGGACGGTCGGCTGGTACCTCAGACAAAATCCGTTTTGTTCATCAAAAGCAGAGGATTGATCCTTCTGCACCTGTTCACCCTACTCGGGGGAGATCAGATATCGGGGCATCATATGATGGTTACGAAAGAGTGGTCATGAATGTGATCGGCACTAGACTCAACCCAGCTCTGGGCGAATATACGACCCCAGTGTTCCAAGGAACTGGGGCAGTACCTGAGCAGAACTTATCAGCCAGGTAGGACTTTGGACGAGACTAAATCCTCGCAACCTGTCAGGATAGTTGCTTCGGGTCCAGCAGTTCTGAGACGAAAAAAGAGCCGCAAGAATCAGGTCAGAGGCAAAGACAAAGCCCAAGACCTAGTTCAATCAGCTCCAGAACCAGATGTCAATGGATACCAAGAAGGGTCAGAACAAGAAGCGACCTCGATAACCTCTCCGAGGGAATTGGAAAAAACTTCGCCAGTCAAAGATTCTGACGAGCCAGTTCCTCAACCAATTAGACCAAAAGTAATACAGAAAATACCTCGACAGGTTTTCAGTGCACCAAACCCTTTATATGAGTTGCCCAGTGCCTATTTCACAAAAGAAGAGTTTCTGAATCTTTTCCGGTTACTGGAACCAACTTCAGAACAACCAGTAGCGGTCATGATGACGAATGTGGATGAGAATACTAGTCTGGGGAATAACCCTTTGACTTTGGCACCTCCACCAGCAAATGATCAAACAATAGCCTTACAGGCCCAACTCCAATACAAGGATGATCAGATCACAGCCATGATGTCTCAAATGCAAGAGCTGGCTACTCAATTTTCAACTCTTAAATCTGCATCGGCACCTGAGCCTCACTTCCAGTATCAAGGAGGGAGTAGCAATCAAGGCACAACCCCTATGCCTCCAAGTCATCGAAGGGTGCCCAAAACAGGTCCCATCCCAAATCAGACCGCTCTTATAGGAGAGGTGTCACCGTCTCTTTTAGCTGCAATTAAAGAGACTGTTTGCAATAAAATGCGGCAGGCCAAAGAAAGAGAAGAGGATGTACGGATGATCGTGAAGCCTTATCCAGCTATCATCGATGCGGTTTCGTTCCCACCAAGCTTTGTCCAATCGACATTCAAGATGTTCGATGGCATTGGAGATCCGAGGCAACACTTGTCTCATTTCCTCTCGAGATGCAGATTGACATCTAAGAATAGGGCTCTTTGCCTCCAGCTCTTCGTACAATCCCTAGAGGGCGCTGCTTTCACATGGTATGCCAACCTCCCCGAGGCTTCGATCCCTGATTGGAACACAACGATGACCAAATTTAGCAAATAATTCTACAACACCCAAAGAAGAGTAGGTGTTCCGGAATTGATTGAGACCCGACTGAGGGACAATGAAACAGTAACAGAGTTCATTGCCAGGTAGAGAGCTTTGACCTTCTCTTACCCTCAGAAATTCACTCAGTTGGAACTCATTAGGATGTGCCTGAACAACTTCTAACACGACCTTTCAACTGTCTTAATGGCCTAAACCTTTACAGGTTTCGAAGATCTGTGCACAAAAGCACATGACATGGAAATCCATATAGGAAAAAGAAGGCGAAGAAGGGGTACTGACCGCCTTGAATCCTCAATGGTTGTAGTAGTTGAAGCCAAAAAGACTACGCCACCAGTATCAAATGCTGGTAGATCAACTGGCTAAACAAACAACGGTGAATGATCAATTAAGGTTGATACCAAACAAGTTCAAGGTGGATCTAGGAAGCCACAATGGCAAGGTAAAAAGAAGTCACCAAAGAAGATCACTATGGAGGAGAGGATGAATAAAACATATTCATTCTCGAAAGACATTGTTGAGGACCTATTTGAAGACCTCCTTGCCAATGAACTCATCACTCTCCCGGAAAGTTTGAGACCTCAAGAGATTGGGATGAAAAATGATCCCAAATACTGTCCTTATCATCGTATGATCAGTCACAAGATAGGTGACTGCTTTGTACTCAAGGAATTATTCAGTGGTTTTTGGACAATAAAGAGATTGTCATTGATGATCTCCAGCAGGCAGCTACGTCCAATACGGTAGTGGCTTCTGAGCTAGTTGATGAAAATAAAGCATCTTCAAGTGGCAAACTTCCTGACAACAAATCGTCAGACGAAGAAGACTGGACCCTTTTTGAAAGTAAAGGGACCAAGAAGAAAAAACAGTTGGCTCAAAATGCCGATGCTAAAAAGCAGACCCAAGCTACAAGACAAGCTCAAGCCCTAAGAAAAGAAGGGAAGCGCATAGCCAAGGCTGAAAAGAAGAAAAAGAAAGAAAGAGAGAGGAAAGCCAAGAAAAACAGCCCTGCCCAAGATGCTCCTGTGGAACAAAAGCCATTTATGGCAATTACCTTAATGGATTTTATCCCACCAGGCTTCTACTCTGACTACGACTATGATAGCCTTCAGTCAATGGATTCAGGAGACGAATCCAATATCTTCTCTTGCTATGTTATCAATGCAGTCCCAAGTGAAGACCAGTCATGGTTAAATGAACCAAGACAAATGGTAGCTTGCAGTCCAGAAAGACACCGGACATTTCAGAATTAGCTAGACCAAGCTGAAGACATTAAGCTCTCAGAAAGGAGACCAACCACACCAGGATGAACCCCTACAGGGCTTTCTGATCTTTATGAAGGATTTTCATCCAGAGGAGAGCGAGAGGCAGAAGATGAAAAAATACAGTTTGATTCCTCATAAGAAAGGCTAGGTATGCCTGAAGTTCTGAACTCAAACCATTGTCAGATGCGACGACCGGTGCAAATCTCAACTCAGTTGGAGAATCAGGATTTACCTATTGCAGTCAATCCAGACAGTGACCCTTTAACAGAGGAAGCAGTCCTGAACCCAGCGTCAATCGATAATTCACAAGCGTCTGGAAAAAGCTTAGTTCAGTCTGGAAGTCCAATAGAACAATCTGAAAGAATGGCTCAATCGTCTTTTCAAAGCAAGAAAAGGAAGCTGGACTGCAGTTCTGCGAACGTGATCCAACTCTTGGAAGGAGAGTTGTCTGGACCAATAGACCAGACAATTGCCAAAGTCTATCAACTCAACCTCCTGTCAGGAAGAAATTACCACCAAGGTTAGTTCCGGTCCAACATGAAAATCAGACCAGAGCTCAACCGATCCAAGCCCAAATAACTACCAGTAATGAGAGGGTCAAGTACGACATCCTAGCCTATATAAAGAAAATTCTTTCCTTTTTGAGCGTCTATGATGCTCTCAAGATGTCTCAAGAATTGAGAAGGTCTCTCATATATGCCCTCTCCAATCCAGAGGACTTTTCTGAAGAAGTCACGAATCAGCCGCCACAGCCTCCTCAAACAAGAGCTTCATGCCTCTTCACGATCACTTTTGATGATGAAGATATGCGAGCTGAGACTTTCCAGCATAACTGACCACTGTTCATCTCAGGGCTGGTTAATGAAACTGGAATCTCTAGAGTGATGATAGATGGGGGTTCAGCTGTCAACATCCTTCCAAGAAGAATGTTGTCCAAGCTTGGCGTACAAATAGGCCGGCTTCATGAAAGCAGTTTGATCATCCAAGGCTTCAATCAAAATGAACAGAAGCCCATGGGCATGGTCAACCTCAAAACTAGATTTTTGGATATTGCTGAAAGTATGACGTTTCTTGTGATCGATGTCGATACGTCGTACAATGCCCTGTTAGGGCGGTAATGGATGCACAATCATCTAGTCATGCCATCTACCTATCATCAATGCCTTAAATACCCTCAAGGGAATAGGCAAGTAAGGATCGATGCTGATGATAATTCATTCAATGATGCAGAGGCATATTACGCAGATGCGTGTTTCTATGTCAAAAGTGCCCAAAACAACCTTCAGCAGAAGCCTAAAGAGGAAAAGGTTGAGAGTGGCCTGAGAAGCAATCACGGTCCGGAACACACCCTTTACGATCCCCCAGTGGATTCCCCAGTAGAAGCCCTACACCCTAAACCTTAACCCTAGGTGGACCATAACCCGAACCCTAGCTAAACCCTCAAACCATAGAACCTAAGCTATCCGGGCTCAAGGCCCTTTACCCTTAAAAACCTCTAAACCCTAAGCTAACCCTAGTTAAACCCTAAGTCTAACCCTAGGAGAGCCCTAGAACCAACCCTAGACCTAGCCCTAGCTTAAGCCCTTGTAAAACCTTAGGACAAGGCCTCACAAGCTCAAGGCCCATCTGCAATCCAAAATCAAAAAAAAAAAACCACAAGCCTAGGCCTTGGTGGGCCCAAACTTGGGCCCATAACCTAGGGGACCACTAGGGTGGGGCCCACAACCTTAGAGTTCAAAAAATATGCGAGAAAACACCAAAAATAGCAAAGCCAATCCCCTTTCGGCCCAAGTGTGAGAGTTTAGCCCAAACAAGAAAAAACCCAGTGTGTCGGTAATGGGTTCATCGACACCCCAGAATAGCCTGTTTTCATAGTGGCGGTAATTCGATTACTGCCACCCTGAGTTCTTCTGCAAAATCGCGTACCAGCTCCCCTCTACTCCACTTGGGCTGCTCCTAATTGGTCCCCCACGCCTGTGGGGATGACCTTAACACCCCTGAGGGTCTTCCCTTGCTCTATAAAAGCTCCACCACCCCTCCTTCCTTTGGACTCCGAATTTTGATTAAAAAAAAAAACTTTGTTAAAATCAAAAACCAACCCAACTCTCCTGCCTTCAGCCTCTACCCTCAGTCTAAGGCATCCCCAGGAGCTTAGCCAAGCCACCCTCAAGCTCCACAAGCTACCCCTAGGTGTACACCACCTCCCTACAACGCCCCCATCCTCGTGGGATCCGAATCCAGAGGGTAGCACCTCTATACCTGCTTTTTTTTCTCTCTTCATGTTGTAAACATTGTAAGGGACCCCTGGTCCTATTCCATGGGTCCCATTTGTCATCTTGTTTAGCATTTCAGCGAAGGACAAGGACTCCCCAGCCTTCCTCATAGGCATGGGGTGATTCCTTGAGGCCTAGAACGGGTGCAACACCCTCTGGCCATGTATGGCTACTCCAAGTAGGGTCTGGGGGTCCCTCAGGACATGAGGGAACCTCTGGACCTTTGCTTGTACAGCCCACAGTGGAGAACAAGCGAATTATCGAGAAACTACTAGTGGTCAGTAATACCATTACCGACACTATTTACACCCTCTGTAACTCACCTCTTAACTAAGGTTAGGTTAGGCCCTGGTTAATTTCAGGGCCATGGTTAGGTGGTTCTAGACCTCAACTATCCCTCCACAAAATTTCAGGTCCTAACTCGACCCCTAACCATGGTTAGTGGGCCTTCAAATCCAAACTAACATACTGTCAGTAATCCCATTACTGACAGTTTTTTTATCCTTTTTGCAGCAACTTTGGGTCCCTATGGGGCCCACATAGCTCATCCCCTAGGGCCCACTCAAGGTCCATTGGAAAGCCCTGACTCCCCCCTACATCCCTGTAAAATTTCAAACCCAGGGGCCAAGCCTAACCACGGTTAGCAAGGCCCCAAACTTGGGTTAGCTCAACTGTTCAAGTTGTCGGTAATGGGATTACCGACAGCACACACTCCTTTTTGCTGACTTTGGGCCCTTGTGGGGGCCTCGCCTGAGCTTTTCTTGGGCTGAGACCTGACCCATTAGATTGCCTGGACTTCTGGCTTTCTAACCTTGGTTTTAATTATCCCAAGGTTGATCCCTAACCCCAGTTAACTTAGTGCAAACCTTGGTTAAAAAATTACTGTAATGGAGGTAATCCAATTAACTTCATTCTTGATTTTTTTAATTCTTGGGCTTTGTGCATGGCCCAAACTTGGTAGGAGGCCATTCTAGGTCCTACCACATCTTTTGGGCTCAATTTTGCCTGACCTTGACCCTTAACCCTTAACCATGGTTAAAGTGGCCTCCGATTAACTTTTAACCATGGTTAAGCACCACTTAACCCCACAAAATTTAAAAATTTCCAAAAAAATGCAAAAGACCCAAAAATTAATATCTTGGACTTTTTAACAATGATTAGCACCCGTAACCATGGTTAACCATCTTTTTAATCTCAGTTAGCAACCTTAATCCTGGGTTAACACATCCCTTAGCCTCCTGGCTTCATCCTTGGCCTACCGGGACTAAACCCTAGTCTACTGGACTGCCCCTCGGTCTACCGGGCCCAATACTTTGCACATTGACTAACTATGGTCAAGCAAAACCCTAATCTCCGGATTAGGCCCATTAGCCATCCTTGGTGCACACACACACACCGCCTAGCCTTAGCACAGGCTCATGTGCTAGAACTACGCTCGGTCTGATCTCACCCCTAATGTGAGTACGTAGGCAACCCAACCCGGGTTCGACCCTATTTAGCTTTTCTTTCTTCCGGTTAGAATTAACACAAATACTTTGGCATTTGATTAATTTTGAACTTTAACTTGGCTTAAACCTAGCAAGTAGGGAACCACTAAAAGTAAAAGTGTTGGGGTGCCTAACCTCTTCCCCGAACTTAACCGAACCTCTTATCCTGATCTTTGATTAGAGACCAAGACTTATCCAACTTTCCCGGGGACTCATCTCTTCTGAATGAATAGGTGGCGACTCTTAACAATCTCATGAGATTTTTTTAGGGAGTGAAATCCCACGCTCATAAGTATCTTTACTTTGTCTTAGTGATCTCTTTGTTGTATTAGGTCCCGTGGTTTTTCCTGGAAGTGTTTTCACGTAAAAATTTCTTATGTTGTAGTTTGCTTGTCTTCCCTTATTTCGCACTTTATTTTTCTTACTCCCTTAGTTAATAATTTAATTGTTAAATCTTAAAAATGATAGATAGACTTTGTATGGAGACCTAGCCACCCCCTTAAATTTGTGAGTTCTCAACTCAAATATTATTTTTGAGGTTTATCGGATTTTTTCAATTGGTATCAGAGCGGGTACACTAATTTGTTAGTGTGATCTCATTTTTATGTTCGGTGAATATGAATCTTCAAAGAAAGGGAGGATCCCTCTCTTGTCCCCTATTATTTGATGGGAATAATTATGCGTATTGAAAAGCTCGAATGAGAGCGTTTTCAAAATCGTCACATAGTGATGAAGAAAAATGTTCTAATTCCTGAGCTTTTTAGGTAGTTGCTTTGTAATAGCCAATGTTGATACCAAAGACTTACGGCACCACTCAGTTGAACATTTGTGCAGTGATGCTTAGACTATTTCATTACATTTTACCACATCATATCATACAAAACAAGCACAATCTAAAACCATAGAATCCAGCATATCAATCATTACATACTAGGCTCATAACATCACTTGCAACATTCATTTTGATCACAATATTTAGTCACTCAAAACATCATATTTTCAATCATATGCATGTAATATTAATTATATCATCAAAACATATCATTAATGTTTCAAGCATCATCCATTTGCACAACACACAATAATTATCAAAATTGTTTAGTTAAGCAATATAGTATCACTCAAGGCATACTCAATTTAATTTAAGCACAAACAAGCATTATCAACCATCCAATTTTCAGATTTTCAATACACGCCATGCTTTAATCACATATGGAAATTAATCAATTTTATCAATGAGCAATTTTCCTTCTTTTATAATTGAAGCTTATATGAACAAGTTCAAGTAGCTCCCTTTGGCACCCAAAGCATGTGTCAAACCATCTTGGGTCCTACAAGGTTACCCTTGGGAAGACTGTTTCTTTAGGCACCCAAACTTGTTTCACCCTCTTCTTTCCAATATAGGTATAAATAGTACTTGAAGAGCAAGAGGTAAAGAAGTTTTGATAATCTTTTTGCTTAATTTTTAAGTTATAGCTAGGACCGGCTCTATCAAACACACATCTTTGTTGACCTAGCATAGTATCTAATGTCTTTTTACCATTAGTAAATTTTGTTACAATGTAAGTTAAATCATCAACTTTAGTTTTTAGTACATTGCATTTATTGCATTCAATGATTGATACTTGAGGTATAGAAATGATTTCTTCTTCTTTATTTTCAAAATCTTATTCTCTTTAAGTAAAACATCATTCTTATTTTGCAAAGAATCATTTTCACTTGAGATAGATGATTTCTCCTTTTTAAGCTTTTCATTTCCTCTTTCAAAATCTTGCTTTCATTTTGCAAAAATTCATTTTGATTTAAAATTGATGAATTTTCTTTCTTAAATATTTTAATTTTAGAAGCAACTTTTCTAAATTCAACATATAATTCATCATAGGCTTCTTGTAATTCTTCAAAAGATAAAGACTTGTTATCGGAAGAATTTACTTCATCATCATGAGCCATAAGGCCAAGATTTGCTCTTTCATCCTTGCTTGAGCTAGAATTTGAGTCATCCCAAGTTGTAGCCTTCATTGTTTTCTTGTATTTATGACTCTTCTTGAGTTTGGGGCAATCTAGCTTGATATGTCCCAACTCCTCGCATTCATAGCAAATGACATCTTTTTCTTTACTCTTATTGCCCTTGATGACCTCTTTTTCAAAATCTTTCTTGTAGGCTCTTTTTTCGAGTTCTTTTTATGCTTCAAATATTTCTTAAATTTTCTTGTCATCTTCTCAATCTCCTCTTCTTCACGTGAACTCAAATGTGAAGATTTCAAAGCATGACCCATTTTGGTGTAGACTCTTCTTCTTGGATATCTTGATTTCTCATGATTACTTCATAGGTCATTATTGATCCGAGAAGCTCATCCATGGGTCACTTAGTGAGGTCCTTTGCTTCTTGAATGGCTGTCACCTTTGGTGCACATTCTTTTGATAGAGATCGGAGGATTTTTCTTATATTTTCTGCATTTGAATAAACCTTACCAAGAGATTTCAATTCATTAATAATGCTAGTGAACTTAGAAAACATAATTGAAATGGGTTCACCTTCTAACATTTCATATTTATAGACTAAACTGTTAATATTTTCTTCCTTGACTTGGTTAGTCCCTTTATAGGTAATTTAGAGTTTATCCCAAATTTCCTTAACGGATCACAAGCCGAGACTATATTGAATTCTTGTGCACTCAATGCGCAATATAAGTTACTTATTGCCTTGACATTGATTTGTACAAGCTTAATGTCGGCTTGAGTCTATTCATCCTCATCTTTAGGTATTTTCATACTATCAACAATTTTTTAGAGAATATTGGGACTATTAAGTATAACTTTCCAACAATTATAATCCAAAGCTTGAATGAATACATCATTCTCACTTTCAAATAATTATAGTTCTCTCCAATGAACAAAGGAGTTCTATTAGAAGATTGACCCTCTCCTATGGTATTTGCATTATTCATTTTTGCCAAAAAAAAATCTTTTCTCTAAGATGGTTAAATCTTTTATAAAAACAGAGACCTAGGCTCTGATATCAATTGTTGCCCACAAAATGGACCCTAGAGGGGGGTGATTAATGGCAAATTTATAATTTATTCTACTTCCCTAAGCGAAATTTCGACTTAAGCAAGTTAAAGAGAAATAGAGACTGTAATTCTACTCAAGCATTCAAAGCAATAGAGTAAGATATAGAGTTAGAGAGATGCAAACAAATAGACACCAAGGATTTGTTCATGAGGTTCGATAATTCCCGCCTACATCCCTGCCTCAAGCTACCCGCTAGAGGATTTATCACGATTTATTCTCAATCACCAATCTCTCTTCTAGGTCAAGATTAAAACTTTGCTAGGAAACAATCTTCCCTAGATTTAGTCCAATTTGGGTTGGGACCTAATCACTTACAAAGCTCTCCGGCTTCACGGACAAGAGTCCCTCAGACCTCTTGATTTTAATACACTCTTTGTTGAAGAGGTTTATAATCTTGATTGTGCTCCTTGGATGAGCTGATAAAGTATTTAACACACTCTAGAAAATCTCCTAAAGATTGGAGTTGAATAATTCAAAAACTTAGATTTGAGGATTCTAGGTTCAACTTTGATAGATTTAGAAATCTAAGCTTTGAGTGAATGATTCTAAAGATTGGAAGTATTAGAGTTCTCATTTTGTACATAAATCATCTCATTTTATACCCCAAGGGAAAATATGGTCGTTGGTGGAACATTAAATGCAAAAATGTCCGTTAAAAACTAGCCATTGTGGAGCATTTAATACACGTTCTGCACCATTCGGTTGTCCGAATGCCAATCCCATTTCTTGGGTCGTCCGGATGCTCCATTGGGACGTCTGAATCAAATGACAGTAACCAACTCAAAATTTGGTTTCATCATTCGGTCGTCTGCTTGGATATAAATGTAATAACAATAGCTAGTCTGAGATTTGATCTCTTCATTCGGTCGTCCGAATGGGTCATTCGGTCGTCCGAATGACCATTTTCACCAGAAAAATTGTTTTTCAATTCTTTTCTTTCTGGGATGATTCCATGGGCCTTCTAACTTACTTTAATCATGATGATTACCATATTTTAGGTCCTTAGAAAGATTTCCAATATAATGTAAAGGCACCTAAGGTCAATCTAGGTTTTGTGAGCTTTTCTAACAACCAACCTTTGAGGACTTATTACAAAAGTCCTAAACTCTCTTAAATGATAAAAATAATATTCTAAACCTTCTTGAGAGTTGATCTTCAACTTGATCTTGGATCTTGTGATTTGACTTCTTTAACTTCAAGATCATGCTTTCTTCTTCTTTAGTCTTCATTTGATCTTCAATTTGATCCAAAAGACCTGCCTTGACTTGATGAAGGATCTTCTTGATCAAGATGGTGTCACTTTCATACTTTTTCCTTAAATGGTATTGCTAATGCTCTTGGTATTCTTTTTTCATATAAACTCAAGTAAGACATTAGTAACTCAAATTTCATTTCATTGTTGAGTTATCATAAAAAATCATGATGTTACCTTAGGTAAAAACCTAAAGGCTAACAAGAGCTTGAGCTTAAGATCAACAGATAGGGTTTCAAGATTATGGTTAGTGTTAGGGTTGGTTTTATAAAAATGGGTGTTCAAAATTACTAATATAACACAACTATTAAACCCTTTGACGGGGTTATATAAGTAATTTCAATAATATATTACATAAATATATAAAACTTATCATAGACTATATATTGTAATTTCAATGTAGTGTAATGGGAGTAGCGTCGGGCTTACAAGGGCCGGGCGGGGGGGAGCCCTAGCTTGGCCCAAAACAGAAGAAGGGCCGGGGGATTTCGGGCCTTCCCCGGCCCAAGGGCTGGGGAAGGGTAGGGCTTTGGCTGGCTTGGGCAAACCGGGTTGGGCTAGGTACCCTTTGATAAAGGCTGTTTTGAACCCTTAATTATAGGAGACATTAAGACCCTTTTTATTCTGACCACAAATATCAAAATCTTCTCTAGTCCATTCATTAGTTGGTTTGGGGATGGTTTGGCTTTCTACGGTCTTCGTAGGATGAGTCCAACCATTTTCTACAGTGATCCAAACCCTTTCGTCCAGGGATTCAATAAACAGTCTCATTCGAGCTTTCTAGTAAGTATAATTACTCCCATCAAACAATGAAGGACGAGCGATGGATCCGACCTCTCTAATTGAATACATATTTAAGGGGTATGTGAACAAGATCGCACTAAAGTAGTTAACTTAAATAGTGAACCCACTCTGATACCAATTGAAATTACCCCTTTATGTATCAATCACGACCTAGAGGGGGAGGGGTGAATATATTTTCTTAGGATTGGTCTACCAATTTTAATTTAACACTTAAAATGCGGAAAAGGTAAACAAACCACAACACCAAGATTTTTACATGGAACTTTGGGAAAAACCATGGGACCTAGTCTAGATAAAAGAGATTTAACTAATAACAAAATTAACAAATAATTACACACTCAGACATTGTACCCAACCGGACTCGACAACAATCCTTCGGTAACCAATCCTCAATGCCTCAATAAGCAACCACGCGCTCACAAGTAACGTAATCAACCAACCACAGATTGTGTCCCCTCTCAAAACTCAGCAACCATGATCTCTCGATCGATTTCCGCCTACAACAGCTCCGTATTACTCCGACCACAATAATCACTATCCATTAAAGGGACCGATCTCTTTTTTCAAAGGCTTTGACACGTGCCTACCAAGTTTATAGTTACACAGGAGTTTGAGGGGTTTAATTCAATTTAAAAAGAACCTAGAGTGATTTCATGAACGTGCCTACCAAGTTTATATTCGAATGGTATTTTAATGAATACTTGCAACTATAGTCTAGAACATGAGAGAGAGCTCAAAGGGATAAATCATCCACAATAGGGAAACCCTAATAGTATTTTGGGAGCCTCTCTACTCAGTCTCGAAAACCCTAATTCATAATAGAGAACAATACATTATATAGGCAAACCAAAAGTGGAGAAATAGAAGTTGCTAAAGCTGAAAATCTGCATAGGCCGTTCGAACGCCCAAAAGTGTTCGAATGCCCTCTAGTGTTCAAATGCCCCTCTTGGCCGTTTGAATGCCCTTAAGGTAACTTTCTGGAATTTTTCTCCATACATTTTTTTCATGGTTGTATGAATGTCTTACTTGTGGTTCGAACCACCAAGATGGTTTTGCCCAAAAATAGTTATTTTAACTACCTATGCTTTTTTCCAACTTCCTAGGGTATATAGGACATTGTCTAAGTCAATTTATCATAGGGTAGATGTCTTCTAAGTCACTTACCATTCCTAGGCACGTTTGAGGCGCATGATCAGAAACTTTTAGCTTTATGAACTTTCTTGGACTGAGACACCCTTAATAATGATTAGTCTTACGGAATTAGCCAATCCAAAATTGAGCTTTACAATAGTTAATCTCTTTTTTTATTATAGATTTTGGGTTACTATTATGACATCACCAAGCAAATTTATTATTTAGCTTTAATACGACTTGTGTAGAAAAGGGATAGTAGAGTGAATAGTTACAAATCAGGTTTGGTTTAGTACAATTGTATTAGATTGTCAACGGACATTGGACTTAACCCAAATCCGTTTGAACCAAACCCATTGCCAACTTATCCAACCGTACACATTCTTGAGTTCAATTGCAATTTGTTGTGATCCTATCTCGGCTAGATGACTTACTTTCAAAAGTATTACTAAAATACCCTCTTTTCCATATTACAATAAAAAAAATACCGCTACTTGGACATGTGTATGTCACACAGTGATACTCCTGCAAGTCAAGTAAGTAATCTCAATCATCATTTTATTAGTGATAGCTTTGCCAATAATAAGCAGTCAATGGATCTAAAGTCATATTCTCCATGTAATTTCCTTGAACTTCTGATAGCTTAGAGTTAGAGAGTTGGTTTGAATTATTAGAATATGTCTTGAATTTTGGAAATATCACTTGAGCGATATTAAAGTTTTTTCGAAATCTCGCTCAAGTGATATTAAGGTCACTCGAGCAAAAATAGTATTCTAGTAGTGTGTTGTTATGACTTAGCAATTTAGTGCATAACTCGTAGCCAACTCACTAGAGTGAATATGAGTTGGCTCGAGCGAGCTCTAGCGAATTTTATTTTTTCTTTCAGGATACTACTACTTTGAGTAGGACTTGTTTCTAATCGGGTTTCTACATTTGGTTAGCATTTGTTTAGCGAGAACAAATAAGATTTGTGTGAGCTTTGGGAAAGTTGTTGGGTTGCCTTCCTAGTTGCTCCTCTTTTGTAATCTTCCAAATTATAGTGAAGGTTTTTTCGAATCGGTTTCGATCGTGGATGTAGCCATTGGTTCGTAAACCACGTATATATGGGCTTTTGTGGTATTCTATCTTTTCTATATTTTTCCATTTACTTTATCATTATTAATTTGCATTATCGTCGATCTCATTATCGCTTTATTGCACAATAATTGGTATTAGAACTTTTGGTTTTAAGTATAGGAAGGCAACAAAGGTTTCGAGTTCAAGATTTGAAGTATAAGATATTGATGGAAGGAACAACTTCGGGTCATGGAAAATCAAGGTTCGTGATCTGTTAATTCAGCAAGGTTTGCACATGACTTTGAAAGGAAAGTCTAACAAACCTGAAAATTTGAAAGGTGAAAATTGAGAAGATTTTGATTTGAAGGCTATGGGTGTAATCCCCTTATGCCTGACGGATGAGGTGTGATATAATATTATTAATGAGGTATTGGCATTAGGATTTTGGTTAAAGTTAGGTAGCCTTTATATGACGAAAGCGCTCACTAATCGGTTATATCTAAAGCAATGGTTGTATACTCTTAATATGGTAGAAGGTCCAAAAATTTCTGACCATCTTAGTGAATTTAATAAGATTGTTGCTTAATTAATGGGCATTGATGTGAAATTAGAGGATGAGGACAAAGCCATACTCCTATTATCTTCCCTACCTCTTTCATATGAGCATCTTGTTACGGTGTTGTTCTATAAAAAGGATAATATTAGTTTGCAGGATGTTACTATGATTATTCTCTCAAACGAGTTGAGAAAGAATGTGCATGTGAATGAAAGCCAAGAAATGCGTAATTGGCAAGTGGGAAAATGAAGGGTAAGGGTTCTGGAAGAAAGAAAAATTCTAGCTGAAGGTCCACATCACTTAAGAAGGTTGAATGTTATTATTACCACAAGAAAGAGCACATAGTTCGAGATTGCCCCATACTTAAAGAAAAGAATGGTTAGGAAGATTAAAAAAAATGGATAATCCTCTAGTGCAGCCACTGTGGTGAGTGAAGATTCTAATGATTAAGATTGTGATGTCAAAGTTACATTACTCATGCTTGCAAATGCTGAGTGAAAGTAGAGGCAAGTAAATCCCAGAAGTTCCAAGATGTGGCAAGACCTAGGGTCTGGGAGAGCACATCTTCAGTGAGAGTGATATTGAGGCAACTCATAACGAACGTATCAGATTGTTGCAACTGTAAAAATAGTGAATTTGATTTCCTTCTTAAAGGAGGCATGGAGGAGGTTGAGTGGAACCGTTAATGTGGGAAACCAAGATGTGATGATTTGACTCTAACATGGCAGATAGTTATTGCAAGAATATTCTTTCTTAATCAATCATGATAGGCAACTTAACTGGTCTTTGTTGTTGTTGCTATATTTATAGAATCTACTGGTGGTTTGAATATAGTATATTACAACTCTGATTTGTGAGCTGCAAGGAATGGACAAAACATGACCTTTTTGTGAGATCTCTAAGAAATTGAACAGGTTTAGGATACTTCCATTGTGGGAGTATCCTTCCCTACAAAGGAAACTATGCTAATCTGGTTTGCCTTAGCTAGGAAAAGGGTTATCATCTAGTAAGATATGTATGAAACGTACGGACGAGATGACCCATGAACTTTTTTGGGAGTCAATAAAAAATATTTAGGTTATACCCAACCCCCATAAACCTAATTTGTACCCACCTAATTATTCTCTATAAATGTTTCACTCTTTACTCACGTTAGAGTCAGTCTAGGGGTACTCCCTATTCTTACTCCCTATATTTACTCCTTATCTAGGCCCTTGATTGAAAAAGATCAATGGCTATAAAAGCAAGTGAGGTGGCATGATTTACACAAATTAATAATACCAAAATTACCCTTTAATAAAAAACAAAATCCGATTTTTAAAATTCACGATCTAATCTTCTCTCAGCCCTGGAACCATACCCATACTCGTTCTCTCATGGACTGATATTCACCATGGTTCTCTTCATCAAGTATGTTGCATCCTTTTTTTCTTAAACCCTAGAAAATACAGTCACAGAATACACCGAGGATGAATGATCTATTGGCCGAAAAAGCGTCATCAATGAATTTGGAAGAATTGTGACGAGCTTTGAAAGTGGTGTCGGAGATCTTCAAAAGCAAGAGTGGAGTGAAAGATTCTGAATCTTTTTTATTATTATTATTTTTTCCTTCTTTTTCCCTGGTATTGAAATCAGCCAACTGAATGAGGTATACCTAAATCACATATTCTCGATTTAACGATCATAGTGCCACACGAATCAAGCAATCCACCATGACTGGTTCAGGGTTATAAAGCCTTGGAACGTTACTCATCACTCAAAAATTTATTCATGGTAACTAACAAAGATCAAAAAAAAAATCAGAAACCCTAATTGGGTCCCCACAATTGCAATTTCATTTCCAAAAGAATATCATTTTAGCCAGTTCCAAGTATAGTAGAAAAAAACAAAGCATACCCAAATTTTCCCATAGATAATACACATAATCATACACTAAATATAGAGGAAAGTGGAGCAAAATCAAAGAACAAAACAAATCAGACTGTTAATGGTGGGAGTTGGGACTTGTGTCATAACTGATAATAGAGAAGATGAGGAATGAAGTGAGAAGGGCTTTTGGAAAATTGAAAGAGGTGTGCAAAGATCCACACTTGCAGTCCCAATAGCAAAGGGTGTGGTGCCTATCACCGTCCAATTCTATTTGGGAAACAGTTAACGTACCCATGAAATCCGTTTAGAAACCTAAGGCTGGACCTCATTGGTCCAGCACCCCCCTCTTAAATACTCACTGAGGTCCGGCCTTAGGTTTCTGAATGGATTTCATGGGTACACCATCAGTGCTCATTCCATTTTGTTCCTCCTTTAGGGGTGAGATCCACTTTACATCATTCCCCATTCAAACACCACCAAAAATAGAGGAAGAGAGTACTTCGTGAATCTCTATCCATGAGAGGACGGGAGTGGTAGTGGTTTCAAGGGTTGATGAAGAATGCTTTCAAGAGAAGCAGAGGAAGAGATCTAGATAGAGGTGTGGCTGCTTGAGAGATGATGAATAGATCGTGTATTTAAAAAGGAAAATAGTTAACGTACCTGTGAACTCCACTTACAAACCTAAGGCTGTACCTCATTGGTCCAGCTCCCTCCTCTTAAATACTCACCACTAGAGCGAGCTGGACCAATGAGGTCTAGCCTTAGGTTTGTAAATGGAGTTCATGGGTACGACTATCACTGCTCATTTAAAAAATAGGATTTTGTTTTTTATGAAAGGGTAATTTTTGGAATTACTAATTTGTGTAAATCATGCCACCTCACTTGCTTTTATAGCCATTGATCTTTTTTAATCAAGGGCTTAGTTAAAGAGTAAATATAGGGGAGTAAGAAGAGGGAGTATGTTGTTCCCATAGGGGTAAATTACCTGTAATCGCTATCCAAAAATAAGTCTTTGAAGAATTCGAACAGTACATCAACCTTTATTCCAGAAATCCCAGCACTTAAAAAATAGTTAGACAATTGGTACCTCGTGTGAAGTGAGGTGCGGATCACTAACCTCTTATGTTACGTAGAGAGAGAGAGATTGAGAGGAAATCCACCCTGAGTGCTAACCCCTAACCCCTAACTTAGGTGGATAAATGATTAGGACCGACAAAAAAAAAAAATCTATCTCTATTTGTGTTTGGAGAGACAGTAACAGTTTTACAAAAATACTTTCCCTCAATAGGTAAAAAGGGGAGCTCAGCAGAGCTCTGCTTTGTATTAAAACTCATTATTTATCTACCATCAGATGTTAAAGCTGTTAAAGCTCTTTATTGTTAAGATTGACCCACCCCCAGGGCGGAGCTAGGATTCTCTTGAAGGGGAGGCTAACAATAGGGATTCGGGAGCATAGCCCAAAAATATATATATATATTTATTGAGCTCCAAGTTTATGGATCATCATCTCTGTTTGTATATGTTGATAAAGAAATAAATTTATTTTAAAAGTTTAGAGGGGGCCAGAGCCCTCATCCTCCCAGACTCCGCCCCTCTCCCAAGCTATAGTACCCCTATGAACACTATAGGATTTTTTTTTTCAAAATTTCAAGGGGGCTTAGCCCCCTTGTGCCCCATGTGGCTCCGCCCCTACCCACCCCTAGGGTTCACCCACCTATCATTCGGTTTAAAAAAATATTAGAAATGAAATTTAACCCATGTTAAAATTCATTAACTTCTAGGGTTAATTTTTTTAGAATAACTTTTACAAAGAACCAAGGATAGGTGGCTGAAACCCAGAGGTGGGTGAATCTTAACCATAGTCAAGGGGCGTCAAAGGGGACACGTGATAGCGACAGTTGCTTAACCGGAGTCCCCTGAGTCCGGTTACAATTGGAGATGATTACGTCCTTTATTTCTAGGTAATGCTTTTTTTTTCTCATTTAGTTTGTGAACACAAAATTGAGAAGGCTTCTTCGTTTAAAAGTTATTCTTCTTATTGATAAAAAAAAAAGAAAAAAGGTTGGAATAAATGAGGGAACTCGAGTTGTACAAGCAGAAGAGAAAACTGAAAGTATTTTTTTTTTTTTTTTTTTGTATGAGAAACATTTACCCTATAGTTTATATGTTAGCAAGCGATAGGATATCTTTTTTCTATTTCCTAAGCATTAAATGAGACTAAGTGATGTGTCAAGATTTAATTGAGTGAGTGACCATCTAATATAAATTCTGGTATTATGACCGACTATAAGCCTAGATTTCTCATTAGTGACTATCTTCTCGGAACAGGAGGCAGAGGGTATATTCTACCCCCAACCGACCCTGCATTATTTAGATTTTCAACCATAAAAGAAGAAATGCCCTCCCTTCTTCCCTCCTATAGCTGAGGTGGTATTAAAAGAGTCTCTCTATCGGTACTCTCAAATACTTTTGAATTCTAAGTCTTTAATTGAAATGATTACAAAACCCTTTTTAAGTTGATTTGGTATTAAATGATAAGACCTGTGTCAGGTAAAGAAACCTTATATTGTGGAAAAAATTGGCAATTATGATTGAGGTAAAGGATGAAGGATACTGAAGGGAGTGGTTGAATCGTCATGTGGACGCGTGTTCTTAGCTTTCTAGGAATCTTCCTTGTTTCCGGGTCTCCTGTGTAGAGTATCTAAGGTATGAATAAGAGAAGATTTGGATTAGAATTCAAGACAGCTAATTTTCAACAAATTTTGAATTGAAGTTTGATGGAAGAAAATGATGATAAGAGGGTACAAGGACATCCACTAAGATATTTCAGCTGGATATTTAGTGCAGCATTTTACGAGGCCAGACATTATTTCTTGTTGGAAGACTTTAAAAATGATATTAATGGCATCATGGATCGAAAAAATTCCTGGCTCTACTCCCATATGAAGTCATCTTCTTTGTGTAATTTCCTGGAACTTCATATAGCCTAGAGTCGAAGCTACTATGATGCTCACCCAAGAAAGTGCAGCCTGAAGCCATCTCGCAGCGGCGTACAAGGAAGTGTAGCGACTTTCTTTTGTTGTTGCTCCCCTCAAGGAGGCAGTGAAGCAGATTGTTGGAAAAATGATATATAACACTATAATCTAAATAGAAAATATACAAAAAAAAACTCGAATCCATTGAGTATATTATATTAAAAAAATGAAGAGTAAATCACTTACCAATTTGGAGACCGAGGCACATGTTGAACACGTTATCCTTAAAATGATTAATGTCCCTGTTCTGATGCTTACAGGTCCCTAATGGACTTCCCCAAGATTCAGCAGTCTCAATCCATTAGCAATGAGCATTCACAAATCAACAGTCATGACAAACTCGACAATATTGGTAACCAAAACTTAAGAAGACCAACACAATAGTAGTAAAAGAGAGCATCCAAAAAATCTGTATCTTTCTTCTTATAATTCAAAAAGAGAAGGTTTTTCATACTTCTCCCAATAGGAAAGGAATGTTGTAACGCCTCAAAATACATGTTGGCCTAAATAGGACTTTGGACCCACGACACTGCATTCCATTTCCTTATCCATATAACATGCAAGGCAAACTAACTTTGAGTTTAAAAATTTCTTCCATATCAAATAAAACTTTAATCCAATAATATAAATTAAATGTCGACCAATTAGCAAAATAATAATCCGATCACTCATATGATCTCAAATACTAAATTTAAAACTAAAGCAACATCTTTAACTTTGTCTTATTACATTCTTTTTAATTGAAATAAAATAACTAACTAAAAGCTCAATAGTATGGATAGTAGTCCGGATTGATCTTTTTCTTGAGATAATCACCTTTTTGCTCTTCCTAATACTCTTCTTTTATCCAAGGTTCCGGAGTACAAATATTGAACCCTCTTGAAACTACCGACATAAAAAATACGACTGAGCAAACGAAATCTCAGTGCACACTAGGTCTAGCTAACAATATAATAACTCATAATCATGGTCATGCTTTATCATAAATAAACATATCTTACAGTTCATGTGCGGAAACATGTAAACATAACATCATCCATGACATGTAAGACTCGTGACTTGTGTAGACATGTAAGACTTGTGCATGATCGTGAAAGTTTATGAAAGTATGTGTATAAAATGTATGTAAGATAATTTGATTATGCTTCTAACATGAAAGTTTCTAACATGAAAGTTTCTCAATGCCTGTAACATGAACGTTTCTCAATACCTGTAACATGAAAGTTTTTGTGCATGGACTTGTACTTGAACTTAGACTTGTGAGACATGTGCTTATAATACTTATCATGCAGTGCGACATGTGCTTGAGTGTAATGGTCAACTTCCACCTAGGTTATCTCTTAGATTCAAATATCAAAACATAGAATTTCACCAAAGCCACCCATATAACTGGTGAGTGAATTACAGGCTTCAAGATCATCCTCTAAATATTCACCTATCTAAAATTTAACCAATCTATATATATGCATAATTAAGCATAATTTACATGAAAGTCATATAAGAATAATTTATGTGCATAGAATAGAATCATAGTTAATATCATAGAATTGCATATATAATCATCATTCAAGCATAGTCTCTCCCTTATGATCTTATTCATGTGCAAACCCTAAAACTCATCCTCTTCATCAAAATCAATAAATATTTGCACGAGAGTTCCTAAAAACAACCATAATATTTTGCTCAAACATTAATACAATCTCTAATCCATCATCACAACATCAATAGCATATCAAATCTCCTATAACTTATTTCATTCATGATCATTAATACAAAACCCTCTTGAAATCATACAAAATCTTCATCAACATAACTTAAAAGCATGAAATCATTATTCTCAGATCTTAAAATTAATAATACATATTATTATGTTAGAACAGTGTGTGTTACCTAATCATTCATTCACTTCCAATTCTCAACATCATTCCTTGCATTTATTATATACTTATAATAGCGCTTTGCTACTTTAGATTTTTAACTGAAATGCATTAATCCGTAATATTAGTATCTGCTCTCCAATCTCAACATGTGCTTGGGAGTCCCTAATGATTAAATAAACCAAGATTTTACCATGACTACAATTTTGGAGAGAATTTTTATTAGCTCTTTCAAAGTCTCTTTTATATTAGGGGATTAAATAATAAGAAGAATTTCATAAGAGTGAACTTTGCCGCATGTAAAGAGATTAAATAAACACTTCAACCAAGAAACCAAACAAGAGGATTTTACTTGCTAATAAACTCTTAAAATATGTTCGAACAGTTTTTATTGAAAAAAAGTAACTTAAATCACTCCAACATCATTTATGGGTTAGTAGCCATCCTTGCACATCATTCTAGCCGAAATTTCTAACAACTCGTTGGGAGTTTCGGGCTAGAACGGCAGCTGAATAGGCCAGTACTTTAATAAGTTTTTTTTCATTATCTTAATAATAAAAAATGGAAAACAGAAAAATATCTTCCAGAATTCAACTTGGCCTCTCACCCCAGAAATTTTGGATACCTTTTTTTTTTTTTTGGATCCGGGTTTCTCCATTTCGGCACTTTTATTCTTGTTAATTGGTGGGTGGCACGTGTTATGTATGAGGGCGGGATTTCACTTCCTATCTCATGGGGTGTTTATGTTAAGAGTCGTCACCTATTCATTCAGAAGGGATAAGTCCCCGAGATATGGATAAGGTCTTGGTTTGCGGTAGAGGTCTAGCTAAGCGGTTCGGTTAAGTCCGGGGAAGGGGTTAGTCATTCTGAGACTTCCATTTTTCAATGGTTCCATACTTTCTAGGTGTAAGCCAATTAAAGTCCAGTTATTTATTCAAATGCCTAAGTATTTAAGATAATACTAATCTAAGAAAGAAAAGCTAGGTAGGGTCGAACCCGGGTTGGGTTGCCTATGTACTCATAAGGGTGAGATTAGACCAAGTGTAGTTCTAACACATGACCTCGTGCCAAGGCTAGGGAGTGTGTGTGTGCACCAAAGGTGGCTAATGGACTATTCCGGTATGCTAGAGTTAGTTTGACTAGGTTGGTCAAGTGCAAGGTATTGGACTTGGGTTAGTCCGGTAGACTAAGAGATAGGCCCGGTAGGCCAAAAATGATTTAACCAAAGTTATGGTTGCTAACCAAAGTTAAATGGGTTAAACTAATAATGGTTAGGGGTGCTAACCACAGTTGAGATTGATCAATGGTTTAGCCCGGTATGCTGAGGTTGAGCCCGATAGGCCAAGGACGAGCCCGGTAGGCTAAGAGATTTAGGCCCGGTAGGCCAAAATCGGATTTAACCGAGGTTAAGATTGCTAACCGTAGTTAAATGGGTAAAGTAACCGTGGTTAGGGTTGCTAACCATGGTAAAGAGGCCAAAGCAGAATCATTTTGGACACTTAGAAACATTTTAGATTTTTTGGAAAATTTCTAGATTTTTCCAAGGTTTGAGGGATGCTTAATCATGGTTAAAAGTTAACCCGGGTTGGGTTAACCTTGGTTAAGAGTCTAGGTAGGTCAGGGTAGGTTTAGAGAGCATGACAAGACCAAGAGTGGCCTCCTACCTAGTCTGGGTCCTGTGCAAAATCCCAAAGAACAGAAAGTCAAAAATGGCGGTAATAGGATTACCGCCATTATAGAAGCAATTTTGAGGGGTCTTTGCAAGTTTGGGGTTTGAGTTAGGGTTTAACCTAAGGGGTGGGTGTTGGACCATCCAGGTTGAAGAAGAAATTTCAGGGAATGTCTTGGGCCTGAAGTGGCCCTGGAGGTGGTCTGGAGTGGGCCCCACAGTTGGCAGAACACGCACTAGGTATACTGTCATAGTTGTAGATGTTCTACTGCCATTATATTATCTATTGTTTTGAGGCCTGTTCACCATGGTTAAGCACAAGTGATGACCCTGGAAGGATCATGGTAGACAGGGGAGGACCTGAGGAGTCCAACCATGGCCCTGGATTAGACCAAGGCCCACATAAATGGGTGAAAAGCTATTGTAATCAAGAGGTATAGAAATGACGATAATTATTCTACCGCCATTCTTGAATATCTCCAGGAAATGATTTCTCCCCTACGAGGACTGTACCAGTGGGTTCCAGGGGTTCTCAAGGAGTACGCCCGGCTCAAATGAATGATGAGGTAGCTTTTTTTGTTGGTTCAACTGACTTGGATAGGCTAGGCTAACTGGCTTAATTGGAATGGCCAGCTTGGCTTGGAAAGACTCATCTAGCCCTTAATGATCTGAAATATTTACATGATGTCACAAGGTGTAAAGCCCCCTTAAAGAATGAGGAGGAAAAACGTGAGTACACGAAGACGGACTTTCCTTTTTTATATGTATTCCCTTTCCTTTTTTCACATCACCCAACCTTTTTTGATATGCCATAAGAAAACAAAAGTCCCCCTTTTTCTTCTGAGATTAATTTTCAAGCAGATCTCTGCATCATGTGGAGCTCCCTTTGTACACTACCGGGTGACAAATTTGTTACATATTTGCCACCCGGTAGTGTAAAAAGGGAGCTCCTCATGAAGGATCTCCGCTTTATATTTAAACTGTTTCTTCTTCACCGTTACCACCAAAATCGATGGCTTCGGCACTCAAGCCCACATTGTCTCAAAGCCACTGTGCCATTGTGGTGGTCCAACTTCAAGAAGCCATTTATTCCCAAGCTTCTCAACAGCCCATATTGAGCCACAAAGCTTCATGCTAATAAAGACAAAAGCATCTTCTTTCTTTTCCTTACCTGAGGCTTCTTATTCAATCAGGGAGGAAAACATAAAAAATATGTGTTTATCCTCCACCAGCGCATGGCATCAGACCCACCACACCGGGTTGGCGAGCCTGCCAGATTCGGAAGCTAGCAACCTCATACGCCTCGTTTATTGTAGAAATTTTGGATAGTGGATCCAGTGATCGGCGCGTGAAGAAATGTCTTAAAATTATTGTTCCCATAGGGGTAAATTACCTATAATCGCTATCCAAAAATAAGTCTTTGAAGAATTTGAACAGTACATAAACCTTTATTCTAAAAATCCTTGCACTTAAAAAATAGTTAGACAATTGGTAGCTTGTGTGAAGTGAGGCACGAATCACGTCGCTTTCTTTAAGACATTTCGCGCTCCCCACATATGCACATGCCTCCAAGATACAACAGCTCCACAGAAATCTAACCCTGACTATAGGCCTGCATAACCTATAGTCGCACACTTTACTCTGTTTCTTACCCGGCAATCTCTCAAAAGAAAAATTCTCAAACATAAGAAAATAGATTAGTAGAGAAAAATTTTCTACTCTTCTCTATTACAATAGAAGGGAAAATACAAAGTATATATAGAAAACTAATTAGGTTTTTTAGAATTCTAAAACTATCACATTAGTGACTAATAATTGTGACAATAAACCTAGTGAAATGTTTCCCACCATTAAAGCCTTAAATGACTATAATAAAATTAAATAAATTAATATTTAATTTCTTTTATTTAATTAATTTTGAATCACAATCACCCAAAGGTACAACAGAGTACCCCTAGACTGAATCCTCACGTTATCAATCAATCGCTCCCCCCCCCCAGCAAAAAAGAAAAAAAAAATAGCTCCGACCCAGGAGCAATGATTTTGCAGTTTGAAGAGGTCAAGCTTTCCTGTACAATTGATTGAGAGTAGGGCAGCAAGTGACCATGAGAGAAAATTATTTCTACAAAAAAAAAAGTGTAGGATTTTTTGAGATCATTGCAAAATAATCAACTTGAGTCTTAGATTAAGCCATAGAATACTAGAAAAATACTTTTAGAGATTGGAGAAGCAGTCTACTAAGATCTACCCTAATACCATGTAAAAGTTGATTACACCTTAATCATAAAAGAGAAAGGGTATAGAGAAAAGTGAAGGCATTCCAATCATTGTTGTATATTGTATTTAAACTATACTACTACACCATAAAATTTCCTCAGTAGGTCCAGCATTTTTTAAGAATCATTCAAAGCTATGTAAACCGGGTTTCATCTCTTTCGTGTTCTTCCAATTCTTGTTCTTCATCTCTTTCGAGTTCTTCCAATTCTTGTTCTTCAGAAGCAACATTTTGAGTTGTCTGGTTAAAATTCGTCGAGGGGCTCTGTGGATCAACACTAGGTGAACCTTCAACTCCTCCAGCAGGAGCTAAGGGGTGAACCCTAGAGTCAGCTTTCTTGAAAGGATGTGAGGATAGATCTTTCTTGTCAAAGTGTTTGGCCACTATAACAAGTCTCTTCCAAAGGGAGTTATCAAAGTCAGCTGTCACCAAAACATGCCAGTTCTCATGAAGGAAAAAATATAAGTATACAATGAGGGATAAAACTGAAGCAGTTCCGGTGATGAGGAAGAGGCCCCAAAAACTATCAATGCTGAGACTATTTGAAGTGGTTGTGGCGACTTCATCCTGGTAAGAGATTTGGTGCTTAAAATACTTTTCCTCAATATCTTTCATTTTATCTCCCTCGGTGAATTGTAGAATTGCCCTTGAAAAATAAGGGACCAATGGGGAATTTAATGGGAACGCCTGTAAGAGTGAGAGGAAGTATGAAACCACAACCCTATACAATGTCATGTCCTTATCATGCATCTATTAAGATGAAATAAATACTTAATTATCTACATAAAATATATATTTAGGAGACCAATCATTAAATGCGGTGTAGAGGATTTTTGTTCACTTTTGTAAATATATTCAATATATGATTAAATATAATGGAAAGTGATTGAAAACTATCGATAGGACCTATTATCGAGAGCTGGACAGCCAATTGAAAAACCAATGGTGCCATGGGTGCAAATACATTCAATGGTCAGCCCCACTTGATGTTTGCCGCACTTTCAATCGGGTGGTCTAGCTCTCAATAGTAGATACTATCGAAAATATTAGCCCTAATTTCTCTCTTTCCAACTTTTTATAGGAAAGAACATGTGTGTGTTAACCTTTTAAGGTTGTAAAAGTTAGCCCCAATTTCTATCTTCCAAACTTTTTGTGGGAAAGAACTCATATGCTAACTTTTCCAAGCTGCTTTTCAGCCAGCATCTTTGCTACTTAAAGCTCCTCTCACCTTAATTCAGGTCCTTTTGGTGAGATGTGGTTTGTTCCGCTTTTTGTAGTGTGTGTTATGTCATTACTCTTGACCAAAAAAATATTAAAGAAGGGAGAGCTTTTAATCTACTAAAGTTTTAATGGACTACAAAGTAATCGGAAAAATTTTGAACACATGTTCCTCCCCTAGAGAAAGTGGGGAAGAGAGAAATTGAGTTTAAATAACATGGTGGCATTTTTGTAATAACGCGAGAAACGATTTTGAAATTCCTAGTCCACTACTCAGTAATTATGAAAATGGCACCATATTCTACACTAAAATAGGAGTTCTGCATAGCTCTATTATATATATATATATGCTAGTCCCAGTCGCATTTATTCCAAATTTTTCCATAGACGCAAGATGGGCCTAACACATGGAGATTTTCATTATTTTAATAATTAAAAAAGTAAATGTGAGAGAATGTTTGACATTTGTAGCGCCCCAATTGTGTCTTCGGAAGATTTGCGACTTTGGCGCGTGTGTGCAAATGTTTGTGAAAATAATTTCTAGATCCCCTCACCCGTTTATGTATGTATTAAAACTCATTAAAAACTACAGAAGTGCTTATGGAAAGCAACACTACTATTAAGAAAGATTTGCCAGCCAATTAAATAAATAGACCAAATGTTCTAGTGTTAGCTATTTGTTTGTGTGTGAATGCGTGTGTATATATATATGTGAGAGAGAGAGACTCACAAAGCCGAATCCATCCGCCTTGTAGGTAGGTCCGACCATAGTGTATTTAGATTTGTACCTAGCAAGGAATAGCTTTATATAGGGGATCTCGTCGATAATTGCAGCAACCCCGCCATTTCGACTTCCTTGAGATAAGGCATTGTGATACTCCTCAATTGTGCTATAATTCTTGAGCTTAGATTCGTTCAATCTCAACCGTTTCGTTAGAAGCCCTTTCACAAAGGAATCCGTTTGGTATCCCACATGATACCCATTCTCTATGATCTCTTTGATATCAGTTATTGTCGGTTGTAACCGTTGTACCGTGAGCATGGAAGTTAAGCTTGCAGTGTAACTCTGGGTCAGGATGAGCACTACAAACACCCATATAATCAATACAAATCTTGATAAGTTGTTCACCACCTTCTCCCCTGTTACCATCAAAAAAAAGTATCAGTAGTTAAGATAACTGTAAGTTCTCTTTTGAAAAATATAATGAGGATTGAATTTCTTATCAATCATCTTTGATCTAAGTGAATATTATTTGATGTTTATGCTAATGCAACAATGCAGTATTTGGGGGGGTGGGTTAGTGGCCAACACCACGCCTCAAGAAGCCGAAGTCTTGAGTTTGAGTCCCTTCCCCTTGTTGGCCACCCTTCTGGATTTATCCTGGCTTTCCTGCTTATATATAGTATAAGGGGAGACTTAGTCGCGTACTCTATGATGCCCAGATAAGCTCGTTCCAAAAAAAAATTATGCAGTATTTGGGTTGTGGTCCATCTTAGACTTGTGAAAGAACTTTAACTATATATATAGTAGTGTAGGGGCAATTACTGTGGGCAAACACGAGTGTTGAGAAGGAAAACCATAAGATCATGCCGAGTTGTTGTCCGCGAGGGCCTCTAAACTCCGTATTTAAACGGTGTTCTAGAATCCAGACCACAACACCTGTGAAGATGAAGGCTGCCCCGGTTGTCAACCAAAGGTCCCAGCTAAGAGGCTTTAAGAAAATCCAAGCATTCTTGCTTTCGTCGTTTTTAATCAGCACTACCATTGACACCCCTGATTCTGAATATGGTAATGTGAAATCGACATACAATGATCGATTAGCTACGATCGTTATGTCTCCCACGACAGCATCAAAGTTCTGTGTTTTTTCTCGCAAAAGAAGAAAAATATATATTAGTGATCATTTCTAAGAAGTTCCCTCCATTTATAGTGAAATTAAAAGGAATTCCCAACAAACCTGAAGCTTAACTTCCTTAACAAGTTCGTCATAACTCCCATTACTACTTCCATCAGGCTTCATGTAGGGTTTTAATTCATGAGGGAGTGCAAATGGTAATGTGTGTAATACCTTGCGGAACACTTCTATGGAGAACCCCTCAAAGGTTGTCTTATTGGTATGAGAATCCCTTTCCACTTTCACGAATTCACGAAAACCTTTTTTCACTGGAACTCCGATTATCAACTTCTTCCCTTTTATCGGTACAGCCCAACCCTTCGGAATCGTTGTTGAGTCTCCTGGCCATATGGGATTCTTCAGGTTAGCCTTGGAAGTCGAGTATGCTATTTTATCCACAGTATCAAATCCTCGCGAAAGCCCTCTCTTTGGAGTCCAATACCCAATAACTCTCTCCTTTTCCAATCACATTGAATATTTCAAAGGCCGAAGACTGCAACTGCCCCTCAACCAAATGGAACTCCCCGCTTAGGCCTTTAAACCTAGTGTTTAAGATTGTTTTGAGAAGTCTTTCACCTATTTCTGAGATTCCCAATGTTGCAAGACAAGTTGAATTTTTGCCAGTTTCCGTTTTCGAGAAGCTAGAATTCGTGCCTCCAACTCTCTCAACTGCCATAGCTAATGCCCAAATTGTATCATATGCCCAGATGCCAAAGAGGCTCAACTCATCCGTCTTGCTGTTTGGATTCCTTAGAAAAATTTCCCTTTTCCATCTCATTTTAAAATCTTGAAGACGTTTCGACTCCGGTAGATAAGGTTGTATACCTAATACACCTTCCATTGAATCGACGGCAGAGGGATTCATGGGATCCAATATCATAGATAACCCATCTGTGATAATCCATGCATACCCATCACTCATCATTTCTGCCTTATGAGCATGTTTGAACAAGCGAGAGCCGAGAGAAGCCCTCATGTGGACCACAAATACCCTAGTCTGCATGGTCGCCAACTTGTTGAGCTCTTCCAAAATTTGAAGATCACTGGCAGATGGAGGAATGACGCTTCTATAAGGGACGCGAGTATCTATCCCTTGGAAGACATCAATCAAATAAGGTATCATTCCGTTCCCAAAATCTGTGTCTTCGTATATAGGTACCACCTCGCGCCATCCAAAGGCTTCAACGATCGCTGCAATGGCTTTCACTTGAGAGGAGTCGTCTAGGGTCGTACGAACAAAATAAGGGCTATGTTTGGGAGAAAGAGAGGGACTCGTCGCAGAAAAAGAAAGAATGGGCACATGAGCTTTCCTTCCGAGATGTGTCACAAACTTTGCCTCTGCTGACCTTTGTGGCCCTATGATGGCTTGAACTTTTACATTTTTCAGAAACTCCAATGCTGAATAACATACGAACAAGTAATGAATTAGTCATACCAAGTGATTGAGAAACCTATACTCGTTTTTTTAGCTTTTATTTTTGTCAGATTGAGTAACCTGATGTTAGATCTTGATAAGCTAGAAAGGATATTTGAAACTTCAATCCTACTGAAAGAGCTATTTATTGCATGAAAAATAATCACCTCCTCGGTCGGTGACTGGAGGGGGTGCGTCTCGGGTCCCATTTTAATGTCATGTGTCTTTCTTTTGACTCCATTTAACTGTGGTTAAGATACACTAACCCTTAGGGTTCACCCATCTACCTTTGGGTTTTAGAAAAATAAAATAAAATAATTTAACTATAAGGTTATAATAACTTAACCCGAGTTCATGACAGGTGGAATGGGCAGCTTAGTGGTGGAGTGAACTATTGCTCTTATTGCATTATAGTTTAAAATGATCGATATTTGATCATCAATTATCAAAATATTAAATAATTTATCATTGGAATTTATCATGGTTTTTCATATCTATTAGATATTATTTTTTTAATATAGATCAATTTTATTTTATAAGACCAAAAATATTATAATATATAGAATTTATGACTTTTTATATAATTGGAGTTTAAGTTTTAGTATGAATTTTTACTGTTATTAACAAGTACGTTTGGTTGTGAGTCAAATTGGTTGTCTAACAATCCATTCTCATTATTATTATCTAGAAACATAATTATCTATCTCATATCTGTCAACTAGGGCTGCACAAAAGCCCGATTGGCCCGTTTGTGCGGCTCGGCTTAGCCCGGTTCAGCCCGAGATTGGCTCGAATTTTAGGCTTGATCAGGTCAAGTCAAGCCTAAAAAAAAGTTTGAAAATCCAATCAAACCAAGCTTGGGCCAACCCTTGTTTGATTCAACCCGGCTCGATTGATGCTCAGTTCGGCCCGAGTCGGCTCAGCTCGGTTCGGCTCGAATATTATTTTAAAAAAATAAAAATAATATTATTTATATATATCATTATTATATATAAAAATAATATAATATATATATATATATATATATATATTTTATTATTATTATTTTTTATTTTTAAAAACAAGTATTCAAGCCGAGCTCGAGCCAAGCCAAGCCCGCCTTGAGCTTGAATCAATTCGAGCCGAGCCGAGCTTCGAGCCAGGCTTTTGAATTTGGGTTGAGCTTTCAAGCTTGATTTCGGGCCGAGCCGGGTTTCGGGCCTAGAACAAACCCTTTCAAGCCGAGCCGGGCTTGGCCAAGTACGGCCCGAATACAGCCCTACTGTCAACCAACATATCAATTATTAGGAGGACTCTTAGGTATCCACATTGTAAACTTGAAAATCAGAACATATTTCTAGGAAATTGTGAGCAATAGTCCCCTTGTCGGCCGAGGAGGGGACTATTCCTCCTTGCTCTCACATAGTCGACCCTTCAACTCCCATTAACTCAGGTTAGTTTTTTCAACCCTTCAATTAATTTTTTTTTTCTAAAAACTAAGTGTAGATGGGTGAATCCTAAGGGGGACACATGGCAAGAAAATGGAGCCGAGATGCCCTTCTCGCGTCACCGACCAAGGAGGTGACTATTTTCCTTTCAGAGTAATAGTCCCCTCTGTGAGCGCGGGTTTCAGGGAAGCCCTGATTTGATCTCACGGGGAGAATTTAGAGTCGCCATTTATTCATTCAAAAGGGATAAGTCCCCGAGATTTGGATAAAGTCTTGGTCTGCGATAAGAGATTAGGGTAAGAGGTTCGGTTAAGCTCGGAGAAGGGGTTAGGCATCCCGTCACTTCCACTTTTCAGTGGTTCCCTACTTGCTAAGGTTAAACCAAATTAAACCCAATTTAAATTAAATGCCTAAGTGTTTAAGATAATGCTAATCTAAGAAGGAGAAAATTGTAGACTAGGGTCGAACTTGGGTTGGGTTGCCTACGTACTCACATTGGGGTGAGATCAGACCGAGTGTAGTTCTAGCATATGAGCCCGTGCCAAGACTATGGATGTGTGTGTGTGTACCAAGGTTGGCTAATAGGCTTAGTCCGGTAGACTAGAGTTTGGTTGACCGGGATTGGTCAAAGTGCATGGTTTGGGTCCGGTAGGCTTAAGGTAAGTCCAATAGACAAGGGTTAGGTCCGGTAGACCAAGAGAGAAGCCCAGTAGGTTAAGGTAAAATTTGACCATAATTAGGATTGCTAACTATGATGGCTTGAACTTCTACATTTTTCAGTAACTCCAATGCTGAATAACATACGAACAAGTAATGAATTGGTCATACCAAGTGAGAAACCTACACTTTTTTATTTTTAGCTCTTGGTTTGACCCAAACACATTGTCCAATTAAAGTTGAAGGACTGAACTATATGCACATGCTTGTTAAGATTAGAAGTATAAATGTCATTTCAAATTAGAAGTATCCTGGTAGGAATTTTTTTAATCATGCATGCTTTCGTTACAATTATAACGTGAAAGCAAGCACTCAAGATAGACCTCAAAATTGAAAGAGAAAAGCTACTAAAATAGAAAAAGAAATAAACTAAAAATAATAATAATGAACTAAAATAAGAATAAACCAAAAAGAGGCATGAGTCCATAGAAGAAAATAGCAAACGAAATACGTTCTACTGTTATGCTTTTATATTTTTTATATTTTCTTGATAAAATATTTTCTTTATAGAAAATTTTAGGTGAATTATATCCAGAACAGGAAAACCCATTATTTGGAAGGAAAATAATCACCTCCTCGATCGGTGGTGCAAGGAAAGGCGCTCGGCTCTCATTTTCATGCCATGTGTCCCCTTCTAACACAATTTAATTGTGGTTAAGATTCATCCACTGCACCCTTAGGGTTCACCCATCTACCCTTCGTTTTTAGAATTAAAATAAAGGAAAAAAAAAATTAACTAAAGGATTGAAAAAAACTAACCCGAGTTAATGGGAGTTGAAAGGTCGTTATGTGAGTGAGGAGGAATAGTCCCACCTCGGCCGACAAGGGGACTATTGCTCTATTTAGAAAGGATTTCTCAAGGAATTACAACTTTCTCGCAATTCAAATACGTCATTAACATTTTCAAACCCTACTAATTGTTATTTTTAATACAAGTGCCCCATTAGTTTTTTCTAATTGTACGAAGCCATCATCCATCATTTATCCAAGGCTAGTAAATTACGCCCCAAAATCAACGGCCTCATCCCAAGACTCGAAAAGGAATTCATCCTTAAGGGGGATATACTCCTAAAATTTAGACAAGGCATCAAATTATCTTGGTAGATGCAAGGAAAATGGTATTGGACATCCACACATCATGTGACATGTGGTAATAAATAGAGGAGAAGTCATTTCATTTTCTTCCCATGTTTTTGACTTTTCTGAAATTGATATCTCTCGCCCATTTTATTGCCACATGTCGGATGATACGCCGAAGACCATTTTTCTGACATTTGCAAGATTGTATCTGATGCCTTTGAGCAACTGGAGTTCAGAAAGGTGTCACCATTAGCATTTCATACTCTCTCTCTCTCTCTCTCTCTCTGCCAGTTCAGACTCAGCCCGAGACTGAAAATTTTTCAGGTCTGGATTTGCTTCCCCATCTGAAGTTTTTTTTTAAATAAAAAAACTGTTTGGATTTGGCAAATCCGGTTATCACCCTTTGAGGTGGCCACGTGTCCCCATTGACACCCCTTAGCTATGGTTCAGATTCACCCAACCCTAGGGTTCACCCACCCATCCTTGGTTCTTAGAAAAAAATATTAATTCTATTTTTTAAAATTAAAAAGCTGTTGGTAATTTTATGAATAGAAATCTTTATATTGTAGCAGAGAGGAGAAAAGTAGGTACCTGCAGATGCTGCACCAACAACATCCCCCTGGGAATCCCTTACATGAAGAACTAGTCTCGTTTTATAATTAGCATGTGCGGCGTAGAAATCAGACAAAGCCATTGATACACACATCTCCCCCATCTCCCCGACCTTCGAGCTCAAATCAAGAACTACCCCTATGTCAACCATGGCATTCGATTCGACACTTGGGTTCTGAACAATCGCCGTCTCAGCCCAGAAGCTAACAGAGAGAAAGATGAGATAAACCAGAAGATATGGGGATTTCACCATTTCGAGAAGGTCTAACGGCAACCTAGACTTGGGTTTCAAAGACCACTGAATGGTAGTAACCATGGGAATGTAGTCATTTTATAACCTCTTATGTTACGTAGAGAGAGAGAGATTGAGAGGAAATCCACCTTGAGTGCTAACCCCTAACCCCTAACTTAGGTGGATAAATGATTAGGACCGACAAAAAAAAAATAATCTATCTCTATTTGTGTTTGGAGAGACAGTAACAGTTTTACAAAAATACTTTCCCTCAATAGGTAAAAAGGGGAGCTCAGCAGAGCTCTGCTTTGTATTAAAACTCATTATTTATCTACCATCAGATGTTAAAGCTGTTAAAGCTCTTTATTGTTAAGATTGACCCACCCCCAGGGCGGAGCTAGGATTCTCTTGAAGGGGAGGCTAACAATAGGGATTCGGGAGCATAGCCCAAAAATATATATATATATATATATATATATATATATTTATTTATTTATTGAGCTCCAAGTTTATGGATCATCATCTCTGTTTGTATATGTTGATAAAGAAATAAATTTATTTTAAAAGTTTAGAGGGGGCCAGAGCCCCCATCCTCCCAGACTCCGCCCCTCTCCCAAGCTATAGTACCCCTATGAACACTATAGGGTTTTTTTTTTCAAAATTTCAAGGGGGCTTAGCCCCCTTGTGCCCCATGTGGCTCCGCCCCTACCCACCCCTAGGGTTCACCCACCTATCATTCGGTTTAAAAAAATATTAGAAATGAAATTTAACCCATGTTAAAATTCATTAACTTCTAGGGTTAATTTTTTTAGAATAACTTTTACAAAGAACCAAGGATAGGTGGCTGAAACCCAGAGGTGGGTGAATCTTAACCATAGTCAAGGGGTGTCAAAGGGGACACGTGATAGCGACAGTTGCTTAACCGGAGTCCCCTGAGTCCGGTTACAATTGGAGATGATTACGTCCTTTATTTCTAGGTAATGCTTTTTTTTCTCATTTAGTTTGTGAACACAAAATTGAGAAGGCTTCTTCGTTTAAAAGTTATTCTTCTTATTGATAAAAAAAAAAAAAAAAGGTTGGAATAAATGAGGGAACTCGAGTTGTACAAGCAGAAGAGAAAACTGAAAGTGTTTTTTTTTTTTTTTTTTGTATGAGAAACATTTACCCTATAGTTTATATGTTAGCAAGCGTTAACAGGATAGGGTATCTTTTTTCTATTTCCTAAGCATTAAATGAGACTAAGTGATGTGTCAAGATTTAATTGAGTGAGTGACCACCTAATATAAATTCTGGTATTATGACCGACTATAAGCCTAGATTTCTCATTAGTGACTATCTTCTCGGAACAGGAGGCAGAGGGTATATTCTACCCCCAACCGACCCTGCATTATTTAGATTTTCAACCATAAAAGAAGAAATGCCCTCCCTTCTTCCCTCCTATAGCTGAGGTGGTATTAAAAGAGTCTCTTTATTGGTACTCTCAAATACTTTTGAATTCTAAGTCTTTAATTGAAATGATTACAAAACCCTTTTTAAGTTGATTTGGTATTAAATGATAAGACCTGTGTCAGGTAAAGAAACCTTATATTGTGGAAAAAATTGGCAATTATGATTGAGGTAAAGGATGAAGGATACTGAAGGGAGTGGTTGAATCGTCATGTGGACGCGTGTTCTTAGCTTTCTAGGAATCTTCCTTGTTTCCCGGTCTCCTGTGTAGAGTATCTAAGGTATGAATAAGAGAAGATTTGGATTAGTATTCAAGACAGCTAATTTTCAACAAATTTTGAATTGAAGTTTGATGGAAGAAAATGATGATAAGAGGGTACAAGGACATCCACTAAGATATTTGAGCTGGATATTTAGTGCAGCATTTTACGAGGCCAGACATTATTTCATGTTGGAAGACTTTAAAAATGATATTAATGGCATCATGGATCGAAAAAATTCCTGGCTCTACTCCCATATGAAGTCATCTTCTTTGTGTAATTTCCTGGAACTTCATATAGCCTAGAGTCGAAGCTACTATGATGCTCACCCAAGAAAGTGCAGCCTGAAGCCATCTCGCAGCGGCGTACAAGGAAGTGTAGCGACTTTCTTTTGTTGTTGCTCCCCTCAAGGAGGCAGTGAAGCAGATTGTTGGAAAAATGATATATAACACAATAATCTAAATAGAAAATATACAAAAAAAAACTCGAATCCATTGAGTATATTATATTAAAAAAATGAAGAGTAAATCACTTACCAATTTGGAGACCGAGGCACATGTTGAACACGTTATCCTTAAAATGATTAATGTCCCTGTTCTGATGCTTACAGGTCCCTAATGGACATCCCCAAGATTCAGCAGTCTCAATCCATTAGCAATGAGCATTCACAAATCAACAGTCATGACAAACTCGACAATATTGGTAACCAAAACTTAAGAAGACCAACACAATAGTAGTAAAAGAGAGCATCCAAAAAATCTGTATCTTTCTTCTTATAATTCAAAAAGAGAAGGTTTTTCATACTTCTCCCAATAGGAAAGGAATGTTGTAATGCCTCAAAATACATGTTGGCCTAAATAGGACTTTGGACCCACGACACTGCATTCCATTTCCTTATCCATATAACATGCAAGGCAAACTAACTTTGAGTTTAAAAATTTCTTCCATATCAAATAAAACTTTAATCCAATAATATAAATTAAATGTCGACCAATTAGCAAAATAATAATCCGATCACTCATATGATCTCAAATACTAAATTTAAAACTAAAGCAACATCTTTAACTTTGTCTTATTACATTCTTTTTAATTGAAATAAAATAAATAACTAAAAGCTCAATAGTATGGATAGTAGTCCGGATTGATCTTTTTCTTGAGATAATCACCTTCTTGCTCTTCCTAATACTCTTCTTTTATCCAAGGTTCCGGAGTACAAAAATTGAACCCTCTTGAAACTACCGACATAAAAAATACGACTGAGCAAACGAAATCTCAGTGCACACTAGGCCTAGCTAACAATATAATAACTCATAATCATGGTCATGCTTTATCATAAATAAACATATCTTACAGTTCATGTGCGGAAACATGTAAACATAACATCATCCATGACATGTAAGACTCGTGACTTGTGTAGACATGTAAGACTTGTGCATGATCGTGAAAGTTTATGGAAGCATGTGTATCTATGCATGTAAGATAATATGATTATGCCTGTAAGGTGAAAGTTTCTCAATGCATGTAACATGAAAGTTCCCTAATGCCTGTAACATGAAAATTTCTCAATGCCTGTAACATCAAAGTTCTTGTGCATGAACTTGTACTTGAGCTTGGATTTGTGAGACGTATGCTTATAATACTTATCATGTGGTGCGACATGTGCTTGAATGTCATGGTCAACTTCCATCTAGGTTATCCCTTAGATTCTCATATCAAAACATAGAATTCCACAAAAGTCACCCATATAACTAAGGTTAATGAATTTTAGGCTTTGAGATCATCCTCTAAGTATTTACCTATATAAAATTTAATCAATCCATATACATGCATAATTAGACATAATTTACATGAAAGTCATATAAGAATAATTTATGTGCATAGAATAGAATCATAGTTAATATCATAGAATTCCATATATAATCATCATTCAAGCATAGTCTCTTCCTTATGATCTTATTCATGTGCAAACCCTAAAACTCATCCTCTTCATCAAAATCAATAAATATTTGCACGAGAGTTCCTAAAAACAACCATAATATTTTGCTCAAACATTAATACAATCTCTAATCCATCATTACAACATCAATAGCATATCAAATCTCCTATAACTTATTTCATTCATGATCATTAATACAAAACCCTCTTGAAATCATACAAAATCTTCATCAACATAACTTAAAAGCATGAAATCATTATTCTCAGATCTTAAAATTATAATAACATACATATTATTATGTTAGAACAGTGTGTGTTACCTAATCATTCATTCACTTCCAATTCTCAACATCAATTCCTTGCATTTATTATATACTTATAATAGCGCTTTGCTACTTTAGATTTTTAACTGAAATGCATTAATCCGTAATATTAGTATCTGCTCTCCAATCTCAACATGTGCTTGGGAGTCCCTAATGATTAAATAAACCAAGATTTTACCATGACTACAATTTTGGAGAGAATTTTTATTAGCTCTTTCAAAGTCTCTTTTATATTAGGGGATTAAAATAATAAGAAGAATTTCATAAGAGTGAACTTTGCCGCATGTAAAGAGATTAAATAAACACTTCAACCAAGAAACCAAAACAAGAGGATTTTACTTGCTAATAAACTCTTAAAATCAGTTCTAATGAACAGTTTTTATTGAAAAAAAGTAACTTAAATCACTCCAACATCATTTATGGGTTAGTAGCCATCCTTGCACATCATTCTAGCCGAAATTTCTAACAACTCGTTGGGAGTTTCGGGCTAGAACGGCAGCTGAATAGGCCAGTACTTTAATAAGTTTTTTTTCATTATCTTAATAATAAAAAATGGAAAACAGAAAAATATCTTCCAGAATTCAACTTGGCCTCTCACCCCAGAAATTTTGGATACCTTTTTTTTTTTTTTGGATCCGGGTTTCTCCATTTCGGCACTTTTATTCTTGTTAATTGGTGGGTGGCACGTGTTATGTATGAGGGCGGGATTTCACTTCCTATCTCATGGGGTGTTTATGTTAAGAGTCGTCACCTATTCATTCAGAAGGGATAAGTCCCCGAGATATGGATAAGGTCTTGGTTTGCGGTAGAGGTCTAGCTAAGCGGTTCGGTTAAGTCCGGGGAAGGGGTTAGTCATTCTGAGACTTCCATTTTTCAATGGTTCCATACTTTCTAGGTGTAAGCCAATTAAAGTCCAGTTATTTATTCAAATGCCTAAGTATTTAAGATAATACTAATCTAAGAAAGAAAAGCTAGGTAGGGTCGAACCCGGGTTGGGTTGCCTATGTACTCATAAGGGTGAGATTAGACCAAGTGTAGTTCTAACACATGACCTCGTGCCAAGGCTAGGGGGTGTGTGTGTGCACCAAAGGTGGCTAATGGACTATTCCGGTATGCTAGAGTTAGTTTGACTAGGTTGGTCAAGTGCAAGGTATTGGGCTTGGGTTAGTCCGGTAGACTAAGAGATAGGCCCGGTAGGCCAAAAATGATTTAACCAAAGTTATGGTTGCTAACCAAAGTTAAATGGGTTAAACTAATAATGGTTAGGGGTGCTAACCACAGTTGAGATTGATCAATGGTTTAGCCCGGTATGCTGAGGTTGAGCCCGATAGGCCAAGGACGAGCCCGGTAGGCTAAGAGATTTAGGCCCGGTAGGCCAAAATCGGATTTAACCGAGGTTAGGATTGCTAACCGTAGTTAAATGGGTAAAGTAACCATGGTTAGGGTTGCTAACCATGGTAAAGAGGCCAAAGCAGAATCATTTTGGACACTTAGAAACATTTTAGATTTTTTGGAAAATTTCTAGATTTTTCCAAGGTTTGAGGGATGCTTAATCATGGTTAAAAGTTAACCCGGGTTGGGTTAACCTAGGTTAAGAGTCTAGGTAGGTCAGGGTAGGTTTAGAGAGCATGACAAGACCAAGAGTGGCCTCCTACCTAGTCTGGGTCTTGTGCAAAATCCCAAAGAACAGAAAGTCAAAAATGGCGGTAATAGGATTACCGCCATTATAGAAGCAATTTTGAGGGGTCTTTGCAAGTTTGGGGTTTGAGTTAGGGTTTAACCTAAGGGGTGGGTGTTGGACCATCCAGGTTGAAGAAGAAATTTCAGGGAATGTCTTGGGCCTGAAGTGGCCCTGGAGGTGGTCTGGAGTGGGCCCCACAGTTGGCAGAACACGCACTAGGTATACTGTCATAGTTGTAGATGTTCTACTGCCATTATATTATCTATTGTTTTGAGGCCTGTTCACCATGGTTAAGCACAAGTGATGACCCTGGAAGGATCATGGTAGACAGGGGAGGACCTGAGGAGTCCAACCATGGCCCTGGATTAGACCAAGGCCCACATAAATGGGTGAAAAGCTATTGTAATCAAGAGGTATAGGAATGACGATAATTATTCTACCGCCATTCTTGAATATCTCCAGGAAAATGATTTCTCCCCTACGAGGACTGTACCAGTGGGTTCCAGGGGTTCCCTCATGGCCTGAGGGACCCCCAGAAGCCAAAAGGAGGTTTGTGAATGAGAGGGGTCTTATACCCATGGTTTAAACCTCAAGGGGGTTCCCCCAAACCTATGAGGAAGGTGAGAGGGACCCTTGTCCTCGATTTGAACAATGCTGTAACGTACAGAAAATAAATAGAGGACCCCTGGAATAGGACCAGGGGTCCTTTAAAATGCTTTAACATAAGAGAATAAGGGGAGTAGGGGGGTACCCTGCTGCTTGGAGTTTATGGTGGTTGCACAGTGGTGGTGCAAGGCTGGACAGACCTGGGGATGCTTCAGAGAGGCTCAGGGATCATTGTAGTATAGAGGAGAAAGGCTGAGGAGTTTGGTCTTAGGCTAACCGAGATCCAACAGGGCTTTGGTTTGGAATTTTGGAATGAATATGAACCAAGGAAATGGGGGAATATTTATAGAGTTGGAGGGGATCCTAGGGTAGTTTGGGCATTAGTCTAAGCGTGTTTGACAAACTGGGAGAGAGCTGGAGTGGTGTAGGGGGGTGAGCTATGCTGCAAACTGGAAATCCAGTAATGGTGGTAAAGTTATTACCGTCATTCCTGGTTTAGCCTAAACCAGGAATGACAGTAAAACATCTACCGCCATTACCTGATATTTGCTAAACATGGCCCAACCCTCACACGATTGGCCTGATCCATTGTACCTTTTGTTACTTTTGGTAATGGCAATAAAATTATTACCGCCATTATTTAAATTTTCAAAAAAAGCAGGTGGGCCCCACTGCATTGGGTTCTAAAGGCTTGTGGGCCCGTGTTTGGGCCCATAGGGGAATTTGGCTTCGGCTTTGGGTTCTTGGGCGTTGAAATGGGCTTAGGGTGAACCTAGGGTTTAGCTGGGGTGTACATAAGGTTAGGCCTAGGGTTTATGGTTTGCCTAGGGTTTAGGGCTTGACCGGGACTCGACTGGGGATAACCATGGTTAAGGCAGGGTGTTAAATTGGGTGCTTATAGCTGCCCCACTTTGCTAGAGAGTGCCAAGTTAGCAATTGAACAACAAAGACTGGAATCATCATATTTTTATCTCAAGATTAGGTTTTAGGGAATGATGATATGCATGTTGTGCAAGTGGTGATGAGTGATGCAACTTGGGGAAAATGGAAGTGGGGATGGCATGCTTTCTGGGAATGAAAAGAGTAGTCTGTGCTACTCATGCTGGGGATTAATGGATGTTATGAAAGAATGGCATGTCCCGAAGGTGCTAGTCATGATTAGTTGCTACGGCGTTACCCAGAGGTGCTTAGCCAAAACAAACAAAGGACATGCAGGTGTCGAAAAAGTGTGTCATGTCGATGCCCATCTGAGATGTCAAGGATATACGGGGTGTCAAAAGGGGGACATACAAGATGTCGAGAAAGTGCGTTATGTCGATGCCCACTTGGGATGTCAATGACACACGAGGTGTTGAAAATGGATATACGAGGTACTGACAAAGTGTGTTATGTCGATGCTCACCTGACATGTTGGAGACACACGGGGGTGTCAAAAGAGGACATGCGAGGTGCCTGTAAGCACCCCAATTTTGCACCCCTTTAGCCTCTTTATCACCTTTAAACCTTTTAAAAAACTCTCCAAAAACTCTTTTTAAACCTCTCTTTAAACTCTAATTCAATAGGCTCTACTTTCTGAAAAATGCCCCAAAAGTATAAAATTGACCAAAATGCCCCTGGGATGAAAAATGACCAAAATACCCCTAAAAAAGTGCTAAAAAGTTTTTAATTTTTTTCAAAATAATTTTGAAATTTTTTTGATGAATTTTGGCTATTTTTGAGATTAAATTGGACTTAAAATGGTAGAAAATGACCAAAATGCCACTAGAGTGCAAAATGACCAAAATGCCCCTAAAAAGTATTGAAAAATTCATGTTTTATTTAAAATATTTTTCTGGATTTTATTAGTTCAATTTTGACTATTTTCGGGCTAAAAGCGGGCTAAAAATGGAAAAATGACTTATCGGCAAATCGGGAAGCACCACGTGGTGAGTTAATGAAAAAAATATAAAATTTTGCCCTCAAGCTAGGAGCACTGCTTCAAACAGTGCCCTCTTATGGGCATTTCTTGGGCCTTTTTGACTGGTCAAACCCTGTCGGCAGGCCTTTTTTTGGGTTTCTGAATAGGGGCGCTGCTTCAAATAGCGTCCCCCTTATGCGGCACACTTTTACCGCCTCACTGTTCCTTGCTGCCTCGCTTTTTGGGGTTTTTATCCATAGGGGCGCTATTTCAAGTAGTGTCCACCTTCTTGAAAAACTATAAATATACCCCCCCTCTTTTACTTCATTTTCATCCATTCTCACTCCTCTCTCTCCATTTTCTCCTTCACAACACCTTGTAGCGCTTGGATTCCCGGAAAAGTCGATTGCAAATGGTCAATTTTTGGGACCCATTTTTAGAAATCTTTTCAGATTTTTCGGAAGGTAACTTTTCTAAAAAACCCTGTCTTGCTTTGTCTTTTAGTAGTTTAAATCGCTTTTAAAGTTGTTTATTAAATTATTTAACTGCTTAGACTGCTTGCCTAGTCGAACCTCTGCCCAAATCCCAGTTCAAATATAGCCCTATCTAGTCGAACCCCTGCCCAAATTCTAGTTTAAATATAGTCTGGCCTGTCGAACCCCTACCCAAATCCCAGTTCAAATATAGCCTCGCCTAGTCGAACCTTTGCCCAAATCCCAGTTCAAATATAGCCTTCCTTAGTCGAACCTTTGCCATAAACCCTAGTTTATCCCTAGGTAAACCCAGCTTAACCCTAGTTAAACCCTAGGTAAACCCTAACTTAACCTTAGGTAAACCCTAGTTAAACCATAGGTAAACCCTAGCCTAACCCTAGGTAAACCCTAGTTAAACCTTAGCTAAACCCAATCTTAACCCTAGGTAAACCCTAGCTTAACCTAGTTAAACCCCAGCTAAACCCTAGTTAAACCCTGGGTAAATCCTAGCTTAACCCTAGTTAAACGCTACCTACCTAGTCAAACCCCGTGTAAGAGCCTCGATTCAAACCCTGATCAGATACCCACCTCCAAGGCTCCCCGGTAAGAGCTTAAACTGCCCCATCGCTCCTCAGCACGAGCTTAAAATGTCATTTCTTTCCCAAATGAGCGTAAACAATCGAACCCATCAAATCAAACTATTCAATCAAATCAAACCATCAATCAAATCAAATCAAATCAAACCATCAATCAAAATAAATCAAACCATCCATCAATCCCATTCGGAACTACGTGAGGCTTGATTCCACTAACAGTGGATACATAGGCAACCCTGATCGGGTTCAGCTCCCCCTACGATAGAATCCCTATTCCGTTTCTATCATGTCCATCTCATTACATTCACTACTATTAATATCATGTCTGCTTAGCATATAATTGAAATTTCAAGCTTCTCTTATGGTTTTTCCTCTTTGATTCAGACTTAGGGAGTAGGTAACCATCTCCGGATGAGAGTTTAGGGGTGCCTAACACCTTCCCCTAACTTAACTGAATCCCTTACCCTAACCTTTGACTTCCAGACCATGCCTTATCCAACCATTTCAGGGACCTATTTCTCTTAGAATTAGATAGGTGACGACTCTCCTTTCAATTGTAATTTATCGCTTATTCCTCATTGGGATCTATCCTAATCAGGAATGGGGGTTAAAATTTAGGTACTCATAGTGCCGACAAAGTGTGTTATGTTGATGCTCACCTGAGATGTCGGAGACACACGGGGGTGTCAAAAGGGGACATGCGAGGTGCTGACAAAGTGTGTTATGTCGATGCTCACTTGAGATGTCAGAGACATACGGGGTTGTCGAAAGGGGACATACGAGGTACCAATAAAGTGTGTTATATCAATGCTCACTTTTGATGCCGGAGACACACGGGGGTATAGAAGGGGACATGCAGGAGGTATTGCGGTATGACGAGGTTACCAAGGGATACACACGATGTCTGGGAACATGCATGAGGTAATGTCGTAGTATGACGAGGTTGTCAAGGGGCACATAGGATGTCAAGGACACACGGGGGTGTCGAAAAGGTTGTGGTATGTCCCGGAGGCACTAGCTGGATTGATATTGAGATGGAATGTCTCGGAGGCCCTAGCCAGATTGATTTTGAAATGGTCCAAGGGCGATAGATTTAGATGATGTCATGCAAGCTGTAAAGGCGAGGATGCTTTCCCATGACTCTGCTGGTTGCGACTCGCGGGAATGCATGATGTCGGCTTATTTTGCTTGTCTTGTCGAGGCTGCTTGATGCAGGTTGGTACGAGCAGGTCTTGGTACTAGAAACTCTATTTTGAAAGACGTTTTTGAAAAGTGTTGGACTTTTACAAATTTTTTTGATTTTAATAGAAAGAATGTTTAGTTAGCTTTTAAATTTGCCAGGGAATTACATTTGTCAGGGCTTAAGGGATTTTGTAGTTTGTCTCTTAGAGAGTGGAGTATATCCCAGAAGAGGTTTAGTCACCGCTGGAGATATTTGGGGTAGACCTGCTTATCGTGCCACTGTTGGAGATTGGGGACTCTGGCTGGGGAGTTGAATTCTGTTAGGGATTTACGGGGAAATGTTGGGAATTTGGCGAGGCTGATTGCTGTTGGATTTCGTTGCCAAATTGCTCTTCAGCTTTTCTCTCTTTTTTACCCTTGGAATGATCAAGTCATGGGGTCCGTATAATTTTTACGCAATGAGGCTGTTGTCAGTTTTCTTCATGCCTATGAAGCTGGTTGATTTTTGTCCATTTTTTACCCCTAATCGCAAGACTAGGTCTGAGGTCGCGTTATTTTTTCGCAATGAGGCCGTTGCCGGTTTTCGTTCATGCCCGCGATTTATTGGGAAAATAGATCTTCTCCTTTTATTGCCTTGAATGGGGCTCTGCTGACAATGTGTTCCACCGAGGATGTGATACTGCGCTTGAACTCGTAGTTTCTAAGGGATCTGGGAGGACTTAGAGTGAGATGAAATGTAGGATAGGGGACTGAAGTTTGGGACACCCTGGGATTTCTCTTTTGTAGTAAATCTTTTTGGGGACTTCTCCTATTTGTATTCTCATGGGGATTTGTACTTTGGGATTTCCAGTGGAGGTTTTTTTTTATTTTTTATACTCCGCTGGGGAATTTGAGAGAGTTGTCTTTGCTGGAGAGAGTTTTTGGGCGAGTTTGTCTCCACTTGGGGAGTACTCTTAGGGAGAGATTGTCCCTGAAGATTTCTACTGGGGAAAGAGTTCGAAGAGGTTTCTCTCTGTAGGGAGTCTCTAACTTTGAGAATGTTTCAACTTCTATTTTGGGATTTCCTTCGGTGAAAACTTTGTACCCTTGAGAGTTGACTCGGCAGGGGAAGTCGAGAGGATTCTTGCTCTATTTGGACTCCGAGGGGATTTTTTAAAAGAGATTTTGACTCTATTTGAGATGGTTCAAGGGATGTCTGGATCCTTTTAGTGACCGCATCTGATTGTCAGGTTGCCTACGTACCCTTTGCAGGATTAGGTGAAGACATAGTTCAGGCAAATGTTGTAGAGGGCAAGGGAGGGCGTCCCTAAAAATGTTATATGAAAGAAGAGCTATTAGGCTTAAGGGGCTAACTAGTGGATTTCATTGATTTTGAAATGGTTTACATTGATGGGGATAAAGAGTGTACCAAGGATGGCCTCCTGTTATTTCACGGAGAATCAACGAGTGCAAAACGCCTATTAGATATAGATCGTCAGCGTAGTATCGTTTGACTTTGTCCATGTTGACGGGTTCTACGAGGTCTTCATCATCCATACATCTGAGTCGAAGGGCGCCGCCTAAGAATTTGTCTCGGACGATGTATGGGCCTTCATAGTTGGGAGTGAACTTGCCCCTCGAGTCAGGACGGTTTGACAACATTTTTCGGAGAACTAGGTCACCGACTTCAATGCTTCGAGGCTTGAATTTCTTGTTGAATGCCCTAGACATGCGTCTCTGATGGGCCTGAGAGTGGTTGATGGCTTTCAATCGCTGCTCTTCGATCAGATTTAGCTGTTCATACCAGGTTTTTGCCCATTCTACTTCTGAGATTTCTGCTTCCACTAACACTCTGAGTGATGAAATTTTTACTTCAATAGGGAGAACTGCTTCTATACTATAGGCTAGAGAAAATGGTGTTGCCCTAGTTCAAGTTTGGATGGACGTTCTATAGGCCATGAGTGCGTATAAGAGCATCTCATGCTAGGTAGAGTAATTGGTCGCCATCTTCTCTATAATTTTCTTCATGTTCTTGTTGGCGGCTTCAACTACACCATTAGTCCATGGCCTGTATGGCGTGGAGTTGTGATGTTGTATCTTGAATTTTTGGCAGAGATCTGTCATCCCATTGTTGCAAAAATTGAGAGCATTATCTATTACAATCTCAAACGGGACCCCGTATTGACAGATGATATCCTTTTTTCAGAAAATGCTGAACCACAGAGGCTGTGATATTGGCATAAGAGGCTGCCTCGACCCATTTTGTGAAGCAATCGATTACTACTAGGATGAATCGATGTCCGTTTGATGCTTTCGGCGCTATGGGTCCGATGACGTCGATGCCCCTAGTTGAGAATGGCCATGGAGTGGTGAGATTGTGCAGCCTAGTTTGTGGTGCATTGATCCTATCGGCATAGATTTGGTATTGGTGGCATTTCTGTACATGCTGGCAACAGTTAGATTCTATTATAGACCAGTAGTAGCCCAGTCTGAGTATCTTCTTTGAAAGCATCAACCCGTTCATGTGGGGGTTACAAGTTCCTCCGTGAACTTCTTTAATTATCTGTGCAGCTTCACGTGTATCGAGGCATTTGAGTCAGATCAAGTTCGACGATCTCTTGTACAAGATTTCACTTAAAAGGACAAACTGAATAGCAAGTCTTCTGATTGCTCAACGGTCTGCTTTGATGGCATCGAGTGGGTAGGTCCCATCCTCGAGGTATTGCTTGATGTTCGCATAACAAGGCTTGCTGTCTGATACTTCTTCTATCTCAAAGCAGTAGGCAGGCTGATCCTATTGCTGTATCTCGATTGGCCAGAGCATGATGCCCTTAGGGATTTGTACTATGGAGGCGAGAGAGGCCAGTGCATCGGCAAATCTATTGTGGTTCCTGGACCTATGACTGAAGGTGATCCTCCTGAACTGAGTGATCAGCACGTTGAGGTAGGCCAGGTACGGAACCAGCCTTGCTTCTTGGATGACCCAAGATTCATTTGCCTAGCAGATTACCAAGGATGAGTCGTCGTAGATGTCTATCTCTTCAATCCTAATGCCCAGGGCTTCTTTTAGTTCGGCTATGTACGCCTCATACTCTGCTTCGTTTTTTAAACATCTGAATCGCAACTTGACTAAGATGGAGAGGTGGGCTCCCTTAGGTGAGATCAAGACTGCTCCTGCCCCGTGTCCACGATTATTAGCCGCTTTGTCGAAATACAATTCCTAATTGAGGTATTTTTGCTCTTCTGTCTCTGCATATAGGATGGCTTCATCTGAAAATTGATCATGTACTGAAACATAGTCTTGTGCTGGGCTGTGGGCCAGGTGATCTACAATCACCTGCCCCATGATTGACTTCTGGGTCTTGTACGTTATGTCGAATTCATACAACATCATAAGCCATCGGGCTGTCTTCCTGGTAGTGGTTGGTTTTTCCAGTAGGTACTTGAGTGGGTCCATCGAGGAGATCAGGATTGTCAGGTTGGAAAATAGATAGTACCGTAGATGCTGAGTAACCCAGACCAATGTCAGATAAGTCTTCTCAAGCGAGCTGTACTTCTCTTCATATTCTAGCAGATACTTACTGATGTAGTAGATGACTTGCTCTGTTCTACCTGTCTCGTGATATTGTGCCAAGATGCACCCCATGGAGGTTTCTTGTACTGAAATGTACAGTAGCAATGACCGTTCCGGTGTAGGAGGCACGAGTTCTGGAGGATAGAGAAGATACTGCTTTATTTTTTCAAAGGCTTCTTGACACTCGTCTGTCCAGACTGTAAGTACATTCTTCTGGAGAAGCTTGAAGATTGGCTCGTATATCAGAGTGAGTTTAGAGATGAATCAACTGATGTACTGAATTCTTCCCAAAAACCAATGGATTTCCTTTTTAGTTTGGGGAGTCGATATTTTGATGATAGCTTTGGTTTTAGCTGGATCGATCTCGATGCCTCTTTTGCTGACTATGAAACTGAGGAGCTTTCCTGATGAGGCTCTAAAGACACATTTGGCCGGATTCAGTTTTAGACCGAACTCTTTGAGTTTGTCACACAGTTTCTTCAGGCCTTCAGGGTGCTGCCTGGCAGTAGGCGATTTAACGATCATGTCATCCACATATACCTCAGTAGACTTGTGGATCATGTCATGGAACAGTGACGTCATGGCCTTCTGGTAGGTTACCCCTGCATTCTTGAGTCCGAAGGGCATGACCTTGTAGCAAAATGTGCCCCCAAGGTGTGATGAAAGTGGTTTTCACCATGTCTTATTGTGCCATTCTGATCTGGTTGTATCCGGAAAAACTATCCATGAATGAGAGCATCTATGTGGGGGAGAGGGAAGTTGTCTTTGGTGTCGCCTTGTTTAGATTTCAGTAGTCAATACACATTCAGACCTTTCTATCCTTTTTGGGTACCGGTACGATGTTGGTTAACTACTCAGGGTAGGTTGCTATTGCCAGGAAGCCTGTTTTGATCTGTTTCTTTACCTCTTCTTTGACCTTCTATGACCATTCTGCCTTCATCTGTCTCAATTTCTGCTTAACTGGTTTGACTTCAGGATTTAGGGGCAGTGTGTGTACCACCAATGCTGGGTCCAAGCCGGGCATGTCTGTATAGGACCAGGCGAAGACGTCACCGTAGCTCTTCAGGAAGCTAATCATGTATGTTCTCTGTTGCGGGCTCATGGTTGTGCAGATCTTGATGAGTTGGGGGTTGTCTTCAGATCCCAGGTTTATGGTCTCGATGTCCTCAATGTTAGACTGTAGTATGCCGTCACTATGTTCTAAGAGGTCCAAAATCTCTTGAGGCAGTTCTTCTTCCTATTTTGAATCATACTCAACTTTTGACAGTTCGATTAGCACTAAAGATAACGTTCTATCCATACGTTGAACTTAGATGTAGAGAGCCTGGGTGTGATCCCTGTCGCTATCCGGTATTTTCTCTTTTGTGGAGGAGATGATTCTGGATTCAAGTACTTGACCCACCATGTGCCCCAATTTCTCGGGCGTAATATCTGGTGTGACATGGGCATTGCTAAATAACTGAAGCAACTGCTTCCTCTGATGTTCAGAAGTCAGGAGGAGACCCACGATAGAGATCTGTGTGGGCACTTTGCGTAACTACTGAGTGATATTGAATTCTTCTGCTTTCTCCAAGATTTTTAGCAAAACTGTCGAGTCCATTGCTTCTTTCCCTGGGTCTGCCACCCTTGCCTTCTCTTTCTGTTTTGTCGGCTCTGCCACCGGAGGTTGGTATACCCGGCCAAATCGGATAAGGTTGGCAATGCTTTCACTCTCCATGATGAGAGAGTGAGGAGCAGGTACATGTTTGAGATTGAAATGTGGAGAGGGGATGTAAGCGATCCAGATGGGGCCTGTGGAAGTGGAGGCTTGAGCTGGGGCTATGGGCCAATTTGTAGGACATGGGATGGTGTAGATGATCTGTTCAGGGATAGAGAACTGGACCAGTGGTAGGATAGCTTGAATGTTCGACTGGGGGAAAGGGATTATGACAGGAGCTTAGTAAGAAGGCCTAATAATGTCATAATCAATTGTGGGTGCGCTGGGTCTCGGCCGACCTGCCCCGGGCTCTTCCCACTCAATAACATTGACTTGATTGTTATGTGGGGGCAGTGCCGCCTGGTTGATACTGGTGTTGCCAGGGGCCAGTTCAACCATTCCCTCGTCCAGAAGGTCCTGGAGGACGCACTTCAGGCCGATGCAGTAGTCTGTGGCATGATCTGGGCCTCGATGAAAGGTGCACTGATGATTTGCACGATAATTTTTGTTTTACTTGTTTGAAGGTAAGAGAGGGGTAGGGCCTCTCAAAGTAAGAAGACCCTACTTGGTTAGAAGGTCTAGCAACTGGCTAAGAGTGTATGAAAGATGGGTGAAATTTCTGGGGGGATGATTTTGCCCCTGGTTTTGTCTGGCTGGTGGGGTACTTCCGGATGCTTGCTGAGACTAAGTGGTCAGAGTCGGTAATCGGATGGATGCTGTGGAAGCTATCATCTGAACATCTTCTCTCCTTTGGTCCCTGGGACCACTATTTCTATTGACTGATATGGCTATTCTGGGAGGAGCAAGCCCTAGAGTGGAGTGGATAGCTCCACTCTGAATGGCTGTCTCGATGCAGGTACCGGTTTCGATAATGGTGTCGAAGTCTACAACTGGTAATGTTACCATTAGAGTGGAGTAGGATTGTTTCATAGTGTCTATAAACATGTTCGCTAACTCCTCATTGGGGATTGGAGTAGGGATCTTTGTTGCCATTTCCCTTCAGCGGGTTCGTACTCCAAGAATGACTCGTTGTTGCGCTAGCTCATCTGCTCCAGCTGGCTCCTCTGAGGTCAGAGTTTTTAGTTGAAGGAGTACTGCTCCACAAAACTGTTCATAGCATTCTGTCAAGTCTTGATTCACTGCTTGTCAACCAACATCCACCAAGTAAAGGCTGCTCTCTTTAGATTTTCTGGAAATAATGGATGAGCAGAGGCTGGTTCTTGTTGTACTGGAGCATGTCCCCTAGATACAACTGTAAATGTTGCATTAGACAACCTCTGTCATCGTATTTGTCAAAGTCAAGCACCTTAAAACCTGGCGGTACAACATCCTCGGTTGAGAAAGTCAGGTCTTTCAATGATAGACAAGGACTGGCAAATGCCCCTGCTTGGTTCAGTGCCTAGAGAAGCTCTACAAGGATGACGAGTACAATTGTTCTGGTGTTGCGCATGTCTTCAATGATTCCTACCAGTACTGATTCGAAGAGGGTCAGGGTGTCAAGGTTTCACCTACGCCTGTACTGTTTTTCCAGATACTTTACGGGTATCCGATCAAAAGAGCCGTTAGCACCGTGCTGCAAGCAGGCATACTTGATATGCAAAAACCTTGATAGGTATACCTGATATGTTATCTTGTAGCGCGGCGCGGTACTATGGCTTCACCGTCCATGTTTAAACCCAGAATGCGCTGAATCTCTTCTAATGTTGGACATAGTTCATTCTTACCAAAGCAGAACACCATATATGATGATCCCGTATTTATTGTACTTAGGCCAATCGAGACGCTGACTCTGAGTGAGGGCATCATTTGTTTCTTGGATATTGTTGTCACATGCTGCTTGTGATGTCAAATGCATGGGCTGAGACGGTTGACCAATTGACTGAACAATCCCTAAAGGACCTGCCATCTACTTGAACAAAAGACAGACTTGATGTGAGTATACTATGTATGCTGATGATGATGCAGAAAATGATAACGATTGCATTTTTTTGATTTTATGATTTTGATTGGGTGTGACAGGGCACATGTGATCTGATAGGGTACACGGACGGAAGTCCGACGACGTGATTTTACCCGGATTGTTGGGAACCGGGAACTATCGGGTCAAGGTTGGGGATAGGTCCTATGAAGACCATATCTACTTGGGATTCGAACCCCCATATGCTATATCGGGATGTAGGGTAGGATGTGGTTTTTTACAAGTACAAATTTAGCTCATCAAATGCCCCTGAATGGGTGCTTATCAGGGTAGAATATGCTCGGATAGTCAACCATGATTGAGGACCGGTATAGGGTGCAAGTAGATTAGGGTTCAGAGTAACTCTCCCCGGGTGGGTAGCTTGTAGACTATACTCTAACCTAGGCTATATGTATAAATAATGAATTGATGCTAGTGTGTTCTTAAAAGGATGAGGGTTACTTAACACTGTATATGTGACTCCCTAAAAAGGGACGATTGGTGTAAGTGGGAGCGTTCAGAATCCTTCCCTGAGGGTAATCACTCACCTGACGTAATTCCACGGGTCTCCAAGACGTTTAAGCATCTGACACTGAGGATGATCATCCACCAACCGTAAACCTAATAAGCCTATCTAATGGGTTTAATAGGGGATTACACTACTATGATATGTATGATATGCACAGTACATAATTAAACCAAAGAGATGAAATGATTAGTATTCGATTAAATACTTAAGCATTTGAACAAGATTGATTTTAATTGCCTTAGACTTAGGTTCCGGGTTGAACCTTAGTGAAATTTCCTAGCAGAGTCACCAGAGCTGTGAGTGTGAGTCACAAGGGTGAGATCAGACTGAGCACAATTCTAGCCTATGAGCCTGTGCCAAGGCTAGAGGTGTGTGTGTGTGCACCAAAGGTGGCTAATGGACTAGTTTGGTAGACTAGGGTTAGGTTGACCGGACCCGGTAAGCAAAGGGTTTGTCCGGTAGGCTAAGAGATAGACCCAGTAAACTAAAAAGGATTTAACTAAGGTTAGAGTTGCTAACCGGAGTTAAATTGGTCAAACTAACCATGATTAGAGGTGCTAACCATAGTTAAGGGTGATCAAGGTTTAACCCGATAGGTTGAGATTGGGCCCGATAGGCCAAGAGTGAGCCCGGTAGGCTAAGAGATTTAGGCCCAGTAGGCCAAAATCAGATTTAACCGAGGTTAGGGTTTCTAACCGGTATTAAATGGATAAAGTAACCATGGTTAGGACTACTAACCATAGTAAAGAGGCGAAAGCAGAATCATTTTGAACACTTAGCAACATCTCAGATTTTTTGAAAAATTTCCAGATTTTTCTAAGGGTTAAGGGATGTTTAACCATGGTTAAGAGTCCAGGCAGGTCAGGGTGGGCCTAGAGAGCATGGCAGGGCCTAGAGTGGCCTCCTACCTAGTTTGGGCCCTATGCAAAAACCCAAAGAACATAAAGTAAAAAATGATGGTAATACGATTACCGCCATTACAGAAGCAATTCTGAGTGGTCTTTGCAAGTCTGGGGTTTGAGTTAGGGTTTAACCCAAGGGGTGATGGACCCTCCGGGCTGAAGAGGAAAGTCCAGGGAATGTCCTGGGCCTGAAGTGGGCCCTGAAGGTGGTCTGGAGTGGGCCTCACAGTAGGCTGAACACACTGCATTAGGTATACTGACATAGCGATAGATATTCTACCGCTATTATGCTATCTCTTGTTTTGAGGTCTGTTAACCATGGTTAAACACATGAGATGACCCTAGAAGGACCAGGGTAGACAGGGGAGGACCTGAGGAGTCCAACCATGGCCCTAGATTGGACCAGGGCCCACCTAAATGGGTGAAAAGCTATTGTATTCAAGAGGTACAAAAATGACAGTAATTATTGTACCGCAATTCCTAAATATCTCCAGAAAAGGATTTCTCGCCTACGAGGGCTGCACTAGTGGGTTCCAAGGGTTCCCTCATGGCCTGAGGGACCCCCAGAAACCTAAGGGAGGTCTGTGAATGAGAGGGGTCTTATACCAATGGTTTAAACCTCCAGGGGGTTCCTACACCTATGAGGAAGGTGGGAGGACCCCTGTCCTCGGTTCGAAAATGCTATAACAGACAGAAAATAAATAGAGGACCCCTGGAATAGGACTAGGGGTCCTTTACAATGCTTTAACAGAAGAGAATAAGGGGGGTAGGGGGGCTACCCTACTGCTTAGAGCTTACGGTGGCTGTACAGTGGTGGTGCAAGGCTGGACAGAACTGGGGATGCTCTGAGGAGGCTCAGGGATCACTCTAGTATGGGGGAGTATTTATAGAGTTGGAGGGGACCCTAGGGTAGTTTGGGCATTAGTCTAGGCGTGCTAGACAAACTGGGAGAGAGCTGGAGTGGTGCAGGGGGTGAGCTATGCTGCAAACTGGAAATCCAGTAATGATGGTAAAGTTATTACCGCAATTTCTGGTTTAGCCTAAAGCAGGAATGGCGGTAGAACATCTACCGCCATTACCTGATATTTGCTAAATAGGGCCCAACCCTCGCACGATTGGATTGATTGACTATAGCTTTTGCTATTTTTGGTAATGATGGTAAGGTTATTACCGTCATTATTTGAATTAAAAAAAAAAACAGGTGGGCCCCACTGCATTGGGTTCTAAAGGCTTGTGGGCCCACGTTTGGGCTCACAGGGTAATTTGGCTTCGGCTTTGGGTCCTTAGGCCTTGAAATGGGCTTAGGGTGAACCTAGGGTTAGGCCTAGAGTTTAGCTAGGGTGTACCTAGGGTTAGGCTCAGGGTTTGCTTAGGGTTTTCGTAGGGTTTAGGTCTTGACCAGGACTCGGCTGGGGATATCCACGGTTAAAGGTTTTTAACCATGGTTAAGCTAGAGTGTAAAAATTGGGTGCTTACACTATGCACGTGAGAGCGAGGGGAAGGAGTTAACTACATTTAATAGGAGTTAAAAGGGTCACGTGTTAACCCGGAGGTGTGATTGAACTCTTCCCGAGTTCAATCGCGATTGGCTGTGATTCTATTCTTTAAATAGATAGATGAGCAAGGGGTAGTTTGGGAATTAAAGTAAAACATTAAATCAATGTTTTGTTTTATATAAGGGTAGTTTGTAAATATCAGGCATACTCGCATTATAATAGTAAAAGTTAAAATAATTTCCCTTTCACAATTGAAAAAAATAAGATAAGTGTACTTAGTTTCACAATTCAAATTTATTTCCAATTCCCACGGTGGATACAACACATGACATTGCTACCAATCAACATTTTTAAGAAAGACTTGGGATCCTCTCCAATTGTTGCTGGTGAGGAGGTTGCCAGCAATACTCAGGACGCATCACATACCATGTGCATGTTAATTGATATATATATGCACGTAAATCAAGGTCCCAATTCGCATGCATGTTGTATGTGGCGCCTCCTATGTGACTGTTGGTGATCTCCTCACCAGAATCAACTGAAGAGCATCCTGTGTTTAAAATAACAATAATTTTGAAAGAAGAATTTATGATTTATGATTGGGTTTTTTGCACTAAAAAAGGGTTTTTTTGAAATTAAAAACATAAATCTTTTTTAGCTATTCGTAAATACTCTTTGCCTTTCATGAGTTTGTATTATGGCCCCACAAACATTTAAATCTTTTGTAAATTCACCATTCTATCCATAACTTGGTTGACAAGTATACAAATGAAAATACCATCTTAACCTTTTTCTTAATTTCAAAGAGATTTATAAAATAAAATCCATTATCTTCTATTTGTATAAAAGGGGTTTTACATTTAGGATCAACTAAGTAGATCTTGTAATGCGCGGACAAACCAAAAGAAAGAGCTCCTCTAGTTAGGAGGATGGTTTCTGAGATTGGATCACAGCAATTAATTGTGATTGAACTTGGGGAGAGTTCAATCAGACCCACAGGTCAACACAAGCCATCACGGGTTACTTTTAACTCATATTAAATGTTGTTAAGATTCAATAACCCTTGGGATTTAACAATATAATCTTGGTTTTTAGAAATAATATTAAAAAAATATTTAACTATATTTAAAAAATTTAACCCTTAGGGTTAAATTTTTTAAATATTTTTTATCTAAAAATCAAGGTTATATTATTGAACTCCAAAACTTAATAAATCTTAACCATAATTAATAAGGGTTAAAAGGGACACTAGTTAGACTCTCCCCAAATTCAATCGCAATTGGCTGTGTTCCGATCGTCAAGATCATTATGGTAGTTTGTGGTACTTGATTTCTAAAGGGTAGTTGGTCAGCACAAGAAAAGTGCTTGGAACTCCATTGGAAGCGAATTCAGTTCCATTGTCTGAACGTAAGATGTTTATGTTTTCTTTCAAATTGAGTCAAAACACTTAAAATAATAAAATTTATCCAAACTCTTGAGTACGTGGGAAGAGGGAAGCTTCGGGTTTCTTTCTAAACACCTGGTCCTAATTTGTGTCGGTATTGATTACAAAAAAAAAATTGGTCAGTTTTAAGAAGAAGCAAGAAATTGATGGCTTCACTAAAAGTCCTATGCACTAGCTTAAGGGGAATGCATCCATAGGTCGACAAGTGTCTCTTTTAACTTTTATTAACTATGGTTAAAATTCATTAACCTTGGGTGTGTTAGTTATTAATTTTTTTTTTTTGTAAAAGTTTGGGTGTGTTAGTTTGGCAAGAAAATGAGGGAAGTCAAAGAAAAGTCAGTTTTTTTATACACCTTGTGATAGTTATTTTAAAAGAAAATTAAATTTTTTTTTTCTTTTGTCTCGCTGACTTTCTTTTCAAATGAACACACCATAGGGTTCAACAACTAATAAAATGAATAAGAGGATATAAGATCACAGCGAATTGCAATACGTGCCGTGTGTGACACACATAACACATGCAATTAAATTCCATTGCAATTAGCTGTGATCCTATCTTCAATAGTGGCAACGCGTCAACCAACACGACACCATTTGAGGACTTTGCTTTACTCTTTTTTGTCTTTCTTGAGGACTTTGGTTTATTATTGTAGGAAAGTAGTTTACAACTCTTGATGGTACCTAGCTACTAAGAGAGCTGAGCCCAGATTAAAAATCCAAAAGTGCCAAAGTGAAACTGCATTAAAAGTGGTAAGTCCCACTTGATGTTTAATGCTATTGGATTTAATCCGCGTACTATTGAGAGTTTTAAATCACTTTCATTTAGGTGTGTAAACGAGCCGGGTGCTGCTTAAGCTCAACTCGTGACATATATATATTGGCTCAATCTCATCTCAAGCTCAATTCGAGCCTTTGAATGCTAGCTTAAGCTCAGCTCGTCTATAGATAATCGAGCTTGAGCCGGCGAGCTTACACTATTATTTAGGCTTGTTCACCCTTATTTTAGTAAAAAGAAATTAAATGAAAATCCTAAGGATTAAACATGCTCATTAGATTTTATTTTATTTTTTTAAAAAAAAATTATGCGAAAACTAATATTATTAAGGTATTATAAGTGTTACAGTAAAATTAATCAAGCTGAACTGAGTAAAATTAATTGAGCTGAGTCAAACTGAGCAGCTCATTGCTTATGTTCGGCTTGATTAACAAACGAGCTCAATCATTTACCTCGTCTCGGCTCAGCTCAACAGGTTCAAATACCCAACTTAAGCTCGGCTCATTTTGAGACGAATCAAGCCGGTTCATGAGCTGGCTCGGCTCATTGACAACCCTACTTCCATTATTGTATCAATGATTCTTTTATTTTACTTTAGTTTTTGGTACTTGGTATTGTTGGTAGTGTAGCCCTCGAACCAAATCATCCAAGTGCAAGTCACCGAACTTAGTGCAAAGGACCTTCAAATGTGGCGCATGGAGTCTCCAATCACCATCTTGGCCAAAGGAGAGGGATCAGACCTTAGAATTGAAGAGTCGATGGATTCAATCCCTTTGAATGAGTTTCATATACATTGGAGTGAACCACCTATATATTATCTTTTGAGCATGTTCTTTCTCTTTTTTTTACTACTATTTTTCTTGATATTTTTTGCATTGTATATCTCGTCTTGCGAGCGTGTTCTTCAATTTTTTCTATGTTTGTCGCATTGTTATCAATCTCAATTATTGTCTTTCCCCACAACACGCCTGAACCAGCCCCAGCAAAATTAACAGGAGCTGGAACCGATTAGATGTACTTCTTCCATTCCCAATCCGAACCATTTCTTCTTATTATCAAAACCTTTGGATGGAGAAACAACTGGAAAGTTCATGCTGGATTCAGTGCTTAAGCTTCACATTCTCATTTTTAAATTCTTTACAAAAAAAAATTAAAAAATTAGTGAGTGATATCTTGCACTAACGATGTGAGAACATAAGGGGGGACCAACTGGGTCCCAAATGATCCTATGTTGGGTCTGACACTCACAATGCAGCTACAGCAAGGGAATGAACAGTAGTATTTTCCTATCAATGGACGTCAATGACATATTAAATATTGTTTTCATTATTATAAAAAATAGACCAAAGGGCCTCGGATTGTCTCTGGCGAAGCCCGAAAGGGCTCTTGGGGTTCCATACATTGTGCGACAGTTGGCATGAAAATGGGAAGAAGTCATTTCATTTTCTCCCCATAATTTTGACTTCTCCCCATTTGATATCTCTTTCCCTTTTTCTCACACACTTATCGTCAAATGTCGTTTTATGAGTGGAGAAGTCAAAATCATGGGCCCCATGATTTTGACTTCTCCACTCATAGATAAGATAAGGCAAATGATTTTGACTTCTTTGTTCATCTCCCCCACAAAGGACTAATTCTATCTCTCATAGATGAGAGATAGATAAGATAAAGTAACTGGATATAGTACTACTTATATGATCTGTAAGGATCAATAGATAAGATTGTCTCTGGCGAAGCCAGAGACAATCCAAGGCCAGACCAAAGACATTATAAAGTATCTCATTGCCACATGCGACATTCTGATTGGGTTGTGCTCTAGCAGGCTGAACTTGCGGTCAGTTCTTCATTTTCCCATTTTCCCAATGACCATAAATGGAAGGGGGGCAACCAATACAAAATGGTTCTAACAAGTCCTCACCACCAAGTGATGCAAAAAATGGAATGCTAAGATCGCAATTTCACACTGGCCCCTCCTGAAACAACTTAAAGAAAAAGGAAAATGAACGACAAGAGGAACCTTAGCTAATCGCCGATGATTGTGGAACAAGCAAACTTTATAAATAGCTAGCCATTAATTAGGTGTATTGAATTTTTGTGAAAAGTGGCCCCAGTAAGACTCCATTAACAAAAGATTAAAAAGAATTACAGAGAAGATAAGGAACATTGCAATTTCCAAATGTTTCAAGTCTTGTATGGTGGAACACCTAATTGAACAGGCATCTCCAATAATGTATTTGGAAATATACTCCAGAGTATTAAGAATCTTGAAGACAAGTTGTTAGATGTTCAACTTCAACTAGAGGTAAACTAGACTCAAGGTAAATCTGATCTTCAGTACTCTATTACTATAGAGTTGGATGTTCAACTTCAACTAGAGGTACACTAGACTCAATTGAAGCAAAATTCTAGAATCAAATTGATGAAAGAAGGGGACCCAAATTTTGTAATGCTTTAGTTAAAATCAGAAATAAAAGAAATCAGATTCATCGTTTAAAAGATGCTTTGGGGTTTTGGATCGAATCTGAGTCAGATTGAAAAAATGAGGCGGTCTCCCATTTTAGGTCTGTTCTGACTTCTCAAAAGATTGTTATTAAAGATCATCTCTTGAATGTTATCCCTAATTTGTTGTCAGATGGTGACAATGAAATGTTTACATTTGTTCCTTCATTACAAGAGATTCGCAATACTGTCTTTAAGATGTCTTGTGACAGTGCTCCGGGACTGACGGCTTTTCTAGTAAATTCTTTCATGTCTGTTGGAACATTATTAAAGATGATTTGCTAGAAGCTATAAAATCATTCTTTGTGGATGGTTTTACTCTCATTTCAGTAAATGCTAGTACTCTAGAATTAATTCAAAAATGTGATAATCCTTGTTTTTTTTGCTGAGTTGCGTCGGATAAGTCTTTGTAATTTTTTGTACAATTTTTTTACAGAGGTTAGTGCTACAAGACTTGATGAGCTCAACTACCTCTTATGGAAAATCCAAATCCATCCAATCCTTGAATCCCAAGATTTCTTTGGTGACATAGATGGCTTCTGCACCCTAAAACACCTAGACGACGGCTAGGGGGTGTATCCAAGCCGAGCTGGTTTGTTGGCTCTATCAACCGGAGTTAAGCTGCCATTTTTGGATCGATCAAGCAGAGCCAAGCATTTTTCCTGGCTGAAAATTGTGTTCAAGCGTAGCTCATGTCAGTGTCCATATGATTCAGCTCGCTTCATCTTTAACTTGGCTTGACTTGAATATTATTATATATTAATAATACAATAATAATAAATACTACTTATAATATTATTATTATCAATAAAAAAAGGTTTTTAATTAATCAAGTCTAGCACAAACCAAGTCGAGCTTAGCCGAGCTTGAATTAATTTGAGCTCAAGCCGAACCATTCAATTCAAACCAAGCTTCAAAAGCCTAACTTTTTGATCTCGAGCCTAGCTTTAACAAGTTCAAGCCGAGCTCAAGCTCAACTTGAGCTCATGTTGAATACAACCCTAACGATTACACACCAAATCCAGCACTTTCCTATTGGAAACACTGCAATAAATATTAAACCATGGGAGTGGTTGCCTTGCAAAGAATTTAGAGTTGAAGTTTTAGCTGCACATCATGGTTTGAGCTAAAGAGACCTTAGATAAGTGTGGCATTAAGACAGATGACATATTTGTCATAGTGTTTTGACTACAAAAATGATGGATATCGTGTGCCATCATCAAAGTGTTTGTGGTGTTGATGGTGCCGTCGTATATAACGCCACCGAAGAGATATTGGGATACAAGGATTGGATGGATTTTGATCTTCATAAGAGGTAGTTGAGCCCACCAAGTTTGACTAAAACAAATTGGATAGTATTGGTGATATTCAAATGATGAGACAGAGCAAAAGAGGAAGAGGATGATCAAGGCTATCATGTTTCAATTGGTAAGAGTATAATGGTGTTGAATGTCTAAACTTTCTTCTGCTGTTTATCCCTTTAAAGAGCAAGTTATGAGTAAGCAAATAATGCTAATGTTTAATTTCATGCAAGAATCTCTATTTATTAGTAACTTTATATTACATAGAAATCACTCAATAGTTTCTTTATAACTTCTAATCATTTAACATGCAAATTTACTAAAATATAGCGAACAATGGTAAGAGGATGAATTGTGTACAATGAGGATTGCATGTCTATAGATGGATTACATGCTATGGATACTCAATTCTTCTCTTTCTTTTTCTTGTTTTTACAGATCTTCTTCAGTTACAGCAGTGTTTAAAGATGTCTGGTTCAAAATTGTTGGGGGGCTATGTGAACCAACATTAGCTGAACCTTCCATATCTTGAACAGGAGTTAAGGGGTGAACCCTAGACTCATCTCTCTTGAAAGTATGTGAAGAGAGATCCTTTTTATCGAAGTGTTTGGCCATTTCAACAAGTTGTTTCCAAAGGGAGTTTTCCGAATGGGCAATCTCAAGAACATGCCAGTTATGATAAAGGAATAAAAATAAGTTTACCGAGAGTGATAAAACTGTAGCAATTCCTGTGATGAGGAAGAGGCCCCAAAAGTCATTGATGCTGAGACTATTCGAAGTAGGGGCTGAGGTCTCTTCATCCAAATATGTGTTTTCATGTTGAAAATACTTTTTCTCAATATTCTTCATTTCATCCCCCTCAATGAAGTTTAGAATTGCCCTTGAAATATAAGGGACCAAGGGTGAGTTTAATGGAAACACCTGCAAGAGAGATGAAGTAAGAAAACACATGCATGTGTGTGTGTTTTCTTAAGATTATAAACATTTAACTAATGTTACCAAATTCACTAGTATGTGTGTGTATGTGCACGTACACTCTTAGAGAGAGAGAGAGAGAGAGAGAGGCTTACAAATCCAAATCCATCAGCTTTGTAGGTGGGTCCAGCTCTGATGAATTTAGAACCGTACTTGGCAAGGAAGAGCTTGATATAAGGGATCTTGTCGAAAATGGCAGCAACACCATCATTCTGAGTTCCTTTAGTCAAGGCATCATGATACTCCTCAATGCTACTATAGCAACCTTTTTTTATGAGCTCATTCACATCAGTAACTGTTGGCTGTAAACTTTGTACAGTCAACATCGAACTTAAGCTTGCACCGTAACTCTGTGTCAAGATGAGCACTACAGACATCCATATGATTAACACAAATTTTGTCCAGTTGTTCACCACCCTCTCCCCTGTTCCCATCAAAAGAAAGCATCTATTTATTGTCTTCACTATAATTAGTAGTCTAAGATTTGTGATAGCATACACTGGAAATGATAGTGTATAATTAGTAGGCCTAGCAACCATTACATCTAATATTTTATCCAGTTTTACAGTCAAAGAATCACATATTGGACTGTGCGTCATATTAAATTGCAATGAATTGAAGAATCCTAATCATCCAATCAACAAGATTTGTGTTAACATTGCATATTTTCTTATTGATCAATCCTTTGTGTTAACCTTAGAAGTTGAAGATCGTGCAATCAAAGTATTCTTTGAATCTTGAACAAGGCTGGAAGGTCTTGTGGTGTTTGAATATTACATATTATAATACAAGCATGAGATATTTAGGTTGTTTCCCACTTAGGTATATCCTATCATTCTGGAAAGTCTGAAATAATTTTAAATAGTCAGTTGGAGAGCATGGACTAGCAAATCAAAAAAGAAGTTTGAGAGGCAATTACATTGAGCAAACAAGAGTGTTGAGAAGGCGAACCATACTATCATGCCGAGATGTTGTTCAAGTGGGTTGCGAAATTCTGGGTTTAAACGGTGTTCCAGAATCCATACCACAATACCAATGAAGATGAAGCCTACCCCAATTGTTAGCCAAAGATCCCAGTTTAGAGGCTTTAAGAAAATCCAACCGTTTTTCATTCCATATTTAATCGGTACTACCATCACCACCCCTGATTCCGAATATGGTAATATGAAATCCACAAATTTTGATCGATTGGCTCTAATTGTAATGTCTCCCACCACAACATCGAATTTCTGTGCTTTCCCTCGTAAAGAGAAGAAAAATATTAAGTGTTCATTATTCGAATTTCTATATTGAAATGGGTTTACCGAAATAACCCCCGCTATCCCACTTTTTTCTATTCAAAAGGCGAGCAGCCCTTAAACAATTAAAAGGAATGGACAACATACCTCATGATGATGAACCTCGGAAACAAGGTCGTCATAACTCCCGGCACTACTTCCATCAGCATTCGCATAAGCATTAAATTGAGGATTTACAGCAAATGGTAATTTGCCTATTACACCACAGAATACATCTATGGAGAACCCCCCTACATAGGTTGTATTATTTGTCTGAGAATCCCATTTCACTTCTACAAATTCTTGAAAACCTTCTTTCACTGGAACTCCAATCCTCAACGAATTCCCCTTTGTTGATATAGCCCAACCAAGCTGCTTGGTTATTGAATTTCCTGGCCATATGGGTTTCCTGAGATTAGCCATGGAAGTAGAGTATGCTACATTTTTCGCGACATCTAATTCCTGCGAAAGTCCTTTCTTTGGAGTCCAGTAACCTGTTAATCTGTCTCCTTTTCCAATCACATTAAGTATTTGAAAGCTCGAAGACTCCAATTGCCCTTCAACCAAATGGAACTCCCCACTTAAGCCATTAAAACTAGTGTTTAAGATTTTCCTGAGAATTCTTGGACCCATTTCAGAGGTTCCTAAGGTTGCAAGGTCAGTCGAATTTTCACTAGTTTGCGGTTTTAAGAAGCGATAATTCATAGGTCCAACTCTCTCTACTGCCATAGCTAATGCCCAGGTTGTGTCGTTTACCCGAATTCCAAAGAGGTTTAGCTCATTCATCTTGTTGTTTGGCTCTTTCAAGAGAAGTTCCCTTTTCCATCTCATTTCTACATCTTCAAGATCTTTCAACCTTGGTATGTAGGGCTTTACACCTAATACACCTTGCATTGAATCAATGGTAGAAGGAGTCATGAGATCTAACATACTAGATAATCCATCCGTGATAATCCAAGCATACCCTTCAGTCATCATTCTTGTTTCCTTTGCTTTAGCAAAAAGGCGTGACCCAAGAGAAACTGTCATGTGCACCACGAATACCCTAGTCTGGTTCCCCATCAACTTCTTGAGCTCTCTTAATATATGAAAATCATTGGCAGATGCAGGAATGACGGACCTATATGGGACACGAGTGTAGATCCCTTTAAAAGCATCGATTAAATAAGGTATGAACCCATTACCATATTCTGTGCCTTGGGTTGCTCTTCCCCATTATACTGATCATATTCTGCTTCACCTCCGCCTGGTGCAAGTCCTGGATTAGGAATGATGATGGGGATAGGATGTGGTTGTTCAGGTCCTTCCCGGTTGGACTTCGAGTAGGGGGTTCTTCGGTTCGGACACCAATAAGAATCTTCAGGAATTCCAGACTACTGTCAAGCTTGGCTTACATGGCTGTGATGTCTCAATCGTGAGACTGCAATAATTCATCGATTCTCTACTGTTGATCTGATGGTTCTTCCATGGATTCCGACTGATTTTCAGATGAGGCTGAGCTGAATGCTTCTTCTGTGATGGGTACCTCTGTCAGAACTGCATCTACGGTTGCTACTTCTGTGAGAATCGCAATCATAGAGTGAGTCATGGGTCGGCTCATGCAATTGAAAAGGACGCAACGGCTAAACATGAACATGCATGATGAGAGAGAAATGATGCTAGAAAATATTTTTCATTTAATGCATGCTAAGTGAGTTATAGGATTGTGCGACTCAAAGAAAGAAAAAGACTCGATCCTAGGCAGGTCTGTCAGGGATCGCAAAGTCAAGTGGCCGGGGCACACCATTAAGGTCCATGATTTGTTGTTGGAGGGATGTGAGCTCAACCTCCATGTTGTCAATCGCCTAGTAGAACTGAACATCCAGGATCCCAACTGTCGGATCCGGGTGGTCATCTCAGCCTTTGTACTATCAAGCTGCTCTTGGTAGAAGTGTAGTTGAGCTCTGATGACAGTTATTTCTCTAGCGTCGCCTCTCCGTTTCTTCTGAAAAGATCGAACTGTCAGCTCAAGATGCTCAATCTGTCTTTGCATGGCTCGAAGTTCGTGATCCCACTCTGCTTCCTGTTGCCTTAATGCTAGCTGGGCTTTCTGTAGCCTTCTCTCCTTCTACAGGATCTAGAGCTGTCTCTCTAGGAAAATGTCTCTCCAGGGAACCACCATTTCTGCTATGGGGATAGTTCCTTTAGCTGGTACAGAGACTGGTGTGGGCAATTCCCTCGATATGGGCATACTGGATGGAATGTCAGGATCTTCTGCTCAAAGTAGGTATATTGAATTTGTAGGTGGTCCTGCTGTAACCACAAATTCTGGCCATTATTCTCTTCTGGAGCTTCGCCAACTTGCCTGGAAGCGGCGGTGAGGCATTCGAAGTGCAGTGCGAAGTCGAAAAAATCATTTCCCTGTCGGTCTATCACTGGGATGCACTATGGGAGTCCAAACTGGTGGTGGACTCGGAGTGGTACATAAGCTGTTGAGCCAGATAGACTGGCGAGGATCATGCATTGTTTCCTGGTTATGACAATGCGAGGTAGATTTTTCAGTACTAGTCACTTGCATTCCCATATGATCTCCTCCTCTGACAAGCTTTGGAGAAGCTGGTAGAGCGTTCTGACGTCTATAGACACAATCGGGTCCTGATTCTGAAAAATCTTTGTAGGTAGACTGCAGGCTTCACGGAGATCAGCTGGTACTGGGATGATTGTAGGCAGATGTCCTACCAACCATAAATGCAAGAGTGGTGCACTGGCATAGAAGATACCCTTTCTACGGTCTGCTGCTTGGTTAGGAGCCTTGAGAAGCTCTGGAAGTATAATTCATACAATTGTTCCAAAGCTGCGTATGTCTTTGATTATCCCTACCAATACTGAGTCGGTGAGGGTACAATACTTCGAGAATATCAGCTGAGACATAACTATTAGTGCAAATGCATTGAGACTGGGAAGTTCCGCTATTATAGTGTCAAAGTTCCACTTGTAGCTATACTGATCTTCCAGATATTTTATGGGTACCCGATCATAAGAGTCGTTGGAACTATGCTGTAAGCAGGCAGGCTTGATATGCAAGAACCTTGAGAGGTCTGCCTGATATGTTGTCTTGTAGCGTGGTATTATGGCTTTGCTATCCATGGTTAAGCCCAGAATATGCTGAATTTCCTCCAAAGTCGGACATAGTTCGTTCTTACTGAAACGAAAGACGATGTACTAGGGGTTCCAACACTGGATTGTAACATTATTGAGGTGTGGGTCTGGTTTAACCATAAATAGGTCTAAGACGGTCCCCATTCTTTACTGCTGAGCCCAAGCAAGACGCTGACTCTGAGTGAGGGCTTCAATTGATTTCTGGAGGTTGTTGCCACATGCCCCCTGAGATGTCAACTGCACAGGTCGTGACCGTTGAACAGTTGTCTTAACGATTCCTGAAAGACCTGCCATCTATTTGAATGAAGACAGACTCTGTGTGAGTGAACTGTGTATGCAGATGAAAATCCAAAGATAATGTAAATGATGATGATTGTATTTTTTTGATTTTGATTGGGTGTGACAAGGCACATGTGATTCGATAGGGTAATCGGATAGAGGTCCGACATGCTTTATCCGAGTTGTAGGAACCGGGAGCCTATCAGATCAAGGTTGGGGATAGGTCCTGTGAAGACTTGTCTGCCTGAGATTTGAACCCCATATGCTATGTTGGGACACAGGATCTGATTTTTTTTATTACAAGCACAAGTGTGGCTCATGACATGGCCCTGGGTGAGTGCTTACCTGAGTAAGTGCCCGGATAGTCAACCATGATTAGGAGCAGGTATAGGGTGCAAGCAGGTTAGGGCTTCCCTCCGGGTGGGCTGCTTGTAGACTATACAATAGCCTAGTCTATATGGATGAATGCTAGTGTAAGGCAAGTGTGTTTCTGGAAGGATGAGGGTCACTTAACACCATATATTCAACTCCCCGGTATAGAACATACCTGAAGAAGGACGATTGGTGAAAGCGGGAGCATTCAGAATCCTTACCTAAGGGTAATCACTCAACAAGAGTAATTCCGTGGACCTCCAAGACTTTTAAACTTCTGACATTGAGGATGTTCATCCAGCAGTCATAAGCGTAATAAGACTATCTACTGGATTTAATATGACATTTACACTAGTATGCTATGTATGATATGCACAATACACAATACACCCAAAGAGATCAAATGATTAGTATTAAGCTAAATACTTAGGCATTTGATTAAGATTGAGGTTTGTTTGGCTTAAACCTAGGTTCCGGGTTGAACCTTGAAATACTCCCTAACAGAGTCGCCAGATCTGTGAGCACGGGTTTTTACTACCCTATCCTCACAAGGGTGTTTGTGTTACAGTCTCTACCTATTAATTCAAAAGGGATAAGTCCCGGGTGACGGATAAGGTTTAAGTCTGCGATAGAGATCTAGTTAAGAGGTTCGGTTAAATCCGGGAAAGGTGTTAGGCACCCGAGGCTTCTATTTTACAATGATTCCCTACTCCCTAGGTATAAGCCAAAGTTGATCAAATGCCTAAGTCTTTAGAGTAATACTAATCTAAGAAAGAAACTCTAGCTAGGGTCTAATCCGAGTTGGGTTGCCTACGTACTCACAAGGTGAGATCAAACCGAGCGTAGTTTTGGCACAAGAACTCGTGTCAAGGTTAGGGGGTATGTGTATGCAATAAGGGTGGCTAATGGACTAGTCCGGTAGACTAGGGTTTGGTTGACCGAGTTGGTCAAGTGCAAGGTTTAGGGCCGGTAGGCCGAGGGTTAGTCCAGTAGACTAAGGATTAGTCTCGGTAGGCTAAGGTAAAGTCCGGTAGATTGAAATTTGGCCCGGTAGGCCAAGGGTTGATTTAACCAAGGTTAGGGTTGCTAACCGCGGTTAAGGATCAAGCTAAGGGTTGCTAACCATAGTTGATGGTAACAAAGTTAAGCCAAGGTTGAGCCTGGTAGGCTAAGAGATTAGGTCCAGTAGGCCAAAAAGGGTTTAATCGAGGTTAAGGTTGCTAACCGGAGTTAAATGAGAAGTCAACCATGGTTATGACAGTTAACTATGGTAAAGAGGGCTAAAGTAGAACATTTTGGTCACTTTTGTATTTTTGAATATTTTTGGGATTTTTCCAAGGGTCAAGGGGTACTTAACCATGGTTAAATATTAACTGGGATTGAGTTAACCGTAGTTAAGGGTGCTGGTTTGGTCAGGGTGGGCCCAAAGAGTATGGCAGGGCCTAGAATGGCTTCCTACCTAGTCTGGACCCTGTACAAAACCCAAAATCATAGAAAACCAGAAATGACGGTAGAGTGTCTACCGTCATTTCCAGTCTCCATTTAACCTGGGTTTGCTGGCCTATGGTTTAGGTTAGGGATGAATCCAAGGGGTACTGGACTCATAGAGTTGAAGAGGGCAGTCCTGGGAATATCTTGGACCTTTGGTGGGCCCTATAGATGGTTTGGTGTGGGCCCCAAAGTGAGCTAAACACATTGTAAATGGTATTTAGAAATGGCGGTAGAACATCTACCACTATTCTAGACAATAACTGGTTTTGGGTGATTTAACCACGGTTAAGTAACAAGGGTGACCTTGGAAGGACCAGAGTAGATAGAAGAAGGTCTGAGGAATCCAACCATGGCCCTGGAATGGACTAGGGCCCCACTTAAATGGGTGCAAAGCTTGTTGTAACAGATAGTCCAGGGGATCCCTCATTGCCTGAGGGTCCCCCAGAAGGTCGAGGGGTGATGCCAAGCATGTGGGGTGCCCTTGAGCCAAGGTGAGAACCTCAAGGAGGTTTCCCCCATGTCTACGAACAGACAAAGGGGGCCCCTATCCTCGGTTACAGAGTGCTGTAACTGGAAAGAATTGAAAATAGAGGAACCCTGGAATAGGACCAGGGGTCTTACAGTAGTTACAGAAGTGAAACCAAAAAGGGGGGTGGCCCTACTCTGCTCATAGTGGAGGTATGACGATGGTGGGCTAGCACACGACTGTGGTGCGAGGGTGGAGCTGATACGCGGCCTGGGCAGCTCTTGGGATACTCTAGGACCTTCTCAAGCTGGGAGGCCAAGGTTAGGAAAGCTGGGGTCGAGCTAACCGTGATCCAACAGAGGTTATCTACTAGAGTTTTGGAGTGTCCTTGAACCAAGGAGAGGGGGGTTTATATAGGGTTTGAGGGACCTTAGTGCAGTTTGGGGATTATTCTAGGCACGCCAGACAAAGGAGAGGCAGAGCTGAGGAGACCAGGGGGTTCTAGCTGCTGTTTAAACCAGGATATCAGGAATGGCGGTAGATTTTCTACCGCCATTCCTAGTATAGGCAAGAATGGGAATGGCGGTAGAAACTTTATCGCAATTCTGAGTTTTTTACTAAAAAATGCCCAACCCCCACACAATTGGCTTAGGGTACTGTTCATATTACCAAAGAAGGAAATGGCGGTAAAGTTATTACCGCAATTCCTAGGATTTTTCAAATTAGGGTAGTGGGCCCCACTGCATTGGGTTCTAAGGGTATGTGGGCCCCTGTTTGGACCCACAGAAGGTTTGGCTTTGGATTTTAGGGTTCTCGGGCCCTACGGTTGGACTGGGGTTTATCTAGGGTTTGACTAGGGTTAGATTGGGGCTCGGTCGAGGATAACCATGGTTAGAGGTCTTAACCATGGGTGCTTACACTTGTCTAAAAGCAATAACCCTTACTGGCCAATAATCAACGGTCGAGATCTAGAAAATGCGAAATAACACAAAATTAGAGAAGGGACTTTTTCCTAATTACTCCTATAGTATGCAATTGTTCTCAAACTACCCACCTTTTTAAAACCCTTCTCATAAATGGTTATTTTATCATAATTCGTGATTTATGAAAAGTTTGAAACACCCTTCCACTACCAACAACACTTAAACTAAATTATCTTTAGTTTTAAACATTGGTTTTTAGTTTAAAAAAGTAGGTTAGTATTTGTTCTAAGTCATGGGCATGGGCTGGTGGAGATGACAACACTCACACCTTCTCGGGAGTGGAACCAGAATCAATGGAGTGGTGACTAACACAACATTACCGATGGGGCAAGCGATGCTTTCCTATAAAACATAGATCAGTGTATGATAATACCTTACATTTATTGATGTGGAATACATGTAGGGTGATCACAACCATTCAATCCATCACACTTATTTCTAGTAATTTCAGTGCAAAGGACTGTTTGGTAACACCCCCGCCTCTTGCGTGAGTGGTAGGGGTGTGGCCTTCCAAGGTTGGAGGTTTGGGGATCTAATCGGCCCCCCAAGGGGTAAGAGTTACAAGAGCTCAACTGCCCCAGCTAACTTCTAACCGGTTGACTCTACTGATGTAGGTAAATGATATCTGGCCCCTGTGGGGCCCTCAAAAAAAAAAAGGATTGTTTGGCAATGGGCCATGCTGTGTTGGATTTGTGTGTGTCAATTATAAAGGACCCTCAACCCGAACCACCAAATTCAGAAGAAATACTACATGAGAATTAGGGATGGCAACGTGCAGGGTTAATCAGGTAACCCGTCCCAATAAATTGGGACGGGTTTGGGGAGTTCTTAAACAGGGTAGGGGCGGGTTTGGGAATGAGGAGTTAATCCTGATTCGGGTTCGGATTGGGAATGGTTTTAAGCCACCCTGCCCCATTTAAATTGTAAATTATTATTTTACCCTTAAAGTAATACTGAAATTACCCCAATATATTGCTCATTATATAAAATATCATGCTAACCCACCCCGACCGACCTGACTAGTACTTAACGGGACGGGGCAGGGCAGGGCAGGGATGGGTTTAAGAAGAGTTTTTAAGAAATCTGAAACGGCCTGCCTCAACCCGGGTTTGGGACGGGAAGGGAGTAGGAGTCTTGCCATTAGGGGAGGGACCCGTTGCCATCCCTAATGAGAGTCCAGCCAAATCAAACACTAGACGACCTCCGTAGCCTATATGCGTAACGCTGAGGTTGGGTTGGGTTGGGTTGGGTATGGGCAAATATTGCTTCCAATCTAAGAAGTAAGAATACCTCAACCCAAAGTCCAACTGTCTTTGCAAAATCTCTCATGAGAGATTCATTAGTTAGTGGATCTTATTAGCCAATAAAAGAAATCCAACTGTCCCCGCCAAAGATATATCATCCTTCATTATCTTGTATTCTTATTTCTTACCATCTTAATTTCAAGTTTTGAATGTTGTGTATATCCTGATTCCTAAAATATACTTTAAATACAAGAAAGATCGCATTCTTGTAAGCTATTTTGGTTGGCATTTCCTTTTGGTTATTTAAAACGGTCCTCTGGTTATTTATTATATTTGTTGGCATTTCCTTGTGACTGTCCTCTGCTTAATTATTTTCCATATTAGTTATCAATGTGTTTTTTGTATAAATAGCTACCCCATTGTACTCGAACTTCAGAATCAAGTGCCAATGGCTCTTAGAGTGAGTATGAAGGTATTGATACTACTTGTTTTTGCCATTTTTCTTTCTTGGAGCAGCCATGGAGTGGAAGGAGAACCAAGCATATCCGAAGAAGATGCCGAGTTGGAGAGAGAACTCAAGATTATAAACAAGCCAGCCATCAAGGTCATCAAGGTTGCAATATAATGTTGTTACTTCCCATAGTTCTACATATATCAATCATTTGAATATTGTAGAATCATGAAGGTTTATATATGTTTTCTACAGACTGATTACGGAGATATCTATGATTGTGTCGATATCAACAAACAACCTGCTTTTGATCATCCTTTGCTCAAGAATCACAAAATTCAGGTCTACTTTCCTTTCCATTTCTCCAAATTTTTATTATTATATTAATTCAACATTCTTGGTGTCTCCATTTATGGATATTAATTGTTATACAGATGAGACCTACTTCTATTCCAAAAGGTCTATTCGATAAAGCTTCATCATCATCATCAGTAGAAGAGCCTCCAAATGTTAAGCCTTCCCAGATAGGGCTCAAGAATAGGTGTCCACCAGGTTCAGTTCCTATCCGAAGGACTCGAAAGGAAGATCTCATTAGGGTAAAAAAAAATCCCTCACAATATCAACCACTCACAGATAGTGCCCCTGGTCATCATGTAAGTGATTTTCCAATGGTCAAACAAAATCTTACGTTCTATTTTATTTTTTTAACATGGATTTTAGACCGTAATCTGTTGGCTTTTCCCCTTTTTTGCAAATACACTATTTTGGTAAACCTGTTTGTAATTAAACTCATGATTTATTCACATTACGCATTCAAACTCATTGTATACTTAATTTACAATAACGTATTTTAGTGATTTATTTAATAGGCCTGACCCATTAATAAGAAGTTTTTGTGGCCCAAATTTAACACGTTAACACCCTTAACTACATGTTGTGTTGATCTTTGAACTTAAAAATTGCATGGTTATTTTATTTTCCAAGTTAGATACTTATCTTTAGTTGGAAAATGGAAATGAAATTATTTTGTGATGATTGGTCAATGAATTATTATTTAATTTATACGTTGTTGATACCCTAATCTTTTTTGGCACAGTACGTAAACAATTACGTAAACACTGTGCCTTACCATGGAGGTGGGGCATGGATAGGCGTATACAATCCAGCAGTCTCAAATGGCCAATTCAGTAATGCTGTAATGTCGATAGACAATGGATACGGGGATAATCGTAATTCTATACAAGTTGGATGGACGGTATGTCATTTTCATTTCCATCTTCACTAGATGGTCTTTATCCTTTGTTATATATAGTTTTTAATTTGTGATTGTCATAACGTCTTATTTCATGATCGATTCTTCTCTTACAACCCAGAGAGCATTATCTTCAATACTTCCTTGCCACCACTATGATGGAATGATTCAAGCGTTCAAATTAGTTTGCTTATTGTATTTTATATTTGAGCAGTGATTAGCATACCTGGGAAATGGATTGTAAAATCCAAGTTTGGACCTCATTGGTCCAAACTTGGATTTTACAATCCATTTCCCAGGTACGTTAACTATTTCCCTTTATATCCCTTTATATTTCCAACTTGTGTATCAGCACATTAAAGGCTAGCAATTGAAATATCTGATAGAACCAGTCAATTGTCTCAGCTTTCTATCTAATTTTCTCATCACATTTATATTTTTGTTGGGTTTTGGTGTGTCTTGAGACCATGATGGACAATAATATCTTAATAATCATATATAATAATACTTTATATGCGCATAATTAAATTGGTTTGTTACACATTTACCTTGAAATTCTTAATTTTAGAAGGCAAGTCACCATTAATGCATCTGTACAAAATCTCGCATCTCACATTTTAAAATATATACCCCAAAATTTAATTTTATAAATTATTAAATCTATTGCTTTTATAAGCACACGAATAATTTTACATAATTATTTGTATTTTAAAATTTTGTTGCGCTTAAATTGAGTTGTAAATTTAAATGCACAAAACATATAGGTTAGCTATATAATGAATAATAAATGGAATTCTTCTTTAAAAACATTTTGTCATCTTGATCTTTACTTTTATAAATCTCTCTACTTGCGCATACCTGAGACAATTTCAATCTTTGGTGAATTTTACAGGTAAATCCTACTTTATATGGAGATGGTCATACCCGGTTATTTACATATTGGACTGTAAGTGTCAAAACCTCTTACTTCCCAATATTTTTAAGTTAGTTAATAGGACCGCAAATCCTCTAGGTGGAACTGTATATCAGTATTCTTATCTGGACCTACAAATTTCAACCAGAACATGATACACGTGTATTGTCAAAAAACAGGTAGATGGTTTTCAAAAGACTGGATGCTTTGACACTCGTTGCGCAGGCTTTGTACAAGTTAGCACTGAGATAGCTCTTGGCCTTCCTTTCAGAAATATTTCTATCGTTGATGGCCCCCAATACAATACAAAAGTAGTTATATATCAGGTAACCAACATAACTTTCTTTTGTATGCATCTTAGCTCTTTCAAACTCTTAGCCCTTCATTAACATAGTGTTAAGTTCTTTTTCTTTGCCATGTTTTCTAATATCAACATTGAACACATGAATTTTAATTTTTTTTTTTTTTAATGAAAACCCATAGAACTTAAGAGTATGGGACAAACCAATAAGGCAATAAAACAACTTGAGAATACATTTCATATGCTCTTTTATATATTTAATGAGACCGACTTTAACTTTCTTGTCTACTGTGTTCGATGGCAGGATTTATCGACCGGGAATTGGTGGTTGTCGTTTAGAGAAGATAACGTCCACATTGGTTACTGGCCGCAGTCTTTATTCACTAGTTTAGCTACCTCTGCTTCTTATGTAAAATGGGGTGCCGAAGTATATTCTCAGTCGGGGGAAGTGAGCCCACCAATGGGCAGCGGTCAGTTACCAACCGAAGGAGCAAACAAGGCATGCTTCTTTAGAGGACTGCAAGTCATATATGATACTAACCTTGCAGATCCTAGAGAAGATTTACTAACTAGGAGAAAAATTGATAATCCTGATTGCTACAATGCTGATGAGGTCAAAAAGTTCAAGGTTCTAGACTATTACTTCTTTTTTGGAGGACCTGGAGGCACAAATTGTGGAAACTGATGCAGTGTTTATTTTCCATAAATAATCCTTCTATGATATTTTTTTTCATCATCAGTGTTGTTAATGCAATGAAGGGGAGTATGATTGCTACAATGTTGATGTCGTGTTTTATCCTGCACAATTGGGAGCACGCACTCTGCACAATTACTAACATTGATGCCTGCATACATAATGTTGAAAATGGCAATGGATTTCCTCTGGCAGATGCCCGAGTATCACACATGGGCAAGCCTCTTCAGAAACAAATGACTAATCTTTACTTTCTTGAATGAGTATAAAAATCATAAAAACTTAGACTAGTTTTTTTTTTTTTGTTGGGGTACACAAATATGCTAAATGTTCATATACCAATGCTAGGTATAGGGTATAGAACTTGGAACAGTCTTCATCAGTGAATATTCATCAATTCACTAATAGGATCGAACCACCTTTCTAATCAATCTTTTAAAAATTGGAGAGTTAAATATGAGTGAAGGGCGAATTGAGCACCATACCAGACTCCCGGATGTCGAACAAATGAGAAGTGGATGGTTGATTGTCTCTTCCTCACTTTTACACAGGGCACACCCCGTCCTCTACAATCTTCCTCATAACTACTTTGCCACATTCTTAGTGCATAAACACACAAGATAATTATTATGTGAATTTTCATGTAGGCTAACCACCCAAAAGACTTAATGCTACAGAAAAAAATTAGGCATTTGCGTTTCCATTTGCACTCTCGCTGTAATCTGCATAGTAGGCTTAGAGTTTTAAAAATTGTTGACATGAAATTCCAATGAGTCAACTCGAATGGACCGATTTTCGAGTCAACTCAGATGAAAACTTAGAAGTGAAACAAAGCGGTCAAAAACCCGCCTGACGAGTTGAGTCGAGTCTATCATACCGATCCTTGAAGGACATAATTAAAATTTTAGGAGGAGGATGATATCCTATTTGCTGATTTGTAAACATTTTTAAAAGGCATACTATCTAGTAAATTTTTTTATTTTTTATTTGGTTAAAGAGGTAAACTAAACACACACACATCTGACCTAAGTAACCGCTAGGGAGCATAAGGGTAAACCCGCACAACCACTCCAAAAGAGGTAACTTAAGGAATTTAACTATTTAATATTTTAAATGGTAATTATCTGTAAAGATAAAGGACACTAGACGATACACAATCTCCGTAGCACATATATTAAGGTTACCCATATTAATTATTTTATGAAATTAATTACTAAGGATTCTATTTTATGCATTACCACATGCAATTACCACTATCCATAAAATAACCCGATAATATAATTAAAATAAATATTAGATAAACACTTAGGGGTATCTATACTAAAGTTTCGTACAATATTAAGTTACTGTAAAAAAAATTAATTAAATTCAACCAAATTTATTCTGATATTTAAATTTTGAAACTGAAATTATTGAATTATCTATGGATAAATAATTCATATGGTTTATATGCAAGAAAGTGCATAGCAACAAAGAAGAATTCACGATATTTTTTATGGGAAAAGAAATTAAAAAAACCTATGATTTTTTAATTTCACACATTCACACTAACCATCATATAAAAAATGAAAGTGATAAAAAAAACTCTCAATAGTACATACGATCGAGAGTTGGACCGTTGGCTTGAAAATCCAATGGCTTCATGTCTACCCATACTTTAAATGATGGCCCCACATTGTAGGCTTGCAAATTTTGATAAGATCAAAATTGCCACATGGCAAGATCTTAGAAGGTGGACCCTACTTAGAGTAAAAATAATATAAAACTATTTAAAGATAAGGGCTAGTTTCCACCAAATGGGACCCACAAATTGGATAGACTCCAAATGTGATACACTAGCCTCACAAGACTTATCAATTCAAATCATGATAAGTCTCCCAAGATATTGTGTTAAATGAGGACTCTACCACTCATAAATCTATAAAAGGTAGCTCATTCTCTACAAGGAGGGGGATGAAAAAGGGAGAGAAAAGAGGAGAAGAAGAAAAAAGCTCTGAAGCTCCAAAAATCTCCACCAAAGTCTAAAGCTCTGAAGATCTCGATTAAAGCCTGAAGTTCCGTAGATCTCCATCAAAAGCCTAAGCTCCGAAGATCTCGATGAAAGCCGAAAGCTCCGTAGATATTCATTAAAACTTGAAGCTCTGCAGATCTCCATTAAAGCCTGAAGCTCCGAAGATCTCCATTAAAGCCAAAGCTCTGAAGATCTCCGTTAAGACCCAAATACTCCAGCAATATTTTTGACTATGATCTCGAAGTTCGGATCTGAGAATACGCTGTTTTCCAGCCCTCAGATTAAAGGTTTTGTAAAGAAAAGAATCAGAGGTTTCTCTATTTTATAGAGATTAAACCTCAGAGATTTGTATCCTCACCAATATCAATAAAAATATTATTTGTCATACGTTTCTTGTCCTTGATTTTCAGACACGAAATTTGTGTCGACAAATTTCTAGCATGCCCGGTGGGACAATCTTTGCCTCTCATCTCTTTTCCGCAATTCCTCAAGCTTCAAAGTCAATGGCACCAAAGAAAAAATCGTCCAACATTCCAAGCCTCAAGCCGACAGGTTCTAACCCTATGGCTGCCAGCAATGTTGGATCAAGTCTCAACACTCAGAATACGGGATGCAAGACATGAAGTAAGACATTAGCCGCTCGTATGGGCTCATCGACCCAAGCAACTGCTCTCTCACTAAGACCATTATCGGTTTCTAGAGCAGTCTCATCCAGACTTCCCGTCATCACTTTAGCCTCGCTAAAGGAGAAAAGGGAGGCCTCTTTTTCAAAGTAGAAGAACATGGTTTACTCTTCTTTATCTCATGAATCAAGCTCCAGGCATAAAGTTTTGTCTGCTTATGGTTCAAGCATAGGCTCTACACCTGGATCTCCACAAAGAAGCTCAAGATCTTCAGGACACTTGAACTCTGTTAATACCGAGCATTCTGTTGCTCTAGTTATGATGGTACAAGGCCTCTTCATTGATGAACAAATTACGAGTATGTCTAAAGCCATTGAAGGGCTCACCAATGCACTTAATGAAAAAGACAAACAAATAGTCATGCTCATGAAAAAGTTCTAGAATGATTAGGAATCAAGCCAAGGTCATGCAAAACCAGAGGATAATCCTAAAATATCGACTAAAGATCAAAGTGCAAATGAAAACATTCGAATCTCTTCTGATGGATCCATACCTTCAGATCAACTCAGAGGTTTTATCTTAGATGTCATATGGGGTAAGCATGAAGATCAATCACAATCCTCCCTCCCATATGCCAAGCTTTACACTCAGAGGATCGAACTAATGAAGATGCCTGCCAGTTATCATCCACCAAAGTTTTAGCAATTTGATGGAAAAGGTAATCCAAAACAACATGTGGCACACTTCGTAGAGACGTGTAACAATGTCAGTATTGATGCCGACCTTTTGGTCGAACAATTTGTTCGCTCTCTGAAAGCAAATCCATTCGACTGGTATACTAATCTCGAATCCGAGTCCATTGATATTGGGAACAAATGGAACGAGAATTTCTTAATCGTTTTTATAGCACGAGACATACAGTTAGTATGATCGAGTTGACGAATACCCGTCAATGGAAGGAAGAACCTGTTAATGACTACATCAACAGGTGGAGAAATTTAAGTCTCAATTGCAAAGACAGACTTTGTGAGACTTCTACCTGTTAGCCTCAGGGTTACAACCATGAGTACCCCTAATAATTTTGATAATAACATAACAATGAAATGAAAATATTTGGTACTAATGAAATTATTTAAGTGCGTGAACATTTCAAATTACATAAGTTGATAGCACTCCAATCATGAAAAATGATGGAAATTATCCAAGAGGAAGTCCAACTCAATACAATATGAAGATTCAAGAAGAGACCTTAGTCCAAGTCAAGACCATTGAAGACAAAATGCAAAATCACAAGACCCAAGTCAAGCCAAGATTATCTCTCATTTTTCTAAATGTATTATTCTGAGAATGTATAGGACTTATGTAAAAAGTCCTCAAAAAAAGGTGAAGTGAATAAACTCAAGAACCATAGATTGACCAAAGGAGCCTAGGACATCCTTTGAAATCAATTTAAGGCCCTAATGAATCATAAAAATATGATAAAAAGATAGCTAATTGACCTAGGAAATCAATCAAATCCCTTCGGTCTGATCCTAGACTGAATTCAGAGTTTTTACTCTGAATTCGTCGATGAATTATCTGGGTAGATTGTATTCGGCGACGAAGTCATGACAGAATTTTTAAAAGTCTATTATGTCTCATGAATTCGTCGACGAAATCTTTAGTTGGGTTAAGATTCGGCGACGAAGTCGTTTCAGGATTTTTTGAAATCCAATTCTGTATTTTGAATTCGGCGACGAACTCAAGTGGGAACTCCACTTCGTCGACGAAATCTTGTCTGAAACAGAAAATTTTCTGTAACGGCTAGTTTGCAACGGACCTAAAAGCATTTAATGCTTCCCCAACGGCACTATTGGATCAAATGCTATAAAACGAGTTCATTTATGAATGAATATAAACTCTTGATCACTGCAATAACTCCCATTGATCCCTCATTCATTGCTATTGATTTTCACTCACTCTCACATTTAGAAAATCCCCAAAAGTTTCTCTTGAGCTCATTCAAGTCTACTTTCTTTGAGAGACTTTATTAGAGTTTGTATTTCACTCTTATCCAGCTCATTTAAGGAGCCTTCTGTTCGGATTTTCAATCCAAAACCTATTTATTGAGAGTAGTCAAGAATCCAGGATTCTTGCACTGAAGTGGTTGCTTCAGCAATATCAAAAGAGGGTTGTACTCTTGAAAGGTTTCTGCTCGGCCTAAAGGAGAGCTTGAAAGGTGATATCTCGACCTGTTAAGAGAGATTGTAAGGGTTTGGACTTCACCTGTGAAGGAGCCTGTACGATTAAGGAATCGTGGTGAATCCTCTAGCTGGAAGCTGAGGCAGGGAGTAGGCTGGTTTGCTGAACCTCGGGATCAAATCTTGAGTTTGCACTCTTCTTATCCCTTCTCTCTCTTTTAATATTCCATTGTTTTATCTTGTTGCATATTATACTCTATTCCGCTCTTTGAACTTGTAGTTCATACTTTTAATTTTTAAAAATCTGCCTTAGACCCTATTCACCCCCCCTTTAGGGTCATTACCTGGTCAACAATTGGTATCAGAGCCTAATACTCTAATTAGATCTAAACAATCTGAGTAATCGATTTTATTATGGCAAACAATGTATTTGCAACAAGCCTAGGAGAAGGACATTCCACCACTAGACCACCATTGTTTAATGGAGAAAATTATAACTATTGGAAAACTAGGATGATGTATTACATTCAAGCTCTAGATTATGAGTGTTGGAGAGTAATAGTCAATGGCCCTCATCTTCCCACAAAAACTGTGGATGATGTCAGAATTCCTAAGGTAAAGGAATAATGGAATGAAGCTGACATTAAACTCATTCAAATTAATGTTAAAGCTATTAGCAACTTCTACTGTGCTTTGAGTCCCCAAGAATTTAACAGAGTGTCTGGATGTGACTCTGCTAAAGAAATATGGGATAAACTGAAAGTCACCTATGAAGGGACTAATCAGGTTAAAGAAGAAAAGATTAGCATGCTTGTTCACAAGTATGAATTATTTAAAATGGAAAAAGAAGAATCTATCGGTGATATGTTCACTAGATTTACTAACATTTTAAATGGTCTTAAATCTCTGGATAAAGTGTATTTTAATGCAGAAAACGTGAGAAAGATTTTAAGATCATTGCCCAAGGATTGGACTCCAAAAGTAACAGCAATCCAAGAAGCTAAGGACCTCACCAAACTGCCTATGGATGAGCTGCTGGGATCTATTATGACTCATGAAGTCATAATGAATGATCAAATGCCTGATGAACCTAGAACCAAGAAAGGGCTGGCTCTCAAGTCTACTCAAGTTGAAATTAGTGATGAGGAAACCAGCAGTGATGATGAAGATATAGCCTTGATGGCAAGAAGGTTCAAAAGGTTCCTCAAGCATAAGAAGAACTTCAAAAAGAGACCATACAAGAAGGAGTTCTCAAAAGAAGTGAACAAAGCTGAATCTAGCAAGAAGGAACCTCTCACCTGTTATGAATGTAAGAAGTCAGGCCACATAAGGACTGATTGCCCTCAACTCAAAAAAAGCCAAAAGTACAAGAAGAAGGCTATGATGGCAACTTGGGATGACTCAGAGGGAAGCAAGTCGAAAGATTCAAGTGATGAAGAAGTAGCAAATCTATGCCTCATGGCAAATGAGGATGAGGTAACTTCTTTCCCAAATGATTTTCTCTCATATGATGAAATAAGAGAAGCATTTGATGAACTTTATACTGAATTTGGTAGAATAGTTAAATTAAACAAATCCTTTAAAAAGGAAATCCACACTCTCTCACAATCATGTGAAACTCTACAAAAAGAGAAGAGTATGTTAACCATTGAGAATGAGGAATTGAGTAAGAAATTAAATGATATTGAAAATATTCCTCATAACTCACCATGTGAATGTGATAAGCTAAAAGATAAAGTCAAGGACTTGACTAATACTGTCCTCACATTCACAAATGGTCAAAAGAACCTCGAAAGACTTTTAGGACAGCAAAGATGTGTTTTTGACAAGGCTGGATTTGGTTATAATACTTTTTCAAAACAAAAAGATTTTCAAAACTTCTTTACAAAACTAAGTAGTCACCAAACTCCACCATCTACCTCATTTTATAATGGTAAAATAATTAGAAAAGTTTGAATTCCAAAAGGAACATCTTCTATTTCAAAAACTAACCATAAATGACCAAGAATGATATGGGTTCCCAAGGGAACTAATCCTCCCAAGCCACAACCCAGATCACTTTGGGTACTATCCAAAACTGTTAGGGTATCGGGGGAAATTATCTTGGAATTACTTGAATTGGATGTGTAGGTATGCTTCAAATCAAGAACTTCCAAGATAACATGGTTCTTGGACAGTGGATGCTCAAGGCATATGACCGGGAACAAGGAACTATTTGCATCAATCACTCCAAAGGATGGCGGTCATGTGACATTTGGAGACAGTGCCAAAGGGAAGATCATCGGCATAGGTAACATTGGTAAGAATAAATTTGTCTTTATAGAGAATGTACTACTCGTTGATGGTCTTAAGTATAATCTCATAAGTATTAGTCAACTTTGTGATAAGGGATTGAATGTTTCATTTAAGTCAAATACCTGCATGATTAAAGATAAAGATAATCTAAATACTTTGTTTGTAGCACATAGGAATGAAAATGTTTATACCTTAGATTTTGATGAACTTAAATCTCAAAACATGATATGTTTTTCTGCTATAGATGAAGCAAGTTGGCTATGGCATAGGAGACTAGGACATGCTAGTATGGATCTTTTGTCTAAACTCTCTAAAAATGAATTAGTTAAAGGATTACCTAAAACTAAATTTATCAAGGATAAAATCTGTGATGCTTGTCAACTTGGAAAACAAATAAAATCTTCATTTCAAACCAAGAAAATGATTTCTATCACTAGGCCCTTAGAACTTTTGCATATGGATCTTTTTGGTCCAAATGAAGTAGCTAGCCTAGCTGGAAAAACTTATGTTTTTGTTATAGTGGATGATTTTTCAAGATACTCATGGGTACTATTTCTTTCTCATAAAAATGAAGCACCTTCTCTATTTAAAATTTTTTGTAAAAGAGTTCAAAATGAAAAAGGTTATTCTATTAACAACATAAGAAGTGATAGAGGAGGAGAATTTAAAAATAAGGAACTTGAATCTTTTTGTGATGAAAATGGTTTTAACCATAATTTTTCAGCACCTAGAACTCCTCAACAAAATGGTGTAGTAGAAAGAAAGAATTAGATCTCTTCAAGAAATGGTTAGAACAATGCTAAATGAAAATAAGTTACCAAATTATTTTAGGGCTAAAGCCATTAACACTTCATGCTATGTAATTAATAGAGTTGCTATAAGAAACAAATTAAATAAAACTTCCTATGAGCTATGGAATGGAAGAATCTCTAATATAAGTTATTTTAAGGTGTTTGTATGTAAATGCTTCATACTTAATGATAAACATCTTAAAAAATTTGATGCTAAATCTGTGGAAGGAATCTTCTTAGGATACTCTACTAATAGCAAAGCTTATAGAATATTTAATAAGAAATCATTAATTGTTGAAGAATCAATTCACATAGTTTTTGCTGAATCAAATCATTTTAACAAAATCAATACTGATATGGATAATGAAATTGATAATCTTCCAAAAGCAATATCTAATTTAGAAATTAACAAAGAAAATAAAAATGATCAAGAAAAAGAAAAATCAAGTAACAACTCCACTGAAATAGATAATGAAGAAGAAATTGAAAATGAAGAATCCTATCAACTTCCTAAAGCTTGGAAATTAATAAAAGATCACCCTAAGGATCTAATATTTGGTAATATAGAACACGGGGTTAGAACAAGAAGAAATCTAATGAACCTTACTTTCCTAAGTCAAATTGAACCTAAAAATACCTTGGAAGCTATTGAAGATGAAGCGTGGGGCATTGCGATGTAAGAAGAGCTAAATCAATTTGATAGAAATCAAGTTTGGGATCTAGTACCTAAACCAAATGATAAATCTACTATTGGAACAAAATGAGTATTCAGAAATAAAAAGGATGAAAATGGGAATGTAGTTAAAAACACAACAAGATTAGTAGCTCAAGGTTATAACCAAGAAGAGGAGATAGATTATGATGAAACATTTGTCCCGGTTGCTAGACTATAAGCTATAAGAATGTTACTTGCATTTGCTAGTCATAAAGAGTTCAAATTGTATCAAATGGATGTAAAAAGCGCATTTCTAAATGGGTACATTAATGAAGAAGTGTATGTAAATCAACCACCTTACTTTGAAAATCATAAATTTCCTAATCATGTATTTAAGCTAACTAAAGCCTTATATGGATTAAAGCAAGCTCCAAGAGCTTGATATGATAGGCTAAGTAGCTTCTTAATTGAAAACGGATTCACAAGAGGTAAAATTGACACAACTTTATTCATAATGACCAAAAATGATGATATGCTAATAATTCAAGTCTATGTAGATGACATCATATTTGGATCAACAAATGAATCTCTCTGTAGAATGTTTGCTAAAACAATGCAAAAATAATTTGAAATGCGCATGATGGGTGAATTAACATTCTTCTTAGGACTTCAAATCAAACAAACCAAACAAGGAACTTTCGTTAATCAAGCTAAATATACTAAAGAACTACTTAAAAAGTTTGGAATCGAAAACACTAAAATAATGGATACTCCTATGAGTCCATCAACCAAACTTGATAAGGATGAAAAAGAAAAAAATATTGATGAAAAACTCTATAGAAACATAATTGGAAGTCTTTTGTATCTCACTGCAAGTAGACCTGACATTATGTTCAGTGTCTGCATTTGTGCAAGATTCCAATCCTATCCAAAAGAATCTCACTTAACTGCTGTAAAAAGAATCTTTAGATACCTATTTGGAACAATTGATTTAGGTTTATGGTATCCAAAGGACACAAACTTAGATCTAATAAGCTGTTCAGATGCAGATTTTGCTGGATGTAAAATAGATAGAAAAAGCACTAGTGGAACTTGTTACTTTTTAGGACATTCTCTTTTTTCATGGTTTAGCAAGAAACAAAATTCAGTATCCACAGCTGAATCTGAGTATATGGCAGCTGGACTTTGTTGTACTCAAACTCTCTACATGAAACAACAGTTAGAAGATTTTAAACTCATCTATACTAAAATTCATATTAAGTGTGATAATACAAGTGCAATTTGCATGACTAAGAATCTCATTCAACACTCAAGAACTAAACACATAGAAATAAGATCTCACTTTATTAGAGATCATGTGCAAAATGGAAATCTTATCTTGGAATTTGTTGATACTATTAATCAGCTTGCTGATATCTTTACTAAACCTCTACAATCTGATAGGTTCAGTGCTTTGAGAAGAGAATTGGGAATGACTAGTCTAAATGATCTAACTTAATCAAGATCGAAAGTAATCAAAAATTGAAATCTTTGATTTGATCTACCTATAACTTGCTTGATTGTTTCAAAGATTGATTTGAATACGATTTGACAAATTTAGTTGTCTTGATGTATCTTTGACTTAAAGGAAAACAGGTAGAAAACTAAAGAGAAATCAATTCTTTATATTCAGGACTGAATTCGGCGACGAATTCAATCCAGGACTTGATTTCAGCGACGAATCTTTGGGAAATATAGAAAACAGAATGTTTTCTGTACCCATTTCGGCGACGAACCTGGATGAGTCATCCATTTCGTCGACGAAGTCAATTTGAAATCAAACACATTAGGGCTCCCAACTCAATTTCGGCGACGAATTAAGGGACGAAACCCATTTCGGCGACGAATTGAGTCGTGTGTATAAATAGTAACCTCCAAATCCACACTTTTTCAAACCTAATCTTTCCCTCCAAAGTCCCTATTTCATTGCTTGTGCACCCTTCTTCATTCTAAGATCTAGCAAATCTTTCTAAGTCTCTCAGAAAATGCCTCCTAGAATGAAGAATGCATCGGTGGAGCCACCAAAGAAGAAATCCCGAACTGACAAAGGAAAAGAACTTGCCTCAAGTTCAACTCCAGTCCCAGCAAAGTTCAAGGAAGCAAAGTACGAGAAATTATTCAAAGAAAAATTCCTCTCTCGTTCTCCTCTGTATGGTAAAGTTGTCAATTTCATTAGTCTTGATGCATATGGGCTCGAACCCATAAAAACCCTCTTTTCTGCCCTAAAATAGGATAAATTTCTTGAATCTAACGAACCCATGTTTCCTGAGTTGGTCATACTTTTTTACACTCACTTCCATTTCAAACAATCCGAATCTCTTATTACCTAATTTGTCTTAGGTAAAAAATTTCTTTTCATTTAAATTAATTGCCCTCAATTTTGAAAATCCCTCAGTGTACCCTTTAAACTTTTGTGAATGGTCAGTGGACCAGTCATGAAGGATTTTATGTGGTTGAAGCATTGAAAATGATGTGTATAAACGAAGATTTCACCTCTCCTTTTCAACCTAAAATTAAAGATCTTACTCTCTCTGCTAGATTGATTCATCACATAATCACCTATAACCTAGTTCTCAGGGCTGGTGGTAGGGAGTATCTCACCTACTTCGATGTATTCCTTATGTGGTGCATCCTAACCACCACACCCATTGATCTCTCCTACATCATTGTCCATTGTATGGATGATGCATTCAAGAGAAAATCAGGGTGTCTTCCTTTTGGTCAGGCTCTGACTAAAATCTTTAAATACTTCAATGTTCCTTTAGCCTCTCAAATAGATATTGTCACCCCTGATGATTCCTCCATTTATAGCAAAGCAACTATTCAAAGAATGGGCTATATCTGGAATGACTCCCAGAAGGTTTGGACTCTCAAATCCTCTGCTTCTCAGTCCTCCTCCCTTCCTTCTAGTACTCCAGTTCCTATTCATACTCCATCTATACCTTTTTCTGCTCCCTCTTCATTTATTCCTTCCTCTTCATCTGCACCCACAGCAGAACTTCAGGCTGAGTAGCAGCAAGCATCAGTGCCAAAGGAGGAACCCTAGGCTGAGCAGTAGCAAGTACTAGAAGAGGATCCTGTAGATGAGCTTCAGGGTGAGCAGCACCCCAGAGATGAGTTGCCTGACTGGTCTGATTTCGTGGATGCTGGAGAGATTCCAAAGAGCTCTGATAGACAGATGTCTCCACACTATGAGGACCCTGGTCAGTTCTATGAGGTGCCCAGCAGGCCAGCAGCTTCAGATGAGCAGCTGAACATCATGGCAGAGCAGATTGACTCCATGTCTTCCAGCTTGGAGCAGTTTCAGTTGGAAATGAGGATGAGCCAGTAGGCTTTTCAAGAGGAAATTAGAGCATCCCTGCTCTCCTTCATGACAGAGTCAAGGGAAAAGCTTACAGCCATTCAAATCGAATCAAGGGAAACTATTCAGAATCTCCATTCCTCTACTCTCTCCCGGTTTGCAGCTCTTGAGTCTGAGATGAGCAAACTCCCCAAGGCAGTTCAGTCTTCTCTTGCCACGGTGCATAATGATCTTAGAGAGTGTGCCTATGCCACTTACTCTGTCTTAGGGACAGTTAACATGGATACCTCAGTTACCAAAGATAGAGTTGACTCTGTGTCTTCCTTTCTTCATAGAGTAAGGGCAAAACAATCCGAAGAAAGTATCCAAATGAAGAAGGTCACAAAGACAATCCAAGGAATTGTAGAATCATCAGCTCTTCAATTGAAGACTCAAGGCAAGCTTCTTTTGGATATGGCAGAGCATGACTCCATAGCTGCCTCAATTACCTTGCGAGCCACTGATGAGTTGAAGAAAATGAATCATTTTCTGGTAAGTCTGGCTAGTGGAGCCACTCCTTCTCAGCCTCCCTCTCAAGCTCCCTCTTCTTCCAAAGGCAAGAGACCAATGAAGGTAACCCCCTCCAAAAGGGGTCAAGCTACTGATTCCCCTATCATCTCCCTTCCTTCCGACTCATATTCCACCTCCTCTTCCTCAGACTCCCATGATGACTCCGATCCAGCTGAGCCATCAGAAGATGTCCTCTCAAAGGTTGCAGACCTCATCAAAAAGCAGAAAGCAGATGGGCTGTAATTTTTTTTATTTTTTTGATGTTGACATAGGGGGAGAAATATCAAATGTAATGAAAATTTAAATTCGATGATTGATGATTGATAAATGAAATGACATTTGAACCATTTGAATTATGATGTTTTTTTTGCATCTTTGGCAGTACACACATAATATGTCTTTCGCTTATGTAATTCTATTCATGTCTGGATCTAATATGTTGTGAAGAGAAATTAAAATTGAAACTTATCTTTGTGGAACTTTTCTTGGTACATAACCAGGGTGATATATCCTTTAACTCATCATAAATATGCATCTAAATTATAACTGTGATTATTTTTACAAATGCATATGCGTAGGGGGAGCTTACCTCAAAGTTTTTATGAAAAACATGTCATGAGGGGGAGCTCAACCCAATTTCATTACATTGTTATGTCATCATCAAAAAGGGGGAGATTGTTAGCCTCAGGGTTACAACCATGAGTACCCCTAATAATTTTGATAATAACATAACAATGAAATGAAAATATTTGGTACTAATGAAACCATTTCAGTGCGTGAACATTTCAGATTACATAAGTTGATAGTACTCCAATTATGAAAAAGGATAGAAATTATCCAAGAGGAAGTTCAACTCAATACAAGATGAAGATTCAAGAAGAGACCTTAGTCCAAGTCAAGACCATTGAAGACAAAATACAAAATCACAAGACCCAAGTCAAGCCAAGATTATCTCTCATTTTTCTAATTGTATTATTCTGAGAATGTATAGGACTTATGTAAAAAGTCCTCAAAAGAAAGGTGAAGTGAATAAGCTCAAGAACCATAGATTGACCATAGAAGCCTAGGACATCCTTTGAAATCAATTTAAGGCCCTAATGAATCATAAAAATATGATAAAAAGATAGCTAATTGACTTAGGAAATCAATCAAATCCCTTCGGTCTGATCCTAGAATGAATTCAGAGTTTTTACTCTGAATTCGTCGACGAATTATCTGGGTAGATTGAATTCGGCGACGAAGTCATGACAGAATTTTTAAAAGTCTATTCTGTCTCATGAATTCGTCGACGAAATCTTTAGTTGGGTTAAGATTCGGCGACGAAGTCGTTTCAGAATTTTTTGAAATCCAATTCTGTATTTTGAATTCGGCGACGAACTCAAGTGGGAACTCCACTTCGTCGACGAAATCTTGTCTGAAACAGAAAATTTTCTGTAACGGCTAGTTTGCAACGGACCTAAAAGCATTTAATTCTTCCCCAACGGCACTATTGGATCAAATGCTATAAAACGAGTTCATTTATGAATGAATATAAACTCTTGATCACTGCAATAACTCCCATTGATCCCTCATTCATTGCTATTGATTTTCACTCACTCTCACACTTAGAAAATCCCCAAAAGTTTCTCTTGAGCTCATTCAAGTCTACTTTCTTTGAGAGACTTTATTAGAGTTTGTATTTCACTCTTATCCAGCTCATTTAAGGAGCCTTCTGTTCGGATTTTCAATCCAAAACCTATTTATTGAGAGTAGTCAAGAATCCAGGATTCTTGCACTGAAGTGGTTGCTTCAGCAATATCAAGAGAGGGTTGTACTCTTGAAAGGTTTCAGCTCGGCCTAAAGGAGAGCTTAAAAGGTGATATCTCGACCTGTTAAGAGAGATTGTAAGGGTTTGGACTCCACCTGTGAAGGAGCCTGTACGATTAAGGAATCGTGGTGAATCCTCTAGCTGGAAGCTGAGGCGGGGAGCAGGCTGGTTTGCTGAACCTCGGGAACAAATCTTGAGTTTGCACTCTTCTTATCTCTTCTCTCTCTTTTAATATTCCATTGTTTTATCTTGTTGCATATTATACTCTATTCCGCTCTTTGAACTTGTAGTTCATACTTTTAATTTTTTAAAATCTGCCTTAGACCCTATTCACCCCCCCTTTAGGGTCATTACCTGGCCAACACTACCATCGAAATGTGTATCCAAGGTATGCACTGGGGACTTCGATATATCCTACAAGGGCTAAAACCGAGGACTTTTGAAGAATTGGCCATGCGTGCTGATGATATGGATTTGAGCATAGCAGCTAATGGAAATTTAGATCTATCTACCCATGATTCTCGCAGAAATAAAGATAAACCAGACAACCAAAAAAGAGGGCAAACCATTTTCTAAATCTGGTACTAAAGAGTCTATGGCTGTTAATACTACTCCTCTAAAAATTAGGAAAATCAAGCAAGAATGAGGAAAGTAAAAATGGGTCTTTTGAAAACCGAGGTAGAAAGAGGTACACATTGAAAGAAATGCAGGAAAAGGAATACCCTTTCCCTGACTCTGATGTCGCAGGAATGTTTGACCAACTCCTTACAAGTAAGATGATTGAACTGCCGGAGTCAAAACGCCCAGAAGAAGCTGACCAGATAGATGATCCAAAATACTGCAGATACCATCGGGTGGTTAGCCACCCAATTGCAAAATGTTTTGTTCTGAAATAGAAGATTATGGCACTAGCACAACAAGGGAAAATAGTACTTGATGGAGACGATGATATTACGGCTTCAAATCAGACTGTCATTGCTTTTGGATCATTTGGCTCTACGGTTCCTATAAGTAAGCCAAAGACTTACACTGTTTCTCCTCATGCCTTGTTGCATTCTTCAACATACACTCTTAAGTTTGGGTCATTCAATCCAATCATAATAGAGAATAGGAAACCAAGTCCAAGTCTTCCAGAGCCTTCTACAAGATTGACAAATCAAACAATTATGTATGGGGGCATGATCTAACTGAGAATGCAGACTTTGAGGATGATAGTTGGACCCTCGTTACTCGTCGCAAGCAACGCAAGCCACGGTTGCCAAAGCCTCAAATTTCTAGGTCAAGAAGGACTTGGAGAAAGGCTCAACCAAAAGCTGGATCAAAGAAGAAGAAGAAGTCTGGAAGGAAGAGTAGGATTGTCAAAGAAAGGCCACAAATACTTGATGACCTACTTGAACAAGAACCTCGTATTCCTGTTACCCTGAAAAAATTCATGCCCAAAAATTGGCTTAACAAGTAGAGTGGCAATGTTCATGTAATATCATGTCGACACATGATGAAGAAGGTTGTCCAGATGTTACAGGTAAAGTACATGCTACGTCGGCAACATTTCAAGAAAGTTACGAAGATCCTGCCCAGCCTGATGTCCTTGCACATTTACAGAAAGTCTCAGATCAGCTAACTGTATATGATGCGCTACGAATTTCACCAGAAGTTCGGCAAGCCTTGGCCATTGTGCTTACAAATCTGGAAGATTACACATCTAAGGTTGAGCAAGTTAATGCGTCAGAAAATTACACAATTACTTGTGATGCATGCATGACAACAATCACCTTCTCAGATGAAGATCTATTGTTAGGCTCTAAGCCACATAATTTTCCACTCTTCGTAGCTGGGTATGCACATGAGCATAAGGTCAATCGTATTCTTCTTGATTGTGGGTCTGCTGTAAATATCATGCCTATTTGAATTATGAAGGAAATTGGGATTAAAACTGATGAACTCTCTGATAGTCGTCTAATGATTCAAGGCTTCAATCAAGGGAAGCAAAGAGCTATTTGCATGATCCGCCTGGATCTCGCGATTGGAGATTTATGTTCAAGTGCCCTTTTCCATGTCATTGATTCAAAAACCTCCTACAACATGTTACTTGGACAACCATGGCTCCATGAACATGGCGTAGAAGTGCTTCAAGTTTTTTCAAGATGCTTCACAAAAGAAAAGTGGTAGCTGATGAAAAACCATTCTCTGAAGTCGAGTCGCATTTTGCCGATGTTAAGTTTTACGTGGAATGTGATTCAGTGAAAAAAGTTAAACCTGCATTAATTCCATCAACTAGGAGATCAAGTTTTCAAAATGGAAAAATAGTACAAGTTTAAGTACTGAGATTGAGCTTGAGAAGAAAGAAAACGATAACGAGAATAAGCAGGTCATCTCAAATGAAGATGAGACAAGTGAATGTTCGTAATGGGGGATCGTTCTTTCATAACATAAAATGAGTGCGACAACACGTAGAGTGGATGTTCGTAGTGGGGGATCATTCTTTCATGGCATATTTCGTAACATGTTTGTATCCAATGCATGCATGCTTGTGAGACAAGTGAACTCATGAGACTTGAATACTTACCATGCAAGTACACGTGTGCTTGAGTGTCGTGATTGGAATTCAAATAAGTCATCCCTTAAATTCCAATCTTCCATTAGGAAACTCCGCTAGGTTACATCTCTCTAGTTAGAGAATTCCCAACGTGAAGGATTTTCCTCTAAGGTTTGACCTATCCGAATACCGATCACCATACAAGTAAATAGGGCATAATTTAATAATAATGACAACAATATTCATTTAACTTAATTCCTTGATAATCAAAAGCATCATACTAATATTTATCATTCTTAGACATTTCAACAAACATTTAGAGTGCGTTAATTATGAATACCTTGCCCTTTCACATTCTTAATATTCCATCACACCATAATCCATCCACACAACCCAAACCAAAATCCACATCCATACATTCATCCCAATCCTCCATAGTATTTTCCTTCCTCCATTCAATCCATCCATAGTATAAACCTATTTTCATCTTTAACAAGCTTAATCCATACATAATTAGGGAAAACAAATCAAATTATCATTTCTATCATTTATATTATACTAATATTCACTAAACATCATTAATAGAGTTGAGTTAGGGAGTTTATCGACCTTAGGGATCCTTCCCTTGGATCCAAATCGCTCACAAGGTGATTTGGGGAAGCTTTGAGGACGATCTCCAAGCTTTCCTTGCGATATCCAAGCTATCTACTTCTCCTCCAAGAAATCCCTCTCTCAAAACCTAGGTTTTCTCTCCCTTTTTGCCAAATTAGGTTAGAAATAGGTAAAGTATTTTAATACCCCGAAATAAGATCCCTATTTATAGCCCCAAGGGTTGAGAGAAAAAAGACCTAAAAGCCCTTACTGAAATTCTACAAAAACGCGAAAAACCGATTGATCGGTGGTTATGAACGAGCGATCGATCGCCTACCGATCAACCGGTGCTCTTGACCAAGCTTTCGGTCAAAAACACACTCTCTGGAAAAATTCCTCATACAAAAAAGTTAACTAGTTGATAGCTACCGATCGATCGGTTGTGGACCGATCGATCGCTAATTTGGACCGATCGATCGGTTGTGAACCGAGCGATCCCTAGTGATCGGTGTTCTGCAAATTTTTGACCCATCTTACTGTTTTGGCCATAACTTTTGACTCGTTCGTCGGATTTCGACGATTCAACTTGCGTTGGATTCGTCTTTCGAAAAAGAACGTTTCTGGCTTTTTAGAATTTCCAAACACCACACAAATACAAATACATAAATATTAAAACATCACAAGGACTATAATACCCCTAATGCAATGCAATAAGAACACGAAAAAGATTCTAGTCACTACAGACTCCTACTACCACAGACTCCCTATAACTTAGCTAACTGCATACAAGTAACTATAACTGATTCACACGACTTCTAAGAGATAACCACTAATGGTAATCCATCTATGCACGTATAGAAGGGGGGAAATTTTATGGTTCGGTTTGATTTGAAGGCCTTAGAGAACATTCTGACAAAGTCGAAGATATGCAAAGTTGTTAGTGTCCCTTTAGAGTCCCCCTGTCAGCATTGTTGGGAAGTTGGAAGAGGGTGGTGCATAATAGAAGCCCATGTAGACTTTTGTAAACCTGTAAGTTTTTTTTTTCATTTGTTTTCTCAATTGAATTTGAGTGTATGTCCATTTCCTTTTTTTAAAAAAAAAGATTATAAAATGTGTTATTCAAGCAAAGCCCGTTCACATTCTTATTCTTATTATTATTATTTTTTAAATAAAGAAACACACAATGTTATTTGTTCACATTCTTTCATTCTTCAAGCAAGTGAAAAAACATGTGGATCCGTTGATTAGCTTCTTCCCAAAACCAAGAGGTTGAGAAGGGTGGTTGAAGCAATATGTGGCAAGATTGGTTCGTGCCGGAAGAGAGTTGTGGCTGGTAGTGGAAGTGAGTTTAATTGGTTTCCAAATGAACGAACCATGCGGTTGTCCAACATTTCAAGAAGTCGGAACATGCATCAAGTTTTTTTTTTTTTCTTTTCTTAATAATTTGTTTGGATTTTTCTTTTTAAAAATAAATCTTAACGATTTCATAATGTTTGTCTTGATTATCTATACTATTATAATTCGAGAGGCAGCCGTAGATGGTTTTTTTGAAATTCCCATTCTACACTTATATAAAAACAAAACTTTGATTTAATGTTTGCTTTAATTCCCAAACTACTCTCAGCAGTCATAGTAGTTTCGGAATCCACACCCCCGGAAGGAGCAAGGAATGAAAGACTCGCTTGCTTAACGCAAGAAGGGGATTCTCCTATTAACTGTGGTTAACTCCTTCCCCTCGCTCTTACATGCATCGTACGTGCCACTAGCGAGTTCAATTGCACCCGTGGGTTAACACGTGTCCGTTTTAACTCTTATTAACTGTGGTTAACTCCTTCTCCTCGCTCTCACATGCATCGCACGTGCCACTCGCTAGTTTATAATATATGTATTTTAAAAAAATTTAACTCACACCCGTGCATCGCATGGGGTCTCTGCTAGTACTTTATAAATTGCATCTATGTCCTCACTAGCGGAACGCACGTGAGTGACAAAAAGGAATGAATGTCATCCTCTCAACCTTGTAAAGAATTTTACAACCAATTCTTTCCCTAGAGAGGATAATTTTAAAATATGATGCATGGGGCAATCCTATTGGATGGTGCTTACCACTTTGGGAAATCATGAATTGGAATCAAACCAGGCCTCCCATTGTTACAGTAGCAATATCAATTCAAGTAAAACAAACAACATTTAAGGGGAAAAAAAAAACCTACATTGCAAACAAAAAATATTAATGGAAAGTAACAATTATAACCACAATTATAAGAGTCATTTTACAAAACAATTTTTGGGACTACACAATGTACTCATTTTATCTAGACAAACACAAATTTTAGATCGCTGGGACTTCACATTTTAATTTTATTTGTAGTTCAAATAAGCACTCCAAGAAAATTTAGAACAAATATTTTCCAAAATTTCAAATTTGTAATGAAACTTGAATCAGAAATAGAATTCAATTCGAAGAGCCTCAAGACTTCAGATGAGAAACCAAAATAGATCTTCCAAGGATATTATAAAATTTTCGTAAAAATACAAACTTGTATTTTTATCCCCCAATATCCAAATAACCAAAGAAAGCTTCAGATATAATACTATCCATCGGCTCTAGATCAACATCCATAAGAACACATCTTTAAACGTATCGTCCTCCAGAAGCCGCATTTTAATAGACATTGATCCTCTCGAGTTGCAAATCAGACGATCCACCTTTGAATCTCCCCGTCGACTGAATGCCATGTGCATCATTAATCACTTCAAAATTTAGAGGCAATTTAATCAGAGTTTCAGATCCTTAGATCTTTCTCCATTCTTCTCTCTTTTTAGACAACCATCAGGATCTGCAATTGACGCACTACGACTCCAAATGTACTCTTTACACCTTAGTACAAAGAAAATAAACTCAAATAAAAAAAAAACCCAACTGCTTTGCACGTATTAATTTTTTTATTAATAAAATAAAATATGTTTTATGTATCTAAATCGAACGTTGTGTGATTATTAGTATGTTTTTCAATTATTAATGAACACAAAATTATAGGTCCTCATTGTGAGGCAATGAGCTTATCTTATTTTCCTATAAAGTTTTGCAACTTATTTTAAAATTAGGAATAAACATATAATCAGAATTTAAAAAATTTAGCAAACTTTACCATTAACTTGTAAATAGGTTGCTTAAATTGTGAAATATAAGATGATGGAAGATAACCTTTGAGCAAAGCAAAGATTATTAAATCAAATACATTCAAGTTTCAATTGGATATAACATGCACGTGCACATGAATGTTCAATCCCAATGAGTGCAAGAAATTACACTAAATAACAACAATTCATGGCGTTTAACAAAAAAAAATAAAAATGGGGATCCATGAGTTGATAGTGTTGCCTCGTTATAGAGTGAGATAGTAAATGGGAAGCTAGAAGGTTTGGTTTTATTGAGGATCACGTAAATGAATAAAGATCCATTAAGAGGGATTTGTGTAAGTAAACGCCCGTTATACTATCTTACCCCAATACATGATTGTCATGTATTCAATCACCTAAAATTTCTCTATTAATGTCCCTTAGTATATCCATGGCTGTAACCAGAAGGTTTTGGTAGTATTAAATTGAAATTAAATCTTATATTACATTTATATTGGGTGCTATACATAGAAGAGATAGAATCACAGCAAATCCTGATTGAACTCGGGGAGAGTTCAATCACATCCACAGGTCAAAACATGTCTCTTTTAACCTTTATTAACCATGGTTAAGATTCACTAACCCTTAGGGTTCAACAATCTAACCTTGGTTTATAGAAAACAATATTTTAAAAAATGTAATCACAGGGTTAAGAAATTTTAACCCTATTGTTTTTTTTTTAAAAAATATTCTAAAAACCAAAGTTTGATTGTTAAACCTTAAGGGTTTATAAATCTTAACCATAGTTAATAGGGGTTAAAAGAGAAATGTGTTAACTTATGGGTGCGATTGAACCCTCCCTGAGTTCAATCACGATCGATCTCTACATAGAATACAGTTCAAGGACTATGAAATATCTAAAAAATTGTGCATTCCTACTATTACCTCACAAAAAAGTATTTTAACATAACTACATTGTGATTTGGCACAGAATACATGCCAATTTCATCAAAGCTTTGAAGTTGCATAGTATTCAATTATAAATCTAAGTGAAAATTTTAAGATAAATGCCAAGGACAATTTGAAATGCTTTTATGTCAACATAAAGTAACAAAATCGTGTACCTACCTAGAGGCATATGAGACCATCATCACCAAATCTCCATCTTCACACAGGGCGCTCAGTTGCTCAGAACTCCATATCTCGCTTACACACCCATCAGCACTGGTGAAAAATTAAACATGCATCAGTTTAAAAATAGTAAAAGGAAAAAAGAAACCCGAAATATCTGGACTATCTTACCTCCATTTCAAGTAGCGCTTTCAAATTTTTAAACTCGTTACATATAAATATTAGGTTGAAGGTAGTGGGGATAGAGGGTTCCCCTCTTCTACTCCATGATTAATGATTTTTTTTTTTGCCTAACAGCAATACATGGCGTTTAACCCAAAAATATCTGGAGATGCGTGAGTGAGTTGGAAGTGTTGCATCCTTATAGAGGGAGGAGTATATGGGAAGTAGAAGGTTTTGTTGTTATTGGCAGTTACGTAACTGAGTCAAATATCCATTAAGAGGGATTTGGGTAAGTAACCGTCCATTACACCATCTGTTCCCAATACATAACTACCATGTGTTCAGTCCCTAAAATTTCTCTCTTCCATACTCTATTCATAACCGCATAAGTAGTTAATAAATTTGGAGAAAATTTCAATCAATCAATTTGGAGAAAATTTCAATCAATCGGTCCTACCCCTCATCTCTTCTCTACTATTATAAAGAGACTAGTGGAAGCAAAGTGCGTGAATGAACACAGTCCTAGTGAAGGTAAAATATTAGAATAAATGACATAATTTTTTTATATGAACTCTCTGAAAAAAAAAAAATCTAGTACATAAAAAATCACGAAACATATAGATCTAATTAGCTAACAACCTGATCTTAACATTCGAAAATGATGATAAGAAGTGTCAAATAAAAAAATAGCACCAAACAATAAAATAAGAGAATGAAAGTATGGCAATAATGAAACAATTGTTTATGTATCAGAAGTAAAAAATAATAGTAGTATCAACATATTGTAAACAACTGTATTCATCATCAGATATATAAAGATAGATTCATTTGCAAAATTTGATTCATACTAAGAGGAAACAAAATAAAATTTAAAAATTTGTAACACAGTATTGATAGTTGAAACATGACTTACTGTTGTAAATGTCCATAAGCCTATAGTGGGATAGTTTAAACGCATTATTTTTTGACTTAAAATTATAGAATTTTTTTCCCCATATTTCAAGCTCATTGATTTTCTTTTGTAAGCAACTAAAAGGGGTGGGGGATCCTAATAAATGACCAAAAATAATATTATTTATTTGTGAGCAATAGAAACAGGCATAGCTAACATCTAACCTAAAATCATTTTGTCTGCAGTCTGCACAACATCAAATTACAGTGCATATTTGGATAGGGGTCTCAATGGGTTGGGCCGGGAGCCATCGGCCCAATGAGCAAATATGCTACCTCCATCCCAACCACACTGTATATTTGGATAGGGGTCTCAATGGGTTGGGCCAGGAGCCATCGGCCCAATGAGCAAATATGTCACCTCCATCCCAACCCCGTATTAATTGGATTGGGGCGGTGAGGAAAGCTAATCTCCAATCCGGGAGATCAGACCACAGCCAATCGCAGTTGAACTCAGGGAGAGTTCAATCACACCCACAGGTCAACATGTGTCCCTAGTAACCCCTAGTAACTGTAGTTAAGATTAACTGACCCTTAAGGTTCAATAATTTAACCTTGGTTTTTAATAGAAAAAAAATATTGATTTTTAAAAAAAATTGGTTTTTAATCATGGTTAAGACTTAATTTTTTTTAAATAAAAAAATATTGGTTTTTAAATAAAAAAAATATTGGTTTTTAATCATGGTTAAGAATTTTTAACCCTTAAGAGTTAATTTTTTTTTTAAATCAGGGTTAGATTGTTGAACCCTAGGGGTTAGTAAATCTTAACCACAATTAATAGAGGTTAACAATGACCTGTGTCGAGTTCAATCATGATTTGTTGTGATCCGATCTCCCAATCTGGGGACTCGCCAAGAGATTCCAGGCTTATATATAGCCTATCGTTAATAAGTCGGAATAGTCAACTTCTACGGTTATCACACCAATTAGGAGTAAGCCGGACAAAACAGTTGTGACTATAATAATTTTATCCAATAACAAACCAAACCAACTATGGCAGACCCTGATCTTTTTCGAAGAGGAGATAGAAGAATACCTTCACTCTTGTTCTTGACATCCAAATAAGAATTCTGAAGAACCAATCGAACCATAGCCGCACTGTTCCAATCAAAAACTTAATAATAGTAAAAATATTAAACTATAAGACGAAAGAAAATAGGGAATTAGGGATACAAAGAAGAATACCTTCACTCGTGAAGATCTGGATTTACCTCTACTTCAGCTTCTTCCACAGGGAAGTCAGAGCGAAAACTTGCCATAGTCTACCCCTTCTCTGAAATTCTGACTCGATACTGGATGTCAAATTCATTGAGTGCTACAGCCCATTTTGACATTCTTCCCGCCAACTCAGGTCATCCCAACACAATTTTCAAGAGGTACGTTGTGATGACAACGATAGTATGAGCATGAAAATAAGGATGAAGCTTTTCAACAGACAAGATAAGAGCAAGACATACCTTCTCGAGTTTGCTGTAATTACACTCTGCCTTGAGAAATGTTTTGCTGATAAAATATGTATGTTTCTCAACGCCGTCTCAACTCCTGAGCAGTACAGAACCAATAACTTGCTCTGAGACGGAGAGATATAGATATAATATTTCACCAGGCTCAAGAACTGAGAGAATGGGAGGAGAGCCCAAATAATCTTTCAAGGCAGCAAAGGCCTGGGAACACTCTTACGTCCATTTGAATACTAAATCCTTTCTTAACAGCTCGAAGAGAGGTTTGTAACGATCAGATGACTTTGAGATAAAGCGATTGAGTGCAGCAATACGTCCTGTTAACTTTTGAATTTTCTTCTTCGTCTTTGGCTCCGGCATGTCCAACAGAGCACGGATTTGAGTTGGATTAGCCTTAATACCTCGATGGCTCACAAGATAACCCAAGAATTTGCCAGAAGTAATCCCAAACATACATTTCTCTGGATTCAACTTCAAATTAAAAGCTCGAAGAATAGAGAAAGGCTCAGTGAGATCTGCCACAAGGGTACTTCGCACTTGATTCTTCACTATGATGTCATCAATATACACTTCCACTGTTTTGCCGAGCACTGGACCAAACATTAGGTTCATCAAACGTTGATAAGTGACGCCAACGTTCTTCAAACCGAAAGGCATAACACGATAACAAAATAGGTCATGCTCTGTAATGAAAGCAGTCTTCTCTTGATCTCCCTCAGCCACAAGAATCTGGTTATAGCCCGAATAACCATCCATGAAAGATAACATTTCATAGCTAGTAGTGGCATTGATAAGCCTCTCAATTCTTGGCATGAGAAAAAAGTCTTTGGGATAAGCTTTATTGACACCGGTGAAGTCAATACAAACTCTCACTTTCTCATTCTTCTTAGGTACAACCACCACATTTGCTATCCAGTCAGGATAATGCACTTCTCGAATGAACCCGTACTGGATGAACTTGTCAATCTCTTCATTGACGGCACTATGATAAACTGAGGTAAGTCTTCGGGGTTTTCTGCTTGACTGGGGGCAGTAGAATCAACATTGAGATGATGAAAGATAATACCTGGACTGATTCCTGTCATATCTTTGTGCGACCAGGCAAAGACATTGAGGTTCTGCTTCAGAAAGTCCACCAGTTCAGCCTCTTTTCCTACTGTTAAGCTCGTCCCGATTAGCAACACCTTTGGCTACTCATCCGATCCCAAATTGACAACTTTCGTGGGTTCAACGGATGGTCTGCACAACGCCTCCTCCGAGCTCTTCTCCACAACGGACCCGACCTGTAATTGTTATTTAGGTATAACGGGCGAAGCGAAATCGCACTTCTAAGACGCCAACTGGTCTCCTTTGATTTCATTGGGCCCATCCTGAGTAGGATACTTCAATACTTGATAGTAAGAAGAGGGAACAACTTTCATCTCGTGGGTCCACCATCGCCTCAAAATTGCGTTGTAAAGAGACGGGGCATCAAGAACGGAGAACCGTGCTTGTAAGACAACGGGTCCGGCCACAATGGGCAAGACGACATCCCCTACTGATTTCATCGAACTGCCATCAAACCCAAACAGAGTGGTCTAAGCAGGGATAAAAACAATTGGATCTAACTTCATCTGAGTGAAAGCATGAAGATAAAGGATATCTGCCCCACTCCCTAAATCTACGAGCACCCTCTTGATGTCGAAGTCCCCGATTCGCATGGTGAGAAGAGAGCATCATACTGAGGTCTGACCACCGTTGACATATCATGATCAGAGAAGGTAAGTGCCTGCTTGATGCTCCTTGTTGTTGACTGTACTTGACATACTTCAGTTTCATGAGACAACTTCCTTGCCTTTGCTCTGAACTCTTACTCCAAATCTACCGCCGATATCCTCGCACGGTGTATGACATTGTTAGTTCCCATGGGCGCTCCTCCTCGTCCCCTCCTCCTCCACTAGTGCTTGGATTATTAGAAGGTTCCTCTGCACGGGACTCAAATAATGGTTCCCTGGTATACACTACACCACCATTACTAGAATCCAAATATTCTCCCAAATATCCCTCATAGACCAACCTCTCCAAATATTCCCTTAAAATGCGACAACGGTTTGTCAGATGACCGCGACACTTATGATAATGACAATACTCATGTGCCCGCGGTCCCGATGTGACATCTTGAACAGCTTGGGTAGGCCATTTGAAGTATGACTGCTCCTCCATTGACTTCATGATGGTCGCTAGACTAACCATAAAATTAATGTGATCAGTTCGGGCTGCAAAAGGACGCCTCTCTATCGCCTGATTGCCCTTCTTTTGATTATTTCAGAGCTGCTCTTGACGAGGCTGATAAGGTTACCTCTCTTGATGCTGATGATTCGGATTTGGACGTCTATCCGTCCTGCTCTGCTACTGGTTTTGGTTAGAATTTCCTTCATATGGGCGCCGAACCGGCTGATCCCGTTGAGTCACGTACACTACTTTTTCCATCCTCTCTCTAGGCGGTGAGTCCTCGACCGGCCTGCTCTCTCTACGACATCTACTCCCTTCGTCATTGGTCGTGGTACAATTGAAACATCATCTTCATATCTCCTGCACTTAGTAGCACGAACCATCATATCATCCATCTTGGCAGAATAGTCGAAAGCTAGAGATTTGTAGAGCTCGGGTTACTTGGGGATAGCGTTCTTGAAAGTAGCTATACAACTCCCATCATCAATCTTTTCGATGCTATGGACTTCATCAGTGAAGCGCGAAATAAATTCCCTCAGAGATTCTGTTGGCTTCATCCTTAGAGTAAAGAGAGAATCTGTACCTGCTTTTTTCTTTTTATTGATAATAAATTGATCAATAAAAACTAACCTGAGCTCGGAAAAGCTTTTGATTGAGCCAGGGGGCAGATTACGGAACCACCTTGATGCTGCTCCAGACATGCTATTAGGGAAGGCTTTGCAAAAAAGATTATCATCCGGATTGCGAAGAGCCATTGCATGCTTGAAGTTGAACAGGTGTTCCTCCGGATCAGTCTTGCCCGTGAACATGAAAAAAATTGGTGTCATGAACCGGGAAGGAGTATACAACTGATTGATCGCATCTGAGAAATGAGAGTTCTCAACGTTGTCCTTTGCCTTTTGAGCAAAGTGGTCAGAAGCTCCTCCTTTCATGCTCTTGACACGAGCACTGATCATGGCCTCAACCTCTTTGGACATAATCCAAGCCTTCTAAGCATTAGGCTCCTCTGTAGCATATCCATGTGGCTTCTCTCGAGCCTCATCGTCTGGTAGCTCAGCATGATTAGAAGAACCCCGTTGATTAGCACGAACCTGACTCCGTTGTCCATCAAGAACAGGGGGAGAATGGGATCGAACTACACAACCAACAGGAGGAATAAGCACGAATCTAGTCTCACGACTCTCTTGCAACGGCGGGGATATTGGCCATGCTGCTGCTACTCTTGAAGGGGAAGAGGAGAAGTCAAGTTGACGTCTTGCCAAAGGCCTTTGAGGTGGCCCTTCATCCACTTCGAGTCTACTGTGCTCGAAGGCATCGAGCCTCTCCTGCAACATCTGTTGTTGCCTCGTGATAAGGTCCAAAGCAGACTGCTGCCTCTACAACATGAATAAAATTTGATCTGAGGAAGAGGAATCATCTGATGGAGACATAATTCTCTCAGGTTGCCCGGATGATTGCCCAATTCCTAGGATGAAAGTTTGCATGACAGTAGGTGCAAAGGGAGTGGCCTAAGGGATTTGATTCTCAATCGCATATTCGGGAGTTTGATGAGTCATGATCACAAAGAGCAAAGGGAGGTTTGTTTATAATTTCTCACAGACGCGCCAATTTTGAAGTGGAATTTTCCAGGAAAGACACTGCTGCTACAAGTACTCTGGTTTACTGGTAGAAGGTAAGAGTTGAAGGGTGTGATATCCTAACTTGTACTCTGATACCAAAGTAAGTAGGTGTAGAAGATGATGAATAGTAACAAGCACAGAAGCTAATAAGAGAGAAATAGTTGAGATTTCTTGGTCCTTATGCACTGAGCTTCTTAGGGTATTTATAGGTTTTAGCCAGATGCCCATGGATGGCCATAGATGACCATGCCACGTGTTCTACACTCATTACCAAATATGTCAGATAGATCTGCCACCTTACGTGTCACACGTGGGAGCCTATTATTAGTTCAGTCGGTTTGTTTTGACAGCACGAAGAAGTGACCAGCATTAAATGTCAAGATAGTGCTTTTCACCAACTGTCAGAACAGATTGATCGCCTCCTAATCACTTCCTCCTGCGAGTCGGTCTCGTTGTTGACTCGAGCTCGGGTCTGTTGTATATGCGTTAAAACGAGGTTCGATATGCTTATCTTGAAGACAACGGGAACGTCTTCGAGAGTACAACGGGTACATTGTGCATAAGACAACGGATACTTTGTCGAGAGTACAACGTGAACGTTGTTCACAAGACAACGGATACATTGTGCAATGCACAGCGGAAACATTATACATCAGACAACAGATTTACCTCTATTTTAATCACGTGATCCACGTGTCACTATCGGTGAGCATAACAACGAAAACTGGCTCGTTCTCCAACATTTAATCAATTTTACGAATTTTATCCTTTACAAATAGTAGAGAAGATAGTTATTGAGTCTGATTATCACGGGAAAAAGAAAACTAACTTTTTTTTTAAAAAGGCAACAATACCTATTCGCCTCTCCATGAAGCTCATTTCCTTTTTGTTTTTTTTTAATATATTAATGCTAGCATTATCCTACAGTAGACTCTCTTGTAATTAATAACCTTGGTGGAAAGAAATTATATTAATTATAAGAGAATATTATATATAAGAATCACTATATTGGTCCATAAAAAAATTTCTTTACATATTTTTTTTTGAATGTTTTGTATTTTTCATATAAACTTCTTGTATTCTCGTAAATACAAATGCATAAGGCTAGTAATTTACAAAAAATAAAAAATAAATAAAAGATTTTATGCTAGCTCATTGAACAAGCTAATGACATCTGGACCTATCAAAACTACAAAAAAGAAGAAGGTTGTGTCAATTAATGCATAAAATTTTATGTGTTGCTTAACACATTTGGGCCTAAAACTTTATACTATATATGGTAATTTATTATACATAACCAAAAAAATCTAAAATAATTTTATCACTTTCTCTTCCTGATACCAAAACAATCAAAAGATGTTAATAAGATTCATATAACTATGTATTAATACAATATAAAAACCTCTCTTATAATTAATAATATACTAGAACTTTAAAAAAAAAATATTAAATAACAAGTATAAGAGATTATTAATTATGCACTATAGAACCAAGTTGGTTCCATACAAATTTATTAATTATTAGAGATTATTAAGTTATAGAATATTAATTATAAGAGGGCCTACTGTATATTGATAAGCACCGAACCCATCTCCATGAAATCGCGGAAAAATCAAAAGGATAATGTCACCCCTCGTCATTCTGTGACAACGACCTCTTCTAAAGTCGCAAAAAATGTGAGGGAAAAGCCTATTAACATCAGAAATAAAATAATTTGAATCACCATCAAAAAAAAAAATGTATCACAGGGATGATAGTAACCACTTAGAGGGGGTATCCCTATCCTCTTAAGGCAAAGACTGGGTTAAGCTTTTCAATTATATTCCACTACAACTTTGGCGCCTGAACAACCCTCGATTGCTTCATAATGAGCACTTGCGTAGACCCAAACTCAAAACAATATGCTTAATTATGGAAGGAGGAGGAGGCGAGGAGCCACTGCAAGTGCAGCTTTCTAAAATGAACATAACTGTAAATAAGTTGGTTAATGCAGGACCTTCATTGACCAAAAGGGTGAAAGGAGAGAAAAAAAATGAAAGAGATCCAAAACAACCTAACAGTAAAAGACTATACATGACTTTTACCCCAAAAAAAAGACCATACTGGTTCAGGAACTTAGATAATTTCAGAACTTCTAATGGACGCCGCTACATCTCGCCCCGCTGTTGTCGTCGGCAAAGGCACCGGGTACACCCTTGCCACTCACAGGGCCGGTCTGTCCATTAGGCCATCAAAGCCTTTGCTTTAAGCCCCATTAAAAAAAATAAAAAAATAATATTAGAAAGACCCCATTTAGAATATTAAAAAGGCCCATTTATAGTTAATTTTTTTTTAAAAAAAAGCCTCATGTAAAAGTTTCGCTTTAAACCTCTGAATGGCTTGGACCGGCCCTGGCCACGCACTCCAATTACTCGACAAATATTTTTTTTTATTGGTTTAATTTTACTCGACAAATATATATATATATATTTTTTCCCAGATATTTATGATGAGATTCGCTGGTATCGTCAAGTTCGTATTTCATAATCCCGACCGTCGTTGCTGTTAATGAGTCGTTCTTAAACCAATGAAGAGATTCTGATAAGGGCAATTGGAAACTTGCAAGACAGTGTTGCCTTCCTAATCCTTCCAGTTAAGGAGCTTCTTGTTGATCCGGTTGACACATTGTAGCAACGGTCTAAAGGCCATTGTCTTTCCATATGCTAAGGCAAGGTGAAGCACAGTGTCGGATCCTTGGGTCCAGTGCAGACTCTGTACAAACGTTAATCAATTCATTGATGACCTCTAGTCTCCCTCCAATAGTTACACGGTGAAGAGTTGTTCTCCCATGCATCTTTATCTCTGAGGAAAAACATCTTTGTCCACTTTCAAGACCAAGCTCCCTCACAATCAATATACGAACTCTTTTGTTACAGCAAAGTGAAGGGTACTATCCCCATCTTGGTTTAAATCTATAGCAAATCCAGGGTTCCTAAGTAGGCTCTCTCTTGCAAAATCAAGATCCCCAAGTCTCGCTACGATGTGCAAAGGAGTCTGTGGATTCTAGTGCGAAATTATCCTCTTCCAATAACATGTATTTCAAAAGAGATACAGATGACAGGAACGGCCTCCTCGCCCAATCTAAATCGAGTAGTCTGGGAGAAGGTTGGGTTTGCCTAGTGGAAGACGTCGATGCCTTTGAAAGAGTACTTCTTAATCATTCACTCCACTTTCCTTTTTTTTTTGGTTCTCCCTTTCATATAGTATGCTAAGAGTTGCGTCCTATCTCTCTCTTTGATATGTGAAGAGTTGCGTCTGCTTCTCTCGCTCTCTCCCTTTGATACAGTATGCGAAGAGAAGTCACTCTTACGTTGCCAAAGGAGAATGGGAGAAAAAAGTCTGGCTTATATTTAGTTAATAGAATTCCCAGACTTCTCACAGAACTCCCATTCTCTCTCGAGTTGTCCTTCCACACTTTTTTAGGGGTAGGGTTTGAAGAAAGCCATTTTGTTTGGCTTCCCTGGCGCTTTTACTCCCAAAAAACGTGTTACGAAAAACAGCTCCTGGGATTTGTTGAGAAATCTGGTGAATTGAAGGCAAATGGGGTTTCCGTCAATGATGCATTTGAAGATTAGGGATGAGGTGTTGTTATTGTCCGACGGAAATGGGGTTGAGCTTGATTTCAGTAGGGCTTGAGGATATGCTGAAGGCTCTTTGGTTTTGGTGAGGTTTTGTGTCTTTATCTATTCGGTTTTGTTTGGATTTTTTCTTCTGTTGTTTGGTCATCCTCATTTCTTGAGAAATCTGGTCATCCTCTTGAATTGATCTTTCATACCATTTTATGGGTTTTCTTCTTCTTAGTGCCTGTTTCCCTAATTTGCTGGTTTCTTGCATAATTCATGAACGGATGAACTTTGTGATAGAATGGAGAAGACTTGAGTATCCTTTGTTTATTTAATTTGTGGGTGTTTTTTTTTTTGGATTCTCAGGCATGACAGAGTAGAGGCCATTGAGATTTTAGTATTTTAATGATTGGATATTCAATATACAATTCTTTGTTTGGTGTCATATATTTTGCTATGAAACCTTGGTTGGGCTTTATAAGTCAGTTCCACACTGTAATTATTTTTACAAGAGTACCAAACTTATTGTTATTATTATTATATACTAGCAAACACCCCGTGCGATGCACGGGACAAAAAAGATGTAAAACGGTAAGAAAAATTAAAAGAATGTGATAAAAAAACATTAACAAAATACGAATACGTGTATAATTAGAAGGTAAAGATAATTAATGAAAATGTAATCAATTTAAGAAAATAACAAATGAAGTAACAGATATGTATAAACTGGACTCCAACTCTTAAAATCAACTATAATTTTCATTTAAATATATCATATTGTTGCCTAGATGTTCATAGTAAAGATCCCATCTCCATCGATATAAACTACAATTGCATCGGTTTTGGTAGCAGCCATGATTGCCCGGGCAACTCAATTCAATAACTGGATTGCTTTTATTTTTTTTTATCAGATCTCACAAGGCCATATGCAAACAAAACTAATTAAAGTAAACAACACTTTTCAAAAGAACAAAACATCAAATTCCTTAAAACAAAAGCCATTTATGATAAAAATCTAAGAATACATATGGATCAGCACCATGATTTTCAACCTAAATGGTTTTAATTTCAACCAATATGTAGTTGACAGTCAAGACCGTGTAATTAACACTTGGGCTGATATCATTAACCGTACTAACCTTGGTATGAAAGTTATGCATGAACGTAATGCTCAGAACTTCCCTCAAGACCCTCTAGACTTAGCTGACAGAAATAGAGGGAGAACTCATAGGAACACCCTTGTGGATGGCACATTTCACCTTGAGTGTGATTGACTAAATGCTCTCTCTCCCGCCACCAAAACCTCAGCCCCCACCAACACATCTAAATCTCTGACAAGACACCAACCCACTACAACGAAACAAGGTCAAACCTTTGAAATATGAGAGTTATAAAAAATGAAAAATTAAAGTTGCTCAAGCTACTGATCAATTGGTAACGATAAAGGGAAAAAAAAATATTGCGTGAATGTATTGCAATGCTTGATCAACAGACGCGCCAGAAAAAACACCTACAAATCCGATCCAAAGATGATTAGTACTAAAAAAATATTGGAAGAATAATTGTTTTAAAAAATAGGGTTTAAGAAACAAAGAGATTGTAAGAAAGCCGTTTTTTTCCCGAGTAGTTTAACAACAATGAAGTATTGCATAAAAAAAAAGAAAGATATATTTGGAAGGAACCCCAGAAACACCCAACTTAAGCATCCGTTGAAAACCATTACAACCTCCTTATAAAACACATTGGCCCAAAACCGCAAACTAAACAATTATATGATACCAGATTCTCTAGTGGGCATTTATTCAAACAACCTATCAGCATCTCAAGTCCTCCCTATTTTCATAAATACTCCAAAGAAAAAAAGAGAAAAATAAAAGAAGAATAACCCAATTGAGATATTCATTCATATGTCATCTAGTTTCAACACTCTCCAAAAAAAAAAAATATATTTACACATTGCGTAAAAATCTAAGCTAAATTCTTTCAATGAGATTTACTCATTCCCTCTACAACTCAATCATTAAGGAATTTTTTTTTGAGCATTGATTAATGGACGGCGCCGTTGGACCATCATGTCCACGTGTCCCTTTTAAAACCTAGGTGTGAGTTAATATGAACCACAGTTACTTGATAGGTATTAAAAAAAGGGCGTGAATCAATGAGAACCATCATTCCGCTCAATCGGTTAAACAGTTTCCAAATGTTGTTACTCGTTGGGGAGTCCTACTTGGTGGTTTCTGGATAATGTAACAAAGGTGAAATATTCTAATTGGACCACAAAATACGATAAATTACTTATGTACTTTAGGGAATTAAGTGATGGATCCACTAAAGCTCAATTTGAAATTAATGAGAATCAAAACTTCTAACAATTCATATATCTTGATAATAAACAAATCATAGATTTGTTTAAGAAAAATATCAGTACCGAAAGAAAAGGTGAGTGTCAAGAGGTCTTGAGTTTGATGTGTGAACTGATTAATTGGAAACGGTAATGCTATGTTTGGTTGTTGAGAAAATATGTGAAAACTTGGAAAAGAAAAGAAAATTCTGGATTTGTAATCCGATTTTTAGTTGTGTTTTGCACAATTTTCTTTTCTTTTCCATGTTTTCACTTATTTTCTTGGCAACCAAACATAGGGTAAATTACATGTATGAAAATTAGTAAACAACACCAATACTCTAACTGTACCGTACTTGCCTCTGTATACATCTTAGCAAAAAAATTCCGTGTTAACAATGGAATATGAAGCATTTCTACCTTCTCTTATAACCTAGATAGCAATTAATTTACAATTGAAGAATGAAAAGCATAGAGAAACTTCTCAAAGACAAGACTGTCTCTTACATCAAATAAGTCCACGCTTAACAAAGAAAATCTTGCAAAAATATTTCCTCTTGTCTCAAAAGAAAACAAAGACCTTGAGGTTAATGTAGGGGGTACGCAAAAGTATATTGATAGCCCTAGCTCAAGAAGTCTAGAATGCCCCATGGGTAATATTAAGCAAAGCCCTAGCTATGGAAAAAGTAGTCTTTACGGGTCATTTCTTTTCTAACTTGGAATCTTCTCCAGTTGGTGTTAGTGAGGAGACCGCCAGCACCCACTTGAAACTCGCCACCTACCTTTTGTACAGCCTCTAAGTTTGTCCACACAAATCCATGCTTCAGTTGACGTGCAAGGGGTTATGTAACATGTTCCGAGTGGGTGTTGGCGGTCTCCTCGCTAGCACCAACTTGAGAAGATCCTAAGTCTACATTTCTTTAGAAGACACTCTAAAGAAGGGGAATAGGAATTCAGATTTACCACTATATGCTTCAAATTTGCTCTGTTGGCAACTCTAGGGATTGGTAAATCACTAGATGAGTGAAAATAGTGTTATGGATAACATTTGTTTTCAAAAATAGCAAAGTAGGACCATTCAATCAAGTTACTCAATTTTTCGTCATCACCACTGCAGTAGCCACTTTAAAATTGTGTCGAGGGTGTTTTCTCATCAGATAAATCCAAGGGTTTTTAATTGGCTTAAGACACTGATTTTTTTTATACTCTTTCTTTTACAAGGTTGACTACCTTTACTTGATAACGCCCTAAAAACTATCATATATAATCTACAGCCCTTTTATCATTTTATGTTATTATTGTACAAATTTAAAACCATACCATACATATTTCATGTTCATTTTGTTGAGTTCTTCTAGAGATACTCTTGCTTTAATGCTTACCGATTAGACAGTTTGTATTGATGCGCTATTGGGCCACATGCACAATAGAAATGTCTGGACACAACAATGTCAACCTATGACACTCAATTGGTAGCAGCTTCAACTCAAGCTCCATGGATAACACAAGCAAAACTCTCATCTTGATGAAATATTTAGATGCTATGATGAAACATTTGTGCATTAGCGGATGAGAGTAATCAGATTGCTTAAAGTAAGATGTTTTTTAGAACTACTGAATTTAGAATATTATGGGTGTAGTTGTTGAATTCAGTTGCTTCTCTTCTAATAAGCTAGGGTTTAATGAATCTTATTATTTATAAGTGGACTCACAAAATTAGGGTTAAGAGAAGGGGAAATAAGACAAAGAAACTGTTCTGTAGATTTCTTTTTTGATGGGATTGAAGTTGAACTTCAACCTATGACTCTCAAATTGTTAGCAGCCTCAATTCAAGTACAATGGATAATAAAAGCAAAACTCTCATCTTGATGAAATATTTAGGTACTATGATGAAACATCTTTGCATTAGTAGATGAGAGTAATCAAATTGCTTAAAGTAAGATATTTTTTCGAACTACTGAACTACTGAGTTTAGAATATTAGAGTTGTAAATGTGTAGTCGTTGAATTTATTTGCTTCTCTTCTAATAAACTACGGTTTAAGGAATGTTATAATTTATATGTGGACTTTGAAAATTAGGGTTAAGAGAAGGAGAGAGAAGATAGAAACTGTTCTGTAGAATATTTTTTGATGGATTGAAGTTGAACGTCAAAGGAATGCTTTGAGTGTGCTAAAACCTCCCACAGGGAATGAAGACGATGACAAGGACCATGAATTTGATAACTCTTGCAGTAGCTCTGGTGTAGGCGAAAAGGAGAATGATTTCTATGGTTGTAAGGTTTTGTTTCTAATTGGGCAGCCAGTAGTACCGAATTCCACAAATTGAGTAGGCCAATACTTTCAGTATTTCAGTCTTATATTTATCAATAATTTCGAAGTATTGGGGTCATCAATCTGAATTTAAGTTAGTTGGGCATAACCCCAAAATCACAATAATGCTTGATCAAGTCATCAAGATGGTTTTAAGCTATGGACTGTTGACTGAATGGCCCACAACCAAATGATGGATTAGTTTATAGCACCCACTCCTTGGATCCTGCACCACCCCAATATGGTCGTGATACATTTTTACTTCTGGGTGATTAGGGGGGCATTAATCAAAATCCAACAAAGGAACAAATGTTTGATGCTGTGCAGCGGCATTTCTCATGACAGTCTCTCTCTCTCTCCCTCTCTATTCTAGCATTTAAACCCATGCAATTCATCAAATCACCACTCTTTTCTAAGCCTATGTTCACCCCACATCAAAAGATATATATATATATATATATATATATTAATGTTTTAAAATGCGAAGGCATGAGGGAAGGCGTTATGACCTCAAGATGCTTAAGACATAAGCCTCAAGGCATGAGGCTTAAGCCTCACAAGAAAGCCTCATTCTCTCATATTTTAACAAATATATAAAAATATTTTAAAGTTAAAGAAAAATTATAGTATATATATATATATATAGAGAGAGAGAGAGAGAGAGAGAGAGAGAGAGAGATGTATGAGCATATATATATATATATATATATATATATATATATATATATATATATATATATTTGTATTCCGTACATGTGGGTGTGCATGTACACATTGAAAATACTATATAAATTATTTAACTATAAAAAAATATATATATAAGAAGGGCAAGCAAATGCTGAAATTTAAATTTACTTTCCTGTTCATATACATATTGAAGATGATGTTCAATCATCACTTCATGTGATGGGTTTAAAATATTAGTAAAAATTGAAAAGAAGTCATGAACTATATTGTAGGCCAGTGGTTCCAAATTTTTGCAATTCCTAACGGGGAAACTAGTGTGAATTAGTGTCAAATGGTTTTAAAAGCCTCAATGCATCAAACCTAATAAATTAAGTGTTAGTTGAAACAAATATCATCATCATCATTTTTAATGTTTTATCTGAAATAAATAGAGTAATATTTTTTATTAATTGAAAAAAATAACAAATTTAAAATAAAAAAAAAACAATGTTTAAGTCTCAGTTATGTGGCTAGAACTCTAATTTTTGTTAATGTATGAGGCGTACGCTATAGACATAAAGCAAGCCTCAAGGCGTGAGGTGTAATCCTCATGTGGGCTTCACACTTTGAGGCGGCCTGCGTTTTCCTTAAGCCTTGCCTCGATGCGAGCCTCAAGGCATAAGCCTCGCACGCCTTTTAAACACTGATATATATATATATATATTTTATAATTTGATGAACTAAATTCAACAGAAAACAAGGTCAGCACGTACCTTGCTCGGATTATTCCTCTCATTTGTATTTATGTTTAGGCAATTGGATCTAAGTATGGGGAAATTTTTTAGACTTTAAGGTTAGACAAACTTCAAAAGGTTGACGTGGTAAGAAACTATTGGGTCCTTTTCTGCATTTTTAGTATTTTTGTTGTTTCCATTGGGTCCTTTTCTGTATTTTGTGTTTGTGTTGCTTATTAATTTTAAATTTTTATTTACCATATTATACTTGCTTCTGGTGCAAGAGCATTGGTTTAATTTATTGGTGTTATTATCATTGTTGTAGGATTTTTTGAATGACATATTGCAAGAAGGCTTTCTTGAACGCATCTATTATGCCATGAAGCCAGATGAAGCTTTTGGTTTTGTTTACTCATGGGACAACGTCGTGGTAAATATTGTAGACTTCGGTTATATGAGGGATCATATAAACTATAAAGCTATATTGGTTAGTTTGCTAAATTTTACCTGCTTTGATAACATAGAATGGAAATGGGAAACAAGTATCATTGAAAATTGACATGTGATATAAATCTTGATGAAATAACAGATAAATGATTAACATATGAAGTATAAGATTATTAGGATGCCAGGTCTATCCATCATCAAATTAAATTATTTCCAATCCTTTTTATCCAACAAAGTAGAAACTTGCCCCTATTCCTCTTTAACATCTTAGGGAAAATCCTCACTTGTAAAAGAAAAAATATAGACATTATTTCTTCATCTTAAATATTCAGTGTCATTTCAGCCACCTTCTTTCCTAGAGGACCTATGTCTTGTCCTTTATGAGTGCCTTGTCGCAACTATTGAGCTTGGCATCACATTCTAAATAGTAAGTGATATTAATGATTACAATAGTAACTGTTTTCACCCTGACATAATGAGCCAAACCGTCAGTAAGATCCTATCCTCAACTATAAAGGAGGCATTTGACACACCCTCAAGCCACCCTCCAGGATTCCAAGCTATGAGAACTGCTTCCTGTCTCCTTAATTTGCTTGAATCTATACTTGCTCCCATCTTCATCTTTGGGAAACTATCTAATTTTAAGAATCTAGGTTTACCATATTCATTTTTCTATTACTTGTAATATGATATCTAATCAAGTGGTGTCTCATTTAACATATAGCTTTATGAGATATAATGCATTTTGACACAACATTTGCTTAGACCAATCTGTAATCTTTGCCGAACGAATCGTTGTGCCCTGAGTTATAAAAATTCAGAAATTTAACACATGTTAAGTTACAGTTAGATATTTGGTCTTACCATGTAATATGTGAGCCTTTGTATGACATGTATTGTTTTCTTTTTGCCATATTTCTTGGTAAGTTTTACTTCTCATACTTCCAAAAGTGCCATTTTTTAGCTAATACAATGACATTTCTCATGTGCTCAGGCAGATACTCGAGCTTTGAAGCTGAATACCTGGAAGCGTTTGGCCTCTGAAGAGTGAAGCTGATTACCAACTTTTGTCTTTTAAATGACAATCTTCTCAGATGAACAAAAAAGATAATTGTTTGTGTTGTTTCCTATTAAAACAAAATGATGTTTGCAACATTTATCAAACCATACTTTTAACTCTAATAAACCATATACCTTACACATTTTTAGTTCATGAGTTGTTTTGTACAATAGTGCTGATTTTTTTTTTTTTTGTTATTGGTTTTGTTTTATATATTATTTATATTTGAAATTAAGAAAATATCTTGCATGTGCCACACCAATTAGTTTTTGATAAATAGAGCAATTGAGATAAATTAGCTCAAAGTCATGAGCAGTTCAGCACTTCAGCTTCTAAAGGATGAGGTCACTAGGTCAGTAGATTAAAGGGTCATTAGGCTTGCAACTACCAAAATCAGTTATAATTAATTTCACTTTGAAGCCCTAAGGCTCTGTTTGTTTGCAAGGAAAATGGTAGATGGAAATTGTTTCCAAGGGAAAATAGTTTTTTTCCTGTGTTTGGCATAATGGAAATTAAAATTTACCTTAGAAAATTTTTCTCTGATGAGAATGTTTTCTATTGTATAAAAGGAAAAGTTTTCTTTTAAAAACAGAGAGAAGTCATTTCCACGAGGATCGCTTGACCTTTCTCGATGCTCGACCTTCCTCGATGCCTGTTCTTCGTCTTCCTTCTCTACTCTCATCCCACACCGAGACTCCAACTTCGAAGCCATTAGATCATGACCATTTTGTAGGTTCAAATCTCTGCTCTAAATTTCAATCTCTCACTGCACACTAATATGAAATTTAGGGTTTTGATCTAACTCTCAAATCCTGTTCTTCATTCACAATCTCTATTGTTTAGTTTGTATTTTAATTTTTATATGGATTTCTTTTGTTCAGCCTTTGAAATGCTTTATTGTTGTTGTTGTTGTTTTTTTTTTTTTTAAATTCCATGAGAGATTACTGATGTTGTTTCAGATGATGAGCATGTGGATTGATTAGGCCTTTGATTCGGAAGAAATTTTGTATTGATGTTTTTTCTTTAATTTTGTTGTTATGTGGATGAGTATCCTTTAAGAAACTTGATTCTTAATCTTGTCAGTAATTTCACGTAATGGGATATTTTGTGTTTTAGTGATTCATACATATCTCTTAACAATTTGAGGAATGCCTTTGGTTCTTTCTCGATGGTGTGTTGATCCCCAACTATGCTATTGATTATGGAACTATGGAGTTCTTTGCCAAGATGCAGAGGCCCCAAGTATGCACAGGCAAAAACCATGATCAATGTTGTCATGGATTGGAGTTAGACCAATGAAAAGTGGTGTCAAGGTTTGTTGTGAGAGCTATGATTTGAAATGTCTCTGAGAAATGGTGGTGGGGCCTTGGGGAATTCTTCCAAGTTTGAACAACCCCTTGTTATCTTTCCGGTATGCTTCTTTCCTTTTTTTTTTGGAGGGGGGGGAGGGATATTTGAATATGATTAAAGTGACTGATCTTTTTCTAATATAATCTGTGTATTCATCTGCAAAATAGAGGCAGTATCTCATATTATATTCATTTGCATGAAACTAAATATCCTGTGTTTTTGTGTATTGTCCTGAAATTGCCATAGGGGAGGGGAGTTCAGAGTGGGATCCACCCAAGAAACTTCTCAGCCCCAGATTATAATGGGATGACCTTAACCATCTTATTTGAAATTAGACGGAGTAATGTCTGTTGCCACTTGATATGCCAATCATGTCGGTTGATGGTTGCAGTTGAGGCCTAAATGGATTTGTCATTGCTTGTTTTCTAGTTGTAGTAGTTACGTTTGAGTACTGTTGGTGAACAGGACTACAAGATTGTTATTGCCATTCACGGGAAATGGTATTAAAATTTGTGTATGTTGAATAGATCTCTGGACTTTTCTCTGCTCTTTTTTGAAGAGTTGATCGTGTTTCTACTACCCCATTTAAGCAGTCTATGTAGCACAAGTTAGATTGATGCATTAAATTGCTCTGTTTTCTAGTATTTTGGCTAGATAATAATTGACTGTTCTATTGGTTAGGTGTCCTCTTTTTTTAAGAGTGCATCTGTGATAAGAGGGAATCCATTTACAGTGAAGTATTTTGTCTGTTTTCTAGTATTTGTGGCATTGCTAATGCAACCTATTAAGAAGCTAATTGGAAGATTGTTATTACTTACTGCTTACCTCATTTTACATATAGGTAGGCCTGAACTTTATGTATTATAAACAGGTCATGAAGATTCTCTCATTGATATGGCATTGTCATACTCCCAAGACTACAGCAAGTGATAAATAATAAATGTGTAAGGTTTACATCCATTTATAATGTTAATTAAAATGCATTACATGGATACATACATATCAGTAGTGCATTACTCTTGGATGGTCTTCATCCTCAGTAGGAAAATGGGATCATCTCGAAGATTTTCAATCTATTAGTTGGGTGAGTTACAATGAAATATTTAGGTTTTTGGAAATTGGAGTGTCAAGTATTTCGTTTGAGGAACAATTTTGCTCCATTTGCATTCCTTAAACAGTAGTGCATTACTCTTGGATTTGACTATGATGTTGCTTAAATGGATGGTTTACTTGCTAGCTCTGAAAGGGTTATTTCCACCAGAACCAGAGCATTATAGAGGACCGAAGCTGAAAGTAGCAATCATTGGAGTGGGCTTGCAGGCATGTCAACTGTCCTGGAGCTTTTGGATCACAAGGCCATGAGGTTCAACTCATTTTTTTTCATTGGGTCTTCATGTATTGAACTCTTACATAAGAAAATATATTTTCGCTTCCAACATGGATGCTTTATGTACCCTATCAGACGTGAAATTTGGCATTTTTGGCTGCAGCAGTTATACATTAAACTCTTACCGAAGAAATGGTTGCTCTATTTTTTGTTGGATTCATTTCACTTGGAATTTCCCCTTGATGTGTCTTGCTTTGTATGATTTACATCTTCACGTCATTATGAAGCTATTTCATATGGCATATTTTGGTTTGTTTTACAGGTTGATATATATGAATAAGGTCTTTCATCGGTGGGATAGTAGGTTCTTTCATTGATATGCATAGAAACCACATCGAAATGGGATTGCACGTTTTCTTTGGTTGCTATAATAACCTTTTTCCGATTGATGAAAAAGGTGAAAACATCTTGCTTAGCCACGGTACAATGATGCAGCTGATGATGTAATTTGGTACAAAGTACAGCCAAATCAGATGAGAAAGTGGCCTTTTAGGATTCTGTTACACACTGTTGATGTAATTTGGACTAGGGATAAGGGCAGGCCGGGGTGAGCCATGGCCCAGCCCAGCAGAAGCAGGGCTTCCAGATTTTGAACACTGCCTGGCCCAAGGGCTAGGAAGGGCAGGGCAGGGCCGGGTACCCTTCTACATGGGCTTTTATGACAGCCCTACTAACTGCCGTGTCCATTTCAGCCTCTGCATCTGCAGTAATGTGACTGCAGCTTTCACCTTGGTGTAGTTGCCTTGAACCAAAAAAAAGAATAGACATATAGAATTCCATTGGAAAAGTTTGGTCTGAGTTGCATGTACAGGTGAGATAAAAAAACAAAAAAAAAATTCATATGATTTTCTGGAAAACAAAATTTCCTTCTTGCCAAACCATAGAAAATAAAAGAGTTGGAAAAGAATTCCATTGGAAAACTTTTCTTTTCTATCTTATTGTCCATGCAAACAAATGAAGCATAAAGTAATTATGAAATAAAGAATTTCAAAAATCAGTATGCTTACACAAATTATTTTATATATATATAAAGTGTCTTATGGAAGGGTATTAACACAGTAGAAATTCAACCAGTTTATTTATATTTATTATATATATATATATATAAAGGAAGAATTACATTAGATTGCACACATGAAGTGTCTCAGCTCAGCTGCTCACTGCCCCTCCTCAGGCTTGACAGTGCCATTTTTCTTCTTTGAAGCTTTGGTGGCAGTGTAGACAAGCCATATTATTCCAAGAAGCACAATGCAGACCACGGCCACGCTGAAACCAATAACGGCCCATTTGTGGTCACTGGGGTTGGGGTCGAGGTTGGGGAAGATTGTAATAGGGTCGTCCCCCGCTGGGTGCAGCTACAAGAGAAAAAAAAAATCAGTTAAAAACAATAAGTAGGGAAGGGAAAAAAAAAAAACGAAAAGAAAAAACAACAAAGAAACATACATTAGATGCCATGGAGAACGGTAGGAAGAAGGGAAGGAGAAGGGATGGAAGGGGAGAACTGTTGATGGTTAGAGATACAGGGTCCCCCCGCTTTTATATATGGGATTTGAAGATGTGAATAGGTAATGCTGTGATTTGACATGAAGTTGAGTTGTAACAACTCGCTATATATATTCTTTTCACCGGACCCCTCATTACGATAAATAACCCAAGGACCTATTGTGGAACCGGTTTCAACTTAGAAAAACAAAATAAGCATAACCCCTCTTCCATTTGGTAATTACAACTCTACCCCCTTTACACATTACCAATCTTTAAACAACATAATTACAAGTCTATCAGCTGCTTTAGTTAGTCCTGTGACGCTATGTTATTCACTTTTCAAAGGACAAACATACCCTCTTATAATTCATAACTTACAGCTCTACCCTTCTCATTCCCAAACACACTACCGTGTTTTTATAAAAGGAAGTGATACATTGCGCACCCACATTCCACCCTGCGGAACGTGTGCGTGCCCACAGGCCATCACATGTCTATTTTCTTTTCTTTTTTTTAATCGTGATTAATTAAGTTGAGGTAATATGTTTTATTTTTTTTACTAAAAACCAAGATTAGATGAATGAACTCTAGGGGTGAGCCTAATCAAAGCCACATTTAAAGAGTGTGGACTAACGTGAAGTTATTTTTTAAAAAAAAACCAAAGTTAGAAGGATGAACCCTAGGGGTGAGTGAGTTTTAACCACAATTTATAAAAGTTAAAAGGGAGAAGTGGCATCCCATGGAGGTGTGCACCTTCCATTGTTATAAGAACATAACTTCAATTAGGCTCACCCAATTTTGACCTCACGACCATATATTTATATTTTTTGTAACATTTTTTATACTGCAATCTAGCAAAGATGATCTAACCCAAAGCAGGGATGAAGCTATAGAATGTTGGGTTTGATTTAGTTAGATAAATCCGACCAGACCATTTAAAATCTATAGGTGATTTGCATACCTAAAAAATGCATTTGGCATTTGGGAATAGAATGGTTGATCACTTGAACCTATGTAAGCTTGAATGATGTTCTTATTAATATGAGAAATATAATAAGAGAAATATATAAAGACGAGTATTTGGCAATTGACAATATATGTCATGAAACAAACATAATTTAAGTTGGTATATCAAGTGAATAAAAAAGATTCAAAAATATTACAATTAAATTTAACAATCTCAACTCCCCCAAAAAAATTAAATTTATGGACTGATAATTTTCAAACTAATTAGTCCCAGTAAGAACTATCTGATTCAGTTGATCTCCACACTAATATCAGCTAATAAGACGCCTTCCTAAAACACATTCAAAATGCCTTCCTAAAACACATTCAAAATTGTAAAATCAGTACTTTAATGGAAACTAAATACTACAATAATGTACATTATAGTGAACAAAAGGGTCTTACCTCATAAAGTTTTTGAATGAGGTGGTTCATCAACAATGCTAGCCATATTATAGTGACCATCAAGGTTTGAATGGGTAGATGCAATTTGTCTCTGTTAAGTAAATCACATTCAATTATGAAGAGGAATTTAAATTACATTAATAACACATTATCAGAATTAACCCTCTCTTGAACATTCCACTGATTTGTAACTCCCAAATCCAAAGTGAAAAATTCATCCTATATCATATTTAAAGATTTAGTAAATAAATTATTTATAAACTGTATAAATATACATTTCAATAACAAAATCTTTGCAACTTAGACAAAAAAATAGCATACCCTTTGTTGGTTGCCCCATTGCATGTTTGGTTGAATATCAATCATTCGTTCTGGTACGTCAAGACTTGAATATGCAAGCGCAATTTTTCCTTATTACCCAGATCACAATATATTATAAAATGGAAGATTAGTTTAAAAAAAATCTCTTTAACGATATAAATAATTCTTACCTTCAAGTGTATATTATCTTGTGTACTGTAGTGGTTGCCAAAATTTGGGGTTGTTGGGGCAACCAATCCGAGATGACCTTGGCTGCTAAGTCTCAAATCAGTTAAACTATAATGTTCCTGAATTACATATAAAATTTCATAAGCAAGCTAATAAAAATTGGTAGGAGCTTAGAACAAATCGGTTAAAAAATAATTGTTAACTATAAGATGACAAAAATTTCTAACCGTTTGCCTTCTGCCCTCTTGAGTTGAATATTCATCAGCAAAGTGTTGTGTTTCTATGGCAATCAATTGTGTGTCATGAGGCTTGCCAACTTTTAGTGGTCCCGAGACATCATTTCGCTACATCACACATGAGAGGAGTACAATAAAAAATAAAATACAATTGACAACGAAAGCAAGTTAAGCTATCATAAATTTATAACTTACTTTTTTTCCGTTTTTCCTAATGTTCCTCTCTGATGAAGATTGAAATCTATTTTTTTTCGCTTTCAAAGGATCACAAACCTTTGTACACCCTGTAAAATCTTGTTGTGCAATATCAGAAATCATATTTGTCTCAACATCTCCACACGCATTACCATTTTTATAACAATTGTCATTTGTTTTTTGAACTTTCTTCAACAACTCTTGTAATCCTTCTAAAACAATATTGTAGCTAGCTTCAGATATTACCCCTTCATCCAAAATTTGAAATTCTTGTGGATATAAAACATCATAACGTTGCACTGGACTAATAGCTTGCACATTCTTCGAGCATTGATTTGAAACATATTTGCGCTTGAAGTCTTTTCTCCATCGTAGGAGAATGTACTGAGATGGAATCTCATCCATGTGGTCGCTAAGAACATATAATGAGTGTTTACATAAAATATTTTTATGCTCAAACAAATTGCAAATGCAAGGAACTTCCACTTCACTTGTATTAAACAGAACTTCATAAACTTTAAGCCCCAACATCTTGCCATTCTATCATTCTTACCAATAACACGCTCTTTAACAGCAAATGTTATGATTGACCCATCAACCTTTCCCTTGTATATATTTCAGCGATTTGAACATCAAAGTAACAATGTGTCTTCAAAACGGGATTAGTATAGAATGACTCAAAATCTGCCTGAGCTTCTTTCTCATACTTGTCACGAAGAGCTGAATCGTACTGATCGACAAACTCCTTCAAAGAAGTATTTGCATGCACATAGCCATCAAAAAAAGAATTCATACTCTCGTTTCGCTGAGTAGTAGACATTCCCGCAAAAAATGTGTCCTTTAAAAATACGGGACCCCATTGTTGTCGAACTTCATATAATGTTGTGAGCCATTTATTATGCTCAAGGCTATATTGTTTGACCATACTTTCCCATGCCATTGCAAAATCTCTGATTCTCAGTGACTCATAAACAACATTTTTTCATTGCCTTTTTTAACTTCTTTATATTCCCTTAATCTTCCCAATTTGTCTGAAATTTTTTTCATAATATGCCACAAACATAGCTGGTGATGAGCTTTTGGAAAAACCTCAGCAATTGCTCTGTAGAGCCCCGGAATTTGGGATTCACTGTTCATGTGAACAGTGCCCTTATATGGTGTGTGTGAAGGCCTAAGGCCTTACATAGTGTTCTCGGTATTATGGTGATTCAAGTGAGGTTTTAGGTATGTAATTGGAGTCTCAAAATGAGAGTATAAAGATACTCTAAGTGGTTAGAAACAAGGGTATAAAATACCCAAGGTGTTTAATGGGTTGTAAGTAAATAGTGCTAGTGCACGAGGCATAAAGTGGTCGGGGTCTCTCATGCATGTGGGTGTGAATTTAATGATCACCTAAGTGGGTTACAAACCTATGGGGAACGATTCATGAGGTGTGAGTAGGGTATTGGACCCAAGGGAAAAGAGTGTGAAAGCACTCGAAGTGTTCTAGGTGTTGAAGTGGTATGTTTCGAAATTTCCCTCAGCTTTATGAAGCTCTAGTTGAGTCACCGTTGATCAAAATCAAGTGATTCTTGAATTTTTGAAAGGTATTGGAACCCTCTACGAGGTTCATGTTGATAATTTTTCTGGATTTTGAGTTGGAGTTAATTCAAACGCCCAATTTCCAAAATCGGGTCTGCTGCAAATCTGGGTTGCTGAAACCCATTTTCGGACCAGTCAGTTTTAGGGGCAAATTCATCCATGAAGAAAGAATTATTAGGGTTTTTGTAAAACATGAAAGTTGTTCCTCTTCGAAATATGAATCCAATACAAGTTCAATCGTCAAAATCCGATAAGCAAGTCAAAAGTTATGACCGAAATACCAAAGCGGAAAAAATCTGGAAAATATTCTGTCAGAGCTACGATCGATCGTAGAAGACCTATGGACGATCGTAACTACGAACGATCGTAAAGCTTCAGAAATGCTGAAAACTCAATGGGGAAGCTACGATCGATCGTAGAAAGCCTACGAACGATCATAGACCCCGAAAACTGGGTAAAATCACTGTAAAGCCTACGATCGATTGTAGGAAGCCTACGAACGATCGTAGGTGCGCGAATCAAACTCTTTAGTGCGTGATTTTTTAGGGTTTTCACCCCTTGGCTTATAAATAGGGGACCTTTTTGGGGCTTTTGGGTTACCCTAAACCTAGAGAGAGATCTTAGAAGAGAAAGGAAGTGGAGGATTTTCAAGAGGGGTTTTTGGATTTGGAGAGGAAAAACACAAATCAAGCCTTGATCTCGCTCCTACGTGCCATTTGAGCTTGGATCTTCGTTCACAAGCTTGGGTTTCACTTCTACAAGCTTCCTTAAGCCTTTTCAAGCATTGGATCAAAGAGATTTCATCCCATAAGGTAGATACACTCTACTAGGTTCTAATTTCATAAACCCTTAATGATAAACATGATTTTCTTGACAAATATAGATGTATATGACCTTATATGTGTAAATCAACTCTCCTAACTATTGATTTCATGAACCCTCTTCTATACCAAGATAAAATCTTATGAATGATGATGTGAGTTAAATGTGATGATGCTATGCTTTCAACCAACAAATAACAGATGGTACTTATTGAGATGTTTTATATGTTAGTGTCCAAAGATGAAAAGCATGTTAAAAGCCACAAGTTTTGGAAAAAACAAGTAGAAAAACCTAATTTTCAATGTCATTGGATGATGTAATGTTATTGTAAATGGATTATTGTGATGGGTGAATTATGTTTAGTATTGGACATATGACAATATGTAAAGTGTTTACTTTAATGTCTACCATGTTATATCATAATTGCTACACGGACACTTATGCATGATCGAGCTTTTTATATTATGGGTATCCAAAAGAAGAAGTACATGTATATAAGATGAAATACAAGAATAAGAAGAAGAAGAGTATAAGATGCAATTGAACCACATGAAAAGTATAAGATGCAAATGAACCAAATGAACAGTACAAGAAGCAAAAGAAGTATAAGAAAAGTACAAGAAGTAAAAGATGTATACGGAAAGTATAAGAAGCACAAGATGTATACGGAAACTACAAGAAGCACAAGATGTATATGGAAAGTACAAGAAGCACAAGATGTTACAAGATGTACAAGAAGATGGAAAGTATACGAAAAAAGCCGACGGGGATGCGACGATAGCAGGCCGCCTGAAAGGGAAATGGATACTGGCATCGGACTCTGATGATAGCAGGCCACCTGAAAAGGAAATGGATACTGGCATCGGACTCCGATGATAGCAGGCCACCTGGAAGGGAGATGGATACTGATCGTCTACTCCAAAGGTAGCCGAAGGTGAGGAGAACATTAGGCCATCTAGCTTACGTGGGTACGGGTACTAGTTGTCCGACTCCGGAGGTAGCAAATGAAGAATACCAAGGTATTTTAAATACCCGTACATGATAAGATAATAAAAGATAAAAGCCAAGGTATTTTAAATACCCATATATGCAATGGTACAAGATGATAAAAGATGACAAGAAGATATTTTCGACAAAAGATGATAAGAAGATGTAAAAGACAAAAAATGAAAAGAAGATGTTTTCCGATAGTATTTTTCTGAGATATATGTACATGATATGATTTTTTTTTCCGTTCTCTGATTTCAGAAACGCATGTGAAATGACAAACTGTGATGTATTTTGGATTACTGTTTATGATATTACTATTTAGTGGTTTGCATACGCTGAGTATTCTATGCTCAGCCATACATATTATATCGGCAGGTCCCTTCGACATCTGTGGCGAGCGTCCTCAGGAGCCGTGGGTTGAGGAAGGTTATGTTGAGGAGGAGGAGACTTGGGATAGTCTTCAGGAGCAGAGGGCTCAGGAGGAGCAGAGGGCTTTTGTTAGGTGGCCCTATCATGAGTGATGAGAGGGCGACTTATATATAAATTTTGTTGAGCAAGCATGTTCGCTCTTTATTTTGGGTTATTGTTAAACTTAGATATATTATGTATAGAAATTTTATAGTACGCTTCCGCTACCATATATAGGTTCGTATTATGCTTCCGCTATCACAGGTTCTAAATGTTGTACAAGATTCATATGTTATATAGGGTGGTTTGGTAATGAGTTCACGTCGCCAAAGTATCGTAACTCCTAGGGGGTATTTTGGGTCGTGACAGGTTTGGTATCAGAGCTTAGGCTCTAGATTACCTCAGGCTGGGGTTGTTGTTTTAGGGTAGACGTGTCTCCTTCGAGTTGGAGTATGTTTGAGTCTAGGCATTAGAACGGTATGGGTAGAAGTGATCCTTGAGTTAAACTTAGAGCTTGAAGTTTAGGATAATACAAATGACAAAATAGATACAAAGTAAGGATATTAGGTCCGTAGAGGAAATGGTATTCCAAGTATAGACTACATGGATACTTCAACCAACTTGATTTCTAGCTTCGCTAAATTATTTAGGAATCCCTATTATGAGTATACTATATGTACTATGTCACATCATGGTTAGGAATCCTGGAAAAACCAAAAAAAAATAATAATAATAAATGAATAAATATATATGTATAATTTGCAACAAGCTCAAGGATGTTTGATGCACGCTTCTAGATACAAATGCGCATTTTCTGCAGCACATTCTAGACCCAGTGCTCAGTCCCAATTGATAAATATATTTTTAAACTCAAAGAACCGATATAATTTTGGACAAGCACACGGATGTCTGATGCACGTTTCTAGATACAGATGTGCGTTAATTTTGCAGCACGATCTAGACTCAGTGCTTGGTCCAAAGTCTAGATACAGATGCGTGTTAATTCTGCAGCACGTTCTAGACCCATTGCTCCGTCCAAAATGATAAATATATTATAACACTCCAAGGATAATTTTCCTCATACACAAGCATCATACATATCATGAGCATCATACATAAGCATCATCCACATCATAAGCATCATCCATATCATGAGCATCATACACAAGCATCATGCACATCATGAGCATCGCCCATTTCAAGAACATCATACATGACATAAGCATCCTACATAGCATCATACATGGCATGGGCATCATGCATAGTATTCACCTCATACATATCATATGCATCATATAGATCCTAGGAGCATCATACATGTCAAAAGAATTTAAAGGAAATTGGTTAAATAACTCCAGGGTTGTAAACTAATCATTTGTCTTAGCCTTATGCCGGTCAATGTCTTAAGTAGGTAATAGGATAGTGTTTAACCAAGTTTTAGAACATAGCTTCACTAGGAAACCAAAATGTATACGATACTATTATGTGTATGTCTTGATATTTTGACTGTATATAGTACACCTATATAGGCAAGAAGTGCTCAAAAAAGTACACTAGTACATATATACTAATAATTATATTCAAAGAGCTTGGTTTTCCGTTAGACTCACATCTTCATATTGTCCTCAGGATTTGACCATGAGGTGTGGCACCTGAGGTAGAGGGTATCAGACTAGAGGGAACGGAGGAGATATTCCTATGGGAGATGAGCAGCCAGACTTGACTCAGATCCTTGGGATTATGGCCACGGCTATGACTAGGCTTGCAGACAGGGTTGATACTCCTGTTGCTGTTGTAGCTGCCCCTCCTCTTGTACATCCCATAGCAGGACTTGAGGCGTTCCAGAGACTGAGGCCTCCCACTTTTTATGGGATTACTGATCCCATGGTCGCAGAGGCTTGGGTCATGCAGTTGGAGAAGACCGTTTGAGTTCTTCACTGCACGAACGAGCAGAGAGTTGACTGGGTTTCCTTCGTGATGGAAGGTGAAGCTGAGCATTGGACACTGAGGAAGAGGGATGCCACCAAGGTAGGGACACCATGGACATGGGCAGAGTTCTTGGATGCTTTTTACGAGAAGTATTTTCCTAGGTTCGTGAAGGAGCAAAAGGAGAGGGAGTTCATGTTCTTGGAATAGGGAGAGATGAGCGTGGTCGAGTACGAGGTCAAGTTCGTCGGACTCGCGAGGTTTGCTCTGCACCTAGTCGCATCTGAGGTCATGCGAGTCAGGAAGTCTGAAGGTGGCTTGAGACCTTCCATTAGAGAGCGAGTTGCTATACTGCAGGTAGAAACCTGGAAAGAAATTGTAGGAAAAGCGAAGATTGCTGAGAGACATTTAGAGGAGTCTCTCTTGAGGAGTGACAGTAGCCGAGGGAGAGGCATGGTTCGAGGCCAGACCAGTGGGCCAATGCCACCAGAGAGGAGGGTTAGACCTTCCCCGTACCAGACTGCTATGTCTGTGCCGGTTCAGAGGTCCCCATTTGCACCACAGGTTCCCCGTCCTACTACTTCACAGGCCATGGGATATGGGTCTTCTGGATTGACTACCTCTGGGATGTGCAGCAACTGTGGGAGAAATCACAAGGGGGATTGTTGTACACTCACAAGTGCATGTTATCACTGCAGTGATTGGGGAAATAAGTTCAAAGATTGCCCACGCCACCAGTTGCCATTGCCGTCGTAAGGGAATAGGCCTCCGGCCCGACAGGCCAAACAGTAGGGGTCTTCTCAAGCTTCTAGGCCCCCAGGTAGACTGGTTCCTCAGCAGAGGTATCCGTAGGCCTTTGGTCCCCCACAACCTATACAGCCGCCTCGACAGGCGAATCAGGACAGAGTCTTTGCCCTGACCGAGCAAGGCGCACATGCATCATAGGATGTTGTGCAAGGTACGCCCATTTCAGTGCTTAAACATATGATGTGTAAAATATGTGATATTGTTGATAGAACATGCTAAATATATCCTCTATGTGTTGTGATGCATTACTTGATGATTGTGGATGACAAAGTGTAGGAGTTAATAAAGCATGGGAAAAGTATCCCTGCATCATTATGCTTCGTTTGAATTTCGCGAACGAAATTCTTATAAGGGGGGGAGGATGTAGAGCTCCGGAATTTGGGATTCACTGTTCATGTGAACAGTGCCCTTTTATGGTGTCTGTGAAGGCCTAAGGCCTTACATAGTGTTCTTGGTCTTATGGTGAGTCAAGTGAGGGTTTTAGATATGTAATTGGAGTCTCAAAATGAGAGTATCAAGATACTCTAAGTGGTTAAAAACAAGGGTATAAAATACCCAAGGTGTTTAATGGGTTGTAAGTGAATAGTGTAGTGAATAGTGCTAGTGCACGAGGCATAAAGAGGTCGGGGTCTCTCATGCATGTGGGTGTGAATTTAATGATCACCTAAGTGGATTACAAACCTATGGGGAACGAGTCATGAGGTGTGAGTAGGGTATTGGCCCCACGGAAAAAGAGTGTGAAAGCACTCGAAGTGTTCTAGGTGTTAAAGTGGTATGTTTCAGCATTTCCCTCAGCTTTATGAAGCTCTAGTTGAGTCACCGTTGATCGAAATCAAGTGATTCTTGAATTTTTTGAAAGGTATTGAAACCCTCTACGAGGTTCATGTTCTAACTCAAACGCCTAATTTTCAAAATCGGGTCTGCTGCAAATCTGGGTTGCTGAAACCCATTTTCGGACCAGTCAGCTTTAGGGGCAAATTTGTCCATGAAGAAAGTATAATTAGGGGTTTTGTAAACCATGAAAGTTGTTCCTCTTCGAAAGATGAATCAAACGCAAGATGAATTGTTAAAATCCGATAAGCGAGTTAAAAGTTATGGCCGAAATACCAAAGTGGGAAAAATCTGGAAAACATTTTATCAGAGCTTCGATCGATCGTAGAAGACCTACAAACGATCGTAGCTACGAATGATCGTCAAGCTTTAGAAATGCTGAAAACTCACTGGGGAAGCTACGATCGATCGTAGGAAGCCTATGAACGATCGTAGACCCCAAAAACTGAGCAAAATCATTGTAAAGCCTACGATCGATCTTAGGAAGCCTACGAACGATCGTAGGTGCGCGAATCAAACTCTTTAGTGCGTGATTTCTTTGGGTTTTCACCCCTTGGCCTATAAATAGGGGACCTTTTTGGGGCTTTTGGGTTACCCTAAACCTAGAGAGAGATCTTAGAAGAGAAAGGAAGGAAGTGGAGGATTTTCAAGAGGGGTTTTTGGATTTGGAGAGGAAAAGCACAAATCAAGCCTTGATCTGCTCCTACGCGCCATTTGAACTTGGATCTTCGTCCACAAGCTTGAGTTTCACTTCTACAAGCTTCCTTAAGCCTTTTCAAGCATTGGATCAAAGGGATTTCATCCCATAAGGTAGATACACTCTACTAGGTTCTAATTTCATAAACTCTTAATGATAAACATGATTTTCTTGACAAATATAGATGTATATGGCCTTATATATGTGTAAATCAACTCTCATAACTATTGATTTCATGAACCCTCTTCTATACCAAGATAAAATCCTATAAATGATGATGTGAGTTAAATGTGATGATGCTATGCTTTCAACCAATAAATAAAATATGGTACTTATTGAGATGTTTTATATGTTAGTATCCAAAGATGAAAAGCATGTTAAAAGCCACAAGTTTTGGGAAAAACAAGTAGAAAAACCTAATTTTCAATATGATTGGATGATGTAATGTTATTGTATATGGATTATTGTGATGAGTGAATTATGTTTAGTATTGGACATATGACCATATGTAAAGTGTTTACTTTAATGTCTACCATGTTATATCACAATTGCTACACGGACACTTATGCATATGCATGATTGAGCTTTTTATATTATGGGTATCCAAAAGAAGAAGTACATGTATATAAGATGAAATACAAGAATAAGAAGAAGAAGAGTATAAGATGCAATTGAACCATATGAAAAGTATAAGATGCGAATGAACCAAATGAACAGTACAAGAAGCTAAAGAAGTACAAAAAAGTACAAGAAGTAAAAGATATATACGGAAAGTATAAGAAGCACAAGATGTATACAGAAAGTACAAGAAGCACAAGATGTATATGGAAAGTACAAGAAGCACAAGATGTTACAGGAAGTACAACAAGATGGAAAGTGTATGAAAAAAGCCGACGGGGATGCGACGATAGCAGGCCGCCTGAAAGGGAAATGGATACTGGCATCGAACTCTGATGATGGCAAGCCGCCCGGAAGGGAGATGGATATTGGTCGTCTACTCCGAAGGTAGCCGAAGGTGAGGAGAACATTAGGCCACCCAGCTTACGTGGGTACGGGTACTAGTTTTCCTACTCCAGAGGTAGCAAATGATGAATACCAATGTATTTTAAATACTCGTACATGATAAGATAATAAAATATAAAAGTCAAGATATTTTAAATACCCATATATGCAATGGTACAAGATGATAAAAGATGACAAGAAGATGTTTTCGACAAAAGATGATAAGAAGATGTAAAAGACAAAAGATGAAAAGAAGATGTTTTCTGATAGTATTTTTCCGAGATATATGCACATGATATGATTTTGTTTTCCGCTCTCTGATTTCAAAAATGCATGTGAAATGATAAACTGTGATATATGTTGGATTACTGTTTATGATATTACTATTTAGTAGTTTGTATACGCTGAGTTTTTCATGCTCAACCGTACATATTATGTTGGCAGGTCCCTTCGACATCTGTGGCGAGCATCCTCAGGAACCGTGGGTCGAGGAAGGTTATGTTGAGGAGGAGGAGACTTAGGGTAGTCTTCGGGAGCAGAGGGCTCAGGAGGAGCAGAGGGCTTTTGTTAGGTGGCCCCATCATGAATGATGAGAGGGAGAGACTTGTATATAAATTTTGTTGAGCGAGCATGTTCGCTCTTTATTTTGGGTTATGTTTAAACTGAGATATATTATGTATAGAAATTTTATAGTATGCTTCCGCTACCATAAATAGATTCCTATTACGCTTACGCTATCACAGGTTCTATATGTTGTATAGGATTCATATGTTATATAGGGTGGTTTGGTAATGAGTTCATCGCCAAAGTATCCTAACTCCTAGGGGCTATTTTGGGTCATGACATGCTCTTTGCATGGCCTTACACTGATCGATCGTTTCGTCTGCAAGTAAACCACAACCTAATAATACAGATTGACCATGATGGTTTACTCAAACAAATGGACCAAATAACATGTCATATCTATTTCTCAAGTATGTAGTGTCGAACGTGACTACATCGCCGAAGTAACCATATGCAGCCCTAGACCTGGCATCAGCCCAGAATATGTTCCGTAAATGTCCTTCATTGTCGAGATCCATCAAATAAAAGAAGTTAGAATTCCTCTGTTGCATGCAAGTAAAATAAATATGCATTGCTTCTGCATCTCCTTCTACGAGCTTCAACCTCTTATAAGCACCAACATAATTTCTAACATCTCTTTCCCCAAAATGCAAGTTCTCATGCCCCCCCCACCCCCCACTTTCACAACAAGGCTATGAAAAGAATTGTTGAGTCGTATTCCTGAGTCACAATTCAATTCCAATCTTCTCTTAGTTCTTGAATCAATGCGCCTATGCGGCCTACATTGTCGTGCTTTCGAAGGACTAACTGCATTATTGTGGTCTAAGTGAACACCAATCACTTTCCATTTCTTACATTCTGTTAGTTTGATCCTCATGTACGCCCCACAACCTATTTTTTTAGTCTCTCTTCTAAAAAGAGCATTTTACTTCATCTTTAGAACCCTCCCTACAACACACAAACAACCCATGATACTTTTCTTTGTTTTTCTTGTTGTGCCAAGAGACTTGATTTTGGTGCCAAATCCAACACCCAAAGCATATCGATTGTAAAATTCTCTTGCATCTTCATAACAACAGAACTTCATTCCCATAACAGGTGTTAGATCTTTGTTCCTTCCAATTTCACCTTGATCATTAATATATTTATCACTCAATGGACTAGGCATTAGATGAGCATCTTCCATATCCTGAAATGACACTCAAGTATAGATATCAATAAATTGTAGTCATAAATATTGATCAATAGTAGTAATCATAACACTATTAGAGATGTCAAAATTGTAAAACACTAATATGAGCTCATAAAAGTGAAGAGAAAAGGGTGGAAGAGGTGACCAGTATAAAAGAGGATAGAAATCCAGTATATTATATATCACTTAATGGATATATTGGTCAGACATCCCCTTCAACATCAGGGAACTGGTAAGCTTTTAAGTGATGGCCTGTATGCCGATCTGAATCAGAGTAATTCCAATGAATGGAAATTTGATGCAATTATATGCAACATGTGGACCCACACCTCTAATGGAATCACTCTGTTTTCATAATATGGACTGTATGTCAAGTAAACAATTAGTTTGGTTGGCTTAAAATATACTGAGTCTCCATCTCCTATGTCATCTTCCATGTGAACAACCCTTATCACAACTTTCATATCATACTCATCCTGGGGTGGAGCTTGTAATTTTTGATTGGGTGATGTTGTGTTCTGTAGGTATCTTTCCAGCTTACCTACCTAGAAAGAAACAAGAAGTCTATGGTAACTCATCATCTTCTTTTCTATATTACGATAGAATTCTTTTTCTAATCTGTCCAACTCCTAACAATAAGTTTTGTTCATGTATGAATGAAAACAAGAACTCAGACTGGTAAATCTGAGTTTGAGCATGGAACAGTCTTTTCAGTTGGACCCTTTTATATTTTATATTTTTTAATGTTAATTTACATTTCCTAAAATTGCTTGGAAGCAAACTTCTAAGTTCTAACTGCTGCATATGAATAAGCCTGAGAACTCTAGCCCCGCCCATCTTCTCGGATCAAGAAACTCGAAAACAAATATGTTCATCATTCTGACTTTTAAGCTTATTCTTCTTACCTGTCAGAATTTTAGCTCTAGATAAGAAGCTAAGATCCTCTAGTCAATTTGTTTGGGCCATATGTTTAGCAACCATATTTTTTATTTCTATCCTCTCCATTATTGAGCCATATCAAAAATATTGCGAGCAAGCATGAAGAACATCAACTACATGCATGCATTGGTCCATGTAATAGAGGATTTGTGTGGCGATTCAAATCTGGTATCCACTTCTCATTGGCTATAAATAGAAGATTTGTAATAAAGTATTGACATCCCATTGTTTCTTTTTTTTTTTCTTTAATTATACTGTTTCATTTGGATATGGGTTTTTTCTTTAGTTATACAGTAATACAGTGAAACTCTTTGAAGTTAGTTGCAAAAAAAACAAAAAAAAAACTCTTGAAGTGGAACTCTTTGAAGCATTCAATCAAACAACTTATATACAAAAAAGGGGTAGCAACCCTTAACTGAATTTCGGATGCACACAAATAGAGGGCTGGATGAAGAAAAACGTGGAAGGAAGGAAAAAAGAAAAAAACTGAAGCTTACTAGCAGTGGCAGAAGCAGGCAATGGGAGAGAGTGGACATGATAGTTGCAGCCACGGGAGAGAGAGAGACAGCAAGAGTTGCAATGGTTTGAGACGAAAACCCCTCTTCCATCAAATTTTTTTTCTCCCCAACTCTTCGGCTTCCCACAGTTCGGATCTTCCCACGCAAGCATAACCGGCTAAATAGGTAGCCCATTTTCGGTAGCCACGTGGCTTAATTTCAAGCTCCTTGAGTTTCCTAGCGTACTCGTAGGTGCGCTGATCACTGCTCTACATTCATCCTAAAAAATATTTATGAATATCTTATAACCTATATATTCTTAATCTTTCTCTATTTTATAACAAAGGGTATCAGCCCCTAATTTCATAACAAAGTGATTTAAAACGCCGAATTCATGTGCGGTCGGGTCTTGGACCGTCTGTTCGAGAATTCAACATATGTTGTTGACATGCATTAAAAATGGTGGGTCTTACATAAGGCCATCTGGTCATTGGATTACCAACCACACATGCGGTCGGGAGTATTTAATCACTTTCCAAATAACGAACTAAACTTTATAAGAAATTTTGATCGGATAAGACTATGAGCAACGTTTTAAAACCTGGACCGACCCGGCCGATTGACTTGTCACCCGAGACCATTAATGGGTTGGGTTAAACTATTAATGAGTCAATCTCAATTGTCTAAACACCCAGTGAAAATCACCTGACCCAGAATCGACCTAATTGACTCAACGGGTTTCTTTGAATTGGTCGGATTATTAAAAAGGTCAATTTTCATTATTCTGATGATAATTTTTTTAAAAAAATTTAATTTCAAGGGTTCTTATACTTTTGCTACTTTCGATAAATTATGTTTGAAAAAATCAATTTGGTGAACCTCAAATCAAGGTTTGAGTTAAGAACTCACAAAGTCAAGGGGATGGTTAGGGCTACCTATAAGTCTATCTACCATTTTTGATGTTTTAACAATTAAGTTATTAAGTTAAAGGATGATGTACTTTAAGTGCGGAATAAGGAAAACCAAGCAAACCACAGCACAAGGATTTTTACGTGGAAACCCTTTCGGGAAAAACTACGGGACTTAGTCCAGCCATGAGAATCCACTAAGACAAAGTAAACAAGAACTTATAAGACTCGAACTTGACTCTTTCGGACTCGACACTTCGATCATTCAGTTCTTAGTCCTCCACGCCTCAAACATTTATCACGTACTCTCATGTCCCGTGATCAACCACAGCCACTCGTACTTCTCTTTGTGTCTCGAAAATAGTCCACGATCTTTCAATCGATCTCCATCAATGATGGCTTCGGAATCCAACAACCAAAGCACATTGCCACCATCCTTCTCAGATCGATCTTCTTCGAAAAGGCTCCGGAACACTCCGCCCAAGGTGTGTTGTACCTTTGGTGATTGATTCAAAATTAATTAAATAAAAGAATTAAATATTAATTTATTTAATTTTACTATAGCCATTAAAGGCTTTAATGGTAGGAAACGTTTTAAAAGTTTATTATCATAATTATTAGTCACTAATGTGACAGTTTTAGAATTCCAAAAACCTATTTAGTTTTCTATATATATACTATGTAATGTCTCCTCAATTGGGAAGAAAAAAATATTAGAAAAGGGTTTTCTCAACTATAATATTTTCTTATGTTTGAGAATTTTTCTTTTGAGAGATTGCTGGGTAAGAAACATAGTAAGGTGTACGACTATAGGTTATGCATGCCTATAGTCAGGGTTAGATTTGTGTGGAGTTGTTGTATCCTGGAGGCATCGTGTCTGTCAACCCAGTGCATTTGTGGGGGGCGTAAAATGTCTTAAAGAAAGCGACGTGATCCGCGCCTCACTTCACACGAACTACCAATGTTCTAACAATTTTTCAAGTGCAGGACTTTCTAAAATAAAAGTTGTTATTTTGTTCGAGTTCTTCAAAGACTGTAATTTGTGTTGGATAGCGATTCCAGGTAATTTATCCCTATGGGAACAACAAGGTGTTCTATCAAGAACGGGTTGATGGTTTGATAGAAATCAATACCTAGATGGACTCCTTCAAAGGACAAGTCCAAACAAGCAAAATTGGAACTTTGAGCTTGTAAACTCTAGGTTTAATGCACTAACAAAAGGGGTTGGGAAAAATAGATTCCATGGGTTTTATGACCTCTGGAGAAACTTAAAATTACTCTCCACACACTCCCTAAGTTGTGCTCCACGAACTAGAAGGGTTCACACTTTATAGGGAAGCAAAACCAAGCTTAGAAGTTGCTTAAAATGGATAAAAACCAAAGAGGAAAGCAAAAAAATGATTTTGGCAAGTTTCCCATATCAGGGTCTACCCTAGGCGATGGTTCGGTCAACCCAACTATCCTTCAGGGTAGACCCCCATTTTTTCATTTCTTTGCCTATTTTCCTCATACAAAAAATTCTATACCCAGGGTCGACCCCCAATGGTTAGAGTCGACCTTGAGGTGCCAACCTGAAATTTAAACTTAGTTTTTGGGTCTCACACCCTTCACAAAAGTTGTAGCTCTTTTCGATGCGGTCGTTTTGGCATATTATAGAGCAAACTCCAAGCTACGGTTTGAGAGATATGCCCAAAACAAGCAACCTTGGTTTCTTGAAAATTTTCAGAATGTTAAAGTAATTTTGCACTGCTTATCTCACCACCTAGGGTCCGTATGATTAGTCTAGGTCACTCACCACCTAAGGTATGATATTAGGATTATTCTAAGTCAATTCCCACCTATGATAGCATGGTATCTAGGTCACTTACCATCTTATGAAGGAAATGATCAAACCGAGTCTTCAACGGTCTTCAACTTCACTTGTTTGCGAATGCTTGACGGCAACGACATAAGATACACACCTAAACACCTAGATTCATTTGTTTTGACACCGGAGTGTGCCAACACGAAAAACATGGACTTTACAATCTCCCCCTTTGGCAATTCCGTGGCAAAACGAAACTGAAGTACATGACTTGACACTAACTCACCCAAACACATCAAAATGGTGAATTAGGACATTACATGACTCTAACACTCTTACATAACATCAATTGACAAATCATTTTAAATTAAGACACTTAAGCTCTTGTCAAGATAAAATCAGTCTGTCAAGTAAAATCAGTCTGCTGCAACCCTGCACCTGCACATGCTCATAAACAAAACACCTAGTGGAGCATGTGTGGAATATGACAATAAATAACCACAGGAAAAGTAAGGAATGCACTGAACTATGGAAATACTATCCTAACATTCTCTCCCTTTTTGGCACAATTGCCAAAGGTAATCAGGATGCCAATATCACAAAAAAAATATGTCAGTTTCACACATGTTAAATATCAAGGCAATCAAAGTACAATCAAACAAATTCAGACAATGAGGGGACTTAAGAGAGGGGAATAAAATATCAATATAAACCATAAACTCCCCCTCAACAACTCAAGCACAGAACTCTCCCTCAACAACTCAACTTGATCTTCTCCCCTTAAGATCAAGGATATCACCAAAAACAGGGCACTTATCCTAGAAAGGCCCATGCCAAACAAAAAGAAACACACACAAAAAAAATATCATGTGCCACACAAACATGCATCAAAAGCATTCCAAGCAGTAGTAATTTAAAATTACAAATACAATAAAGAACATGATTAGTTAGTCCAACTGAGGATACACATCTAACTAAATCTCACAGAATGCTAAAGCATAGTCAGTTCACTTAGACACATTTAGTGAACAGTTCAAAAGTGAAGCATTGTGTGTAGTGGTGGTCTGACAAGATACTAGATCAAAGTTTTTTTCCCTTTCCAAGGATATGACATTAACCACTAAGGGGACTCCCGGAGATATACATCATAGAAGTCAAACCTAGTTAGATCCAGATAAGCTGATTTTTTACATTTTAATGCTCCATTTTCCATTTTATTTGACTCAATATTTTTCTTTTATTTTTGGTCAAATACCTCCAAAGTTTGTAAGATTTCTTTTAATGATCTTTATCTGATCATATCTTTTCATGCAATGATGGCTTTCACACTATCTAGGTAGGTAGTCCTGGCTATTAGCAGCAGGGGCTTTCATTCTAGTGACCCATATAGATATCTACCGTCCACTTAGGTAGCCATTTTATACTGTTTGCATCCAATAGTGACTTTCACACTATCCCAGTAGGTAGCCCTTTTCATTGCAACAATATAAGCTTATGGAGGATACACGAAATGGGGATGACTAACAAATATGGTCATTCTAGATTGGTCATCCAAGGTCACACTATTGAGATAAGTCAAGCACCTACAGATTGGAAAATAGACCTCTCAACAGAATCAGTCAAAGTACATGTGAAATTTGTAAAGCATACACACATGAATAAGTCTCTAACTGTTCAAGATAAAACCGGTCTAATTTTCAGCCTAACCAAGAGACTATGAAGGCGATATATCCTCAATCAGCAACAAACTCATATTCAACCCTGGACATGTATAGAAATAAATATCACACAAGGAATACAGATCATGCAAGTCAAACAAGGGCAACATGAAAAAAAAATCTTTTTGGATTTTATGGTTTTTCCATGTTTTTGGATTTTTCAAAATAAGGAAAACAGAAAAACATACCAAAGCAAATAAATACCCAAAAAAAAAAAACTAGTATACACAAATAGCATAGCTCTAGGTTAAGATAGAATGCTAACAGCACACCCTAAGCTATGACAGGCACGGGCTAAGTGAGGCCTTTCAGGTCTTCCTTTATCACCCAAACGGTTCTAGCAGTTTGATTGACCCTTTGGTCTCTAACCGTTTCAGTTGAGTTAGGTATGACCTTTTGCCTCTTCCTCCTGTTTCTCCTTTTCCAGGATTGAGTCCTAGAATTATAGCGGGTATTATGGTTCTCCCCGTTACCTCCTTTATATCTAGCATATGGAGTGTCATGACCATGCCACTGTCTAGAGTTATCATAGATATTCAAGATATCATCATTTAACTTCTTAGACATCTCCACTAGGACCTCAACTCTCATTTGAAGATTCTCATTAAAATTGTTGTGGTTCTCAAAACCATGATTGGGCATTCTTCAAAGTTTAGGACATCGAGGCTTAATACGACCCTTTACTCCACAGTTATGACATGTAGGAATGAATTTCTGAGTAGAAGGGTCTTTCCCTTTAGCAGGAGGGCACCTTTTAGCACCAGGCTCAGTGTTCGAGGTGGATGGAGTTCCCTTCACATCTCCACACCTCTGGTTTTGCTCAAGTTCAGCCAACTTGATTTCAAGACTTGTCTTTTCATCAAGATAAACATGTAAATCAGATTCAAGTAACTGAGTCTTGGCAAGGAGGGAAGCCTTCTCTTCCTCAAGCTGTGACACAAGAGTTCTCAACCCTGAAGCCACTTGGTCTAAGGCATCTTTTTCCATTTAAATATATTTGATCTTTTTGGACATGGAAAACTGAACCTTTTTTAGCTTTAGGCATTCCTGAAATAGTTCATCATAAGCTGCCTCAAGATCTCCCTCAGAATTTGAGTCATTCTGACTCTCATCATCTTTACCATCACTACGGTGTTGGTCACTCACAACCTTCAAAGAAGATTCCTCAATCCCAGATAAGGATGCAATGAAGGCCATATAACCCCTAGTCTCCTCACAAGAAGAACTATCTGATTTCTCAGATTCAGATTCACTATCATCCCTTGCCTTGCCCTTAAATCTTTTCTTATTAAACCACTCAGCGGCAATATGGCCGTAGCCTTGGCATTCATAGCATTGAACACCTTGGGATTTCTTGTTCATACTTTTAAAATATTTCTTGTTTTCAAAGTGCTTGGACTTGGGCTTTTCAAAAGATCTTTGTCCTTTCGGATTAAATCTCTTATTAAGTTTCAAGAATTTTCTAAATTTCTTCGCAAATAAAGACAACTCTTCTTCTTCATCCTTAAAGTCACTATCTAAACCATCTATGGATTCCTTGACAGATTTCAAGGCAATAGATTTTGGTTTCTTAAATGGGTTCAGATTTAACTCATACGTTTGGAGAGAACCAACCAACTCTTCAAGTTTGAGAGCATCCACATTTTTGCTCTCCTCGATGGCAGTAACCTTCAATCGAAATCTCTCAGGTCTCTCAAAATTTTTCTAACAATTTTGAACTCAGGAGTTCTTTCCCCTAGATTGAAGCTAGAATTGACAATATCACTCAGATTGACATAAAAACTATCAAAAGTTTCATTATCATCCATCATCAACTTTTCAAACTTAGAGGTCAACAATTGAAGTTTGGAAATCTTAACAGTTGTAGTCCCGTCATGGGTAATTTGAAGAATGTCTCATGCCTCCTTCGAAGTGTCACATTTAGAAATATGTCAAAATTCTTCAAGTGTGACAGCGACGAAGATTGCATTTAGACCCTTATAATTCCATCTACAACTTTCAAGTTCTACATTGGTCCATTCAGAAGAAGGTTTAGGGATGGTCTGGTCATTTATGGTCTTTGTTGGATGGGTCCAACCTTGTTCAATGGAGAACCATACTCTTTCATCTAATGATTTTAGAAACGCTCTCATTCGAGCTTTCCAATAGGCATAATTATTCCCATCAAATAATGGGGGACAAGAGACGGATCCTCCCTCTCTTTGGAGATTCATATTGACCAATAATATGAGACAAGATCACACTAAAAGGATAGTGACCCCACTCTGATACCAATTGAAAAAATCAATTCCGCGAACCTCAAATCAAGGTTTGAGTTAAGAATTCACAAAGTCAAGGAGATGGTTAGGGCTACCTATAAGTCTATCTACCTTTTTTGATGTTTTAACAATTAAGTTATTAAGTTAAGGGATGATGTACTTTAAGTACGGAATAAGGAAAATCAAGCAAATCACAACACAAGAATTTTTACGTGGAAACCCTTCCAGGAAAAACCACGAGACCTAGTCCAGCCATGAGAATCCACTAAGACAAAGTAAACAAGAACTTACAAGACTCGAACTTGACTCCTTCGGACTCGACACTTCGATCCTTCAGTTCTTAGTCCTCCACGCCTCAAAAATTCATCACGTACTCTCAATTCCGTGATCAACCATAGCAGCTCGTACTTCTCTTTGTGTCTCGAAAATAGTCCACGATCTTTCGATCGATCTCCGTCAATGACGGCTTCGGAATCCACCGACCAAATCACATTACCACTATCCTTTTCGGATCGATCTCCTTCGCAAAGGCTCTGGAACACTCCGAAAAAGGTGTTCTATCCAGAACGGGTTGATGGTTTGATAGAAATCAATACCTAGATGGACTCCTTCAAAGGACAAGTCCAAACAAGCAAAATTGAAACTTTGAGCTTGTAAACTCTAGGTTTAATGCACTAAAAAAAGGGGTTGGAAAAAATAGATTCCATGGGTTTTATGACCTCTGGAGAAACTTAAAATTACTCTCCACACACTCCCTAAGTTGTGCTCCATGAACTAGAAGGGTTCACACTTTATAGGGAAGCAAAACCAAGCTTAGAAGTTGCTTAAAAGAAATAAAAACCAAAGAGGAAAGCAAAAAAATGATTTTGGCAAGTTTCCCATATCAGGGTCGACCCTGGGGGATGGTTCGATCGACCAAAGTGTACACTTCGGTCGACCCAACTATCCTTCAGGGTAGACCCCCATTTTTTCATCTCTCTGCCTATTTTCCGCATACAAAAAATTCAGTACCCAGGGTCGACCCCTAATGGTCAGGGTCGACCTTGAGGTGCCAACCTAAAATTTAAAATTCGTTTTTGGGTCTTGCATCCTTCACAAAAGTTGTAGCTCTTTTCGACGCGGTCGTTTTGACATACTATGGAGCAAAATCCAAGCTATAGTTTGGGAGATATGACCAAAACAAGCAACTTTGGTTTTTTGAAAAATTTCTGAATGTTAAACAAATTTTGCACTGCTTATCTCACCACCTAGGGTCCGTATGATTAGTCTAGGTCACTCACCACCTAAGGTATAATATTAGGATTATTCTAAGTCAATTCCCACCTATGGTAGCATGGTATCTAGGTCACTTACCATCCTATGAAGGAAATGATCAAACCGAGTCTTCAACGGTCTTCAACTTCACTTGTTTGCGAATGCTTGACGGCAACGACACAAGATACACACCTAGACACCTAGACTCATTTGTTTTGACACCAGAATGTGCCAATACAAAAAACATGGACTTTACAATGTTCTTTCTTTATTATTTTTTTAATATTTGGGTGCAAAAAGTGTGATTATTTAACAAAGAAATTCAATCTCTAAGATCTTTTTTTAATTTATATTTTTAGTAAGAAAGTGAGATTATTTTGAATCTTTTTTCAATCAATGAGAATTTAATGTATTTTCATTTATTGTAGTAGCTATGCATACTAATTACTAAGTATTCGTAAAAATGTCTAATATGGGTGTTGTAAGTGTTATACTACTAATTTATACTTTTATGTTGCAGATATGTGTTGCTAGAAGGTCATGAACAAATTTCATTGTTCTTGAACTTTATATTTTATTTATTTTTAATTATTTGAGATTTTTTTCTTCTAAATCCTTATAGGAGACTTACGGACTACTATTTAACTATTGAAATGTATTTGCATGAGAATGACTGTTTGAGATTTTTTTTTTACATATCTTGATGCAAAATGATATTCTTTTTTATTTTTGTTTTTCAATCTATGAGATTTTTTAATGTATTTGTCCTTGCAGTAGGGGTGTTGTAACGGGATGAATGGATTGGATTAACCCACCCTTTTGACTGGGTCAGTGTCTGGTCTAGGTTTTAAAACACTAGCAAATGCCCCGTGCGATGCTCGGGTGTTTATAGGGAACAAAAAGCAACCATGGTCAAAATTAAGAAAAAGAGGAGTGCTATCCCTAGGGAAAAAAAAGTAACCATGGTCTACATTAAGAAAAAGAGGAGTGCTATCCCCAATTGCAAAAACTCCCCATTTGCCCACAAACACAATATTGGGGTGCACACGGGGTGTTGCTTCCCCTTTTAAAACATAATAAAAACAAAATTCACAATATATTTACCACTTAGTGCTAGGTACAAAAGTTCACAATATATTTAGCACTTGGTGCTAGGTCCTTGCGTCTTTGGAAGATTGCGTCTGGGGCTAGCATTTCTGTAAAAAAAAGACGGAAGGAGAAAAAATAAGGAAAAAAATGAAAAACATTCCACCCACCTAATTTAGAACTATTAAAAAACATGTTAATGAATGCTCATTTTTTATTAAATAATTTGACTTATACAGTGAATCAGAATTTTCTAAATCATTGGTTGTTGTTGAATCACACTTTAATCCCTAACATTAATCTTATTATCAACCAAAAAGAAACACGCAATCAAATACAACCCAAATTTCATTCAATCGAATATCATAAACGTCCAAATAAATTAATTAATTAACCCAAAATAAGGAAGAAGCCATGTCACCTTTTGTTTTGGCTTAGTTTTAACTATAAACATAATTCTGGACCACAGATAATGGCCATTATTGTAGCACTGTCTATTAGCTTATAGGTTTTCTATCTAAGGTAACATCATTGATTTTGATAATATAACAATGGAATATGATATGTGTTACTAATGTTTCTATTGAGTTTATGTGAAAATTAGAATACAAAGAGCATTAGCAAAGTCACTCAAGGAAAAATTGGCCTATCTAGTCGACCAGATGACCCCATCTAGTTGATTGGATGGTGTAATTCTTGCACAAAATCCATTTTTTGACACTTTAATGATGAGATTTGATTTCAAGGTCTTCCTCATTCTAATCAAGATGATTACCAAATTTTTAGGTCCTTTAAGTGTTTTTCAAGTTGATCCTAAGGAACCTAGGGTTAATCTAAGTTTATGAGCTTTTCAACAACCAAAGTTTGAGGACTTTTTACACAAGTCCTAAACTCTCTTAAAAGATAAAAAATGATACTCTAAACCTTCTTGAGAGTTGGTCTTCAACTTGATCTTGGATCTTTTGATTTGACTTCTTTAGCTTCAAGATCATCTTGATCTTCAATTTGATCCAAATGACTTGCCTTGACTTGATGAAGGATCTACTCATAGATGGTGTCACTTTTATGTTTTTTTCTTGAGTGACTTTGCTAATGCTCTTTATATTCTGATTTTCACATAAACTCAATAGAAGCATTAGTAACACATATCATATTCCATTGATGTATTATCATCAAAATCAATTATATTAACTTAAGTAGAAAACCTATAGGCTAACAATCTCCCCCTTTTTAATGATGAATGGAATGGATGAGAGCAAGCTCCCCCTCAATATATAATTTCAATGCAAATTTTGAGGTAAGCTCCCCCTAACATATGCATAAAGATAAGCTTTAATTTAAATTGCATATTTTAGATAGACCATTCACCAATATTTGATTCATTAAGTCATTACAAGCAATTTAGATTAATTAAAATTAGGGTTTAAGGAATTATCATTTCATTATCACATTTCTCCTCTGACATCATCAAAAAACATAAAAAAGTACATGATACCAAACATAATAATGTCAAACAAATCATCCCAATATACATCATTTTCAATTTAGGCACAAAAAAAATCATCACATAGTGATCAAAAAAATATTCTAATTTTTGAGCTTTTTAAGTAGTTGCTCTGTAATAGCTAGTGCGGATATGAAAGGCTTACAACATTACTCAATTGAACATTTGTGCAGTGATGCTTAGACTATTTCATTATATTTCACCACATCACATCATACAAAACAAGCATCATCTCATACTATAGCATCCATCATATCAAACATTATATACTAGGCTCATAACATCAATTTGAACATTCATTTTGATCAAAACATTTAGACATTCAAAACATCATCTTTTTAATCATAGGTATATAATACCAATTATACCATCAAAACATATCATGCATTCATGTCATCAATGTTTCAAGCATCATTCATTTGCAAAACACACAATAATCATCAAAATAGCTTAATTAAGCATCATAGTATCATTCAAGGCATACTCAATTCATTTTAAGCAAAAACAAGCATGATCAAGCATCCAAATTTTCAGATTTATTTTTAGAACACACCATTCTTTAATGATATAAGGAAATTATTCAATTTTATCAATGAGCACATTTCCTTCTTTTATGATTGAAGCCTACATGAACAAGTTCAAATAGCTCCCTTTGGCACCCAAACCATCTTGACTCCTACAAGGATACCCTTGGGAAGACTTGTTCCCTTAGGCACCCAAAATTACTTCACCTTCTTATTTTCAATATAGGTACAAATAGTACTTGAAGAGCTAGAGGTAAAGAAGTTTTGATAATCTTTTTGCTTAGTTTTTAAGTTATAGCCAAGACTGACTTTATCAAATACAAACCTTTATTGACCTAGAATAGTATCTAAAATCCTTTTACCATTAGTAAATTTGGGGACAATTTTAGACAAGTCTTTAATTTTAGTTTTAAGATTGTCACATTCAGAGCATTCAAGAGTTGAAACTTGAGAACTAGATGCATGATTTGCTTTTTCCATTTTCAAGTTTTCATTTTCTTTTACTAAGCTATCATTCTCATTTTGCACATATTCATTTTCACTTTGAATAGATAAAATTTTCTTTTTCAATTTATTATTTTTCTTTTTTAATATTTCATTTTCATTTAGCAAAAATTCATTTCTATTTGAAAGAGAGGATTTTTTCTTTTTAATATTTTTGTTCTTGGAATCTATTTGTCGAAATTCTTTATATAGTTCATCAAAAGCTTCTTTTAATTCATCGAAAGAAAAAGATTTATCTTGGGAAGAATTTACCTCATCCTCATTTGCCAAGAGGCATGCATTGGCCATTTCATCATTTGAGCTCATCTCCGTTTCACTTTTGTCAGAGTCATCCCAATTAGTCTTTATTATCTCTTCTTGTATGTTTGACTTTTCTTGAGTAGGGGACACTCCGGCTTGATATGTCCGAACTTTTTGCATTTGTAGCTCACTATGTCCTCTTCTCTTCTTGCTTTGACCTTGATGAGTTCTTTTGAAAATTTCTTCTTGTAAGCTCTTTTCTTGATGTTCTTCTTGTGCTTCAAGAACTTTTTGAATTTTCTTACAATTTTCTCAATCTCCTCTTGTCGCGCCCCAAAATACCCCCTAGGAGTTAAGCGATACTTAGGAGTGACTATACATACCTGCCAAACCATCCTGTAATGAACAAGGCGAAACATAATGCAATAGAGACATTTAATAGAGTGCAGAAGCTAAACATAAGTGCGGAAGCGTGAACCAACTTTTTCTTTCTTCTATAAAGGGTCTGTATTCCAAGTTTTATACATACAAAACATAATCAAAGTAAAGGTGGACATACCCACCTATTAAAATACAAAAAGTAAACCTCCCTCTCACTCTCTCAATATTAGTCCAAGTAAGGCCACACGTCGAGATCTCTATCCTCCTGCAACTGCATCAGGATAGGAGGCTCTCTCTCCTCCACATACTCTTCCTCAACCTAAGGCTCAGGGTTGAGCTTGTCCACGGTACCTGCTGACATAAAAGTATGGCTGAGTATGGAATACTTAGCGAGTACAAGCTAGTAACTAACAGTAGTAATAACGTGCAAAATAGAAACAAGAGATATAGTTCATCACACAAAATTAAAGCGATAATAGCAATATAAAACATTTGTAGCATCAAAAGTAAAGCAATGTAATGGTCTTAACATGCTTGCATGAATGCAAAAACTCTGATAAAACTCGTACTATAAAAGTCATGTCTTATTCTTGAAAATAGCCTTTCGTGTGGTTTCAAAACTTGCTTGTCCTATTTAAAAAATTGTTTTTGTCTTGGTCTTGTTTGTAAGAATCACGCATGCTTGTCTTGTTCTTGCTTGGAATCACTTGTCTTCTTTGTTCTTGTCATGTTCTTGACTTAACTTGCTTGTTTTCCTTTGAGCCAAAGGTTAGTGCCATTGAAGCGACTTGTGAGCCGGGAACGTAAGTTCCCTTCAGCAAAATATATATATATAGAAAAGGGTACACCAACCTCCTTGACCAGCCCGATGTCCGGCATGATCAACTTGTTTTCTTGTGAGCCAGGTATAACATATCTTGCGATATGCCCTACCCTTGACCGGCCCAATGTCCAGCTTTATCAACCTGCTTGTTTACTTGTGAGCCAAGTATGACATATTCGAGGGATATGCCCTACCCTTGACCGGCCCGATGTCCGGCTTTATCATTCGTTGTGTGAATCACATTCCTGTTCTTGTTGTTTTCTTATATACATATACTTGAAAAACATCGGTTCATGCATGCATGCGTGAGTGGGTGTGGCATTGTAGTAATCTTGATGACATGCACAACTAAAAGGAACCGTGTGTGTAGCACTCGTGGTGATCATGATAGCATGTGCAACAAAGGGGATCATGCATAGCATTTTCATTTTTCATATAATCATGCGGGAAATTAGAAAACATATAAAGCATTTGATCAATTTATCATTTTTAGGGAAGTTTACATAAATCCTACTTTCATCGTTTTCCTTTAAATCCATTGAATTCTCGTTTAGGTATTTTATCAAACACATGGCGTGCAACATTTCATAGTCATTTCATTTCCTCTTTTTTTTTATGCATACATTTCATCAAAACCACATAGGTGTATTCATTATGCTTGAAATGCCCATCCACCATTTTTCCAACACACATTCATCACCACAACACGGCATCCAATCGCCTCAACCACCATCCATTCATACATCCCACCATTCACATTTATCTTGTTTACATTTAGGGAAAATAGCTTATTTCGACAAAAAGAGAGAAATGGGAGAGATCAATACACCATATACACAAGAAAATCTAGGTTATTACCAAGGTAGTTAGTAGGGTGTACTAACTTGAGGATTGACCCTTGATTTGGAAGAAAGCTCTTCTTGATTGAATACCCCAAGTGGTAAAGGAGACTCGACCTTGAAGATGAAGAATCCCTACTTGATTTGGGGAAGATCTTGATCTCCTCCTTCTTCTTCAATCGACAAACCCTCTTGAAATTCCAAATCTCTCCTCTCCTTCCTCTCCTTTCTCTCCTCTTAGGTTTAGGGTTAGCCAAAAATCCCCAAATGGTTTTCTATTTATAGGCCCAAGGGTTGAAACCCTTATTCTCGCGTCTTAAAAAAAACAGAGTTACGCGATGACGATCGATCGTCGGTCTAGGCGATCCATTGTCCACGTTCCAGTAGACTTGCCCAGATTCCTGTCTCCAGACGATCGATCGTTGGTTTGTGACAATCGATTGTCATGAATCAGTGAGTTGCCCAGATTTCTGGGCTCATGACGATCGATCGTCGGTCTGGGCGATTGATCATCAAACCCCAGTTTTCCTCATTTTTAACCTGCAGACCCCTAGGGGTGTTTCCAACCTTGCTCCCATGCTTTTTAGGGTCTTAACTCTCTTCTTCACGCTGCCCATGGGTTATCGACATCCAATTCCTCATAATTTGTTGATTGGACTACGTGAAAGGCCAATTGGCTAAGAAAACACTTTTCATTAGGTACGAAACGTTCCGGGGTACTACATTCTCCCCCCCTTCCAAAAATTTCGTCCCCGAAATTTGGAAGATCCATACATGTACTAAATAATGAAAAAATACAAAATAGAGTGCCAACGCTCTAAACAAACAGTTGAGGATATTTTTCCTTTACTTCGGCCTCACACTCCCAAGTAGCCTCTTCCTTCGAATGGTGTTGCCATCTTACAAGGACTAAGAGAATGGTCTTATTGCGCAAGACTTAATCTCGTCTGTCCAAAATCTGCTCCGGTTGCTCAACTAGGGTGAGATCCTCCTGAATCTCCACCGGATCAAGCTCAATGACATAGGAGGGGTCCGGGATATATTTCCTGAGCATAGAAACATGAAATACATTGTGGACCGCCACCATATGAACGGGTAAGGCAACACGATAAGCCACCTCACCAACTCTAGTGATAATCTCGAACGGACCCACATATCTCGAGCTAAGTTTGTCTCTTCTGCCAAATCTCATAACGCCCTTAGTCGGCGAAATCTTAACAAAAACTAGGTCGCCAACTCGAAACTCAAGATTTCTCCTACGGTTGTCGACGTAGCTCTTCTAGCAATCCTGTGTAGCCTTCAATCTTTTTCTAATTACCTTGACCCGGTCTGCGGTCTATTCAATCAATTCGGAGCCTAACATCTTTCTTTCCCCAACTTCATCCCAATACGAGGGAGATCTACAACTTCTCCCGTATAGAGCCTCAAAAGGCACCATTTGAATGCTAGACTGATAACTGTTATTGTAAACAAACTCCACTAAGGCAAGTGTTCTTCTCAATTGCCTTTAAAGTCAAGCATACAGGCTCAGAGCATATCTTCTATCACCTGATTTACTCTCTCGGTTTGCCCATCCGTCTGTGGATGAAAAGCGGTACTAAAGTCCAAACGGGAACCCATTACGCTCTGAAAGCTCTTCCAGAACCTGGAAGTAAATCTAGGGTCCCTATCTGAAACAATGCTTACCGGTACTCCGTGCAACCAGATTATCTCTTTGATATACAATGCTGCCAACTGATTTGAGTTGAACGTAGTTCGGTAGGGCAAGAAGTGAGTGGACTTCGTCAATTTGTCAATCACCAACCAAATAGCATTGGAATTTCTAACCGTGCGTGGCAATCCTACAATGACATCCATGGAGATGTGTTCCCATTTCCACTCGGAAATAGGGAGGGACTGTAAAAGACCTGCGGGCCTCATATGTTCTGCCTTCACTTGCTGACACACTAAGCATTTAGATACATACTCCGCTACTTCTCTCTTCATATTCCGCCACCAAAAGGGCCCTTTGAGATTTTTGTACATCTTTGTTCCTCCAGGGTGTTCGGTATGTTTTGACTTGTTGGCTTCATCCAAAATTTCCCTTTTTAGCTCTTCATTGGCGGGAATACATATTCTCCCCTTGAACATGATAGTTCCATCTCCCTTCGTGGTGAACTCATCACTTCCTTTACTAATCACCTTGTCACGGAAGGAGATCAACTCGGCATCCGCTACTTACAACTCCCAGATCCGATCTACGATGCACAATTTCACCGTGATATTCGCCATCATTGGCCCATGAGTAGGAGGACTAAAGCTAATGTCGAGGTTGGAGGCATCCTCCAACAAGTTCCATTCTCGAACCATCATGTATGCAACAAGCCCTGTTACTTCCCACTCAATGCATCGCCACCACATTCGCTTTGCTCGGGTGATATTGAATCGAGCATTCATAGCCTTTCAAAATTCTACCCATCTCCGTTGTCTCAAGTTCAACTCTTTCTGGGAAAACAGGTACTTCAAGTTTTTGTGATCTGTGAACACCTCAAACTGTTCCCAGTAGAGATAATGTCGCCATATTTTCAAAGCAAAAACAACTGCGGTGAGCTCTAAGTCGTGTGTAGGGTAGTTCTTCTCATGATCCTTCAATTGCCTTGAGGCATAGGCAATGACCTTACCGTGCTACATGAGCACACATCCCAACCCCACGTGGGAGGCGTCACTGTGCACTACGAAGCCGCCACTCCCAGATGGTACTGTGAATACGAGAGCAGTAGTAAGGCGTTTCTCCAACTCCTGAAAGCTAACTTCACATTTTTCGATCCAACTAAACTTGACATTTTTTGCCTCGTGAGATAAGCGAGAGGTGCAGCTAAACTAGAGAATCCCTCCACAAATCTTCGGTAATAGCCTTCCAACCCGAGGAAACTCCAAATCTCGGTGATACTTCTGGGCCTCTCCCAGCTTATCACTGCTTCAATCTTTACTAGGTCTACTGAAATACCCTTTGCTGATACTACGTGTCCGAAAAATGCCACTTTCTCTAGCCAGAATTCGCACTTACTTAGCTTGGCATATAATCTAGGCTTTCGAAGCGTTTTAAGAGTAAGGCGAAAATTTCAATTATGATCCTCCCGTGTCGGGGAGTACACCAAAATGTCGTCTATGAACACTACGACACATCTATTGAGATACGGTCTGAACACCCGGTTCATCAAATCCATAAACACCACCGGTACATTCGTCAAACCAAAAGGCATGACGAGGAACTCGCAGTGCCCATACCGAGTCCTGAAAGCCGTCTTTGGAATATTTTTTGCCTTGATTTTCAACTGGTGATATCCCGCTCTAAGGTCAATCTTGGAAAAATATCTTGCTCCTTTCAATTGATCAAATAGGTCGTCTATCCGTGGCAAGGGATAACGATTCTTGATTGTGACCTTGTTCAACTGCCGGTAATCGATGCACATCTGCATCGATCCATCCTTCTTCTTTACGAAGAGTACAGGAGCACCCCATGGAGACACACTTGGTCGGATGAAACCAAGTTGTTGTAACTCTTCAATTTGCTTCTTCAATTCCTCAAGCTCTATTGGGGCCATCCTATACGATGCTCTTGAAATCGGAGCTGTGCTTGGAGTAAGGTCTATCGCGAACTCGATCTCTCGGTCCGGAGACAACCCATACAATTCTTCCGGGAATATGTCTAAGAACTCACTCACAACCGGAATGGCTGAGGAGTTTTGTGCTTCTGGGCTCACTAAAATCAAAGCTGCGAGGCGAGCGATATCCTTTTCTCCCAATCCTCGAAAGTGAAATGGCTTAATTCCTTCTGGCTTGAAGTTCACCACCTTCTCAAAGCATGTCACATGGCCGTGGTGGTTTAACAGCCAATCTATCCCTAAGATGATGTTGAAATCCGAGTCTTGGAAATCTAGGATGATGAGGTCGGCCAACAACTCATTCTGTCCCACTTGCACCACACTATCCTTGTGAATTCTATCTGTATCAACTGACTTGCCAAGCGGAGTCGCAATGGTTAACTCTCGCTCCAACGGAGTAGACTCAGTTGGAAAGCCCTTCGTTAAACTGGGCAAGACGAAAGAATAAGTGGATCTTGTGTCAAACAACACTCGGGCTAGGCATTCGTTTACCAATAAAGCGCTTGTGCGATTAAACACTAACATCAATAGATTTCAAACATACATACATCATACATGGGTAACCTATTGGATACTAACAAACATCACATCATAGTAAGCATTTTCAATGTAAAAATTTAGCATTTTCACGTACGTTGCACGACATTATCCGATGCACGTGTGTCTCTCTCTAACAAGGTAAAGACTCGGCCTTGAGTCGCTTGATAAGGCAGCCGCGTAGACTGTGCAGGCCTCGATGCCAGTGAAGAGCTCTGCTGAGATGATTGCCTGATAGGGGGCCTACTCCCCTAAGACTGAGCTGGTAAATGACGTCGGGGACAATCTTGAATCATGTGGCCTTGGTCGCCACAATGGAAATAGCTTCCCATAACCTTCTGGCATTCCCCTGCCAAGTGCCACCTTCCACAATAAGTACAAGGCTCGTATGAGTAGGTGGAGGCTGCATATCCTGTAGCTTGAGTCACTGCAAGGAGAGGAGCCTGAATGGGAGCCTGGCGAAAAGTCGGTGGAGCAAAAGGACGAAGAGCTGGAGGTGCTGAGTATAACCTCTGAGAAGGTGCCGGCCCTGAAGGTTGATAAGAACTAGTCCTTGCTCTTTTCTCCCCTGAACTACTAGACTAGCCTTTCTCCATTCCTCTTCTCTTGAAAACTTCGTCAGAATTAGCCTCTGGTAATAGTGCTTTGTCCACTACCTCGGCATATGTCTTATGCCGGAACCTCGAAACTCGGTCCTTAAGGTAGGCCTTCAACCCCCTCTCAAACTTCCAGGCCTTCATAGTCTCGGTCGCTATCATATGTGGAGATAACCTGGATAGTTCCGAGAACTTTGCTTCATAAGCGGCCACTGACAAGTTATCTTGCTCCAAGGTAAGGAATCCAACCTCTTTCTTCTCCTTCATTCCGATGGGGAAGTACTTCTTATAGAAGACGTCCAAGAACTCTCTCTACGTCAAATCTTGACCCTATCGGGTCAACTCCCGTGTCCTCAATGCGGACCTCCACCAATGATCGGTCTCGCCTTCAAGCATAAAGGCGTCCCAAGTGACCTTCTCTGCCTCAGTAGGCGTCAATACTGAGAATATCTTCTCAAGTTGTCGGATCCATCCTTTGGCCACTAGCGGATCAATGCTTCCACAAAAGATCGGAGGCCTCATCCTCCGAAAGGATTCTATTCCGGCTTGTGCTCTATTGGGAGCAGCTATAAGTGTGCTAGCAGGAGGAGGAGTAGGTTGCCTTGCTGCCAACATAGCCAAGGTCTCGGCTATTGATGCAAAAGCTTGAGCGAAATCGGGTTGTTCATCACCCGATGGAGCATCACCTCCAATGCCCCTCATGTTGCATCCATGACTCCGAGCATTGCGTCTCATGATTAGATCCTGAGAACGACAATACAAAATGAGTCTAACTTGGATACACATTTAACCATCATTTCAACAATCACTCAATATTTATTTAGCATATGACAATCCATGTATACATAGCATCATAATGAGCATACAATTGTGTTCTAACGTAGGTAACTAAGTTCGGTTGAGCCCCAACCGGTTTTGAATAAGACTAACTTGTTAGTCTATACTTCGAATATGACTCTTTATAAAACCTATTGCCTTGTTCAATCATGGTATCAGTACTAAGTGACCCTAGGGACTCTAATGCCTAGGCTCTGATACTACTTCTGTCGCACCCCAAAATACCCCATAGGAGTTAAGGGATTCTTTAGGAGTGACTATACATACCTACCAAACCATCTAGTAACGAACAAGGCAAAACATAATGCAATAGAGACATTTAACAGAGTGTGGAAGCTAAACATAAGTGCGGAAGCGTGAACCAACTTTTTCTTTCTTCTATAAAGGGTCTGTATTCCAAGTTTTATACATACAAAACATAATCAAAATAAAGGTGGACATACCCACCTATCAAAATATAAAAAGTAAACCTCCCTCTCACTCTCCCAACAGTAGTCCAAGTAGGGCCACACGTCGAGATCTCTATCCTCCTATGACTGCATCGGGATAGGAGGCTCTCTCTCCTCCACATACTCTTCCTCAACCTAAGGCTCAGGGTTGAGGTTGTCCACGGTACTTGTCAACATAAAAATACGGTTGAGTATAGAATACTCAGCGAGTACAAGCTACTAACTAACAATAGTAATAACGTGCACAATAGAAACAAGAGATACAGTTCATCACACAAAATTAAAGCGATAATAGCAATATAGAACATTCATAGCATTGAAAGTAAAGTGATGTAATGGTCTTAACATGCTTGCATGAATGCAAAAACTCCGATAAAACTCGTACTTTAAAAGTCATGTCTTATTCTTGAAAATAGCCTTTCGTATTGTTTCAAAACTTGTTTGTCCTATTTAAAAACTTGTTCTTGTCTTTGTCTCGTTCGTAAGAATCACGCATGCTTGTCTTGTTCTTGCTTAGAATCACTTGTCTTGTTTGTTCTTGTCATGTTCTTAACATGTTCTTGACTTTACTTGCTTGTTTTTTTGTGAGCCAGAGGTTAGTGCCCTTGAAACGACTTGTGAGCCGGTAATGTCAGTTCCCTTCAGCGAAATATATATATATATAGAAAAAGGTACACTAACCTCCTGACTAGCCCGATGTCCGACATAATCAACTTGTTTTCTTGTGAGCCAGGTATGACATATCTTGCGATATACCCTACCCTTGACCGGACCAATGTCCGGCTTTATCAACCTACTTGTTTACTTGTGAGCCAGGTATGACATATTCGAGGGATATGCCCTACCCTTGACCGGCCCGATGTCTGGCTTTATTATTCGTTGCATGAATCACATTCTTGTTCTTGTTGTTTTCTTATATACATATACTTGAAAAACATCGGTTCATGCATGCATGCATGCGTGAGTGGGTGTGGCATTGTAATAATCTTGATGACATGCACAACTAAAAGGAACCGTGTATGTAGCACTCGTGGTGATCATGATAGCATGTGCAACAAAGGGGATCATGCATAGCATTTTCATTTTTCATATAATCATACGGGGAATTAGACAACATAAAAAGCATTTGATCAATTTATCATTTTTAGGGAATTTTACATAAAGCCTACTTTCATCTTTTTCCTTTAAATCCTTGAATTCTCGTTTAGGTATTTTATCAAACACATGGCATGCAACATTTCATAGTCATTTCATTTTCTTCTTCTTTTTCGTGCATGCATTTCATCAAAACCACATAGGTGTATTCATTATGCTTGAAATACCCATCCACCATTTTTCCAACACACATTCATCACCATAACACGGCATCCAATCGCCTCAACCACCATCCATCCATACATCCCACCATTCACATTTATCTTGTTTACATTTAGGGAAAATAGCATATTTCGACAAAAAGGGAGAAATGGGGGAGATCAATACACCATACACACAAGAAAATCTAGGTTATTACCAAGGTTATTAGTAGGGTGTACTAACTTGAGGATTAACCCTTGATTTGGAATAAATCTCTTCTTAATTGAAAACCCCAAGTGGTAGAGGAGACTCGACCTTGAAGATGAAGAATCCCTACTTGATTTGGGGAAGATCTTGATCTCCTACTTCTTCAATCCACAAACCCTCTTGAAATCCCAAATCTCTCCTCTCCTTCCTCTCCTTTCTCTCCTCTTAGGTTTAGGGTTAGCCAAAAACCCCCAAATGGTATTCTATTTATAGGCCCAAGGGTTGAAACCCTTATTCTCGCGTCTTAAAAAAAACAGAGTTACTCGATGACGATCGATCGTCGGTCTGGGTGATCCATCATCCACGTTCCAGTAGACTTGCCTAGATTCTTGTCTCCAGACGATCGATCATTGGTTTGTAACGATCGATCGTCATGAATCAGTGAGTTGCTCAGATTTCTGGGCTCATGACGATCGATCGTCGGTCTGGTCGATCGATCGTGAAACCCCAGTTTTCCTCATTTTTACCCTGCAGACCCCTAGGGGTGTTTCTAACCTTGCTTCTATGCTTTTTAGGGTCTTAACTCCCTTCTTCACGCTGCCCATGGGTTACTGACATCCAATTCCTCATAATTTATTGATTGGACTACGTGAAAGGCCAATTGGCTAAGAAAACACTATTCATTAGGTACGAAAAGTTTTGGGGCGCTACACCTCTTCTTCTTTACTTTCATCCTCTTCACTTTCTTTACAAATATGGGAGGATTTCAAGGCATGTCCTCTCTTTGGTGTTGGCTCATCTTCTTATTTCTTCATGACGACCTCATGGGTCATTAAGGATCCTAGAAGCTCATCCATGGATAGAGTAGTGAGATCTTTGGCTTCTTGGATAGCCGTCACTTTAGGAGTCCATTCCTTAGGTAGTGATCTGAGGATTTTTCTTACATTTTCTGTATTAGAATAAATCTTGTCAAGAGATTTTAGCTCATTAATAATGTTAGTAAATTTATCAAACATAAAGGCAAGAGGTTCATTTGGTTCCATTTTAAATAATTCATATTTGTGAACCAACATGCTAATTTTTTGTTCTTTAACTTGGTTGGTTCCCTTATAGGTTATTTGGATTTTATCCCAAATTTCCTTAATAGAATCACAAGCCGAAACTCGATTAAACTCTTGTGGACTCAATGCACAATATAGGTTGCTTGTAGCCTTAGCATTGAGTTGAACAAGCCTTATATCGGCCTCTGACCATTGACAATAACTTGCCAACATTTATAGTCTAAAGCTTGAATGAAATACATCATTCTAACTTTCCAATAGTTATAGTTTTCTCCCTCGAGCAAGGGAGGTCTAAGAAATGATTGTCCTTCTCTAAGATGGGGTCATCTGGTCGACTAGATAGGCTAATTTTGTTCCAAAACCAGTTATCTTCAGAACCCATTTTGACCATAAATAAAGCAGAATTACGATTTGATCATTAGAGACAAAATTGTTCTCCTTTGAATATTAAGTGGATTAGGAAGTTGAATTACCTAATTTAATTAAGCTAATGAAAATTTATGGTCACAATACTGAAGGAGACAAAACCGGAGCACCATCCAGTAGACTGGATGGACCAGTCAACGTTGGGACCACTTAGACTAAAAATAAAGTAGAATTAGAATTCTTATATAGACAAAAAATTATTCCCTTTTGAATTTTGAGTCTACTGGAAGTTGAATCAACTAATTCCGATAAGTCAATCAAAAGTTATAGTCAAAATATTGAGAGGCAAAAATGGAGCACCATCTAGATGACTTGATGGAGTCATCCAATCGACTGGATGACTCGGGACAAAACATTTTGACTTTGTAACGGCTCTTTTTCAATGGATCTTTTTGCATTAAATGCTACTCCAACGGCTATGAAACTTCTTGGACTATAAAATGAGATGATTTATGAACAAAATAAGAACTCCTATCACTCTAGATCATTCAATCAATCACTCACAAGCTTCAGATTAATAAATTTATTGAGTAAAACTAGAAATCCCAAAAGCCCATTTCTTGAGCTATTCAACTCCAATCTTTGGGGGATTTTTAGAGAGCTTTAAAACGAACATCCAACTCATGTTAAGGAACATTTTATGATTGTAAAAAATTTTCTATACAAAGAGTGTATGAAATCAAGAATTGGTGGATTCTTATACTTGAAGTGAGGAGCTTCATTGTAAGGGAAGATTTTCACCCGGAAGAAGATTGTGGAAATCAAGAGAGGATTATTTTGCAAGTGTAACGGTTTGATCTTCACCTGAAAGAAGACTTGCGATTGTGAATAAATTGTGGTGAATCCTTTAACGGGTATAGCTTGAGGCGGGGACGTAGGCGGGATTGCCGAACCTCGTGAACAAAGTCTTTGAGTTTAAATTCCTTAACTATTTTCTTTTTTCTTTTAATTGCTTTCATTTTAGAATTGCTAGTTGCATTCTCTTGATCAATTTAAATTCCACAAAAGGGACTAAGATAGAACTTTAAATTTGCCAATACCCTATTTACCCCCCCCCCCCCCCTCTCTAGGGTCAATACTTGGGCAACACTGTCCACCCGCACCAAAAGCCACCATAATAAGCTACTACCATTCTATGCAAGAAGCCACCACAGTAGCAAGCCGTAGGTTAATTGGAATAAGAACCCACCATAATGGCCAGATGATTTTACCTCAAGCAATTGATTAAAATAAATGCACTAAAAAATATAGTTAAAGCGGATTCTCCATTAACGGTTTAGTCACTGACAGGGGAGGTCATTGTAATTTTAGATACAAGAAGAGATGTTTATGAAATTTCGTCAAACCTCAGGGATGGTGAGTGTAATTTACCCTTTAAAAAATTAAAAGAAAACGATGGGATTACAAACACCCGACCCTATGCGGTCGGGGTGCTGGGCCGTCTGTTCAAGAATCCAATGAACTGATGGCCTGTTTGGGGCCTACCATTTTAATGCATGTCAGGCCATGCCCGTTGGATTTTTAAGCGGATGGATCAATACCTCGACCGTACATGCGGTCGGGTGTTATTAATCTCTAAGGAACCCATCTTATTAATGAGATCAGACGAAGCGCGTAGCTCACTAATGCAGTGGGGCTGATGGACTTAGCTTAGGAGTAAGGCATCATCCAGTTAAAGAATCTTTCCCTTTTGAGTCATTCCTCTCAACCATCCTAACATATATAAAATGAATTGTGCTTTTCTTTCTACAACCAAAGGCTAGAGTGTTGAACCCTAAGGGTTAGAGAATCTTAACCATGTTAGTAGGGATTTAAAATGTGATGTGTTGACTTGTGGATGCAATTGATTGAACTCTTCCTGTGTGATTAAAATATGTGGGGCCCACCCTAGACTTAGACTTTCCTATTTTTACCTTCCATGATGCTTCCAGTGAATGGCTATTTACATAGCTAAGCTATTAATTGGCGTTGGTCCTCTGTATGCATCGATTAGGATGCCGAATCTATCATTTACACCCCTAAAGGACCTGAGAAACACTTTGTTTGCATTTCCAATAGCAGAATTCTCCTTAATTTGTTCACTGGATTGCTTGAGTCTGTCACGCAACTCTTCGGAGGGATGTTTTTGTGTCATCATTCTCCTTTGGAGTAGAGCTTCAAGGCTAATAAATGCCCTTCTCTACACCTCCTATGTGCGATGTATTATTGCCATGTAGAGATTTTAGGGTAAGGCTTGGGCTTGACTTGCCTAGGCCCAGTTGGACTTGGGGCTGAGCCTGGACAGCATATGGCCCGGCCCATTGACAACCCTAGTTACGTCCGGGGGGGCTACCCATGAGCCAACAACCTTTGAGCCAATGACTGTCACCACTGCTATCATTAAAAATATATATATGAAAAATCGACTTCCCCTGAGGTTTGGCGAAATTTGAGAAACCTTCCCTCTTGTTTACACTGCCCTCCCATGTGCTTCAATTAGTGGTAACAGATTCAACATTTAATTAGTTTGCTGTTACTAACAGTGATGGATTTTGGTGATGTCATGGTTTAACTATTTTAAAATACCCGAAATATCATTAACATTAAAAAAAAATGATTTTTTTACCCACTTGTTCTTTTCTTAACAAAAACACTTCAACATCAATGTAAGCAAGCGGTGTTGGACTGTTTATGTTCTGTTTGTTTTGATGTAAAATAGAAAAGGAAATCAATATGCAGAAAATGTGCACGTTTGTTTTCTCATAAAATCTTTCATAAGGTAAAAGTTTTAAGGAAATGAAACCACTTTTGTAGAAAATGACTTATATTTCAAAAACCCATGTCATCCCCCCCCCCCCCTCTCTTAAAATATATTTTGAAATTTGCACGATCAATTTTTTTATTTTAAAATATTAATTCTTTTACAAAAACAATTCCCCTTATTTTCAAAGAATGCAACCAAATAATGAAAAAGGAGTAAACATTTCATATTTTACCGTAAAATTTTTCCTTCATAAAGGATTTATGTCATAAAACATTTAGTGCAAACAAGCGGAGCCTTAGTGACGTCATGGGAGTACGTCAGTACTCTTTATTTGAACAGTAACGTGATTTTGATCTCAAAACAAACATAAATTAACAAGGCATAAATTTTAAAAAAATTCCTCAACCATTCACATGGGACAAATATCTTCCAAGCACCACATTCACACGGGTTTCTCACCGGGGAGTTAGGAAGGAGACCCACTAGCACCAAAAATTTCACGAGCCTAGTGAAATAGGGGTAATTTATTAAAAGCGAATTCTCCATTAACGGTGTTAACTTTAGACATTAACAGGGGAGGTCAGTGTAATTTTAGATACAAGATGGGAGATTTATGAAATTCCGTCAAACCTCAGGAGTGGTGAGTCTAATTTACCGTTAAAAAATGAAAAGAAAAAAGGGAGGTGATTACAAAGTACAAACACCAGACTCTATGTGGCCGGTGTGTTGGGCTGCCCATTCAAGAATCCTGCAAACTGATGGCCTATTTGGGGGCCCACCATTTTAATGCATGTCAGCCATGCCCGTTGGATTCTTGAGCCAATGGCTCAATACTCTGACCGCACATGCAGTCGGGTGTTATTAATCACTTTTCAAGAAAAAATGTGCCCCTCCTTATGTGAATGGGGGACATATCTTTTTAAGGCACAAACGTTCGGATATTATTCCTTTCTATGCCTCAAGAAGCAGAGGTCTTGAGTTTAATTCTTGCAATCCCCTTAGGGCCTCCGCACAAGGTTACATGGTTCTCATGGGCCTTGGGCTTCTTGGTTTATGTGGGTTGTGGGATCTTCCATCCGCCCGATGTGAGTACGGGTTTCAGGGAACCCTACCCCCCACAAGGGGTGTTGATTATTTGATTAGAGTCACCACCTATTCATTGAGAAAGGATAAGTCCCCGGGGGATGGATAAGGTCTTGGTCTACAATTAGAGTTCAGGGTAAGAGGTTCGGTTAAGTCTCGGGGAAGGTGATAGGCACATCGGGACCCCCATTTTACAATGGTTCCCTACTTTCTAGGTTTAAGCCAAATTAAAGTCAAGTCGTTCAAATGCCTAAGTGTTTAGGGTAATACTAATCTAAGAAACAAAAGCTAATTTAGGGTCGAACCCGGGTTGGGTTGCCTATGTACTCACAAGGGTGAGATCAGACCGAGTATAGTTCTGACACATGAACCCGTGCCGAGACTAGGGGAGTGTGTGTGCACCAAGGGTGGCTAATGGACTAGTCCGGTAGAGTAGGGTTAGGCTGACTGAGTTGGTCAAGTGCATGGTTTGGGCCCAGTAGGTCAAGATTGGGCCTGGTAGGCCGAGTGTTAGTCCGGTAGACTAGGGTTTGGTTGACCGGGTTGATCAAGATAAGCCCGGTAGACTAAGGTTAGGATCGGTAGGCCAAGGTTGGATTTAACCGTGGTTAGGGTTGCTAACAGGGGTTAAGGGTCAAACTAACTATGGTTAGGATTGTTAACCATAGTTAAAGGAGATAAGGTACGGCCTGGTAGGCCAAGATTGGGCTCGGTAAGCAGAGGGTGTAGAACCCCGAATCCTTGTTTCACTAAGTGGTGAATAGTTTGTGAATAGTGTTCAAGGTAGTCTAGTAACTAGTGGGTTTTATACTAATGGAAAGGTTTGGATATTTGGCGTTAATGTTTTAATAGGTCTATATATGCTTAAAGAGTATGTATTAAGCATTAAAGGTATCAGAAATGCGATTGGAGAAGATTCAAGTAGTGGAAACAAGGTTTTGCAGCAAAACAGGGGACCACCGATCACTCAGTGATAACCTCCGATCGACCGGCCTTCTACCAATCACTCGGTAGCTATCGACTGGTTAACTAATTTTTATGGGAAAAATTCCAGAGAGGGTGTTTTCAACCGATCTTTCGATTGAAACCACCGATCGACCGGTAAGCCACCGATCGCTCGGTCTGTACCACCGATCGATCGGTTATACGCAGATTTTCTTCATTAAGGGTGTTTAAGACTTTAGCCACTACCCTTTGCCTATATAAGGGCTGGGTTCGTGCCTTAGGGTTTCATAAACCCTTAGTGCACTATTTTGAGAGCTTTTGAGAGGGAGAAGAAGGAGAGGAGCTAGGTGTTGCTCAAGCTTGAAAGGTGATCAAGATCCTTCCTTCCTTTGGAGTTTCTTAGCCAAGAACTCAAGGTTTTCAAAGTGTTCCAAGCTTTTGGAATCAAGATTACTGATCTCATCAAGGTAGATACACTCTACTACCAATCTTGTGATAACACTAGTTACTAAAGGATGTTCTTCTTATTCTATACTATGTATTTCTTGATTGTTATGGTGTGAAGGGTTGTTTTTATACTTGGATGTAAGTTATCACTATGATGCACTCTAAGTGTTTGATTAAATGCCTCTGAGGGTCTTTGGTGATAAATTGTGTTATTCTCTTATATGTTCGCATGTCTCGCATGAACCGGTGTTTTCCATGGATTTCTCAAAGTTACAAAAAGGGTTTTTGATTAAGTGACTTATATGAATGATTCTAAGCAACTCCATGATTTGTCTAAGATCGGTTCACAAGCTCTAAGAATCATGATACACACTCACAAGAACTCTATGATAATGTCTAAGATCATCCCAAAGCTCTAAGGATCATAAATGAAATTGCTCTAAGATCTCTATGTTTTGCTCTATGGATATGCTCTATGGTATTGCTCTAAGTCTCTACGGATCATAAATGACTCTACGAAACTCCATGAACTCTATGAACTCACAAGAACTCACAAGGCTATGATTATCGCTTGACTCACATGGTTATGGTTTTGGTTTTGGTTTCAGATCTCATCTCACATGCTATTTCATGGTTTCTACGCTTTGACATGTTTTAAGGATTTCATTCTCCATGATTCGCATGCTCTATGTTCATTGCTTTATTGTTAGTAGTATGTATACACTGAGTATTCCACGCTCAGCCGATATTTGTCATCATCGACAGGTGCTCAGGTTCCTTTCGATCTATGTGGTACGGAGCCTTGGGTAGAGGAAGAGTACTTCGACCCGGAGCCTTCCATGGATCACTACCAGGACGATGGTTCAGTAGATAGGTGTCGTGACTTCGATTTATGTTGATCGACAGTAGTTAGAAAGATACATGATATTTTGTTAAGTGAGAGTTGGACTTGTCCACTCCACATATTTTGGTTACATATACAGTTGTATTTTTGTTGGTTCACACTTGGACCAAGTAATAGGAGTGTTTACCTTGCTTCCGCTATGTTTAGTATATTTGGCTTCCGCTATGCAATTGTAAATCATTTCCGCTATGTATATCTGTGTACTCTGACAGGTTTCTATGCGTGCCTTATGTATCATATGGATGTATGATATGGCGGTCACGAGCTAAAGTGTCCCTAACTCCTAGGGGGTATTTTGGGTCGCGACAGACTTGGTATCAGAGCCTAGGCATTAGGTCACATAGGCTAGTGTCTTTTAAGTTGGAATTAGAGTTATTCTGTTCTAGGGATTAGTGTCCCTTGGGCTAAGCGGAAGTAAGTCCTCGAAGTTAAACTTAGAACTCAGATGGATTTGTTGTGTTAGGCTTGTACCATGACATAACCGGTATCAAGCAAATCCTTAGGTCGGTCTAAGATCCTGTTCTAAGTGCTAGTTAGATTGTGTCCTTAGTCTTATTCTAAAGGAAAAGGTAGATGCCAACACAAGGATCTTAGTTACGCTAGAAAACTCTAAGTTATACTTATATGATTATGTGTATACTATATGCGTAATAGCATTTCATGTTTATTGAATTGCTATATGTTGTGTGAGGATCGGTATCCAAGTTAGGCTCATGTTTTGCTATTGATCTCAGGATTTTATATCATGAGACGCGGCAATCGGAGTCATGGTTACCATACTCGAAGATCCGAGGGTGAGGTTCTGAGAGAAGAGGAATCACTATACTTCACGAATGCTATGGATTCCATAGCTGAGCTTTGGCTTTGTTGGCAGCCAGACCTACTCCTACCCCACCGGCTACTCCTGTGCATCACATCGCAGGACTCGAAGCTTTCCGGAGACTACGGCCTCCAACATTCTATGGCACTCTGGATCCAATGGTGGCAGAGTCCTGGATTATGCAGTTGGAGAAGACCTTTCGGGCTCTCCAATGTATTGAGGAGCAACAGGTTGAATGGGTTTCCTTCGTGATGGAAGGTGAAGCCGAACATTGGTGGCGAGCTGCCCAAAGGCAGAGAGATGTTGCTAAGGCAGGGGAACCCTGGACATGGGCAGAGTTCCTAGAAACCTTCCATGAGCAGTACTTTCCCAGATTCATTCGAGAATAGAAAGCAAGGGAGTTTATGCTTTTGGAACAGGGAACGATGAGTGTAGCCGAGTATGAGGCTAAGTTCACCGAGTTGTCGAGGTTTGCTCCACACCTAGTTGCAACGGAAGACCTACGGGTCAGAAATTTTGAAATGGGATTGAAGGCTTTCATCCGAGATAGGGTGTCAATTCTTCAAGTGGAATCCTGGAGAGAGATAGTAGGAAAGGCAAAGATCGCCGAGAAGAATGCTGAAGAGTTTATTCGGAGAAGAGATAGTGGCTTCGGGAGAAGCATGTCTCGGGGTCAATCTAGTGGTTCTTCACAGTCAGAGAAGAGGACTAGGATCGCACCATACCAGTTCTCTCAGCCGATGTCGGCTTAGAGGCCTTCTTTTGCGCCTCAGGCACCGCGTCCTACGACATCATAAGCTACGAGGGTTATGCCTCCAACTTCCTCCACATCAATGGCATTCGAGGAGTGCGCCATATGTGGTCATCGGCACAAGACTGGGGATTACCGTAGATTATCAGGTGGATGCTTCCATTGTGGTGAGGTTGGCCACGTGATACGGGACTACCCACGCAAGCAATTACAGACTGGGTCACAGGGAGTCCGACCTCCAGGCAAGCAGACTTCACTTCAGGGGTCTTCATCTCAGGCCTCTAGATCCTTGCCGCCCACCCAGCAGCCTCGTCAGGCTAATCAGGGCAGGGTATTCGCCATGACTGATAGAGACGCACAGGCATCAGACGATGTAATGCAAGGTACACGCGAGTTTGATATTGTTAAAGTTCTAGTGTTGCCATGAATGTATTATATATATGTATTCTATGTGGTGTTTTACTACGCGTGTATCTACATGTATTAGATATGTAGTTTATATTGTAACTTGGGTAGTTAAAATTCTAGGTTCGTTGCTAGTAAATGAATGTTTAGCACGGGTGTTGATCGACACGGGATCCACTCATTCGTTCGTCTCACCTAGTTTTGCCAAAGGCTTTACGTCCAAGCCAAGTAAGCTACCTCGGGAGTTGTCCATTTCGACTCCATTGGGCAAGTCTATTGAGACAGATAAAGTGTATCTGGGCAGTGTTGTGCAAGTCATGCAACACGAGTTGCCAGTCGACCTGATCATTCTAGGATTTCAGGATTGGGATTTCGATGTTATCCTAGGTATGGATTGGCTCTCAGCTCACCACGGACATGTGGCGTGTTTCGAGAAGGTGGTGAACTTTAAACCCGTTGGGTTAAAGCAATTTCATTTCAGGGGACTTCAGAGGAGAGACATTGCTCGTTTTGTAGCTCTCAGTCTCGAGAAGGTAGAGGTACGAGACTCCACATTCATTCCGGTGGTATGTGAATATATGGATGTTTTTTCGGAGACCTTACCGGGATTACCTCCCGATCGGGCAATTGAATTTGCGATCGAACTTGCTCCAGGCACGGCGCCGATTTCAAGGGCTCCGTATAGGATGGCCCCTATTGAGCTTAAAGAGTTAAAGGACCAGTTGGTGGAATTGCAAGGCCTTGGTTTCATTTTGCCAAGTGTCTCACATTGGGGAGCTCCGGTGCTCTTTGTAAAGAAGAAAGATGGGTCGATGCGGATGTGCATTGACTATAGGCAGTTAAACAAAGTCACTATCAAGAATCGTTATCCTTTGCCTTGGATAGACGACTTGTTTGACCAGTTGAAGGGTGCGAAGTTCTTCTCAAAGATTAACCTTCGATCTGGTTATCATCAATTGAAGATCAAGAAGGAAGACATTCCGAAGACGGCATTCAGAACTCGATACGGCCATTTCGAGTTTTTGGTCATGTCTTTTGGGCTGACTAATGCGCCGACAACATTTATGGATCTGATGAACCAGGTGTTCAGATCGTCTCTCGACCAGTGTGTGATCGTATTTGTAGATCATATCCTTGTGTACTCACAGTCACAGGATGATCATACGAGAGATCTCCGCCTTGTATTGCAGACTCTTCGAGAGCATAGTCTATATGCTAAGTGGAGCAAGTGCGAGTTCTGGCTGAACAAGGTATCTTTTCTTGGCCATGTGGTGTCAACCGAGGGTATCTCAGTTGACCCTGCGAAGATTGAAGCAGTGATGAATTGGGAGAGGCCGAAGAGTGTTACCGAGATTCGCAGTTTTCTCAGCTTGGCAGGATACTATAGGAGGTTCGTGGAGGGATTTTCAAGCTTAGTAGCTTCGCTTACCTATCTCACGCGAAAGAACGCTAAGTTCACTTGGAGTGACAAGTGCGAGGAAAATTTCCTAGAGTTGAAGAAGAAGCTTACTACTGCACCTATTCTCACAGTTCCGTCTGGAAGCGGTGGCTTCAAAGTCTATAGTGATGCTTCACTTATCGGACTTGGGTGTGTTCTTATGCAACATAAGCAGGTGGTTGCCTATTCTTCCTGTCAATTGAAGGAGCATGAGCAGAACTACCCCACACACGACTTAGAGCTTGCAGCAATTGTCTTTGCGCTGAAAATTTGGCGTCACTACCTCTATAGGGAAGAGTTCATTGTATTCACGAATCACAAGAGCTTGAAGTATCTCTTCTTTCACAAGGAATTGAATATGAGGTAGTGTCGATGGATGGAGTTCATGAAGGACTATGATTGTTCCATCCAGTACCATCCGAGTAAGGCTAACGTGGTAGCCGATGCTCTTAGCAGGAAACCTTACGGGGTTATAGCTCACTTGAGGGTACAAGAATGGAGGTTATTAAAGGATATGTGTAATTTAGACACTATCACATTCAAAGGCAGGTTGTGTGTTCCCGCCGACACAGTGTTGAGGGGTGAGATCTTGGATAAGGCTCATCGATCCAAGTACACGGTACATCCGGGAGGTACTAAGATGTACCAGAATCTCAAGAGGCACTACTGGTGGCGAAACATGAAGAAGGAAGTCACCGAGTATGTTTCTAGATGTTTGGTGTGCCAGCAGGTGAAGGCCGAGCATCAGAGGCCGGCAGGTCTTTTACAGTCCCTCCCTATTCCGGAATGGAAATGGGAGAACATCTCGATGGACTTCATAATTGGGTTGCCGCAGACAGCGAAGGGCTCCGATGCTATCTGGGTCATAGTAGATAGGTTGACAAAGTCTATGCACTTTCTTCCGTATCGGACTACTTTCAGTTCGAATCAATTGGTGGCCTTATATGTCAAGGAGGTGGTTCGTCTGCACGGTGTGCCGGTTTCCATCGTGTCTAATCGAGATCCTAGGTTTATTTCTAGGTTCTGGAAAACTTTTCAGAGTGCTATGGGTTCTCATTTAGATTTCAGCACCGCTTTTCATCCTCAAACTGATGGGCAGACTGAACGAGTGAATCAGGTTGTGGAGGATATGCTCCGAGCTTGTATGTTGGACTTTCAGGGCAGTTGGGAGGAACACTTGCCGTTGGTTGAGTTTGCCTACAACTACAGTTACCAGGAAAGAATCTAAATGGCACCTTTTGAAGCTCAATATGGTCGGAGTTGTAGATCACCGCTATATTGGGTGAAGTTGGTGAGAGAAAGGTACTTGGTCTTGAATTGATCGAGCAGACAGCAGAAAGGGTCGAAGTTATCAGGGAGCATTTGAAAACTGCTCAGGATAGGCAGAAGAGCTATGCGGACACTTGCCGCAGAGATTTGGAATTCCAAGTTGGGGATCGGGTCTTTGTGAAGATTTCACCGAGTCGGGGAATCATGCGATTCGGGAAGAAAGGAAAGCTCAACCCTAGGTACGTGGGGCCATTTGAAATCATCACGAGGGTTGGTGAGGTTGCTTAAAGGGTAGCCCTACTGCCTCACATGGCAGCGGTCCATAATGTATTTCACGTTTTTATGCTTAGGAAATACATTCCGGATCCGTCTCACGTCATTGCTCTTGATCCCGTAGAGATTCGAGAGGATCTCACTTTGGTTGAGCAACCAGTTCAAATCTTGGATCGTCGAGATCAAGTCTTGCGCGCCAAGACTATCCCGTTAGTCCTCGTGAGATGGCAGCATCATTCCAAGGAAGAGGCTACATGGGAGCGAGAAGCCGAAGTGAAGGAAAAGTACCCTCACTTATTTGTATAATTTCCTTGTTGGATTTTCTGTATTTTGTTCTTGTTGTGCTTTTGGTGTCGTTCTAATTTCGATGACGAAATTCTTGTAAGGGGGGAGGGATATAGAACCCCGAATCCTTGTTTCACTAAGTGGTGAATAGTGTTCAAGGTAGTCTTGTAACTAGTGGGTTTTATACTAATGGAAAGGTTTGGATATTTGGTGTGAATGTTATAATAGGTCTATATATGCTTAAAGAGTATGTATTAAGCATTAAAGGTGTCAGAAATGGGATTGGAGAAGATTCAAGTAGTGAAAACAAGGTTTTGTAGCAAAACATGGGACCACCGATCGCTCGGTGATAACCTCCTATCAACCTGTCTTCTACCGATCGCTCGGTAGCTATCGACTGGTTAACTAATTTTTATGGGAAAAAATTCCAGAGAGGGTGTTTTCAACCGATCTCTCGGTTGAAACCACCGATCGACCGGTAAGCCACCGATCGCTCGGTCTGTACCACCGATCAATCGGTTATACGCAGATTTTCTTCATTAAGGATGTTTAAGACTTTAGCCACTACCCTTTGCCTATATAAGGGCTAGGTTCGTGCCTTAGGGTTTCATAAACTCTTAGTGCACTATTTTGAGAGCTTTTGAGAGGGAGAAGAAGGAGAGGAGCTAGGTGTTGCTCAAGTTTGAAAGGTGATCAAGATCCTTCCTTTCTTTGGAGTTTCTTAGCCAAGAACTCAAGGTTTTCAAAGTGTTCCAAGCTTTTGGAATCAAGATCACTGATCTCATCAAGGTAGATACACTCTACTACCAATCTTGTGATAACACTAGTTACTAAAGGATGTTCTTCTTATTCTGTACTATGTATTTCTTGATTGTTATGGTTTGAAGGGTTGTTTTTATACTTGGATATAAGTTATCACTATGATGCACTCTAAGTGTTTGATTAAATGCCTCTAAGGGTCTTTGGTGATAAATTGTGTTATTCTCTTATATGTTCGCATGTCTCGCATGAACCGGTGTTTTCCATGGATTTCTCAAAGTTACAAAAAAGGTTTTTGATTAAGTGACTTATATGAATGATTCTAAGCAACTCCATGATTTGTCTAAGATCGGTTCACAAGCTCTAAGGATCATGATACACACTCACAAAAACTCTATGATAATGTCTAAGATCGTCTCACAAGCTCTAAGGATCATAAATGAAATTGCTCTAAGATCTCTATGTTTTGCTCTATGGATATGCTCTACGGTATTGCTCTAAGTCTCTACGGATCATAAATGACTCTAAGAAACTCCATGAACTCTATGAACTCACAAGAACTCACAAGGCTATGATTATCGCTTGACTCACATGGTTATGGTTTTGGTTTTGGTTTCAAATCTCATCTCACATGCTATTTCACGGTTTCTATGCTTTGACATGTTTTAAAGATTTCATTCTCCATGATTCGCATGCTCTATGTTCATTGCTTTATTGTTAGTAGTATGTATACGCTGAGTATTCCACGCTCAGCCGATATTTGTTATCATCGGCAGGTGCTCGGGTTCCTTTCGATCTATGTGGTACGGAGCCTTGGGTAGAGGAAGAGTACTTCGACCCGGAGCCTTCCATGTATCACTACCAGGACGATAGTTCAGTAGATAGGTGTCGTGACTTCGATTTCTGTTGATCGACAGTAGTTAGAAAGATACATGATATTTTGTTAAGTGAGAGTGGGACTTGTCCACTCCACATATTTTGGTTACATATACAGTTGTATTTTTATTGGTTCACACTTGGACCAAGTAATAGGAGTGTTTACCTTGCTTCCGCTATGTTTAGTATATTTGGCTTCCGCTATGCAATTGTAAATCGTTTCCGCTATGTATATCTGTTTACTCTAACAGGTTTCTATGCGTGCCTTATGTATCATATGGATGTATGATATGACAGTCACGAGCTAAAGTATCCCTAACTCCTAGGGGATATTTTGGGTCGCGACAAAGGGTAAGCCGGATAGGCTGAGGGATTAGGCCTGGTAGGCCAAAAGGGATTTTAACCGAGGTTAAAAGGAAAGTCAACCATGGTTAGGGCTGCGAACCATGGTAAAAAGGCCCTAAAGCAGAATATTTTTGGTCGTAAAGCAATTCAGAATGTTTTTGAAAATTTCCAGATTTTTTCAAGAGTTAAAAGGGTCTTAACCATGGTTAAAGTTTAATCAGGATTGAGTTAACCCTGATTAAAGGTCTAGGCAAGTCAGGTGGGCCCAGATAGCATGGCAGGGCCTAAAATAGCCTCCTACCTAGTTTGGACCCTGTGCAAAGCCCAAAATACAGAAAATCAGTAATGGCGGTAAAAGGATTACCGCCATTACCAAGCACTTCTGGCACTGGTTTGCAGGCATGGGGAAGGTTAAGGGTGAACCCATAGGGGTCAGGGACTCACAGGGTTGAAGAGGGGAGTGCCCTGAGTGTCCTGTGCCTTTAGTGGGCCCTGGATATGGTTTAAAGTGGGCCCAAGGTAGGCCTGAACACACTGCACATGAAATAACAGAATGGCGGTAGAGTTTCTACCGCCATTCTTGACAGTCTCTGGTTAAGTACATTTTAACCATGGTTAGGCAGTGAGGGTGAACCTAGAATGACTAGGAGAGAGAGATAAGGGTCTAGGGGACCTGACCTGGGCCCTGGAATGGACTAGGGCCCACACACCAGGGTGCTACAGCTTCTGCAAATAGGAGGACCAGGAATGGCAGTAATTATTATACCACCATTCCTGAAAAAATCTAGAAAGTAATTTTTCTCCCCTGGGGGTTGCACCAGGGCCATGCCAGGGGATCCCTCATGGACTGAGGGTCCGCCAGATGCTGAGGGGAGATGCCATGCACGCGGGGGGCCTAAACCCGAGCCCAAAACCTCAAGAGGGTTTCCCCCATGCCTATGAGGAAAGAGGGGGACCCCTATCCTTGGTTGTACAATGTAAAGAGAGGAATGAAAGGGAAATAATGGACCCCTAAAATAGGACCAAGGGTCCTTAAAGTGTGGTTACAGCGGTTAAAAAAATGTGGGGTGATCCTTACCCTGCTTAGATGCCCACGGAGGAGGTACAATGGTGGTGGAGATGTCGCAGTGGTGGTACGAGGTGGTGGAGCCTGGGGGAGGCTTGGGATAGGTTCTGGATCCCCTAGGGGTCTGCCTTGGATGGAAGACAATGGCTAGAAGAGGGAAGGTCGAGCTGGCTGAATTCCTATAGCACTTTCTTAGGGGTTTTTTTGGAGTAGTTTAAACTCATGGAGGAGGGGGGTATATATAGGGTTAAGATGGCCTTAGGGCATTCTGGGGATTAGTCTAGGTGTGCTAGACATAAGAGAAATGGAGCTGGAGTGGTGCAGGGGGGCCATCACGCGTTTTGAACAGGAAAACAGGAATGGCGGTAGAGTGTCTACCGCCATTTCCTGATTTTTGCTAAACAAGGCTCAACCCTCACACGATTGGCTTGTTGCACTGTAGATTTTGTCAAAAATAGGAATGGCGGTAATGTTATTACTGCCATTCTTATTTTTTCAAAATAAGGCATGTGGGCCCCACCCTAACGACTCTAAGGTCATGTGCCCATGTTTGGGCCCACAAGGTAGTCTAGAATGGTTATTGAGTTTATGGGCCAAGAAAATGGGCTTTGGGCCCTAGGGTTTTGTCCTAGGATTTAACTATGGTTTACCTAGGGTTAGGCCTAGGGTTTGACTTATGGTTAGGGTTTGCTTAGGTTTGACCTAGGGTTTGCCTAGGATTTGACTAAGGCTTAGCTAGGGTCTAACCTAGGGTTTGACCTAGGGTTTATTTATGGTTAGGGTTTGCTTAGGTTTGACATAGGATTTGCCTAGAGTTTGACTAAGGTTTGACTAGGGTTTGACGTAGGGTTTACCTGGGGATAGGCTTAGGGTCAGGGTTTTGCTGGGGATAACCACAGTTAATGGTCTTAACCTTGGTTAGGGCAGGGTGTAAAAATTGGGTGCTTACACCCGGTTTACCCGGTCTACCCGAAGGATGAGCTTAGGGTTTCTCATTAAAAAAGAAGAAAGGCCCTTCTGTAGGGTTCAGCCTACTACGTCCATGTGTGTTTTGTTTACCTCTTAAACCAAAAAAAATATTCAGTAGGGTTCAGCCTACTGTGTCCATGTGTGTTTTGTTTACCTTTTAAACCAAAAAAAAACTTGGTAATCTTCCTCTATTTTATAACAATAGGAATCAGCCCCTAATTTCATGACAAAGTGATTTAAAACGCCGACCTCATCTGTGGTCGGCTCCTGGGCCATCTGTTAGAGAATTCAAGAGATGTGGTCTGACATGCATTAAAAATGGTGGGTACCACATAAGGTCATATGGCCGTTGGTTCTCAACCGCACATGCAGTCGTGAGTTGAATCACTTCCCTAATAATGAATCAAACTATATAAGGCTCCGTTCTTTTGGTAGAACTTTTAAAAGTCCGGAACATTAATATTTTGGAACAAGAGGCAAGAGTATGGGAGGAGAGAGGAGATGGTTTCTAACTCTTTTACTCAATGGTATCTCAGATTTATCGAGTTCAATTTAATTAGAAGTTCCACATGTATGGAACTTAAAATATCTAAAATTTTTGTTGGAACTTCAAAAGTCCCATATTTGTAGAACTTTTGCATTCTATGAAATAATATAGTTCTAGACATTAAGTAAAATTAGGCATGAAACAATGAAAGTTCTAGACTTTAAAAGTTCCACCAAAAGAACGGAGCCTAAGAAATTTTGATCGGATAAGACTATGAGCAATGTTATAAAACCCGGGGTGACAAGCAATGTTTTAAAACCTGAACCGACCCGACCGATCAGACTGGTTGACCCCTCACCTAGAACCATTAACAGATTGGGTTAAACCATTAATGGGTCGATTGTCTAAATCGTACTAACCTAGTGAAAACCGCTTGACCCAGATTGACCCACCCGAACAGTTTTATTTGAACCGACCGAGTTATTAGAAAAGCCCAATTTTCATTATTCATGTCATTCTAGAACTTAAGAGGCCAGTATCCCGATAAAAATACTAATTACTAACAATAATATATTAAAAAATAGGAGTTTAAAAACACAATCCTAGCAAAAAGAAGGCCTATATAGAAGAGTGGAGAGGAGATTAGAGATGATGAGGAAGTTTAAATCAAGATGAGGATAAAAATATATATTTTTATTAATTTGAAGGGTTCATATATTTTTCCTATTTCAATAAATTATGTTGTTAATATGATCTTTATGCATGTTCTTTCTTTATTATTTTTTTAATATTGGGTGAAAAAAGTGTGATTATTTTTAAAAAAAAATTCAATCTCTAAGATCTCTTTTTTAATGTATATTTTTAGTAAGAAAGTGAGATTATTTTGGATTTTCTTCAATCAAAGAGAATTACTGTATTTTTATTTATAACAGAGAATTTTAGTAAGATCTCTTTTTTAATATAGACATAACCCATTTTCTGATTAATCTCCCCAAGAGTGGAGAAGAATACCCTACCAGATTCCTTCCAAACAAAAAAGAATACCCTTCAAGATAGATACCTCTAAATCATACATTTTAAAATCATAATCCTAATATCTAGGCCTACCAACAATTCTTTGCCCTCTTGGAAGAAACTTAAAATTTTAACCACATGGTTAAGGTTCAAGTAATGGTATCATCACAAATAACCTAGACTATTTATAGATCTCAAAAGCAAATACCTAGGAATTCTCCAAATTATATCCCCAAAAGTAAATATAACTTGACCCAAATTAGAATTCATGGCATTTGCCAACACTATTGAGTATACTTCTCAGTCTTTTCTTTTCATTCCTTCCCCTAATCATTGCACCATATGTAAAAATGTGGCTCTTCCTTTCTATGGGTATGGATCACCACCCCTCATTCTCCTCATTATTTACATGTAGCTTGTCATTGGGTCAACTCCACCTCCACTTCTATTTTAGTCTGTTGTTTGTCCATTTTCACCCTCATCCCTTCAACCTCCTTCCCTTTCCTTCCTCTGCAAGGCCCAGCTTCAAGGGCATGTTAATAATTCCACATCTCAATTGATTTGTATCTATGTCCAGGGACTCGTGGAAAGGTCTACTGAACCACCAAAGAGGGGAATGAATCAAATTCAAATTTTTTGCTCTCCTCCAATAGTGGTTTGCCACATATGTGATTGAATTCAATCACAATTGGCTATGATTCAAACTCCACAAATTCATCATAACTTGTCTAACAAAACTTAGACATGCCAAGTTGACTACGCATTTGCAAGGTCACCTAAGCAAACCACTAAAAGAACTTGATCAATTGCCAATCTTTTTTAGAGTAGGTCTCTTAGTTAAAATTCGACTAAAGGTGTCAATGGGTACCTAGAGTGTCACACTCGATGGATCATGGCCCACAAAGAATCCCGATGAAATAGATAGCAAAGAATTTGAATAAAGAAATTAGGATATGCATGAATCATTTATCTTAATTTAAATAAGTTGTTGGAAGAGATATATTCCTTTGTCTATTTAAACTGATGTAATCTCCTAAATAAGATGGTGAACTGTGAATAGAACTTCCAATTGAGAATTGACATCTTGAATGGGTAAATGGGGTAGGTAAGTGGGTATACGTAACTAACTATAAGCGGTAACGTTACAACCTGTATCAGAACATGGTAACTTGCAAGGAGCTTGAAAAAAATCTGACATTTGTCAGGAGTACCATTAGCAACATAACAAAGGTGATCAATGCATTGGGTCAAGGTTGACCTTTTTCTCTCTAGGTGGACCTTGATGCTGAGCAGCATGAAGGTTCCACACAGATGATGAGGATCATCATTCCGAAATTCGACACAATGGAATTAAGTGCTTAAATCTACACTATGTAGCTCCGTCAAGGCCACCACAACATCGTGATCGCTAAAATGCCTTTCAAAAAAAACTAAAAAACTCTTTGAGAAATCGACTCGCACCTTCACACCATTCTGATCTCTAATGTGAATTACAAGAAAAGAGAACTCGATTCACATCCCCAGAAGACCCATCCGTACTTCCCTGGAGAAGTACCCTTTCAAGCCCACCTCGGCTCGGCTTGAAAGGGTTTGATCTCCGAAGCCCGGCTCGGCCCGAAATGAAGCTTGAAAGCTCGGCCCGAATTCAAAAGCCTGGCTCGAAGCTTGGCTTGGCCCGAATTGATTCAAGCTCGAGCCGGACTAAGCTTGGCTAGAACTAAGCTTGAATACTTTTTTTTCTTCTTTTTTAAAAAAATAGTATTTAATATTATTTATATATATAATAATGATATATATAAATAATTTTTCTTTTTTTTTAATAATATTCGAGCCGAGCTGAGTTCGAGCCAAATCGAGCCTCAATCGAGTCGGGCCAAGCCGCATAGGGGTTGGCCCGAGCTCAGCTTGATTGAGTTTTTGAGTTTTCGGGCTTTTTTTTAGGCTTGACTTGACCCGTTCAAGCTTAAAATTCGGGCCGATCTCAGGCCGAACTGGGCTTGACTTGTCTTCAGTTTAATTGAGTTTATGGTGGAACTCAACAGTGTTGAGGGAGTCAAGTAGTGTGGGTTGCCCACAAATCGCGATGAACTGCTATGGACTGACGGTGAATGCCAAAAGGCTCAAGTGAACCCCACCCAAGGATGGCTGGGTGAACCTTACCCATGGTTAAGGGGTGTCAAAGGAGACACGTGGCGACCTCTAGGGGTTCAAACCGGAGAGATTCTCCCCGGTTTGAACTTCAGAGAGTCCTGAGCCAAAATTAAATATGTGTCACCAGTCTCTTTTTGGGGTCTCCGTATTATCTGAGTTGAAACATACCCTGACTCACCCTCCTTAGCTGCTATCTTCTTCTTGTGCAGCTGTTCTTCTTCTTTTGAAAGGAGAGACTTTTGTCCTCACAATCTTTAAAGAAAATAGCATTTTTAGCATTTGTTAGGGTTATTTGTGAGAAACACTCTATCTTTCCATCTATTTGTAAATACCCTGTGTTTAGTGATTTTTTTATTGTAATCCCCTAACTTTTAAAACTTTTGCAAATACATAGGACTGTATTCGGGCCGGGCTTGACTGGGCTTGGTCAAGCCCGGCTCGGCTTAAAAGGATTCGATCGAGGCCCGAAGCCTGGCTCGGCCTGAAATATAGCTTGAAAACGCGGCCCAAAGCTCGGCCCAAATTCAAAATCGTGGCTCGAAGCTCGGCCCGGATTGATTCAAGCTCGAGCCTGGCTTGGCTTGGCTCGAGCTCGGCTTAAATCCTTTTTTTTAAAAGTAATAATATTTTATATTATTTATATATATAATAATGATATGTATAAATAATATTTTTATTATTTTTTAATAATATTCGAGCCGAGCCGAGTTTAGGCCGAGCCGAACCTCAATCGAGTCGGGCCGAACCGGGCCAAGCCGAGCTGCACCAACGGGCTGATAATACACTCTTCTATCCATTTTCTATGATTTAACCTATTTTATTTTTATTTTAAGGAGATTTGTAAAATCTTTTCGGAAGAGAAGTGCTTGGAACCCACTAACTCTGGTTAAGATTTACTCACCCCTAAGATTCATCCATTTAACTTTTGTAGAAAAAAATATATATATTAAGTTTAGGTTGATTAACCACAGTTAAAGGATGTTCTACAGGTTGCCACATGTCCCCTTTAACACTCACTAACTGTGGTTAAGATTTACTCACCCCCTAAGATTCATCCATTTACTGTTTTTAGAAAAAAAATATTAAGTTTAGTTTGATTCTGTGTAACCACAGTTAAAGGAGGTTGTATTAGCTGCCACATGTCTCTTTTAACACTCACTAAATGTGATTAAGATTCATTCATCCCTAGTGTTCATGCATCTAACCTTGGTTTTTAGAAAAAAAATATATATTAACCTAATTATGTTTAACCATAGTTAAAGGGGACACTACAAACTGTCATGTCTCTTTTGACACTCATTAACTATAGAAAAGATTCATTCACCCATAGTGTTAATCCATTTAATTTTGATTTTTTAATTTTTTTTTAAATATTAACCTTAGGTCAATTTTTTTTTATCTGTAATATCAAATTCATTAAAAAGAAGGAAAACTCACAAAATGTGAATCCCTAAGTTAAAGGGGAATAAATGGGACACATGATAACCTATAGAGGCGTGCATTTTATCCAACCCATTAAAAAAAGGTTTAAAAAGTCATTTCATAAAAAAGTTAATATTGGTTAACTAACCTTTGGATGAAGGGAGTGGATTCTCTCAAGTTGGAACCCTTAGAGGTCGCCATGTGTCTCCTTTGACACCCCTTAACCATGGGTAAGGTTCACCCACCCCTATGGTTCACTCACCCATCCTTGGTTTTTTTTTTTTTTTTTATTAATTATTATTTTTTAATTTAAAAAAACTGTTTTTAGAGTTTTTTAATATTAAAAACAGTTTTTTAATTTAAAAAATAATAATTAATATTAAAAAAAAAAAACCAAGGATGGGTGAGTGAACCCTAGGGGTGGGTGAACCTTACCCATGGTTAAGGGATGTCAAAGGAGACACGTGGCGACCTCTAGGGGTTCCAACTTGAGAGAATCCTGGGCCTCGGATGAAATTATGAATTTGTAAAAGTTTTAAAAGTTAATGGATTATATGCAAAATCACAAAACTCAATGGGGGGGGGTATTTACGAATAGCTGAAAAGATAGGGTTTGTTCACAAATAACCCTATTTATTATATATATTCTAACACAGTATCATGTGTCATCTCAAATGAGATACTTGTGCCTCTAAGACGGCAAAAGGTTTATTCTGGTGCTCACCAGCGTATCCCCCTGGTGAGCAACAGATAAATGGATCAAAAAAAACGTCTACCTCACCGTAAGTCAAAAAAAATTTCTCGCCAATTTTTGACGTATTCTCATTTAAATTTTTTTCCTCTTTCTCCGTCCATTGATCTCTTGCTCACCAAAGGGATACTCAAATGAGCAGCAGAGTAAACCTTTTGCCCTCTATGATGCCACCTATCCCTCGAAGTTGAAGAAAGCTGTCAAAATGATAATAAATAATTAAGAGTACTAGCTTACTCTCAAGTGTTTTTTACTTTCAAAATTAATCAACAACCCGTCCAAATTTCTTGAAGGGGAAAAATACCGGAAAGGACACGCGTCAGCTACAGCTCCTCCCACGCTCTGGTTTACCGGTAGAAGGTTGGAGTGGAGGGTGTGACACCCTGACCTGTACTCCGATGGTAAAGTAAGTAGATGTAGAAGATGATGAACAGTAAACTCTGAAATAGGCACTGAAAGTTACGCGAGGCTCTGGGAAGCACTGAACAAGTATACTCTCAAATACGGATGATGAACAATTATCATCCCCTTAAGCAATAAAAATCACGGGGTATTTATAAGGTAAGGTTGGTATGGCCATCGATGACCATGGATGGCCATAGGTGTTCATACCACGTGTTTTGCACTCATTGCCAAATATATCAGACATATCTGCCGCCGGTTGCATCACACGTGAGAGCCTCCTATGAGTCCAATCGGACGGGATCAAACAGTACGCAGAAGTGACCAGCATTAAATGCCAAGACAGTGCTTTCGGCCCAAAACGGCGCTTTCGGCACACATGTCGGAATTATGGATCGCCTCCTGATCACTTCCTCCTACGAGTCGGTCTCGTTGTTGACTCGAGCTCGGTTACGGTGTAGATGTCTTAAAGTACAACCAGGACATCGTTGTCGGTGAGACAACGGGCTCGTTGTTCATATAACGACAAAAACGTTGTCAAGAGTACAACGGTTACGTTGTGCTTCAGACAACGAGCACGTTGTCAAGCCACAACGGAAACGTTGTTCTACAAGAGAACAAAGACGTCGTAATGCGCACAACGGGAACGTTGTGCATCAGAAAACGGGTGATCTCTCTATTTTAAGCATGTGACCCCAACTCGTGTCCACGTGTCACTTTCGTGAACAAAACAACAAAAACGAGCTCGTTCTCCAACGCTAAGTTGATTTTATGAATTTCATCCGTTACAATTTGCCCCTTTATGATGCTTGGAATGTAGTTCGAAGCGTCATAAACGGACAAAAAAATCATACCTGGCACTGCTCCGGAAGATGTAACGTTGCGTGTTTAAAACGCTTGCTAAGAAGATCGACCGTTCACGCCAGCTGGTTGCGCGTGCGAATCGTCACGTCTCTTTAATGCGGACAGGCTGTCATCATCGCCGTTTCGAATTTCAAAATGCTTTAATAACTCTGACGGTTACTCTCTTTTGGTGAAAAGACGATCTTGCCACTGCTCTTCTCCCCTTTGACGCAGGTGTACGGCTCTGATGAAGGGTAGTGGTGTAATTTCACACATCTGAGATGCTTATAAAATCCCTATCGAATCGCACCTTCTCTTTCACCCTGTTCCTTCAAGTACTGTTACTCTGCCGAATTTTCGTCTCAAACGAAAGTTCATCTTCCTCAAGCTCTCAACAGTCTCTCAGTCGTCTTCTGTTCGGTACGCTCTTCACCATTTTCCTTAATATTTCTTACTGTTTCTCCCTCTCTTTCTTCTTCTCTGGTTCTTGAGTGATTCTGCTCTGTGTACTCTCCGTGTTCTGTTCACTGTTCTTGTCCCTTTCCACTGTTTCTTCCAACTACTATGGCTGTCAACATTCCTGTAGAACCCGCTAGGTTAGAGGAAGTTAGAGGCCCTACTGAAGATGAGGCCAGTTGCACAGGTAGCGCACCTCATGGTGCCTACATCGAACAATCCTCAGCTCTGCGCCAGCACCAGTTGGCACATCTGAACCACTACAAGGAACGTTACGACTTCTCTTCCAACGTCAATCTCCACTTCAAACGGGATAACGCTATCATTGATAAGCGTTCTGCTTGTACCGTTTTCTACCTCTCCCAGCTCGAGGCTGGCCTCCGCTTCCCTCTCCATCCCATCCTGGACGACGTTCTGTCCGCCCTGCAACTCGCACCGGGATAAATGCATCCGAGCTTCCACAAATACATGTCCATGATGATCAAATTCATCAAGGACGGTTACCCAATAGAAGCTAGGCATCTATTCCACTTCTGCCATACTGTCAGATGCCGAGGCTCTGACGATGGTTTGTTCTGCTACTACTCGTGGAACAAGAAGCCTCGACATCCAGAGCTCGTCTCAGGCATTCTTGATAGAGAAAGAGGGTGGAAAGCCATTCCTTTCGTTGTCTCGGGCGGTTGGAAGGCAGAAAATTCCACGGTCCCCAATGTCTTCCGAGCGGAGGCAGGTATACTACTACGGTCGTCCGTTGTCCGTTGTGCACCACTGTTCTGACTCTGTTTTCATTGTACGTTGTATGCTTTTGTCATGCTGACTCTCGTTGTACTCATTCTGCTTTTTTCTGTGTGCAGTTGACGGAAAAAAGATCCCATATAAGAAGCTGGCCCCAGAAGAAGAAGGCCTCCTTACCAATATCAAACGTATTCGAGGTGGGGAATACATCCGGTGGCAACCACTGGAGCCTGACACGTGGGTCGCCTTCAGCACTCCTACCACAACTGCTCAACGACGACAACAACAACCACAACAACAGCATCCAGGTGCTTCTACTTCTGCACCTTCACCAGCAACTAATCTAAACGAAGAAGAAGAAGAAGACATGGCTGGCATAGATCCACCTCCGCTGAGCAGGAAGCCAAGGTCTGCTCGCCCTGCAGTTCTGCTGCCACCACCGTTGAAGAAGAGGAACCCTCCTTCCAAGGGTACAGCGACTGCTGACCCGAAAAGAAAGCTGCCGACCCAGGCCGATTACGAGGCCAGAAAGAAAACGAAGGCGGATATGCGCCTGGAGAAAGAGAATGCAGCCATTGCTGCTCCCCCCTCCACCTCTGCCGTTCCTGCAACAATTTCAGGAGCAGAGGTAACAACGGCGATGCCTGAAGCCAGCTCGGCACCTACCCCTTCTCGAACTGCAACTGCTCCAGCCAGCTCGAGTTCCGCTGTGGTTGCCCTGGCCGCAACGGAAGCTGGCACAACGAGTCTTCCAGTTCGTATGCTACCGACGAGCGCTCTGGACTGGTCGCCCGACTTCTCTCGGTATGGGAGACCGACAGTAAACGACTCGGAGCAAAAATCGGACAAGGCCGCCCGAGCTCTAACTCATGCTATGAGGTTGCCCCGAGACATTGCTGACATCGGCAAACTCAGTCTGACCGACCTGTCCTACGCCGCCTGCCAGTCTGTGGCGTCAGTAAGTTTCTCACTTCCTCTTCTTCTTACTCTACTGCTGAAACTTTACTCCTCGTTGTGCTAACGCCCGGACACTTCCTTGCAGATGAACGTGCTCATGCACGAACTCTGTGATCGTAGCCAATATAGCTACAATCACTTCCGAGACGGGATCAACTACTGGAAAGGCAGGACTGAGACGCTGGAGAAGACTCTCGTCGAAGAGAGACTCAAGGCAGACTTTGATCTGTCTCAAGCCAAAGCTGACGCTGTTCGCGTCGAGGGGAAGTTCAAAGCTGCCACCAAGGCACAAGAAAAAGCTGAGGCTGAGACACGGTCAGCAAAGGAGGCCGAGAAGAAGGCCAAACAGGAGGTAGAGAACGTTGTTCTACGCATCAGCGAACTGGAGCACGTCTCCCAAGCTTTGGGCAGACAGTTGGAGGAAACTGAGGCAGCCAGGACAACACTGGCGGAGGAGCTCGAGGAGGCCAAGAAAGCTCAAGAGACCATCGAGAGGACCGTGACCCTGAAACTGCAACAACACTATCAGTCTCAGCTGGACACGCTCTTGGAAGAGGATCGGGCAGAGACCGAGAAAGAGATACTCGAATTGCTCCGCCAACAAGGCCGTCTGAAAGAAGACAATGAAGAGGACGCCATCACGTTCTCCGAGCTTTCGAGCAAAGACTTGATCTAGCTAGACAACGAGGCCGAGGTCCAAGGCGTCGAGCAACCTCTCTCTCTTGAAGGTCCTGTACCTCTCCCAGCTGAGCCGTACTTCGAGCCAGCTGCTCCCGAAGTTCCTGCTGTTGCCGATGAAGCTATTCCAGAAAAAACCCCAACTGCTGAAGCCTCTACTTCTGCCCCTGCTGCAACGACGACAGATGCTGACCTTGAGCTCGCCTGAACTGCTGCTCCCCTTCATGTTTCTGTTTCTCTTCTTTAATGATGTAAACTCTTTTCTTTCCCTCTTATGGGAGTTTGCTGCTGTGATTGCCCAGAAATGGGCCTTCTGTGTGAATGGATCACTCCTTCTTCTTATGTATGTGTCTCTTTCCTCCTCGTAACGTAGCACAACGTATGCACAAACAACACAACACAAGTAGTTGAATTAATTTTCACGGTTCACAGCATTGATGTGAATATGGCACTTTACTATGTGAATGTACGTACGAGGGTGAAAATTATAACTGATGCTCATACTTAAAACAAATTATTTCGATCAATGCACTACGAACAGAACACTGCGAGTAGAGCACTACGATCAAAGCACTACGAATAGAGCACTACGAGCAAGCAATAAGAGCAAAGCACAACGAATAGAGCACTACGAGCAAGCACTACGAACAAAGCACTACGAGCAAAGCACAACGAATAAAGCACTACGAGCAAAGCACTACGAGCAAAGCACAACGAGCAAGCACTACGAATAGAGCACTACGAGCAAAGCACTACGAGCAAGCACTACGAATAGAACACTACGAGCAAGCACTAATCCAGATACACCATTCGCGTAGTTCAATGTGAATGCAATCTGACAAATAAAATTCATATGATGAACACAATGTAACTCAGTTTCGAAGCACATGCTCAGAGGATGTCATTAGGATAAGCCACTAAATTTGCTCAGATGACATCCTTATATAAGCCACTCGTGTTCGTTATGAGTAGGTTGTTCAGTCAAAATTTTATTTGAATTAGTTGCAAAACATTCACAATATTACACTGATAAACCAGACAGAGAATAGTATAGACAACGAGCAAGCGCATAATATTGCAAGTCATAAGTTGAAATATGAGCACTATGATCATGTAAAATCACTGAAAACTTGTAAGCACAATGATGCATGTAGTAGCATATCATAGATTCTATTGAAAGAATTACCTCAGATTCATAATGTTCCAGGATTTTGAGATGAGGTTACCTTGTAAGTCTTTCAAGTAACAGACTCCAGGACTTCCCAATCGTTCTACGATATAAGGCCCTTCCCAGTTAGGTCCCAACTTGCCACTGTTCAGCTCTCTCGTGCTCTGGAACACTCTTCGGATAACGAGATCACCGACCTGCAGCACTCTCCGTTGTACTTTCTTGTTGTAGGCTTTCCTCAATCGTTGCTGATACCTCCTCATCTGAATGCTGGCATCTTCTCGTTTCTCTTCTAGTAGATCGAGATGAATAGTCATAAGCTCTGTGTTCTGATCTTTCTCTCTATCCTTCTTCTTGTTGTGCCAAGAACGCACTGTAGGCAAACTGATCTCAGTAGGAATAACAGCTTTCATACCATACGCTAGAGAGAAAGGAGTTTCATTGGTTGGACTCCTCGGAGTTGTTCTGTACCCCCACAAAACGTTGTGCAGCTCGGCGGTCCACTTCCCTTTCGAATCTTCCAGTCTTCTCTTCAAGGCATTGAGAATATTCTTATTGGCTGCCTCGGCCAATCCATTCCCCTGAGGATAATATGGGGAAGAGAAAACATGCTTGATCTTCAGCTCGCTGCAAAAGTCGGCAATCAAACGTCCTGAAAACTGCTTCCCGTTGTCAGTAATGATGGACTGCGGTATGCCAAATCTGCAGATGATATGTTCCCACAAGAACTTCTTCACCTCTTGCTCTCTGATACGGGCAAGGGGAACAGCTTCAATCCAACGAGAGAAATAATCAGTTGCCACTAGAAGAAAGATCAGATTCCCTGGAGCCCTAGGGAAAGGTCCTACAATATCAAGTCCCCAACGCGCAAATGGCCAAGGCTAAGATACAGTGCTGAGCTCTTGAGCCGGAGCATGAATCAAACGAGCAAACCGCTGGCACTGGCTGTACTTCTTCACATACTTCTGAGCATCAGCCTGCATGTAAGGCCAAAAGTAACCTTGCCCCAGAGCTCGATGGGCAATGGTTCTCCCGCCTGAATGAATACCACATATTCCTTCATGCAACTCAGCAAGTATTCTCTCCACATCTGCTGGATGAACACACTTCAACAAAGGCCCACCAAAAGATTTCCTGAACAACTCTCCTTGCACCAAGGCATAACGAGATGCCTTGAACAGAATGCGCCTCGACTCCTTCACACTGATAGGAAGAATTTCATCCTTCAGATAAGCCACCAGCCCTGTCATCCAGCTCGGAACTGGATTGACAAAAAACACTTCTCGCTGTGCCTGAAGAGTTATTGAAGGATACTCTTGGAACTCCATCAGAATAGCCTTAGGCTCGTCAGCCTGCACCATGGAAGCTAGATACTCCAAAGCGTCAGTATGCCTGTTCTCATCTCTCCGGGTGTGCCTGATCTCCACAACGGTGAATGCTTCACACTGCGAGCGAACGAGGGTAGCATACTGCTTCATCCGGTCGTCCTTGCAGTCATAAACACCATTCACCTGATTCACCACGAGCTGTGAATCACAAAACACTCTCAACATGGAGATCTGCAGCTCTCGAGCACTCTCCAGCCCAAGTAGTAGCGCTTCGTACTCAGCTTCGTTGTTGGAGGCAGCGAACCCAAGACGCGACATCTTCTGCACTTGATGTTCTCCGGACTTATAAGCACAACGCCCAGTCCTGAACCACTAGAATTAGAAGATCCGTCCACGTACAATAACCAACCATTCCACTCTGCTGACTTGGCTTCATCCACAACGACATCTTCGTTGTCAACTTCAATAGGAAGCTCCCGAAGATCAACAACCACCTCCTCTGCTTCCTCCTCCACAGGGAAATCAGAAAGAAAACCTGTCATTGCTTGCCCCTTTTCTGAACTCCTAGCCCGATACTGAATATCGAACTCACTCAGAGCCACAGCCCACTTCGACATCCTCTCCGCCAGCTCGGGTCGTCCCAGCACGACTTTCAAGGGATACGTTGTAATGACAACGATAGAATGAGCATGAAAGTAAGGACGAAGCTTTTCCGCAGAAAAGACAAGAGCTAGACATACCTTCTCGAGCTTGCTATAATTGCACTCCGCCTTGAGAAAGGTTTTGCTGATGAAATAAACAGGTTTCTCCATGCCATCACAACTCCTGACCAGGACGGAACCAAGGGCTTGCTCTGAAACAGATAGATAAAGATATAAGATTTCACCTGGCTCAGGTACCGAAAGGATAGGAGCTGAGCCTAAATATTCCTTCAAGGCAAGGAAAACTCGAGAACACTCTGGAGTCCACGCAAAAATGGAGTCCTTTCTCAGCAACTCGAATAGAGGTTTGCAACGATCGGATGACTTGGAGATAAATCGATTAAGTGCAGCAATCCGGCCTGTCAGCTTCTGGATCTCCTTCTTCGACTTAGGCTCTGGCATGTCCAGCAAAGCACGGATCTGAGCTGGATTAGCCTCAATCCCCCGCTGACTCACAAGATAACCCAAAAATTTTCCTGAGGTAACCCCAAAGGTGCATTTCTCTGGGTTGATCTTTAGATTGAAAGATCGCAGAACAGAGAAAGGCTCAGCAAGGTCCGTCACCAGAGTACCTCGTACTTGACTCTTCACAACGATATCATCGATGTAAACTTCAACCGTCTTGCCAAGAAGTGACCCAAACATGAGATTCATAAGACGTTGATAGGTGGCACCTGCATTCTTCAAACCAAAAGGCATCACTCGATAACAGAACAAGCCCCGCTCCGTTATGAAGGTGGTCTTCTCTCAGTCTGCTTCCGTCAGGAGGATCTGGTTATAGCCTGAATAACCATCCATGAAGGATAACATCTCGTGGCCAACAGTGGCGTTGATGAGCCTGTCTATCCTTGGCATGAGAAAAAAGTCCTTGGGGCAAGCCTTATTGACACCAGTGAAGTCAATACAAACTCTCACCTTCCCATTCTTCTTAAGCATAGCCACAACATTGGCTATCCAATCAGGATACTGCACCTCCTGAATGAACCCGAACTGGATCAGCTTGTCGATCTCCTCGTTCACTGCATCATGATAAGCTGGAGCAAGCCTCCGAGGTTTCTGCTTCATTGGAGGGATAGCAGGATCAACATTGAGGTGATGACAGATAACACTCGGATCGATGCCAGTCATGTCTTTGTGAGACCATGCAAAGACATCAAGGTTCTGCCTAAGGAAACTCAGCAACTCGAGCTCTTCCTCCGCTGTCAAGCTCGTCCCGACTTGCAACACCTTTGGCTCTTCTTCCGTTCCCAAATTGACAGCTCTCGTGGGCTCAACGGAAGGTCTGCACAACGATGTTTCCGAGCTCTCTTCCACAACGGGAACGACCTGTAACTGCTATGAAGGCACAACGGAAGCAGGAAAATCGTACTTCTGCGATGCCAACTGATCACCCTTAATCTCCTGAGGCCCGTCCTGCGTTGGATACTTCAACACCTGATAGTACGAGGACGGAACAGCCTTCATCTCATGGGTCCACCAACGACCCAAGATGGCATTGTACGGCGATGGCGCATCCAGAACGGAGAACCTGGTCTGAAGGACAACGGGTCCAGCCACAACGGGTAAGACAACGTCGCCTACAGGCTTCATCGAGCTGTCATCAAATCCGAACAGTGGAGTCTGAGCAGGAATGAGAACGGAAGGATCCAGCTTCATCTGGGTGAAAGCATGAAGATACAAGATGTCTGCTCCACTCCCGGAATCTACGAGCACTCTCTTGATGTTGAAATCTCCTATTCTCATGGTGAGAACAAGAGCATCATAGTGAGGTCGGATTACTGCTGCCAGATCACGATCGGTGAAAGTAAGTGCCTGCTCAACGCTTCTGGTAGGCACTTGCACCTGACACACTGCAGCATCGTGAGACAGCTTCCTGGCCTTCGCCCTGAAGTTCCTCTCCACATCCGCTTCCGGCGCTTGCACGCGGCAAATGACATTGATCGTGCCCAAGGAAGCTCCTCTACTGGTACTTGGATTACTGGCAGGTTCTCCTCCACGAGCCTGGGATACCGGCTCCCTGGCATGCTCCATGCCGCCGTTGCCAGAAGCAAGATACTCTCCCAAGTACCCTTCCTGAACCAGCCTTTCCAAGTACTCCCTCAGAATACGACATCGGTTGGTGAGATGACCACGGCACTTGTGATAATGACAATACTCATGCACCCGGGGTCCCGATGTAATATCCTGCACAGCCCTCGCCGGCCACTCGAAGTACGCCTGATCCTCCATTGACCTCATGATGGTCGCCGGGCTAACTGTGAAATTGATGGGCAGTGCTTTATCTGCAAAAGGTCGCCTATCACTAGGCTGCACGCCTCTCTCATGCTGTACTTGAGGCTGCACCTGGCGTGGCTGATACTGCTGCCTCGCCTGTTGCTGGTCATTAGGACGTCTCTCCGTCCTACTCTGTTGCTGATTAAAATTTCCTTCAAACGGACGCCGAACCGGCTGATCCCGTTGAGTCACATAAACTACTCTCTCCTTCTGCTTCCTTGGTGGCGAGTCCTCAGATGATGAAGACTCGTACCTCTGCTTCTTCTCCTTCCTCTTCGATGATCGGTGTGTCCTCTCCACGACATCCACCACTCTCGTCCTGGGCTTCGGCACCGGCACAACGGATACGTCCTCCTCATACCTTCCGTACTTGGTGGCACGAACAATCAACTCGTCCATCTTGACAGGATAGTCAAGAGCCAAGGACTTATAGAGCTCGGAATGCCTAGGGATAGCATTCTTGAAAGCAGCGATACAGCTCGCTTCGTCGACCTTATCGATGTTGTGGACTTCATCAGTGAAACGCGAAATAAAGTCCGTCAAGGATTCAGCCGGCTTCATCCTCAACGAGAAGAGAGTATCTGCACCTGCTTTCTTCTTCTTATTGATAATGAAACGATCAATAAAAGCTGACCTGAGCTCTGAGAAATTACTGATGGAACCAGGAGGCAAGTTTCGAAACCACTTCGACGCTGCCCCAGACAGGCTGTTGGGGAAAGCTTTGCAATACAGGTCATCATCCTGATTGCGAACAGTCATCGCATGTTTGAAATCAAACAAATGCTCCTCTGGATCCGTCCTTCCAGTGTATATGGGGAAGATCGGAGTTATGAACTTGGAAGAAGTATATGACTGATTGATGGCGTCCGTGAACGGAGAGTTCTCAACGTTATCCTTTGCTGACTGAGCAAAGTGGTCAGGAATTCCTCCCTTCATGCTCTTAACATGAGCACCGATCAAAGCTTCCACCTCCTTGGCAGTCACCCAAGTCTTCTGGGTGTCTGCACCTCCGGTACCTCCTCTCAAGTCTTCTCGCCCTGCCCCTTCTCGCAAATCCACGCGATCTGAAGGAATACTTTGCTCTGCCCGAACCTGAGGCTGCCTTACATCCCCTTCAGTAGGAAGAAGCACAAACCTGGTTTCACGGTTCTCCGGTGCAGAAGGAGAAGAAGAGAAGTCAAACTGAGGTCTCATGGAAGAACTCTGCAGTGGCACCTCATCCACCTCGAGCCTGCTATGCTCGAACGCCTCCAGCCTCGCCTGCATCAACTGCTGCTGCCTGGTGATCTGATCCAGAGCAGACTGCTGCTTTTGCAACATCGCCAAAATGCGATCAGAAACAGAAAGCTCAACAGGAGGAGGCACGGTCCTCTCTGGTTGCCTAGACGAAGGACTGACCCCAGGGATGTGCACGACAGAAGGTACAAAAGGAGTGGCCTGAGGGGTTTGATCCTCAGGCCCGAACACCGATGACTGATCAGCCATGATCACAAAGAGCAAAGGGGAGTTCGTTTATTATTTCCCACAGATGGCGCCAATTTTGAAGGGGAAAAATACCGGAAAGGACACGCGTCAGCTACAGCTCCTCCCACGCTCTGGTTTACCGGTAGAAGGTTGGAGTGGAGGGTGTGACACCCTGACCTGTACTCCGATGGTAAAGTAAGTAGATGTAGAAGATGATGAACAGTAAACTCTGAAATAGACACTGAAAGTTACGCAAGGCTCTGGGAAGCACTGAACAAGTATACTCTCAAATACGGATGATGAACAATTATTATCCCCTTAAGCACTAAAAATCACGGGGTATTTATAAGGTAAGGTTGGTATGGCCATCGATGACCATGGATGGCCATAGGTGTCCATACCACGTGTTTTGCACTCATTGCCAAATATATCAAACATATCTGCCGCCGGTTGCATCACACGTGAGAGCCTCCTATAAGTCCAATTGGAAGGGATCGGACAATACGCAGAAGTGACCAGCATTAAATGCCAAGACAGTGCTTTCGGCCCAAAACAGCGCTTTCGGCACACATGTCGGAATTATGGATCGCCTCCTGATCACTTCCTCCTACGAGTCGGTCTCGTTGTTGACTCGAGCTCGGTTACGGTGTAGATGTCTTAAAGTACAGCCAGGACATCGTTGTCGGTGAGACAACGGGCTCGTTGTTCATATAACGACAAAAACGTTGTCAAGAGTACAACGGTTACGTTGTGCTTCAGACAACGAGCACGTTGTCAAGCCACAACGGAAACGTTGTTCTACAAGAGAACAAAGACGTCGTAATGCGCACAACGGGAACGTTGTGCATCAGACAACGGGTGATCCCTCTATTTTAAGCACGTGACCCCAACTCGTGTCCACGTGTCACTTTCGTGAACAAAACAACAAAATCGAGCTCGTTCTCCAACGTTAAGTTGATTTTACGAATTTTATCCGTTACATTTCTGAAGCATGACAGTCACTGAAAAAAATGTATATCTTAACAGTGATATCGGGCAAGTGGTTGGTCCATGTTGGAAGTAGAAAACACTTATGAGTAGGACTAGCACTCCTTAACAATTAATTGCCATTTATATATATATTTTATTTTTTTATTTTTTTTTTGGGGGTAAGACGTCAATGTGAAAGTTGAAAAATGCTGCCAATGAGATAATAATTAATTACTAAAATAATATAACTTAAAGATATGTATATGTTCTCGTTCTGAAATTAGAAGCATAAGGGAAGAAATTTATATATTCTCGTTCTGGAATTAGAAGGTTTAACGGACGTGTGAATCCACTTGGAAAGTGATTGAAAACTTTACTGCATACTGTTGAGAGCTGTGCCGTTAAATTTTAAACCAAACATCCACACGATCCACACGTACATATGCATGGAATGGTAGGCCCTACCTTAATGCTAGCTCCATTAGATTGTGAATCAAGTGGCTTGGCTCTCGATTAGTAGGTACTATCGAAAGTTTCCAATCACTTCCCAATCTACTTTTTTCTCTCCTTAAACTTCATCTTTTCCTCCCTCACCCTCTCTCAACTGGTGAAAGTTGAAGTTGTATTGATATTTACCTTTTTATTTTTTCCTTTGAAATCCTCCATCAACATCATAAATCCATCTCATTCATATGTCATCAAAATTTATAAATATGGCCTTCGTTAAGTAAAAAAGAAAAACGGTTAATTACAAAGCAGACCCACTTCTTTCCCAAATGACATATAAGTGCTATTTTAAAAAAGAAAAATATTCACCTCCTCGGTAGGTGACACAAATTGGGGTGTCTTGGGTCTCCATTTCATGCCACATGTCTCTCTTTGAACTCCCTTTAACTGTTGTTAAGGTTCACTGACCCTTAAGGTTCACCCATCTACCCTTTGTTTTTTTTAAAATAAAATAAAATATTTGTTAACTTCAGGGTTAGAAATTAACCTGAGTCAAGGCATGCATGACAGTTTTGTGAGAGCGAGGAGCAATAGTTCGCTCCTCGCCCGTGGAGCGAACTATTGCTCTTTTAAAAAAATTTGTCTTTACCAAATCTAAGTTTCAAAAGAATGGACAAAGAGTACCTGCCGTCACATTTATCAGATGCCTGTTAATGATATCAGTTGAAATGACAAAAATACCCCATGTATAACCACATACTTATGCTTTTTAGCCGTAACTGTGTTTTTCGTTTTCTCTCTATTCAACATTAACCAGCGCCATTGTAGGTCTTAAGACATACACTCAATGAAGAGAAACTCTTCATGTATACTAAAGCTTTGAGGTAAGACGCCCCTTGCATTTTAGGATCTTCTTGCTCCCTTGCACATGCAATACTTATGGCGTCGAACACGGAATATGCCTGCAACTAATCTACGGGAAGGAAATTCTGCAACTAAGCCTATCTTATTTTATGTTATTTGTTTGAGTTATAGGACCATGTCGAATTAATTAGTTTGAATGTATTTCTCGTGTCCCACAAATCAAAATGTCCTTGCGATTGGATATTATTTGATAGGAAAACAGTTAACGAACGCGGTTCCCATTTTATAAGAGCAGTGCTTAGCGGACCGTGGGTCTCTTTCATATCTTACCCTCCTGTCCCTTTTAACACCCCTTTAAATTATGGTTAAGCTTCACGAAATTAAAATTAAGATTTTGGTTTTTTTTAAAAAAAAAAACCATGGTTGGATTGTTTAACCCTAAGGGTGAGTGAATACTAACCATAATAGGTAAGTATTTTAAAATTGGGGTGTGGGCCATTGAGTACCGGCCATTCAGTTATAAAATGGGAATGTACATTTACTATTTTGCCATTTTATAACGGAATGGCAGGTCCTCATTGGCCCACACCCCAATTTTAAATACTTACCTATTATGATTAGTATTCACTCACCCTTAGGGTTAAACAATCCAACCATGGTTTTTCAAAAAAAAAAAACCAAAATCTTAGTTTTAATTTCGTTAAGCTTAACCATGGTTAAAAGAGTGTTAAAGGGACAGGAGGATAAGATATGAAACAAACCCATGGGTCCACTAAGCACTGCTTGGGCTTGGGGCTTCCTAGTTGACCGCACAATCTTATTGGTCCACGCCCCTTTTTTTTAACGCCCACCAATTGTGGTTAAGATTCACTCATCCTTAGGATTAAGCGATCTAACCTTGGATTTAAAAAAATTAACACAAATATTAACCTTAATATAGTTTAGCTTTATTATAATTAGTGAGATATTAAAAGCAAAATATTAAACTTAATTTAGTTAAACTTAACTATAATTAATGAGATATTAAAAGGGACATATGAGAGCTAGTAGGAAAAGAAGCTTAGGGAGTAAGTAGTACACATGGATTCACCCCTTCCTCTTGCCGTGAGTGGTAAGGGTGTGGCCTTCCAAGGGTGGACGTCTGGGGATCTAATCCCCGCCAAGGGTAAGGGTTGCAAGGGCCTTGATGCCCCTAGCTAGCTTCCGACAAGCTGACTCTACTGACTTTGTAGTACGGTCCTGTAGGACCCACTAAAAAAAAAGTAGTACACATGGATGGTTTTGTCATTTCAAGTGATGTGACAGCTGGCATAAATAATGGGGAGAAGTCATTTATTTTCTCCCCTGATTTTTGACTTCTCCCCATTTGATATCTCTCCCCCTTATTCTCTCACACTTATCGCCACATGTCTATTTATGAGTGGAGAAGTCAAAATCATGGCCCCATGATTTTGACTTCGCGACCACTTGCCCTCTATTCTATGGAACCCCGAGACAAGCACCAAAGACAAGCCAAGGCCGAGTAAGTAGGGATTACACCCCCACCTTTTGGGTGAGTGGTAGGGGTGTGGCCTTCCAAGGGTGGAGGTCTAGGGATCTAATCCCCTAAGATAAGAGTTGCAAGAGCTCCACTGCCACAGCTAACTTTTGACTGGCTGACTCTACTGACGTATGTAGGTAAATGATATCTGACTCTACTTATGTATGTAGGTAAATGATATATGGTCTTGTGGGGCCCTTCAAAAAAAAAAAAAAAAAAGGTAAGGACCATAAGTATGTGGTTATACATGGGATAGTTTTGTCATTTCAAGTGATGTAATTAACGGGCCTTTGTTGAATGTGACGCCAAGCCCTCTTTGTCCATTCTTTTGAAACTTAGGTTTGGTAAAGGCAATTTTTTTTTAATGGGCACTTGTATGTCATTTTGGAATAATGTAGATTCTTATATGTAATTAACCCCCAAAAAAAAATGGTATTTATTATGGATTTTCACCTTCTTTTGCCCAAAAGGAGAAGTGAAAAAAGAAAAATAGAGAGGAAGAAAATATCTCAATCAGTAACCACTCAAAGCTTTCATTTGATGGTAAATTTGCCTTGGTTTATATGGTCAGTAAGTTTAATGTGTCTCAAAATAAACTATATAGAAACTTGTTTTTGTAGGCTATTAGGGTGAAGCTTATTTGGGATGCATGTGTGGTTTGTTGTTTGCATGCTGTGTGTGTGTTTGCATGGGTTGTGTGAGTATTTCCTTCAATCGCCTACAGTCATCACCTTGTGGTGTTATTGAGTTTACCAAATAAAAAAAAAGCAACCATTCATCATAGGCTCACACGTCCCTTGACGCTCTTTGTAGCAGCTTTGCCCTCCCTCTAAATCTAATTTAGCTTTATTATATTAGCTCCAGTCACAAATCTTCCGAAGAGGCAATTGGGTCTTTACAAATGTTTTACGTTCTCAGACTTTTGCTTTTTCAACGGTTGAAATAATAAAGTATCTCCACGTGCTAACCCCATCTTGCGTCTATGGCAAAATATGGAGCAAAGCAACTCAGGCTAACACTCCAACTCAGGCTAACACTCCTCTATCATATAGCAAACACCCCGTGCTATGCACGGATTGAGGAAATATCTGAAATTTTATAAAATATTTTCAATTATATTTTATAATCTTATAATTCAAATATAAAAAATATAAAGAGAGTAGATATATGTAACAAATTTATTAAACTAAGTGACTAATCTACGACAAACTATAGAGCTGAAAATAAGAAATACAACAAATTCATTTAGATTTTCAAAACCTGAGAATTTCAGTTAATTTTTAAAATAAATACAATGCTCAATTTGAATTCTCATCGAAAGCCTAAATATTTACTCACCCTATCTTTGCTCATATTGAAATAATAGGACACTGTTAAAGAACCTTTAGATTTTCTAAATGTGATTTCTCATAATATGGTATTGTTATATCAAACCACATTCTTTCGACATTCCAATTGAAAGGATAAAAAAATTAGAAATAAAATAGAAGAAAGAAAGTAACTTAAAATGGATTATCAACATGGATATGCATAACACAACATGCATTAAATTGCAATATAAAATAACAATACAAAACCAAAGTACACAAAATAAACAGAATAGACAGATTTATAAAAAAAAATTATACCATGAATGAGTAAGCGATTTGAAGCGCAAAACTTGTTCTCTTGAGGTCTTAGAATCCTTATCTCATTGCTTGCAATTAAAGAGATAGATAATCGCACTAGTTTGTGCTTATTTTACTCCAGATGAAAATACGAAACTGGTAATAAAAAATAGAGATCTTATTAATTAATTCAAAATAATATTAATTTTAATTAAGTGTTCTTATTTAGTGGATAATCAATTAAGAGATCTTATTAATATTAATTAAATGAAGGTCTTATTATTTAATTTTAAATATATATATATATATATATATATATGTACTAATTAAAAGTTCTTATTAAGTGAATAATCAATTAATAAGGGAGATGGAGTGTCTAATTTTTAGAGAGTTGTGATAGAAAAAATATCATCTAACGTATTTAATATTTAATTAATGAGGGTCTTATTAATATTTAATTAAATGAAGGTAATATTATTTAATAAAAAATATATATATTTCAAATTAAGGTTACTTATTAAGTAAATGATCAATTAATACAGGAGATGTAGGTCCAAAAATAACAGTTTTAACTAATGACTCCTATTAAGTTGATAATCAATTAAGAGAATGTGTCACACCAGTACACACGTGGAATTAACCTAAAGAGAGAATGGATGATGTTGAGATATGCCAAGTGGAACCAACCGGTAAATGGATCACTAATTCACCGGGAAAATTTAAAAAATTGCAAACAGTGCTTCTTTCAATCATTTAAAACAAATTAGAGTCATGGATGTTCACGTTAGCTGCAAAGATAACTATAAATTTTGTTTGAATCAAAATGTTTTGAAGATCAAAATAGAAGACATCTTACTTAAAAGTCGGATAGTATTCCAAAAATATCATGGATCAACTCAGAAACACCTCATGAACTAATGTATTACCGATACTTTATAGATCAATTCAGTACAGAAACATTCAAAACTAAGAATATCACTGAGTAGTTGATGCTTTGTAAGTAGTTAAAAAGAAAGAAGGGGTAAAAGGCAGTTTTAGCAAATTACATGTTTTAATTGCAAACAAAAGAATATGATGACCTATCACCATCCAGATGTCCAATAATGCAAAATCTCATTCTATGCATAGAACTATGTATAATGCCATACACGAATGTCCAATACTCAAAGCAATTCCCCCATCAAGAAAAGATACAAAACCACCACTCTTCTTCATCCACAAGCCTCTGAAATCATCTCAACCCAACAAACTATAATGTATAAAGCTTGCACTGCAGCTACCCAATTCCATGAAAACATGGCTACAACCATTCCTGTGGAAATAGGCACTTGAGGTACTGTAGAATCCCATCATCCTGCCAGAAATCGAGTATTTCAGCAGAAATGATATGGGATTGGGCCAAAGTGAAAGGTCTCAACAACCTTAGGTGCACATTACAGACATGGCTTCCACCAGTGGTAATTCCAAACCCTTGATGAAGGGAACCAGAGGGCAGTGGAGAATGCCAAAAAAGTTGAGGAATTGAACCAGGATTCATCACAAAGCGTTGTTTTGTAGGTTTTCCAACTGCACAAACTGGGACAAAGAATGATGCTTGAAAATAATAGAAATCCATTTCAAATAATAAAAACAACGAAATTACATTTTAATAAAAAAAAATAGTATAAAACTATCGAGACCGGAAAAGGTAGTAGACATGGGATTGGGTGGTGGGAGTGGGGTTTAGGATGGAGGTGGTATGGGAGTGGTGAAGGTAGCAGCATGGGATGGTGAGGAAATGAGGTAGGAGGAAGTGGTGAGCCTAGTAGCAGTGAGGGTAGGGGTGTCAATGGGCCGAATCCGGCTCTGCGCAGTGCATCAGATGGAATGGAAAAAAAAAAATAGAATGCGTCTGAAAGTTAATGCGTTAATTTGATTTTTTTCGTGAAACTAATGAATCTAAAATTGACAAACCTATGACTAATAAAAAAAATTTGTTCACTGTTGGACTTGGTTTTTGGAAGATGTGCTGAACATATGTTAGTGACGACAAAAAATTAAACTCAAAGTGCAGTAGTGTTTATTCCATCTAAACCCATAATATTCATATTGGCCTCTCTACATACATTACCAAAATCCAAAACCTTACCATCAGACCATCAATTAAACCCCACTAAATAACTCAAATTCATCTTATTTTCAAAATATTTCATCACTAAACCTCACTAGATTCAACCTATGGTCTGGGATATCTCCTAGCTTAACTGCTTCAACCATCAAATGGTTGTCCTAACACATGTATAAACTGCATGCAAGGAAGGAAGCCTCCCTCATATCTCACTCGCCTGTCCTCTCTCATTTTACATTGTTACCTATCTCAAACAAATAATTTGCTCTAAAGAACCTCATCTATTTTTTTTTTGTTTTCAAACATTGCCTCGCATCTAATAAAATATGTCAAAAGAAATGGAACAATCACAATCCATATTCTATAATTAAATAACTTGCATGGTCCCAAGTTCTCCCAATTTTTTTAGAAAAGTTACAATCTACTATAAGCGTCACAAGAATCAAGATATCTTCAACTATAAGAGGCAAAGATTCTTCTAAGAGGATATCCCAAATATCCAAGTGATATTATGCATGGAAAAAAAAAAGATAATTAAGAGCCAAAAATAAAAAACAGAATTTCAAAGAGTTGCGAGCAGAAATTTTAAGGCCAAGTACTTAAGACTTAGAAATGCCAAGTAGATGAAACAAAATGCAGAAGTATGTAAATATCTCTTGAGATCTAAAGAACTTCTTGTATTATCCCTATGGGATACATCTTATATATTAGCGTAATCTTGATTCCTAATTATTAATTTCCCATACATGTACATAAATATCTAGTCTTTTTCTAGCCAGACACAAAAATCCGCGTAACATGCCAGAAAAAGCTCTAGTCAATTAGTATAATGGGAAAACATTGATTACTTTCCAAAGCGATTCCTAGTCCAGGTCAAGCTCTAGGAATCCTCAAACATATGTCAGATTTCCCCTAAAGCGATAATTAGAATACTCAAATCAATAAGAATTTAGAATTTATGGGCAAAAGCCAATCAAAATTAGATCATATATTGTAGAATATTCATGATATTTAATCATGTGATACTGAAATTCCATTCATGCTTTACAAAAGATTATGAAAGTCATCATATTTTTGTTATGACTCTTATATCAGCATTGGATTAAGAACTTAGAATTGAAAAAAGTGTCTAACATTAGCTCGTCAATGCGTAGAGAAAATGGAAAACCCACATGCAGCAACATACAATGATTCCAACAAGTAAGATGCAAGCTCTTTACTTGGAGATCCAAAACAATGACATATGTGGGTAAGGAAATATGCAAATACCATAAATGAAGATCTAATGAGTGCATCAATCAGAAGAAATTATTAGAAGAAAATTATTACACAATCATATGTAATGGCGACGAACCTGAACGGTGAAGGGGGCAATGACCTGTGATTTGGACCCTGCGTTGAGTATCTCAGATCGCTTGGACATGGAAAAAAGAGTGCAAAAAAAATACTAAACTCTTATAACAGCACATCGAATATACATAACTACCAAGATTCGTATAGCAATTCAGTCAATTGTCATATTAGAATGGTTCCAACCACCCAAGATTAGAAATACAGGCTTAAAGTAAAAGTTAATTCAATAAGGCCGGTAGATAATGCCATCGATGATGAAATGTATTAAACAAAAGAAAAGTAAAATTTGGGATAGCAGACAGGTACATGCCTTATTAAGAGGCTCAGGCTTGGGTAGAAGCCTTATATGAACATTGGCAAGAAGTAAAATCAAATGCTCCCTTTGGTTCCTGACATTGTCTCTGTGTAAACACCAAAATAGATCAAAATGATTACTCTCTTTATGGTTTTATATGCACTTAAATTTATTAATCTCTTGTTCAATATATAGATAGAACATACCGGAGCCAATCAAATATCCATTACCTTCTCAAGCTGCATGATGGACTATGAAGAGCCAGCTGAATCTAATGGAAAGATGTTATACAGGGTATAGATTTTTGTCTTTTCTTATCCATCTTTAACAGTAACAATGATCTGCTCACAGTATATCATCCCACTCCTCAAGCATTAGAAACATCTAAATGCAGCAAAAGTGCAACAAAGTTAGGACAGTAATCATTCTTTGACAAATGAGGAAAAGACTACAAATGTGACTAACCTCAGGAGCAACTTCTTAAATTTTTTTCAGTCTTATTAATGACACAAAACACTTCAAAAAGCACTCCAGCTGTCTGGTAGGCTTTGCCAAGTTGGGCGCTACCAAGAATTCAGCAAAAAAGTAAAGTCATATAATTAACAATCAAAAGATTATAAACATCCATCACCCCAAGCACACATAGTCGGTTTGCAAATACCTATTTGCCTTCTGTCCAGGGCTCTAACACAATGTTCTTAAAAACTCTTGATTTCTCATGCATCAGTTCTTTTAACCCTGGAGGCAAGACTCGATACATGACTTCCAATTATTGAAACTAAAAAACCTAATTCATACCTCAATCAGAAGTAATTTAGAAGTAGTAAGTAGTTAATCACCTGCTTCCAGTGACCTTCGGGGAGAAGTATGGGAGCCGTTGGTATGTAGTTTGATGCCTCATTCGCGCTCGGAGAAACAGAAAAAAAAAAACCCTAAGATAACAACATGAAGCACCAAACGAACACCAGAGCTGCAAAATAATTTCCATTATTTATTAGTGGAAAAAAACATTGTCGTTTGATCTGATAATCACTTGGAGGTACTGAAACTATACCACCTACGACTCGCTCTAAAATCAAAGGCATGGTTCCTGATGTACGCTTTACCCTTACGCCATTAATTTCTGCATTTTTGATTGAGATATGTTGATGAAAACAGATAGACATTTCTGTAATCAACGGTATGTTGTTGGATTGAAGAAGAAAATGAAAGGAAAGATGGGGAGAAATTGGAGCTTATCTCTTAGATATACAGAATAAAGTAACATTTCACAAAGTAAAAAAAAAAAAGCTGAACTGGAACCCGATAACAAATCATTGATGACATTGATTTGTAGGTTAGTTAGAGGATAAATTAACACTGCAAAAATATATTAACAGTGCACAAACTTAAAGAAAACCCTAAATAGACGACCCAACAATTCTCCAAAAAGAAACATTATGCTCCAATCAATTAACATAAGGAAAATATATGAGAGAGAAATTGAGACAAACCTGAACAATGCTGTTGCAGAGGAGGAGCAGAAGCAGTTCTAAACCTAAAACCCAACTCTTCAATCTCTATAGCTTATCATACTCTCTTTGGACCCCATGAGGATCTGATCCTCCTAGAGCTCGACGAGAAGCTCCTCCCAGACATCCTTCACAACAGGTAATTCACAGCTTCAATTCTATTTCTAGTGTTTCATCTCCAGATAACCCATCTTCTTGTGTTTTGTTATTCCAAATGTGTTGAGTTCCAGCTGACCAATCACCTCGATTACCTTTCAACAGTAAATGCTGAGCTTCTTTCCCGGTTTCAACAACCCATTTTCGTCATTGCACTACTCCGTGCTCCATTTCGATCTCTCTGAAGAGCCATTTCATATGTTGATTCTTCCGCATCATGCTCACCTCTAATCCGACCCCTTTTGTGGTTAGTAATTCTGGAATCATACCCTGCCACTCGATCCTGACGAGGAAGAGCTAATTTCAAACCATATGACCTAGATTTTGTTTCTAAGCCATGTTTAATAGAAGGAAAGCAACCCATTAACTCTTTTGTAGAAGCAACCTTCGATCCAGAAATTTTCAATATTCCTTTTGGATTCTGTTTTCCATATTTTACCAGTTCCAAGGACATAGGACCTCCTTTAGAAGGTACATCAAATGTTGGACTTGCAGTATATACAGCATGATTACCCATCTTTGCCCCATGCTTAATTTTGTTCAGTTTTTTGCCCCAGAGACCCTCAGCAAGTTCCTCTCTTTCTGAGTCAGACTCCAAACCCGAGTCTTCCATCTTTTCGTACATCAGACTCCTTTGACTTCTCATTATATTTAAAACTCGAAGCGTCTCTTCAATGCTATATCCTTGACAGTTCCGCCAAGCATCCATTATCTCAGTAAGACTAATGACCATATAGTTCTGATACTCCCACAGAAAATGGTAGTGCCGGCTCTTCTGAAAGAAATTCAAACCCTGCTGATAGAGAACAGCTCTAGGCTCACAAAGTGCCCCCTTCAACATGTCAAAGAGCTTGACAAAGGGGCTTCCAAAATGGAAATTGCTACCGGAGATGATCTCTTTCAAGGTACGCATAAGAATGTCCTGGTCCATGCCCGGAAGGCACTCTGAAAGGCTAAAACGCTCCTCCTCGGTTAGGCAGTCATTCCATGCATCCAACGTTAGAACTTCACCCAAACTCAGAAGATCATAGAGCTCGAACGGAAATACTAAATATGTGATTCCCAACCACTTTCCCCCAAGTCCGACAAATCAAAGTCATCAGAATCCGCTCCAGAGTCAGCATCATCGTCCTCGTCAGATTCCGATGCATAACTCTGCCTTTCTAGCTTCTCCTCATCAGTCGACATACTGTCTCTACTCCCCAGAGAAAACTCCCCATCTAATCTCGAAACCCTAAAAGTTATTCTTCACAATCGCCATGAAAAAAAAACAATCTCTCAATACTTAGTCTCCCTAACCAACGCAAGACTTTTTAATCTCAATCCAAACCAAATCCAATCAAAACCCTAGAAGAAGAAAAAACGAAAAAGAGAAAACTCAATTTCGATTCTAGCATTGTAACAGAGAAACAAATCGAAGAAAAAAAACAGAGAAAAAAATTATATGAAAAAACTAACTTTCGAGTGATCTAAGAACAACAAAAATAAGGAGCAAGACAGAGATGAATCGTATAGAACAATACCTATTCCTCACTCGAAGAGCTCCTCCGTCAGAATCCACGAACAAATATCAGATCTTCAAGCAGAAGACGAACATCGATCGACATTGTGGATGAGAAGTACATGGACATTGTTCTGAGCTGTGGGGAATTGGGTTAGATGAAGGAGAAGAAGGGGCGCAGGCCGCATGATTAAAGCTCATAAATTCTGCCACGTGGTAACAACCTAGAGTTGAATTTGAGGATTTGAAGTTATCCACGTGGTAGCAACCCAGAGTTGAATCTGCGGGGTATTCCTCCAAATCCCAGCCAACTTAGGGGCTGTTTGGCATCGTTCTGAGGAAAGATTTTTCACACCTAAGGAATAGAAACAGTCTGAACGTGTTTGGCAAGTCATTTTTAAGAATCGATTTTAAGAATCGTCCTGCTTTAGGCACAGTTTTTAGGGAACAAAAAAAATCGTTTTTCAGAATCAATTCTAGGAGACACGTTTAAAACGAATGAGATAAACTTCAAAATTGACAATATAAATGACACATAATAAAAAAAAAATTGAAATTTTATGATACTTATATATGTGTTGATGATATAATCATATTTAATGCCCAAAATAATTTTTTTTTTTTTCATCCAAATATAATTATGTTATTTCTTTTCTTTATAATTGATTCTGACTGACAGATACCAAATGCATTCACAGTACAAAATTGATTATAAGAATCAAAACTTATAAGAATTAATTCTTTTTCAGAATGAGAGTATCGTCAGAATTGATGTCAAACGACCCCTTAGAGACTTCAGGAACAAGGTTTCAAACGCGAATTTGTTTGATCTAGGCTCGCAGGGGCCTCCTCGTACTTGGTCCAACAACCGGGCTTACCCTCACCACATCTCGGCCCGCCTTGATAGAGCGTTGGAAAATTCGGCCTGGTGGGCTTCAGTTCCTGATGGTCTGGTTCAGGTTCTTCCAGCGATAGGGTCGGACCACAACCCTATTGTCCTTCAATCAGCCCCTTTTTATCGTCCAAGGAAAAAGCTATTTCGCTTTGAAGAAATGTGGATCAATCACCCGGGGTGCAGAGAAACTATCAATTCCGCCTAGCAGAAGGTGTGTGCAGGCTCCCAGATGTACGCTCTATTTCAACGTATTCGATCCTGTCAGCTTCAATTGATCAAATGGAATAAGCAATCCTTTGAATATCTTCCATCCCAAATTCAGGTTCTAAAAGATCGTTTAGCTTCTACTCTCGATTCCGACACGGAGGGTCAGCATCGGCCCCTTGTCCATTCGATATCAGCCCAATTGAATATTGCCCTTGATCAGGAGGAAGCCCATTGGAGGCAAAAGTCAAGGGCCAACTGGCTTTTGTTGGGAGATAAAAATACAAGATTTTTCCATCTCTCCGCAGTTCACCGCGGGAATAGGAATCGCATTTCGTCCATTAAACTGGCTGATGGGACCTGGATATCTTCTGAGGATGAAGTTCAATCCCATGTATTACAGCACTTCAAGGATCTGTACAAAACGGCCACCCCCAGCAACATTCCGGATGTTACAGCTTCTATTCCTTGTCGAGTGACTTCTCAGATAAATCATCAACTGTGTCGTGAGGTTTCCTCGGATGAGATTCATCAGGCCATGCTTTAGATTAGGCCCCTCAAATCCCCAGGGCCAGATGGAATGCCCGGGCTATTTTTCCAATCTCAATGGGACACAGTTGGGCCAGCGGTAACTGCAGCAGTTCTCCATTTCTTTCATACTGGCTTCCTTCTCCGACAGGTAAATTTTACTCATATTGTGTTGATTCCCAAAGTGGCAAACCCGGAAACTCTGAACAATGTTCGACCTATTAGTCTATGTAATGTTATATATAAGATCATTTCGAAAATTTTGGCAAACCGCCTTAGGGAATCGCTGGCTGGAATTATCAATCCGGCTCAATCTGCATTTATTTGGAAATGCTTAATAGTTGAGTTAACGTCTTTAGCTTAAAGGGAATGTCAATGAGAACAAATTTATAAAGAATTTTGCAAGCCACACTCGCATTTCCACACTATAACCCTTTTTGAAAATAGAATAATTGACATTGTAAGGAGCCCGCAAGTGGACTGATACAAAATAATTGTTTTTGTTGTCAAAAGAGGGGGAGACGGAAAAATTTTCTAAATTGTGAGAGTATGGCTAGCACTCGGAATTTGCAAGGAATCTAAAAATTTATCAGGAGTGGTTTTTAAATTCTATTCCTTAATTTAAAAAACAAGAGAATGTGTAAGTCTATGGTACTCCAAAATATACTCCCAAATCTTGAGCCTTTAATTCAATTATTAAAGGGTCAAGATTAGAGGTAATGTGGCATTAGAAAAGACAACAAAATATTGACACTTAGTGATTAGTAAGGTTGTCAATGCGCCGGGCGGGGTCTGTCCAAGCCTAGCCCTCACTCATAAGGTTCGGTCTAAGCCCTCAAAGGGCTTGAACTGCCATCAAGGTCAAGGCTGGACCTAGGCCATGCTTGGGCTCGAAAGAAAAAAAAAACTTATTTGTCACGATATTTATCAAAAAAAAGTTTAAACCACCACCAACTGATGAGTGACGACAAAGATGATAGAGTAATGGATGTAGATTAGATAATTTGAATTAGAAGTTTGTCCATGGTGAGTGGTCTTAAAGTAGGGAGATATTACAGTCAAAATACTACCATACTCCAATAAATATTATGTTAACGAAGGCTATATACATCATTTTAAATTAAAAATTTTAAAATAATTATGAAATTATATATATAGCCCCGCATTTATGTTAGCGGGACTAGTCTTTTTGGGCCCACTTGGATTTATGGGCTTTATAAATGAAAAAAAACCCTCAATTTGTGGGCTTTTGAGGGCTTGGTACCCTCACATGAGAGCTTAATTGATAGCCCTAGTTGTTAGCCATAGACGGTTAGGATGAGGGAGTATATGTGGGAGTACCAATAGACTGAGTCCAATAGAATAGTGTTATAAATGAATTTTATTGGCAATTGTTACAATTAGAAGACATCAACTAATCTCTCTCTCTCTCTATATATATATATATATATATATTTCTGTTGCATAGGAAACTTTGTCAATGCCTCATGCAGCAACACATGGAATTCTTTTGTGCCAACCCCCCCCCCCCCCCCCCTCTCCTAAATTCATGAGTCTCCATTCTCTAACAGATTGGAAAAAAGAAATTTCAATCGAGGAAGTCTAAGTTGTCCTGTCAAATGATGGAAACTATAACTTAGGTTGGGTTGTATTCACCTTATGGGTGAATACTTGCCAACTATGGTTAATCACAAATCTTTATGGCATCGAATCGTATGCATAGACTTCTCTAACTAACATGTATTTTGCCATGTGTTAGGAAAGGGGAACCGCAGATTTAGTGTTTTTGTAGGCCCAAAGGAGTGCCACATGTTACTTAAATATGTGATGCCTAGGCAAGGTTGCCTATACTCACTAGAACCTCTAGTAAGTGTCCTTACAAACTCAATAAATGGCATGTTGTTTTGGATTTCGGCCTTTGGATGTCAAGATAGGTCTTGTCTAAAACATGTGGTAAAAAATAGTTTAATCAAACATTTTCAGTTGATCCGATTTGAAGTCATTTTTTTTTATCGTGTAGGTAGGGACTAGGGAACCCTATGAGTTTAATGTCAACCAACTAAGTTCTAATGAGAAGGTCTAAAAATGATCGATTGAGTTAATTTGTGTCATGTGTGCAAAGGGACCTACGTTGACGTCAAACTATTAGTCTCCCAAAAAGAATGTTTGCCAAATTTCTAAAGGGGCCCTCACCAGAACCTCTAGTGAGTGTCACCCATTGTAACTCTTATATATATGGCGGTGTTCTAAGTGATCGCCCCTCTAAAAACTCAATACGTTGCGGGTTGTTTACGATTCTAGTGTTGGAAGTAAAGGTGGACACGTGATAAAAATAGTCTAGTTGGACAATTCTATGTCATCTAATTGAAGGTTAGAAAATTATAGATTTTAATACTCTAGGTCTAATTGATTATCATTGTGTGCGCTAAAAAGTTGTGCTAGGGTCACTTGTCACCAAATTTGTGTCTTCTACAAATCAAGGCCCTACCAAGAAGACTATTCGATGGTCTATGGACCAAATTGGGCCTTTGGTCTCCACTTCGGCACAATTTGAGGGGAGCTATAGAGAACCATGTAGAGATCCATGCTTGTGCACACCAAAGAAGGGATAAAGGTTGATCAAAACATACAAGGAAAGAATTCAAACTTGCCAGCCATTGAGGAGATCTTGGCGAGTCGTTGAGGAGATCGTGGAGGATAGTGATCGGTGCTAATTGATATACATTTATGCACCTCAAACTAAACTTGTTAGTTCCTTAGAGTTTTATTTTAAACTGTTTTACAGTACTAGGTTGTTTCATCCTTTTCAGGTTCATGCGAGGAAAAAAAGATAAAATTGAAGATTAGATACTTCAAAGAATCATAAGAATCTTAGAAAGGAGAAGAGCAAAAGAAAAAAGAATAAAAGAGAGCAAAATTGTAGAAATCTACCTTGATGGATTGATTGACCAAAACCGTATTTCTATCAATAAAAGGTTATTTTGATCATTTTTTTTCATCCAAAATTTATGAAACTTTTCGGGTAGATTCTAGATGACCTAAAGTAGTTATGTTTCAAATTTCAGGTCAATCCGATAAGAATTGAGCTCTCTAGAATTATTCAAAGTTTAGTGGCAAAATTGTAAAATAGGATTAATAGTGTTGCATGAATAGTATTTTTAACGCTTCTAAACACTTTCCAACTCTATTATTGCCTACATAAGTGAGGATTTGATCCCAATGCAACCCTAAAAGAGTTTAATGAGAAAAAAAGAAGAGTTTGACCTCAATTAGGATTTCTAAATTAATAAGGATTCTCTCTCTCTATAAATAAGAGAGTCATTGGTCATAATCATTATGTAGAGATTTTGGGATTTGAAGAAGAGAAGCTCTGGAGATCAAGGAAGCCAAAAGGATGAGTTCTTCGTTTTTGTCTATAAAGATGGCGTGCTCCTCCCTCACGATGAACTAACTTTCCATTCTATAGTTTCGATAAAACCCTAGCCAAGCAACTGTGTCGTTCTTTATTTTTATTTAAATTTCTTATTTGTAAAACATTGATTGTATAATGAGAGGATTGTTTTAACAACCGGATTTATTGGATTTAAATTTAATTTTAATAGAATTTCTATCTTTGTCTTAGGTGTTAGGAAATTGGAATTGAACTCACTTGTATTAATTTTTGGTAGAATTTTAATATAAGTTTTATGCAATGGTTTTAATAGTTCAAAAGAATAAATCTAAAGATTTTTTATGCTAAGGGAATATGAGTGATCATACTACCCTAGTTTAATGTATATCACTCGTGCCAACTGAATATATGATATGCATAGGATTTAATTATTGTATTTTTCTTGATCAATTGAGAGGGGACGTGTCGTCACTCTCACTGTAATGTTTGAAAATTGAGAGGTCTTAATAAAATCAAAGTAAGATTAGTTATAAAGCTAGTGGTGGATTCAAACACTCTAGATTTTCTCAACCGATATATAACCAAAAGATCTTAGTAATTAGGTTAAATAAAATCTGATAATTTAAACACGAAACAGCGCAGTGCTCAGAGGTTTAACACCCTTACTAGTATTATTCTACGAAATTATTACTATAAGGAATAATTAAATTGCGTAACGATTAGACAACACACATGATTTATTCTTTCTATGTATACTTGCAAGAATGATAGAAATCTAATATATCTATATAAAGACATGTAATCAATAGAAAGAAATAAGAAGAGAAATACATGACTTACTTTGTTTCAGAATTCGTTTAAACAATACCTGTAGATGCTGCACCAACAACATCCTTCTTGGAATCCCTAGTGTAAAGAACCATTCTGGTTTTATAATGAGCATGTGCGGCATAGAAATCAGAGAGAGCCATTGATATAGAAATATTTGCTATCTTCCCTACTGTTGAGTTCAAATCAATAACTACTCCTACAGGAACCATGACCTTAGATTCAACACTTCCATTGCGACCATTTGCCGAATCAACCCATAAGCTGAGAGAGAATAAGAAGATATAAACTAGAGGATACGATGGTTTCACCATTTCGAAGTCTAATTGCAACGTAGATTTGGGTTTCAAAGACCAATGAATGGCAGTTCAAGTGCCCATGTAGTCCCTTTATAACCTCTTATGTACAGAGTTTCAGAGGAATGAACAACAATAAACAAACATCTTATGGGTACGTCTACGATGAATTTTCTAATGCCTGAAAGTCTTCGCTATGCCATGCAAACTTTCAAATGGTGGGCCAACACTCGATGAAAATGATGTAAGTGTTTTTAATAAAAACCCATATGGTCCCATGGAAATTTCCTCTTTTATTTAAGTCTTCACTAAAAGTCCTATGCACTATCTTAAGGGGAATGCATCCACAAGTCTCTTTTAACTTTTATTAACTATGGTTAAAATTCACTAACCTTAGGTGTGTTAGTTATTATTTATTTTTTTTGTAAAAGTTTGGGTGTGTTAGTTTGGCAAGAAAGTGAGGGGAAGTCAAAGAAAAGTGAGTTTTCTTACACACCTTTTGATAGTTATTTTAAAAGAAATTTTAAGTTTTTTTCTTTTGTCTCGCCCACTTTCTCTTCAAATGAACACACCCATAGGATTCAACAACTAATAAAATGAGAGACCTTGACTATCCTCAATAAGAGGAGATAAGATCACAGCAAATTGCAATACGTGTCGTGTGTGGATTGAAGAGACAAAAAAATGAAATTGAATTTCTCGTATTTTTTTTTCTTCTTCCAATTCACACATAACACATATGCAATTAAATTCTATTGCAATTAGCTGGGATCCTATCTTCAATAGGGTGGCAACGCGTCAACCAACACGACACCATTTGAGGACTTTTTGTTTTACTCTTTTTGGTTTATTATTGTGTGAAAGTGGTTTACAACTCTTGATAGTACCTAGCTACTAGAGAGCTGAGCCCAGATTAAAAATCCAATAGTGCCAAAGTGAAACTGCATTAAAATGGTAAGTCCCACTTGATGTTTAATGCTATTGGATTTTTAATCCGGGCACTATTGAGAGTTTTAAATCACTTTCATTTAGGTGTGTAAATGAGCCGGGTGCTGCTCAAGCTCAATTCGTGACATATATATGTTGGCTTAAGCTCATCTCAAGCTCAATTTGAGCCCTTGAATGCCTAGCTTAAGCTCGGCTCATCTATAGATAATCAAGCTTGAGCCGGCTCACGAGCTTACACTATTATTTAGGCTTGTTTACCCTTATTTAATTTAGTAAAAAGAATTTAAATTAAAATCCTAAGGATTAAACATGCTCATTAGATTTTACTTTATTTTTTTTTAAAAAAACAAATTATGTGAAAACTAATATTATCAAGGTATTATAAGTGTTATAGTAAAATTAATCGAGCTGAACCGAGTAAAATTAATTGAGCTGAGTCAAGCTAAGTGGCTCATTGCTTGTGTTCGGCTGGATTAACAAACGAGCTTAATCCTTTACCTCGGCTCGGCTCAGCTCAGCTCAACGGGCTCAAATATCCAACTTAAGCTCGGCTCATTTTGAGACGAATCAAGCCGGTTCATGAGCTGTCTCGGCTCATTGACAACCCTACTTCCATTATTGTATCAATGATTCTTTTATTTTACTTTAGTTTTTGGTATTTGGTATTGTTGGTAGTGTAGCCCTCTTACCAAATCACCCGAGCGCAAGTCACCGAACTCAGTACAAAGGACCTTCAAATGTGGCGCACAGAGTCTCCAATCACCATCTTGGCCACACCATCTTGGCCACAGGAGAGGTATCAGACCTTAGAATTGAAGAGTCGATGGATTCAATCCCTTTGAATGAGTTTCATAATTCCACTAACTAACTAATGAACCACGTATATCTTATCTTGTGAACCACGTATATTTTATCTGGTGAGCATGTTCTTTCTCTTTTTTTCCCTACTATTTTTCTTGATATTTTTTGCATTGTATATCTTGTCTTGCGAGTGTGTTCTTTATTTTTTCTATATTTTCGCATTGTTATAAATCTGAATTTTCATGTTTCCCCACAACACAACTGAACCAGCCCCAGCAAAATTAACAGGAGCTGGAACCGATTAGATGTACTTCTTCCATTCCCAATCCGAACCATTTCTTCTTGTTATCAAAACCTTTGGATGGAGAAACAACTGGAAAGTTCATGCTGGATTCAGTGCTTAAGCTTTACATTCTCATTTTTTAATTCTTAAAAAAAAAAAAAAAATTGTTAGTGATATCTTGCACTAGGGAACAATGTGAGAACATAAGGGGGACCAACTGGATCCCAAATGATCCTATTTTGGGTCTCTCAAACCTCGTGCTCGCGGTTTGAGAACGGATTCGCCACCGGAGCGCGGTTTGGAATTACGTGGAGTGCGGTTTTGAATTCTGCCGCATGCGGTTTTGGTTTCAAAAGCTGTTTTCAATTCAAACAGCTGTGGTTTCTTCCCCAAGGTTGACAGTGACGATGGCAAAAAAGATCACAGTCTTTTCACCCATTTGTTTTTTTGGTCCAAGTGGAAGTATCAGTCAAACACTCAGTCTTTCAGCTTTATTTTTCTTTTCAACTTTATTTTTCTCTACCTTTATACAGTAAGCTAATGGTTTAATTGTGTGGTTGCGATAAAATGGGACCTACATTTCTTTTTTTATTAATATATTAAAAATAAATAAATAAAACTTTGTCCTCTATATATATTATTTTAAATATATTTTTTTAAAAATAAAATCTGTTATATATTTTTGTTAATTAATTAGATTTAGTTAAGTTAATATATATATAGGCGCTCCGAAGACGATTTCGACCATATCTTAAATCAAAATTCGACGCTCTCGCTCCCATTCCTGCTCTCCGCTTCGGTTACTTAGGGTCTGACACTCACAATGCAGCTACAGCAAGGGAATGAACAATAGTATTTACCTATCAATGGACGTCAATGACCTTTAAAATAGGACCCGGATTGTCTCTGGCAAAGCGAGAAAGGGCCTGTCTCGGGTGTCCATAGAATAAGGGACAAGTGGTGGTGAAGTCAAAATCATGGGGCCCATGATTTTGACTTCTCCACACATAATCAGACATGTGACGATAAGTGTGTGAGAAAAAGGGGAAGAGATATCAAGTGAGGAGAAGTTAAAATCATGGGGAGAAAATAAAATGACTTTTCCCCTTTTTATGGACACCCGAGAGCATTTTCTGGCTTGCGAGAGACAAGTGGAGGCATATTAAATATTGTTTTCATTATTATAGCTGGCATAGAAACAGACCAAAGACATTATAAAGTATCTCACAGCCACATGCGACATTCAGTTGAAGGCAATAATTTTTTTTTACCCCAGTTAAGCTTTCTATTTCACATCTCTAGGGATGTTTAGCAAGCTTACCTGGTTACTTGATATGCGCCAGGTCCCTTAGCAATCTTAGCACTTTATAATTTTCTCTTCATTTCTTTTCTTTTTTCAGATTTTCTCGATAACCAAACATATTATCAATGATTAATATTCCATTTGGAATATTAGAGGACCCAAAAATACTAAATCTAGGAGAAGGTTGAAGAAGATCATTAAAAGTAACAATGTTTCCATTATTGTGCTGCTTGAATCAATGTATAGAAATTTAGTCTTAGAGCATCTATGCTCTTATCTTGGTTTTCCTGGGCATTTACCTAGGTCATCTTCATATCATTCCCCTCTTCTTGTTGCTATTGATAATGGTTCTTCCCATAAGTTGGGATCATTTAATTTTTAAGATATATGGGTTTCTCACAACTCGTTTTTGCAGGTAGTTTTTTAATCCTGGTCTAATATCTATGTGAAAAAAAATTCAATGAATCCCAAATCTATGATTGAGTCAAGAATTCACAAATCCAAGAGGGGATGGTTTGGTTTCCCTAAAAGTTTATCTATCCTTTCGAATATTTTAATAATTCAGTTATTAACTCAAGGGATGATGAATTTAAATTGCGGAAATAGAGAGAAACATGCAAACCATAACATAAAGATTTTTACGTGGAAACCCTTCCGGCAAAAACCACGAGACCTAGTCTAGCCATGAGAATCCACTAAGACAAAGTTAACAAAAACTTACAAGACTCGAACTTGACTCCTTCGGACTCGACACTTCGATCCTTCAGTTCTTAGTCCTCCACTCCTCGAAAAGTCATCATGTACTCACAAGTCCCATGATCAATCGCAGCCGCTCGTACTTCTCTTTGTGTCTCAAAAACAATTCATGATCTTCCGATCGATCTCCGTCAATGACGGCTTCGGATTCTACCGACCAAATCACTCTACCACGATCCTTCTCGGATCGATCTCCTTCGCAAAGGCTCCGGAACTCTCCGGCCAAGTTGTTCTATCCAGAATGGGTTGATGGTTTAATAGAAATCAAATCCTAGATAGACTCCATCAATGGAAAAATCCAAGCAAGCAAGAATGAAACTTTTTGGCTTGTAAACTCTAGGTTGAAAGACCAAATAACAAGGGGAAGAGACCAACCAAATATGGAGTTTCAATGAACTCTAGAGTGAGCCTAAGATGCTCTAACAATTCTCCAAAAGATCGGATTCACAGACTAGGGGAGTGCCATTAAATAAAGGAACACCCCAAGCAGTTTAGAAGTTGCTAAATATCAAAAAAGAAAGTTTTTTCATATCAGGGTCGACCCTGGGAGTTAGTTGGGTCGACCCTAAGGTGCTGAAATGGGAATTAATGAACAACCCATATTAGGGTCAACCTTGGAAGACATTTGGGTCGACCCAACATGGTACTTCAGTCGGCCCAAATGTCCTCCAGGGTCGACCCTCAATTTTTGCTCTCTTATTTTGCACCATACAAATGTCTCCCCATATCAGGGTCGACCTTCAATGGTCAAGGTCGACCTTGAGGTTAAAACCTGATTTTCAAACTTCATTTTTGGATCTTGCACCTTTCATGAAAGTTTTGGATCTTTTTGACGCGGTCGATTTGATATATTATAAAGCAAAATCCGATCTACGGTTTGGGAGATATACCACTTACAAGCAATCTTGGTTTTTTGAGAAATTACAGACTTTTGAACTTATTTTAGTCTGCATATCTCACCATTTCAGGTAAATATAATTAGTCTAGGACACTTACCACCTAAGGTATCATATTAGTATTATTTTAAGTCAATTTCCACCTATGGTCACATGGTATCTTGGTCACTTACCATCCTATAAAGGAAATGATCAACCGAGTCGATCAATCGAGTCTTCAACGATCTTCAACTTCACTTGTCATGGATTCTTGAAGGCAATGACACAAGGTACACACCTAATCACTTAGACTCACTTGTTTTGACACCGGAATAAGCTAACACATAAAACATGAACTTTACAATCTTCCCCTTTGGCAATTCTGTGGTAAAACCAAACTGAAATACATAACTTGACATAAACTCACCCAAACACATCAAAATGGTGAATTAGGACATTAAATGACTCCAACACTCTTACATGACACCAATTGACAAATCAATTTAGATTAATACACCGAATCTCTTGACAATCTGTCTACTACAATGCTGCACTTGCACATGCTCATTAAACAAAACACCCAGTGAAGCATGTGTGGAATATGAAAATAAGTAGCCACAGGTAAAGCAAGGAATGTACTGAACTTGGGAAATAATACTCAACATTCTCCCCCTTTTTGGCACAATTGCCAAAGGTAATCATGATGCCAATATCACAAAGAATAGACCAATTTAACACATGTAAAATATCAAGGCAATCACAGTACAACCAAGTAAATGTAGACAATGTAGGGACTAAAGAGCGGGGAACAAAATATCAATATAAAGCATAAACTCCCCCTCAACAACTCAAGCACAAACTCTCCCTCAATAACTTAACTTGATCTTCTCCCCCTAAGATCAAGGACACCACCAAAATCAGGGTACTTAAGCCAGAAAGGCCCATGACAACTAAAAAGAAAACACATAATAATATTATAAAAAAAATATCATGTGCCACACAAACATGCATCAAAAGCATTCCAAACAGTTGTAATTTAAGATTACAAATCCAATGAAGAACATGATTAGTTAGTCCGGATTGAGGATACACATCTAACTAAATCTCATGGAATGCTAAAGAATAGTCAATTCACACACCTTTAGTGAACAGTTCAAAAGTGAAGCAATATGTGTGTAGTGGTGGTCTGACAAGAGACTAGATCAAGGTTTCTTTCCCTTTCCAAGGATATGACATTAACCACTAAGGGGACTCCCGAAGACATAAATCTTAGAAGTCAAACCTAGTTAGATCCAGATATGCTGATTTTTTTGTACACTTTTGTGAACCTTTATCCATTTTATTTGACTCATTATTTTTTTTTCTTTTGGTCAAGTACCTCCAAAATTTATAAGATTTCTTTTGATGTTTTTTATCTAAACATATCTTTTCATGCAATGATGGCTTTCACACTATCTGGGTATGTAATCCTGACTATTAGTAGTAGAGCTTTCACTCTAGTGACCCAGATAGATACCTACTGTCTGCCTAGGTAGCCATTTTATATAGTTTGCATCCAATAGTGACTTTCACACTAGTCCAGTAGGTAGCCATTTTCATTGCACAAATTTTACTCATGGAGGGTACACAAAATGGGGATGACTAACAAAATGGTCATTCTAGATTGGTCATCCAAGGTCACACTATTGGGATTAATCAAACACCTACAGATTGGAAAATAGACATCTCAACAGAATTAGTCAGAGTGCATCTGAAATTTGTAAACCATACATACATGAATAAGTCTCTAACTATTCAAGATAAAACCAGTTTAATTTTCAGCCTAATCAAGAGACTATGAAGGTGATATATCCTCAACCAGCAACAAACTCATGTTCAATCCTGGACAAGTATAGAAATAAAGATCACACAAGGAATGTAGATCATGCAAGTCAAACAAGGGCGACATGAAAAAAATCTTTTTGGATTTTATGGTTTTTCAATTTTTTTGGATTTTTTAAAATAAAGAAAACAGAAAAACATACCAAAACAAATAAAGACTAGTAAAAAGAAGACTACTAGTATACACAGATAGCATAGTACTAGGACAAGATATATCACTAACTCACTAACAGCACATCCTAGGGCTATGACAGGCACGGGCCAAGTGAAGCCCTTGGGGTCTTCCTTTCTCACCCAAACAGTTTTAGAAGTTTGATTGACTCTTTGGTCTCTAATCATTTTAGTTGAGATAGGTATGACCTTTTGCCTCTTCCTCTTGTTCCTCCTTTTCTAGGATTGAGTCCTAGAATTATGGCGGGCATTATGGTTCTCCCCGTTACCTCCTTTATATCTAGTATAAGGAGTGTCATGACCATGCTACTGTCTAGAGTTGTGAGCAATTTTCATCACATCTTCATACAAACACCTAGACTTCTCCACTAGGACCTCAACTCTCCTTTGAAGATTTCCATTAAGATTATTGTGATTCTTAAAACCATGATTGGACATTCTTCAAAGTTTAGGACATCAAGGCTTAATATGACCCTTCACTCCACATTTATGACATGTAGGAATTAATTTCTGAGTTAAAAGGTCTTTCCCTTTAGTAGGAGGACGCCTTTTATTACCAGGCTCAGTGTTCGAGGTGGATGGAGTTCCCTTCTCATCTCCATACCTCTGATTTTGCTTAAAATCAGCCAACTTGATTTTAAAACTTGTCTTTTCATCAAGACAAACATGCAAATCAGATTCAAGAAGTTGAGTCTTGGCAAGGAGGGAAGTTTTCTCTTCCTCAAGCTGTGACACAAGAACTCTCAACTTTGAAGCCACTTGGTCTAAGGCATATTTTTCTATTTCAATAGATTTGATCTTTTTGGACATGTAAAACTGAACTTTTTTCAGCTTTAAGCATTCCTGAAATAGCTCATCATAGGATGCCTCGAGGTCTCCCTCAGAATCTGAGTAATTCTGACTCTCATCACCCTCACCATCACTATGGTGTTGGTCACTCACAACATTTGAAGAAGATTCTTCAATCTCAGATAAAGATGCAATGAAGGCCACATAACCCCTAGTCTCCTCACAAGAAGAACTATCTGATTCCTCAGATTCAGATTCACGTCATCCCTTGCCTTGCCGTTAAATCTTTTCTTATTAGAGCATTCAGCGGTAATATGGCCGTAGCCTTGGCATTCATAGCATTGAATACCTTGAGATTTCTTATCCATACTTTTAAAATGTTTCTTGTTTTCAAAGTGCTTGGACTTGGGCTTTTCAAGAGATTTTTGTCATTTCGGATTAAATCTCTTATTAAGTTTCAAATTTTTTTTGAATTTCTTTGCAAATAAAGCCAACTCTTCTTCTTCATCCTTAGAGTCACTATCTGAACCATCTATGGATTCCTTGATGGATTTCAAGGCAATGGATTTTGGTTTCCTGGATGGGTTCAGATTTAACTCATAGGTTTGGAGAAAACCAACCAACTTTTCAATTTTGAGAGCATCAACATTTTTACTCTCTTCGTGGCGGTCTTCGATCGAAATCTCTTTGGTAGAGATCTCAAAATTTTTCTAACAATTTTGGACTCAGGAATTCTTTCCCCTAGATTGAAGCTAGAATTGACAATGTCACTCAGATTATCATAAAAACTGTCAAAAGTTTCATCATCATCCATCATCAAATTTTCAAACTTAGAGGTTAGTATTTGAAGTTTGGAGATCTTGACAGTTGTAGTCCCTTCATGGGTAATTAGAAGAATATCCTATGCCTCATTCGAAGTGTCACATTTAGAATTACGTCGAAATTCTTTAAGTGTGACAACGGTGAAGATTGCACAACTTTCAAGTTCTACATTGGTCCATTCAGAGGAAGGTTTAGAGATGGTCTAATCATCTATGGTCTTTGTTAGTTGGGTCCAACCTTATTCAATGGAGATTCATACTCTCTCATCTAATGATTTTGGAAACACTCTCATTCGAGCTTTCTAATAGGCATAATTATTCCAATCAAATAATGGGGGACAAGAGATGGATCTTCCCTCTCTTTGGAGATTCATATTCACCGAAAATATGAGACAAGATTACACTAAAAAGTTAGTGAACCCGCTCTGATACTAATTGAAAAAAAATTCGGTGAATCCAAAATCTATGTTTGAGTCAAGAATTCACAAATCCAAGAGGGGATGATTCGGTTTCCTAAAAATCTATGTACCCTTTTGAATATTTTAATAATTAAGTTATTAGCTCAAGGGATGAAGAATTTAAAGTGCGGAAATAGAGAGAAACATGCAAACCATAACACAAGAATTTTTATGTGGAAACCCTTCTGTGAAAAACCACGGGACCTAGTCCAACCATGAGAATCTACTAAGCAAAGTTAACAAAAACTTATAAGACTCGAACTTGACTCCTTCGGACTCTACACTTTGATTATTCAGTTCTTAGTCATCCACACCTCGAAAAATCATCATGTACTTATAAGTCCCGTGATCAACTGCAGCTGCTCCTACTTCTCTCTGTGTCTTGAAAACAATCCACGATCTTCCGATCAATCTCCGTCAATGACGGCTTCGGATTCCACCGACCAAATCACACTACCACGATCCTTCTCGGATCGATCTCCTTCGCAAAGGCTCTGAAACTCTCCGGCCAAGTTGTTCTATCCAGAATGGGTTCATGGTTTGATAGAAATGAAATCCAAGATGGACTCCATCAATGGAAAAGTCCATGCAAGCAAGAATGAAACTTTTTGGGTTGCAAACTCTAGGTTGAAAGACCAAATAACAAGGGGAGGAGAGCAACCAAATATCGAGTTTCAATGAACTCTAGAGTGAGCCTAAGATGCTCTAACAACTCTCCAAAAGATCAGATTCACGGACTAGGGGAGTGCCATTAAATAAAGGAACACCCCAATTAGTTTAGAAGTTGCTAAATATCAAAAAGGAAAGTTTTTTCATATCAGGGTCGACCCTGGGAGTCAGTTGGGTCGACCCTGAGGTGTTGAAATGTGAATTAATGAACAACTCATATCAGGGTCGACCCTGGAAGACATTTGGGTCGACCCAACCTAGTACTTCAATCGACCCAAACGTCCTCCAGGGCTGACCCTCAATTTTTGCACTCTCTGCCATTTTGCACCATACAAATGCCTCCCCATATCAGGGTCGACCCTCAATGATCAGGGTCGACCTTGAGGTTAAAACCCAATTTTCAAACTTCATTTTTGGCTCTCGTACCCTTCATGAAAGTTTTAGATCTTTTTGATACAGTCGATTTGATATATTATAGAGCAAAATCCAATCTACGGTTTGGGAGATGTGTCACCTACAAGTAACCTTGGTTTTTTGAGAAATTACGGACTTTTGAACTTATTTTGGGTTGCATATCTCACCACCTCGGGTCCATATGATCAGTCTAGGACACTTACCACCTAAGATATTATATTAGCATTATTCTAAGTCAATTCCCACCTATGGTCATATGGTATCTAGGTCACTTACCATCCTATGAAGGAAATGATCAACCAAGTCGATCAATCGAGTCTTCAACGGTCTTCAACTTCACTTGTCATGGATGCTTAAAGGCAATGACACAAGGTACACACCTAATCACCTAGACTCACTTGTTTTGACACAGAAATAAACCAACATATAAAACATGGACTTTACACTGTGAGGGTCTAGCTATTATGGTTTTTTTCAAAAAACCCAAGTGGCCCAAAGATTGTCTTAAGAGTTGGAACAATAATGTATTTTGGAAATATACTCCGGAATAATAAGAATCTAGAAGACAAGTTGTTAGTGTTAGAATTAATGCACTGTCATCCTATTTAATAGGATCTAGAAAAGTCTTGTAGGGTCTTGAGTACTCAAAAAGTGTAGAAGAGTCCTAGAGACTTCTATGTTATATGTTATGTATGTCGGTGAAAATTAACTTAGTGACTTCTACAACTTCTGGACCGGGGAAGTCAAAATTTGTACATTTTCGTGTTTGGTTTGTCAATACCATTCGGACTTTCCGAAAAAGTGAAAATTAATGAAAGTCGGAAATTCCACTTCCCCGGAAAGTCCTAGTTGCTTCCCCGGGAAATCGACATTTTTACTTCCGCGGGAAGTTGACGGTCTTTTTTGCGGGGAACGACGGTAAAACAAGGATTTATGTTTTTTTTTCCCTTTCGGTTCTTGCACAGGCCACAGCCCCATCTTCCTCCTGCTTTTGGTTTGCCCGCCTCATCTGCTCCAGTCGGTTACTTGCTCTTACCTTCGGCATGATCAAGCTAGTTACAGGTAAGTTCTTCATTGTTTTCCCTTTTCCCCCAATCTAATCTACCATAAAACCAGATGATCTGCCCCCATAAATTATTTTTTTGGAAGAATCTACAATCATGGAACTTATCACGCATTCGTGGTCTCTCCAAAATCTCTTCTTTTTCTCTTTAAAAATTCCTCCTTTTAATTTGTTTTTGGGAATTTGGTGGTATTTATAGGTTTCAAATGGTTGGATTGGGGTGAAATACCTTGGGGATTGGCTAAAAACGTTGAGAATGGGAGAGTTTAGATTTCCTATTCCTCACGGTTTGGGCTCTTTGGTTGATTCAATTGGGTAGGAAATGTTTTGGATAAGGTTTAAATTGATTCTGTAAATTTTTTTTTTTAATTGGAGAAAACCAAGCAAACCAAAAGAAATGGAATTCAAAACGCTGCACAGTAGGTTCTGGCGTGAGGTTGAAGATAAAGGACACGGATGTCATTTTTTGGAAAGTTTGGGCATTTTTAATAAAAAGCTTTTAAAAATACGCAAAATATATATATAAAAAAAGGCAAAATTACAAAACAAATATTAATTAACCTTTTAAAATTCATTTTGAAAATTTTGGAAGGTTTTGAACCTTAGGGGTATTTTAGTAATTTTAAAAAGATAGAGGCATTTTAATGAAAATAGAAAAATCACAAAAAAAAAAAACAACAATTTTTTCCTTGAAAACTCATTTGATTTATTTTAAAAGGGATTTGATTTAATTTAAAAAGGATTTCATTGAATTGGATTTTTTTTTATAAAATCTAGGAGGGGGTAATTTTCGGGAAGAGCCATTGTTAAAAATGGGTGTTGTCAACTCTTTGAGCTCCAGGGCTTTGTCCCAATGGTAGTGTATCCCTGCTTTAGGGGGGAGGTCCGGGGTTCAATTCCCGCGAGGGTGGGAGTCGTTTATACTCTCCACCCGCTCACTAACCATACAGATACTAAAACCTAACCCGGCATTGCGGCCTAAACGTATATCTCGAACCAAAAAAAAAAAACTCTTTGAACTCCACCTTTCTGTAAAACATGTCTTTGTAAAATAAGAGTCGAAAAATGGAAATAACTATATGTCAATTTAATATATAAAATTTTCAGAAGTTGTTTTTTTGTAAGTGTAAACCAAACACAAAATTAACTTTTGAGTTTTTAAAAGTCATTTTTCGGATGTGGAAACCAAACACTATTTTCTCCCTTGAATGACTTTTTAAAACTTCTCAAGAGTTACTTCCTGCGAAGTAGCTCTTGGGGAAGTATTTTTCTTTTCGGGGAAGTCTATCCAAACAAGCCCTAAGAGAAGTGTAAAGTCGGTTCTCTTGTGGAGTCGGTTGTACTGCATATAAATAGGCATCTAAGCTTATTTATTGGATATAGAAAACAATTCATATCTCTTGAGTGTTTCTCTTTTCACTACTGTCTCCACTATTCACTCAATCTCATTTTCAATTTCCAATAGAGTGGTATCAGAGCTTTGTGCGACATTGAGTGGGCGTGCTCTGCTGAAAAAAAAAAGAAGGGGATTTCAAGCAAGGAAGGCAATGGCAACAAATGGAAGCAGCCTGAATATTTCTCAACCCACTATTCCAATTTTTGGAGGAGAAAATTACAATTTCTGGAGCATAAAAATAAAGACCATATTGCTCTCAAGAAATATGGGATTTGGTGGAAAATGGTTACAAGGAGCCAAAAGAATCCACAGTTCAAACAAATGCTCAAAGGGAGCAATTGAAGGAGACTAAGAAGAAAGATGCAAAGGCACTCTTCTTCATCCAACAGGCTGTCTCAGAAACTGTCTTTCCAAGGATTATTGGAGCCAAAACTGCCAAAGAAGCTTGGGATATCCTAAAGGAGGAATTTCAAGGCAGCGACAAGGTAATTACTATTAAACTCCAATCTCTTAGAAGAGAATTAGAGAATCTCAAAATGAAAGATTTTGATATTATGAATTCTCTAAAATTTTAGAAATAGTAAATCAAATGAGAATATACGGAGATAAAATTTCTGATCAAAGGGTTGTTGAAAAAATTTTAATTAGCCTTCCTGAAAAATATGATCCCATAGTTGCTGCAATAGAAGAATCAAAAGGTACTTCTACTTTATCAATCTCTGAGTTAATGGGTTCACTAGAAGCCCATGAACAAAGGTTGAATAGGCATGCTGAAAAATCTGTTGAGAATGCCTTTCAATCTAAACTAACCCTTGGATGTCAAGAATCTACTGAAAGAATGCAGACAGGAAGAAGAAGTGGAGCACAAGTAGAGGAGGCAGAACAGGAAGAGGCAGAGGATCATTCTCTAGAGGAAGAGGAAAATGCAACATTGATAGAGGTAAGAATACTGAAAACCTCCAAGTTCAGTGTTTTATTTGCAAAAAGACTGGTCATCTAAATAAAAATTGTTGGTATCGTGAAAAACCACAATACGGAAATTGCTAAAAGTTTGGGCATGTCAAAAAAAGATCGCTATTTTAAAAGTAATCAAAAGATAAATTTTTCTGAAGAAAAAGAAGAAGAAGGAAAGTTATTTTTCACTTGTCAAGTTGCTTCTGAAAAGAAAAATGATATCTGGTATATTGACAGTGGATGTAGTAATCATATGACAGGTGATAAAAACATTTTTCTTGATATAGATGCTTCAATCAAATCTCAAATTCGTTTGGGAAATGGTTCCTTAGTACATGCAAAAGGAAAAGGTACTATTGCTGTTGAAACTAAAAATGGAACTAAGTATATTCATGATGTTTTATTAGTTCCTGAATTAGATCAAAATTTACTAAGTCTTGGCCAGTTGATACAACATGGATATGATGTTTATTTTAGAGAAGATTCCTGCATAATATATGATAAGAAAAATAAAAATCAAGTTGTAGCAAAAGTAAAAATGGAGGAAAATAGGAATTTTCCTATTGAATTTAAATATGCAGGAAATGTTGCCCTAAAATCAGAAATTGGTGATGAGTCTTGGTTGTGGCACAAGAGATTAGGATATTTAAATTTTAATGGGCTCAAGTCACTTCATCAAAAGAATATGGTAAAAGGTTTACCATCAATTGATATTAAAAATGAAGTATGTGAAGGATGTGTATTTGGAAAACACCATCGTGCTCATTTTTCTACAGAAAAAACATGGAGGGCAAAGGAGCCATTGGAACTGGTTCATACAAACTTGTGCGGACCGATGTAGACCATGTCACATAGCAATAACTGGTACTTTCTTATCTTTGTTGATGATTTCTCAAGAATGACTTGGGTATATTTCGTTAAACAAAAATCTGATTTTTTTAAATCTTCAAAAGATTCAAAATTCTAGTAGAAAAGCAAAGTGGCTTCAAGATAAAAACCTTAGGAAGTGACAATGGTGGAGAATTTATCTCAAAGGATTTTGAGAACTTTTGTAAAGAAAATGGCATCAACAAGCAATTGACAGTTCCATATAGCCCGCAACAAAATGGTGTTGCTGAGCGGAAAAATAGGACAATAGTAGAAATGGCAAGATCCATGCTAAGGGAGAAAAATCTTCCAAATAATTTCTAGGTAGAAGTAGTATCTACTGCAGTTTATTTGCTAAATAGATGCCCTACAAAATTAGTCTATAATTTAACTCCCATAGAAGCATGGAGAGGGAGAAAACCATCTGTTAGACATCTCAGAATTTTTGGGTGCATTTGTTATGCACATATTCCACAAGAAAGGAGACAAAAATTGGATGAAAAAAGTGAAAAATGTATATTCTTGGGTTATAGCAAAAACTCAAAAGGATATAGAGTATATAACCTAGAAACCAAAGGTTGATTATTAGTAGAGATGTCATTTTTATGAAAATGAGGCATGGAATTAGAATGAAAAGAATGTGCAGGGAAAGAAAGTGTCTTAACAAGAAGAAATTTTAAAAATAGAAGAAGATGGACAAGAAGATTCGGAATCATCGACTCCAAGATCTAGATCACCCACTTCCTCGGGTAGCTCGACTTCAACAGAAGGTTCCTCACCAGAAAGCCCACCAAGAAAGGTACGCAATATAAGAGATATTTATGAAAGTTGTAATTTCTTAGTAGTAGAACCTGAAACCTTTGAAGTTGCAGCTAAGCATGAGACTTGGGTAAAAGCAATGAAAGAAGAAATTAAAGTAATTGAGAAGAACAAGACATGAGAGTTGGTAGATCGTCCTGAAAATAAGGATGTTATTGGAGTTAAATGGATTTTCAAAACAAAGCTTAATTTTGATGGATCTATTCAAAGATATAAGGCATGACTTGTTGCCAAAGGCTACTTACAACAGTTTGATATTGACTTTCATGAAACCTTTGCTCCAGTAGCCCTATTAGATACCCTCAAAATTTTAATTGCTCTTGCAGCCCAAATGAACTGGTCCATCCATCAGCTTGATGTAAAATCAGCTTTTTTAAATGGAATTTTGGATGAAGAGATATATGTTGAGCAACCAGAAGGATTTATTATAAAAGGAGAAGAGGA